>CM062289.1:143589590-144189590 GCA_031216915.1 Pictodentalium vernedei | reverse complement strand
ACAAAACAACCATTGATGAATTAATCCTGACTACCACATTCAATTTTTCACTTTATCAATTAACTGTTCAACAGACAATTCTTGCAAGAACCATTCATAAAAATTTCATCACTCAGGAAAATTTGAAAAAGAGAGAAGTGCGTAATGTAGAAATAAGTGATGCAGCCTGTAATTAATACAGTTTCCAGACTCGGTCAGGACCAAACCTATAACCTTTTGATCTGAAACCAATATTCTACCCCCCACCCCACCCCCACCCCCACAACCTCTCACGCAAAAACATAAACTGGTAACTGTCTGTACTGGAAGCAAGAAATGAGTATTCTGTTTGTTCTGTACAAGCCCACTTTATCCTTGGTTAACCCTTTGATACTTTTGTACATGTTATTACGTACAAAATCTTTTGTTTAATTTAACCCCTTGATACTCAAATTCCTATTTTCTCCCAAATAGTGCTCAGTGATAACCATTGAGCCAAATGTTATCGCAGCTTAAAATACTAATATAACCCTGCTGCAAGACTTCTTAACTGGCTGAGTGCTAGAAGCCACTATAAGGGCTTTCAAAATGAAAGTGTCAATGACAGTGTAGCTTAACTTGTGTGTTGTTTGATGAAAAGGATAATGTTCAATGTTTATGAAAGGGTTATGAAATAAGACAAGAATTGTGATAATTGGGAATATGTTCATTTCTGTTCCCTGTATGCTATGTTTTTGACAAAAATAATATGAGGTGTACAGTGTACTAAAGAGCTGAGGGGTGGGTTAATATGACCTCACAGTTAATGTATGTGGCCCTCACAGTTAACGTATGTCAACGAAAGTTACCAAGTTACAGTGAAATTATTCCAATACGAGTCATCTTATCAAGTTACATTGAAATCCCTTCATAAATATGGCCCGTAGACTGTGCTAAAGGTTTTCGGGCTTTGGGCCCCTGTAGCCGTCAGTTTCCCAATTGCATCCAAAGGGGACATTCTCATCTAGACATTATATGAAGTCAACTTACCAAGTTACAATGAAATCCCTTCATAAATATGACCTGTAGACTGTGCTAAAGGTTTTGGGGCTTTGGGCTCGGGCAGCCATCATGGTTGAATGATCGCAACCAAAAGGGGACATTCTCATCAGGGCATCATCTGGAGTGATCCTACAAAGTTACAATGAAATCCCTTCATGAATATGACCTGTAGACTGTGCTCAAGGTTTTCGGGCCCCTGAAGCCATCACAGTTGACCAATCACGACCAAAAGGGGATGTCATCATCTAGGCATTATATGGAGTCAAACTAACAGGTTACAATGAAATCCTTCCTTAAGTATGACCTATAGACTATGCTAAAGGTTTTGGGGTTTTGGGCTCGGGCAGCCATCAAGACGGAATGATCGCGACCAAAAGGGGACGTTCTCATCTAGACATTATTTGGAGTCATCCTACCAAGGTACAATGAAATCCTTTCATAAATATGACCCGTAGACTGTTCTAAAGGTTTTTGGGCTTTGGGCCCCTGTAGCCGTCACAGTTGCAGACTGTGCTAAAAGTTTTTGGGTTTCGGGCTTGGGCAGCCATCACGGTAGACAGATCATGCCCAAAAGGGGACGTTCTCATCTAGGCATTATACAGAGGCATCCTACCAAATTAAAATGAAATCCCTTCATAAATACGACCTGTGGACTGTGCTAATGGTTTTCGGGTTTTGGGCTCGGGCAGCCATACCGGTTGACCAATCGCGACCAAAAGGGAACGTTCTCATCTAGACATGACCCCAAATCTGCATATGAAATTTCGTGACGATCAGACAAGAACTACGGATTGTAGCCCGTGCGAAAGGAAAATGTGAACAGACTCACAGAATCACAGACTTCCACATGCGTGATGGCAATAGCTTATCTTGACTTTGTCAAGTTAAGCTAAAAATGAGGATACCAGAGCAAAAGCCAACACTCTCCTTGCTTACATTTCATTTTCAGTCAAACACAAATAATATTTTGTTTATATAAATTTGTTTTATTACAAATTATTGGAGAGTGCCTGTGGCAACAAGTTTTGAATAACAAATTCAGACCACCAAAAATAATCTAGCCCTCAATCAGTTAATCACTAATGTGAAAAATATCTTGGAATTTGTACTTTCTGACGTTTGGTGTCGCATTTTGAAAAATGTTGAAGAAGCTGAATTCCCAGTGATGTTTGAACATCAGGATAATTAAAGTCTCAAAGGGTTAAATTGGATTACAATAGGCAGTCAAGACTTGGCTGGACACAACTACTGAGCAACAAGATGTACACTGTCAAAACATGTAAAAAAAAATATATAAAACTCTCCTGTTTTGGGCTTTTTTTGTTTTTTGTTTGGGGGGGGGGGGGGGGGGGAGTTAAAGCAACAACATGTTCCTGCCCTTAAATATAGAATGCTTATCAGAATGAAAATTAGAAGAGAATATGCTTCAGAACTTGAAGGGTTTAAAAAATGCCTCAATGATAATTTGTTACTGACATCAACAAGTCAGCTATCACTATTGGTTTCCAATTCAAACACATGATGTTTTATTCACAGGAGAGATAGTCCAGGGAATTGAAAAAAAAACAAATTTAGATGACAACTCCCCTTAATAGTTAACAGCACAATAACAGTAAAGATATTATATACCAATCATTTTCAAATGCTATATTGATGACTCTATTGACAGATAAGAAAAATAACTCTTGTTAAGTAAACAGCTTGAGAAATAACCATGTCTAGAATGATCAATAAAATTGCTTAGTGACATTCGATCTGTATTTAACAATTATATTACACTCCCACTTGTTCCTCAGAGAATCGTTTTTTGTTTGATATTCCTTATTCTTATAACCAAATTAACCAAATACCATTATCCCTTTATCTTGTAAGCTTTACAGAGAGCAGCTGAATTTTTTTTTTTTTTTTAATATAATTAAAATCTCTCAGTTTTGCTTCCAGCACATAGCTTGCTAGTTAAACCTCTGACTGGAACAAGATATCAACTTACTCATTCAAATGATGGATGGACATAAGCTATTAAATTATGTTCTGGAAGTAAAATTTTTTTTAAAAATCATAATTGTTACATATAGTACTCAGAAGACCTGGCAAATTTATTAAAAACAAGGTTAACCTTCATCCTAATTAA
Organism: Pictodentalium vernedei; assembly: GCA_031216915.1. NCBI lineage: Eukaryota > Metazoa > Mollusca > Scaphopoda > Dentaliida > Dentaliidae > Pictodentalium > Pictodentalium vernedei. Next base: position 144,186,439 of record CM062289.1, on the reverse strand, counting down.
CCTTGGTGCATCGTTTTTCAGGTGTGAAATTGCATTTTTACCTTTTTGGCACACCTAATTTGCAACTGTGACGCACACTTTTTTGTAGTGTTCCTATAATATGAGCAGTAGAATATATGTAATAATTTTCACATCATACCTTACTTAATGTAAAATTGACATTGCCAAGCTGTTGTCGTACACTGGATGGAATATTTTGTTCCCATTCACTAATGGATATATTTATTTATTTATTGGTGTTTAAGGTCACATACTTATGCACAAGGGCTAATCATGACCATGACAGTTTTACGGGTGGAGGAAGCCGCAGTACCCAGAAAGAACCACCGAGCAGTGACAAGCAGCTGCCAGCTCCCCAACATCGTAACTCCGCAATGCAGCACAGACGGGGTTAGATTGGTTGAAGACATGCGCACCACTGACGTGTAGTATGCCTTAGTACACAGCATCATTGTGCCCTCATGTGGACAATCAGGGTTAAGTGCATTGCCCAAGGACACAACATGGGAGTCTGAAGCGATCACTCAGATGGTCACCCATCCAAGGACTAACTGGGCTTGACGTTGCTTAACTTCAGTGATCTGACGAGAACCGGTTACCGCAACACCACCGCACCCCGTCACTAACTGATAGAGTGCTAAATTATTTATCAAAGGCGATTTGTAACATAAGCATCTTTCTTTCAAACATATAATGTTGCCAGCAAGGCAAGCCTTAGTTTTGTAATATCAATAATTGTTTTCTTACTATTTATTGGAGAGTGCCTACTGGCACTCTCCAAATAATTCTAACAAAACAATTTTATGTGAACAACTTTCCGAGAGTGAGGTGGCTCTGTGGTAGACTGTTGGACTTCTATGCTAGAGGTCCTGAGTTTGATCCCTGTCTGGGACGACTCGCGTTGTGTCCTTGGGCAAGGCACTTTATCACGGTTGCCAATATGGGGGCATGATGATGCTGTGAACTAAGGCGTACTGCAGGTCGATGGTGCACATAACTTCAACCGCTGTAACCCTGCTTGAGCAGAGCTTGAACAGAGTTAGAATGTCGAGGAGCTGACAGTTGCTCGTCGATGCTCGGTGGTTCTCTCCGGGTACTCCGGCTTCCTCCACCCGGAAAACTGTCAGGGTCACGATTACGTATGTGACCTTAAACACCAATAAATAATAAATAATATGGATAATTTTCATTTATTACAGCACAAATGACAAGCTGATGTGAACAGTGTAAGGCCACTAAAACTAAAGTAGCTTCCAGCTTTTTTCAGTAGAGCCCTGATAGAGGCTTCTAACACTCTACCAGTTTATATCAACTTCCTGGCTGTGCACACTTGGGCTCAGAATCAAGCCAGAAAATGAGCAGATTGTCATCTGCAAAATGAGGTCTGCAGAGGGTGAATTAGGTGATGCTACCCTGCTTAGCAGGATAGCATGACTAAATTTACCCTCTGTGAACCTCAATCTGAATCAGGGTCTCCAAAGTAAACAGGAAGAGGTACCCAGAGAATAAATTGGCCCACTGTGTGGGATAGCATCATCAAATTCACCCTCTGGGGACCTCATTCTGCAAATGCCAGACTGCTTATTTTCAGGCCTACTCAGAATACAAAAAGATTTGTTTGTTTGTTTATTGTTTGTTTCATTGTGATTTAACAACACTTTCCAACAACCGGGGTCACATCATGTCAGGCAGTTTTATGGGTGGAGGAAGCTGAAGTACCTGAAGAGAACCACCAAGCAGTGGTAACAACTGTCAGACTTTCCAATGTACTAACTCTGTTCAAGCACTCTTAGCAATGGTTGAAGACCAGTACCATCAACGTGCAGTACATCTTAGTTCATAGAGTCACAATGCCCCCATGTGGACAATCCGTATTAACCCCCTGCACACTGATGTCGAAATATCTAAAATTCAGGGTGTAAATATTTCCCATAATGCAACTAGAAATTTAACCAATTCAATCTTGTTTGACAGAGCTCCATGAGCTCTGTCAAACAAGATTGAATTGGTTAAATTCCCAGTTGCATTATGGGAAAAATGGCTACTTCAAATCTGGATATTTTGACATCAGTGTACAGGGGGTTAAGAGCCTTGCCCAAGGGCAAAACACAGTTACCCCCAGTCAGGACTGAACAATGGACCTCTTGGTTTGAAGTCTGATGCCCTAACCACTCAGCATCATGCTCCCGTTTATTGGTATTCAATAATGCTTTCAACGCCCAGGGTCACTTCATGTAAGGCAGTTTCACAAGTGGAGGTGGCTGGGGTACCTGGAGAGAACCACCAAGCATGGCAAGCAACTCAAACTCTCCTTTGTACCAACTCGGCACAAGCAGAATTTGTAGTGACTGAAGGTGAGTGCATGACTGACGTTCAGTTTGCCTCAATACACACCACCACCATGCCCAGTTGTGGGCAATCGGGAATTAAGGGTGTTTCCCAAGGACACAGCATAGATGATGTGGGTCAGGGTCGAACCATCAACCTTTCAGTTAAAAGTGCCATGCTCTAACCAATAGGCCACCTTGCTCCCTACACAAAGTAGTAGAATCTATGACAATATCATGAAAAAAACGCAAGTACAGTGGAAACCTGTTAATTGAATAGCCACTTTGCGAATGAAATTATTCAGTTAACAAGAGTATTCAATTAACAGGGATTGTATCACTTTCCTGTATTCTCGAGATAAACTTAGCATATGTTCTATTATATCTTGTTTGACAGGCTCCATGAGCTCTGTCAAACAAGATATAGTTGATTAAATGCCTGTATTGGATGTACTGAGGCCAAATAGTCTATAAACAAAGGAAAACTGGGGAGAGTCACGACAGGTTACAGAATTTTCTATTCAGTTTACAGGAGTTTGCTCTATATGTATAACCTATATTCAATTAACAGGTCAAATTTGTGCTGGAGGTATGGTAAATGGTTTTGTGTTGGGAAATTATATTCAATTAACAGGGTTATTCAGTTAAGAGATATCCAATTATGTGGGCTCCACTGTATAAACTGAAGCTTAGCCAATTGCTTATATACCCACTTACGAGGACTCATGCCCCAGGTGTTGGGTCCTATTATACCAGGAAACAGAACCTGTTTACCACAGTAATCAAGCACTGCAGCACTTCCTGGAGTTCCCTTTATTCCCATACCTAGGTAATATTCCTCATCTAATAAGTTTATATCAACATCATTAACATTTCACTCTGGCATTACGATTCAATGCTTCTAGAGAAAGATGGGTTCTTTTGACCAAAATGTACATGTATTATTTGGGATGAATAAAAATAAAGTGTCAAAATAATTTTTCATCTCACTCACAGGATTAATTAATTATCCCACAAGCCTTGGCGCCTGGGTTAAACAAGAGGTGTGACTTCCCAGATGGGCCTGTCCATACCCTCACTGCAATGATTATTTTAAGATAAAGAGGGGCATAACTCTGGCAAAAAAGACTGATCAAACTATAATCACAGGTGCACTGTGCACAGGTTCCCAATGAAGTAAATATCCATACCAAGTTTCGAAGGAATCGACCCATAAACATCTGAGAAAATCTCTGGACAAAATTCAGGCACTCCAAGAAGAAAAGGGCAAAAACCGTTTGATCAAACCAATAATTGCAGGTGCACAGATTCCCATGGCAGTGAACATACATACCAAGTTTCAAAGGAATCGACCCATAAATATCAGAGAAAATCTCCTGACAAAATTAGAAGAAATTCAGGAATTCTAAAATGAAAAGGGGCATAACTCTGGCAAAATAGTCTGATCACAACTATAATCGCAAGTGCACATGGGTCTGTGCATAACCCCACTGTCATGATTATTTTAAGACAAAAAGGGGCATAACTCTGGCAAAAAAAGTCTGATCAAAACTATAATTGCAGGCGCACAGGTTCTCAGTGAAGTGAACATCCATACCAAGTTTCAAAAGAAACGACACATAACATCTAACAAACTTCAGGCATTCTAAGACAAAAAAGGGGCAGAACTCTGACAAAAAAGACCGATCAACACTATAATCACAGGTGTACAGGTTCCCATGGTAGTAAATCTCCATACCAAGTTTTAAAGGAATCGGCCCATAAGCACATGAGAATATCTGACAATATTCTAAACATGCTTTTTCAAGTCGAAAAGGGGCATAATTCTGTCATAAATAATCCGACCAGTACTAAAAAGGCAGGTGCACAGGTTCCTATGGTGGTGAACATTCATACCAGGCAGGCAGGCAGGCAGGCAGGCAGGCAGGCAGGCAGGCAGGCAGGCAGGCAGCCAGACAGACAGACAAGGTGATTCCAGTATACCCCCCCCCCCCCCCCCACCACCCCGCCCATCCAACAACTCGTTGCAAGAGTATAATAATTAATACTACTCAATGGATAAATGGAGTACAGCTAATGAGTCATGGTTTGATATGATAAATTGAGTTCACAAAAATCAGCCATGGCCAGACACGTTAACCTCCAGAATAATTTTTCAGGGAATCTGAGGGTGATTTTCAGGGAAATGGGATGGATTTCAGGGAAAAGTTCGTGCGGGGGCAAAATAAAAGAAAAAACCTTGTGAATTTTCAGCTCACGGACCACTATTAACACAAGGTTATATCCAGAACTAGTTGTCAACTATGCTGATGCATTTATGCTATGTTGAAAAATTAAACAAATCCTAAAATAACTGTTGATTTGACACCCCCCCCCCGGTATCCTCTACTTCCTGAGTCCACCCCCCCCCCCCCCACACCCACCCACACTGTCCCACAGAGCACATCCACCTGTGGTTTGCTCTTATCAATGTCTATTTAGCTAATAATTTCCCAAGTCTGGGAATGTTAAAAGGAAAAGTTGTCCTGTTGTTCAGTTACTTCAAGAACATTAGTACTCAGAAAGTATCTTTATCAAACTTCATGCATGTGGGACGCTTATGCCCTACACAAAACTTTTCTTTTCATCACTGAAGCATTTTTGTTCAATTCCATTCAAAATTTTCTGGTTACAGATGGCCAACAGTTAACAGTTCTGTAGTCAGCACAACAGAATAAATGTGGTGTTAGAAAAAAAGTCCATTGTGTTTAAATATGCTGTCATAATTTTTCGGCATCCTAAGCGACATTAACCTACTTTTAAGCTGTGCTAAATAGTTGATGTTTACGTTTTGATTTTGGAAAAGGGATGAGAATTAAAGCTATTCTATGAAGGAATAAATAAATATATATTATTTAATTCCTTTTCATATATTTTAATTTCCAAAAACTGCATTTAAATGAAGGTGGAGTTTTCAATTTTTTGAAAGTAAGTCACCTATTTTCACTTCGACACTCGCACATTTATCACAAATCTCCGAAGAAAAACCCCAGAAATAAACATGAACACAGTTGAAATATATATCGTAAAATAGCCTTTTCTTAAATAAATTTAACTTAAATCCATATTTTACTGCTTCGTGAGTTTTTACCAGAGTTTGAAATGCATGTGATTTGACTCCGAACGTTTTTCATAAGTTACAATGGGAACGAAATATTTGACTGTTGTTTTCCGGGATTTTTGGTCCAAAACTGATTCCCGTCCGGGAGGCCGGGAACTACACTGAAATTCCGTGATTTTCCCGGGCATTCCGGGAGAGTTAACATGTCTGGCCATGGCTCAAATCGATTTTCGAGAACAAGATTCAGAAAGTTCATAACAAATCAGGACAAATTTGAGATTCGTTTAATATCACATAAAGTGTGAATTTATTTATTTACTGGAGTTTTCACAACTCTTTAGTAGTACTGAAATGGTTAACCGGAAAATCGGTTTGAAACCAGTTAGCTACCTAACCGATTAGAAAAACTGTAAACGGTTATCCGAAATATCAATCTTCATTCTACGTTTGAAATGTATTAAATCTACTGCTTCTCTTTTGTGATAGATTACACATCAAAGCCACGTTTTATGTATTGAGAAATAATTGACTTGGGCGTTCAAGACTTTGTTAATGATTGGCAGTTTCTGTGAGTAATGAGTAATCGCAGAGACCATTCCATAGTGTTTATACAAACGAACGTTTCGAGTACTCAACAACGTTCGTTTGTATACACACTACGGAATAGTTTGAGAATACTGCTTTCCAATTCCTATAGTTTTGATTCCGTATTCGGTGATTATCGGATATTATCTGGTTATAGCTCTTGGTAAGTCGCTTACGAAAATGAGCCAACCATTTCAGTCCCACTCTTTAGACACCCAGGGTAACGTCATGTTGAACAATTTTACAGGTGGAGGAAGGCGGACTACCCAGAGAGAACCACCAAGCAATGGTAGCAACAGTCAGACACCCTAACGTACTAACTCCATACAAGCACGGCATAGCATTGGTTGAAGACAGGTGTGGCATCAATGTGCATTACACATTAGTACACAGCACCACTGTGCTCCCACGTGGGTAATCAGGATTTTAAGTACCTTTCCCAAGGACACAATACATATACCCCTGGTGGGGGTCCAACCATGAACTTATCAGTTTGAAGTTCAATGCGGCCACTGAGCCACCATGCACCCTAAAGTGTGAATTAACCCTCCATCTAACTTAAGAGATAAAACCAGCCAGTGCTGAACACATAAACTGCCAACCAAATTTTATGATTTTTTTTTTAATTTCTGCTTCTGCAGAATCAGAATGCCTAGGCCAAATAGTCATGGCAAAGTGTGCACCCAACATCCAAGGTATATGAGAGCATAAAACATCCAGGGTTTTAGGGCACATGAAACATCAGGGGTATATAGTTTAAATGAAAGTTTTCTCTTTTGCTCGCCTCAATATAAAAATCAAACCAAAAAACCTAAAAATAGTGACAAATATCATCAGATTTCTGACAATTTGATCATATTTTGCTGTTATAAACTAGAGGTACTGTGAGCAAGCTCACAAAGTGATACCCCCCATGCTGCAGTTGTTGCGCTTATGAGGACACAACCATATGATGTAGCAATTGAAATGTATAAGTTAGATTATCTCCCCTTGGAAATGTCAGAACTGAATTATATTCCTTCATGCACATCTTCATATGGAATTCTTCCATTACGTAAAGTTTCATGAAAATTCTTCAAACGGTTTAGGAGGAGTTGCTCTTATAAGGATGGACAGACAAACAGATGGACAGATGGATGGATGGATGAATGGGCAGGGTGATTCCTATATACCCCTCCAAACTTTGTTTATAATTAAATAGTCGAATAATTGAGAAAAATAAAATAAGAGCAAATCTGTCAACAAAATACCCTCCGATCTGTTTACGCATTTCCAATAACAAACCAAGGGATGTAACTCTATCTGTTGTCTTCTGCATTTGTAAAAACAAAACAGTTATTCACGAGTTTGGTCCAACTGATTGCAGAGCATGAGAAAAGCATCCACAAATTTATTTCCACTATGTTTCTATTGTGTTTCAAATGGGACAAAAATGCTATCTCCACCAACATGTATGATATATGGAGATTTAACCCTTTACCCAACGAACTGCCTGCATCTGCCCACGTAATATGCAAATTCAGCAGCTGAAAAAATATAATTTTTCGAAAAATTTCAACAAAATCATATCATGTGACCCCTCTTTGGAACGAGCTCATTCCAAAGAGGGGTCACATGATATGGTTTTGTTGAAATTTTTTTAAAAAAATGTAAAAAATGATATTCAAATAATAAATTTTGAAATTGTCTGCATTGGATAAAAGGTTAGTACCTGTATGTCCCACTTAATCCTTTACTTATGAAAAGCAGATGACACTTGCAAACAAAATTCTTGAATAACAAATTTTTTTCATTTTTAGTCTCAGAAACATAGGTTATGACCCCTCATTGGAACGAGCTCAAGGAGGACCCCAAAAAGGATCATAACTTGTGTTTTTGAGACAAAAAAAGAAAAATTAATTGGCGATTTTTGTGAATAGCGCTGGCCAGTTTTGACAGTTACAATGTGTAAAGGTGCGGCTCGTTGTTTAAAAACCGACATCCAGGTATTAAATCTCCATATACCATACATGTTGGCAGAGGTAACTTATATTCTACATCCAAGGCCAACTCTCAAAATGTTACGACATCGACTTATGACAACACACATTTGTTGTACACGTTGTGAACAATATTTCCGATTGTGATTATTTGATAAAAAAAAAAATTGATTTTGTTGCACTTCAAGCATGTATCAATTTCATATTTCTGAGATAATTATTTAACCCTTTACCTAACATGAAAAGCAGACAACACTTGCAAAAATAATTCTTGAATAAGTAATTTTTTTCATTTTTTGTCTCAAAAACATAGGTTATGACCCCTCGTTGGAACGAGCTCGACAAGCTCGTTCCAACGAGGGGTCATAATCTATGTTTTTGAGACAAAAAATGAAAAAAATAATGAATATTTATTGACGATTTTTGAGAATAGCGCTGGCCAGTTTTGGCCGTTATGTTAGGTAAAGGGTTAAATTATTGTTTATTGGCACTGAAGGTCACTTTGAGTACCTTTGGCTATATCTTAACCACAACTTAGATATGAAGTCAAGATTAGGGAGTCGTGTATACCTATGCTGCCCATTTTAGAGGACTTCCACCAAAGGCATTGGTTCCAGGTCCTATTGTTCACACTGGGGTTTGATATGATTAAAAAAATTTAAATTTGGTTCCTGAAAATATACCTGATGGCTTGTTTTTTGAGAAAAACTTATTTTTAAATGCATTCAAAAGTTGTTTTAGATAAAGAAATAATAGCAGAATTCAAACAGTTGAGTTTTGTGTATACACATACAGCACTCACCAAGGGAGTTTTTCCGATTTATTAAGTTCAGGTTAAAAGTTTTCTTAGTTTCAAAGTGTTCACAAAGATATTTTGGGAAGGTACATAAAGAACTATGGCAATCAGTTCGCAAAATAAGTTTGGAAATTGTCAATTCCATTTTATTATATTGTTTTGTTTATTACAAAATCACAGCCAAATCAATGAAACTGTGCTTTAACAGCCCCCACAATACTAAGTTTATGGAGGTCTATCTACCACTATTACACTCATAGCCATAAAAATCTTCCAGGCAATATCACAAATACTTAATGTGTAATAAATAGAGCACAACTGACCTATAATAAGATTGTGCATTTCAATTTTCACATTATCAACAGGCAAAAAAAATTACAATGAACAACTTAACTCCTTGACTGCAACACTACTGGTGGATATTCCTGCCATGGACAGCAAATCTCTTGGCACTAGAATATGTATAATTTGGGAACATGATTTTAAACAAATTTTCTGCTGTAAACAGGGCTGGGGAGAGGGTTGGGGGCTGTGGTAGTAACCTCAGGTCCTCAAATTTTGGGGTGCCCAGGCTTGGCCCAGGAGTCTAGGATTTTTGGGTCAGGCCTGGCCAGTGAGTATGCTTCCCATACTCTTCACCACTAAGATGTGTGGTCTGAATATCGAATGCTTCGAATGAGGCCAATTTTCCAAAGTTAGTACCACCACTCGTGCCCTCAGCACTTGAGGCAGGTGCCTTCGGCATCTGCATCAGTATCCTAACACTTTCGAAAGGTGGCCCTTCACAGAATTAACCCTGTGATTTGAATGAGCAAAATGACTTTTTTGATCTTTTCAGTTAAATATTCATTTTTTTTTTCATCAACTCTACACACTGTTGCATAAACAATAATTAACCATGTCCAAAAGTTTCAAATCTCTACATTCAAAACTGCAGCAGGAGCTGATCCACCAATGTACCCACCGGTATTTATTCAGAGCAGCCCCCCCATATGCCCCCACCCCTCCCAGCTCTCAGGCTATGCCACTGTTTACAATACACTTCAGGTAAAGAGGTTCATTCAACTATAATTTATGTTGGAGAGATGAGAAATTGTATAATCAAACTAAGTGTGTGGGGAGGGGAGGTATTTTTCGAATATATGGAAAGGCAAACATAAACATGCAGTAGGACAAATGCAAGGGATGTACAAGTTGTTAAATCTAAAGTGTGGGCCAATACAGAATAATGGAATGGCCACTTTTCCTGTGAGAATTATTCAATTTGGGATTTGGTTACTTTTCTGTATTCCAGAGGTAAAATGAGCATTTACAACTATAATATCTTGTTTAACAGCACTCCATGAGCTCGATCAGACAAGACATAAGACTTGGATGTGCGGAGGCAAAAATTTGTCTATAAACAAGAGGGAATTTGTTGACTGTCAGGGTAATTTCTTGACATATTACAAGATTTTTTATTCAATTTACAGTAGTTTACTCTATGACCTATATGCAGTAAACAGGTCATATTTATACTGATGGTATGGTAAATGGGTTTGTGTTCAGAGCTTTTTTCAATCAACAGAAAAAGTGAAAGGTCTTAACCCTTTACCCAATGCAGATGATATCAAAATTTATTATTTTAAATATCATTTTTTAATTTTTTTCAAACAATTTCAACAAAACCATATCATGTGATACCCCTCGTTGGAACGAGCTCGACGAGCTCGTTCCAACGAGGGGTCACATGATATGGTTTTGTTGAAATTTTTTGAAAAATAATATTTTTTCAACTGCTGAATTTGCATATTACATGGGCAGATGAGGGCAATTCGATGGGTAAAGGGTTAATGTTTCAATTTACAAATTGTATACAGAGAAATACCTTGCAGAATACCGGAAAAAGAACAATTTATTTTACATTGCTACTCACATAGGAAATGTCTTAACATAGTCAGTGTATTTTAACCCTTCACACAACGAACTGGACACATCCGCCCACATAATATGCAAATTTAACAGCTGAAAAAATATTATTTTTCAAAAAATTTCAACAAAACCATATCATGTGACCCCAAACTTTTAAAGAATGATATTTAAAATAATAAATTTTGATATTGTCTGCATTGGGTAAAGGGTTAAAGAAACAGAATAGACACAAACAAACTTACTGATTTGAAGAGGCAAATCCTTAATATCAAACCTAGCTACAGTTTTGTGCTCCTTTGGAAAACCATAGGATTTCAAATCAAACAGATGAATTTGTGACTGGATGAATATTGGAACACAGTGAAGTTTAACCATTCACCTAACGAATCTGCTGCATTCGACCCAAAGAGAAGAGAACCACCGTGCAATGGAGATCAACTGCCAGACTCCCCAATGTACTAACTCCACACAAGCAGGGCCAGCATTGGTTGAAGACGGGTGCACCATTGAAGTGCAGTATGCCTTTGAAAACAGCGACACCATGCCCCAACACTGGCAATGGGGGTGAAGTGTCTTGCCCAAGGACACAATGCGGTCGTTTCATGTGGGATTTGAAAAGGAGGACCTCTCGGCTTGCAGCCTGCACCTCTACCAACTGAGACAAGTGCACCATTGACATGCAGTATGTCTTAGTACACATGGACAATTGGGATGAAGTGCCTTGCTCAAGGACACAACACAGTTAGTCCTGGAAGGGATTGAACTGTGAACCTTTTGGTTTGAAGTTCAATGCCGTAACCACTGAGCCACTGCATTCCCAACATTTGATTAAATGTGCCTAAATGATACTTATTTCAGTGGCAAGGAAAACCCTGACCTGGACAGAAATATCTGTCATCAGCATGCAAGGAGTTAAAAGCAAATGTGGAAATATCATAACTTGGTTAAGGTATTTACATTTTGTTGTTTATCATATGACTCGTCCCTTTTGTTCACTTTAAAACATTTGATATGTTTGAATCGGTGGGTGTTTTACATAACTCAAGAATGGCATACTCATTGGAATGGCATACTCATTGGAATGAAATATGACTATGCCATTCCAACTTGTTATGTAAAACACCCACCGATTCAAACACACATCGTGCTCTGTCTATTTATCAGACAGAAAAGCGAGCGTGGTGGCTCAGAGGTAATATGGCACTGGAAAGGTTCATGGTTCGACCCCTGCCAGGTGTAACTGCATCATGTGTCCTTGTGCAAGACACTTAATCCCGATTGCCCACGTGGGGGCATAGTGGCACTGTGTACTAAGGAGTACTGCACTTTAATGGTGCACTTGTCGTCAACCGATGTTTACCCACTTGTGTGGAGTTAGTACATTGGGGAGTCCAATGGTTGCTTTCCTCTTCTCAGTGGTCCTCTCTGAGTACTCCAGTTTCCTCCATTCAAAGAACTGTCCAACCCGAGGTGACCCTGGTTGTCAAAAGTGTCATTAAACCCAAAGAAATAGATAAATAAATTATTAGACAGAAAACAAATCTGAAAGATCGAAAGAATGGTGGCATTGGATGGGTTGGATATATCAGATTAGATAGACAGGTTGAATAAACCACCCATCTAATCCCTCTTCCCAACCCACATAGTTCAAACTAATGAAGAAACAATAATTTTAAATTATAGAACTTATGATGCAATTGTCACTTGTCACCTGAAAACTCAGACAAAGACTGAAGAAAATGTACCTTATTAGCAGTAGAAGCATCTTCATCGATGACAACCTTGAATAATTTTTCTTGAGTTTTCTATCAAAAAACACTGGATGAGTTGACAGTGCAAGTGATTATGAAATGTCCAAATGGGATCTTTAACTCCTAGAACCAATTCAGTACAACATGCATGCCAATCCTAAATTGGAGACTTGGTGAAAATAAAATTGATGGCATTCACAAATAATAGCTACTGTGAATTCTTCCCAATTGATGTGTATCAGGAAATTGATGTATTCTTTGTTAAGCATCCATTTTGTTCGACGTTCTCTGATTGCATGGGCGGTTAGACACATTGACATGTCACCAAGAACAAACATCGAACCCAGGTAACAATCTAGTTACTGCAGACTGCTTCCATTGAACTGAACTATAATGCCATCCATTAGTCATTTTAGATTTCTCTCTCCTGGAGTTCAGACATAATTAACCATTAACTGATATATTTCCACAAAATAACTTCAATGACTTTTTTATCAATTTACCAAAACACATAAAGTGATTTCAATGCTCATAGGAACAAAGAACACTGATCAAGCAGATTATAGTATTCCTAGCTAACACTTTGTATACTGATGTCCTAAAATGTTGCTTGGCCACATGTATCCCCCCCCACCCCTCAACCCCACCCCCACCCCCCCCCCCACCCCCCAAAAAAAGGAAAACAAAAACAAAAAAACATTGACAATCAATAAATTCATGTCCGGTCTCAAAACTGTTTGTACAAACAGGCCTTTATCTATTAATTTTGAGATCTCTGATCAGTACACATATAGTTCTGAGAGTGTTTGTGTGTCTCTGAAAAGTAACAATGTGAAACCACAGAGCACACTGGATTTTAGGCTCAATTATTATTATTATTATTATTAGATCCAAGATGGCTCATACAGTATGGTCATTGTGGACTGGTTACTTTCCACAGGGTTAGTGGTATTTCCAAAGACACAATAACATAAGATTGCAACACTCATTATAAAAATAATCATAAAAAAATTTAAAACCCGGTGCTTCAATAATTACAATTTTGCTGATGAGGATTTTGATTACCTGGTAAACACAAGTGTGGACATCACTGCCCACATGTTGATTACAACCATTTCAAGGTGACTGTACTGTAACTCCAGCCAAATTGATCTGACCAACTCCATTTCAAATTTGACCCGTGTATGTATTTACTTTTGGTAAATATAAAATATCATGACCATGTGCATGTCTTGGAATTTGTATCAGATTTGAGGTCGTGTTTACAATCGGATCGCAACGAGCCCGCCAGGGCAATTTGCGATCTGATTGTAAACACAACAGAGAATCTGATACAAATTACAGGACATACATTTGGTCATGATAATACATTTTCCCCCTTTTTTCATTTTAAATTGGGTTGGAATGAGTAAAAATTTTGCATTTTTTATTTTAATGCGTAATCACAATGCATATTGCATTCATGATGTTGCATAATGCGATAGTGCATTGCTTACCGGAAGTTGAATCTGTATGATACAGAACCGGAATCAGGGGCTGATACAAATGTTTTTTCTGAGTTTTGGGATTCAAATTAATTTGATTGTTAGATAAAACAACATACCAAATCTGAAGCCATTTGAAGATTTAAAACTGAAGTTATTATATGGAAATCTAAATTTTATAGTAAATTTCCTTTCTTATTATACCTGCCACAATTGTTTACTACAGGCTTGCACTACAGTGGAAGTCCCTAACTCGGATAAAATACTCTCTATTTTTGTCTTTCCCAAGCAATTTGGGAAAGAAAAGTGGTGCAAAAGCACCAAGAAAAAATAAGCCAAAACTGGGTCGAGTGCAACCGGCGCAGACCCAGTATGGGACGCTCTCTCCCAAGTACAACTCCACGACTTCCGTTGACAATGCCCATATACCGTCGCTAAAGACTCATTCTTTTTGAATCCGTCAACGTTAGAGTTATGTGATCAGCGGGGAGGAAAGATTCTTTACCCTTAAAGAAGAAGGGAGGGCCTCCATGTAAACAATTGTGGTAGGTATGATAAGAAAGGAAATTTACTATAAAATTTAGATTTCTTATCAACCTACTCACAATTGTTTACTACAGGCTGAATAGACAATAGGCTGGAGGGAATCGCATAACCAACCCACACATAACCCCAGTGCACTGGAACCGTGAAGCAGAAGGATGAGGTCCCGAGGCTTATCAACCATAACGTCGCAATCATTGGTAAAGGACAATGAAAGGAGACATATGGGCCTGTGTGACACACAGACAGAAAAAGGGCAGTAACAGCACAAGGCTGAAACTGACCTTCAAGAAGCCTAATGGCTATGGCAGACAACAGCCTGAGCAGAAGAAAGAGGACCCAGGGCAAAAAGGTCCTCCGACTGCTCATGCAACTGGCGCAGATAAAAGGTGGAGAAAGCAGAGGCATTTCTCCAGTAGGCTGCCTGCATAACATCCGACAACTTGACAGAGTTACAAAAAGCCCAAGAGGTGGATAGTGCCCGCACCGCGTGGGCAGAAATATGATTGGTAATACAATCGCCAGCTGCTAAACGACCGTAAGCCGTACAAACAGTAAGACAAATCCATCGAGAAATGGATTGAGGAGAAAATCTTCTGTCGACCCGGAATAAGAGACAGAAAAAAATGTTTTCTGCCTTTCCGTATGAAACGTGTCCGATCGAGATAAATGTGAATAGCACGGACCGGACAGAGCAAAGGGCGATTACCCTCAACAGAAGGAAGAGCCCAGATACAGATAGGAGGAGGAGTAGTATCTGGTAACTGATTCTTGGCCAAAAAAGAGCAATCAGTGGTAAAAGTAACACTGTTGGGAGAGCTCCTAAAAAAGGTCAGGTCAACCAAGAGGGCGTGAAGCTCACTAACCCGTCTGGCCGAAGCAAACGCCATCAGAAAAGCCGTCTTATACGTGAGAAAATGCATATCCACCTGGGATAAAGGTTCGAACGGCGACCCCCCCAAGCAAAGCAGCACCCACGAAAGATTCCATCGTGAGGTAAGCTGCAAAGTCCGAGGCCTTTTCAAAGAAAAGTGCCGAACAAGCTTGGAGAGGTAAGGATTAGTGCCGATACGACGCTTCCCCACATAAGAAAAAGTCTCTGAAAGCATGGACCTGTAACCCTTGATGGTAACAGGCTGGAGACCCCGAGAATCAAACAGATATACCAGAAACTCCGCAATCTGTGAAATCGAAGGATTTGCATAATCAACAGAGTGATCAGCACACCATCGACAGAAGACCTTCCATTTAGCTGCATAAGCTAAACCAGTGGAGTGCCTCCTTGAAGAAGAAATGCACTCCACTGCTCGTCTCGAAAAACCTCTACGGAGGAGACAGGACCTGACAAAAGATATGCGTGAAGGCACAATGAAGTCGGGTCGACGTGAAACCTCCTCGGGCGACCTTGACAAAGAAGGTCGCGATGTAGCGGGAGACATGCCGGAACCGCCGCCATCAGCAAGCGGAGCTGATTGGTCCACACCCGCTGAGGCAACAGGGGAGCGATCAGAATGATTCGACAACTGCAGGTTCGAATTTTGGCTAGAACCTGAGGCAGAATAGGAACCGGCGGGAAGGCATAGCCGACTAGACTGTTCCAATCGAGTGACAGAGCGTCCACGGCAAAAGCCAGAGGATCTGGACACGGGGACACGAAAGTGTCCACCTGATGGTTCCAACGAGTTGCAAAGAGGTCGATGTGGGGACGTCCCCAGAGATCGCAAAGCGACTGGAACACTGCCCTGTGGAGCATCCACTCGGTGAAAATAACCCTGCCCTGTCGGGACAGGGAGTCGGCTAGGACGTTCAGACAGCCGGGAATGTGACGAACAACCACTCCGGCGTGAACATCCTGAGTGAGCAGTAGAAGATCCCGAGCTAATTCGTACATCGGAACAGAGTGCGTGCCGCCCTTGTTCCGAATGTAAGCAACCACTGTCGAATTGTCGGACAGCAGAAGGACCTGGCGATTCGACAGGTGAGGGATCCACTGCCTGAAACTCAGAAGAAGAGCAAGAAGCTCCTTCTGGTTGATGTGTAGAGCTGCTTGATCCTGGTCCCACATCCCGTGTAGGGAAAGACCGAGAGGATCCAACGTCGCACCCCATCCGAGATCGCTGGCATCTGCCGTCAGAACACGATCGGACGTGGGTAAGTCCAATGGAAGACCCTGCGTAATCCACTGAACATCTGTCCAGGGAAGAAGGTGAGGATAAAGAGATTCCGGAAACGGAAGCACCTGATCCCGAGAATCTACATTCGGCCTCCAACGACTGAGCAGAAAGTGTTGGAGAGGTCTGACACGCAGCCGACCTAGAGGAATGAGATCTGTCACCGAACCGCAGAGACCGATCAGCCGGAGAAAACTCCGAGCGGTCGCAGACGTGGACTGGGACAGAGTCAGAGCAAAAGCTGAGAGAATCACAGCCTTGGCCTGGGGAACCACTACCAAATTGAATTGGGTTTGGAAAGCCATCCCCAGATGACAAAACGACTTGAGAAGGGACAGGGACCAGCCTAGGGGGGAATTTTAGGGAGACTTCAAGTCTCCCTCCAGAAAAAAATAGGGAGACTGCAGAGTCATGTAGGGAGACTTCATAGGCAAGTGGGGAAAATTAAGAATATTCATGTACCACCCCCGCCGCCCCTTCATATTTTCAATTTATGATCCTCCATTAACGTACAAATAATCCAGGTCCAGTTGTCTATGATCACCCTCCTGTGGTTGCCTTTCAACAAAGTCTACTAAGCTAATAATTTCCTAAGTCTGAAAGTGTGAACAGGACCAGATGTAAGAAGGTTGCTTGGGAGGTACTTTGTTAGTTAATAAACAAAATACATTCTGGGGTCGAGTATTTTGTAAAAGAAATGTCATTCCGCATCATTTTTATGGCATTCCGGTGTCATTCCTCGTCATTTCATGTCATTCAGGATGTTTAGGAGGACCCTTTTTCAAGATCGTCCACATGCACACTTGTGTCCTGTACAAAGCTTTTCTTGACATCACTAAAGCTTTTTTTCATGTGTTTCAATTCCATTCGTGTTTTTCTGGGAATAGACAGCCCAACAGTTAACAGTCGTCAGCAAATCGAAATGAAAATAATGTGTTATAAAATACGTCCGTTGTGTATACATTTTCGGCATCCTAAGCGACGTAACCTACTTTCAAACTGGGTTGTTTTGTTGAGTCGCGTAAGTCACCTATTTTCGTTTCGACACTTGAAGCTCCGACTGGAACGCAACAAAATAGAAATAAAAAAATCCGCCAAAAGCGACAATGGACAATTGCTTGTCGTGAGATTTCAAATAAATGGACGTTTATTTGACGAATTAAAATGCCCATTTATCACACTCGAGCACATTCGATTTTTGAAAATACTCGTTTTCATGTAAACCTCGCATCACTCAGTTCAGCCTTTTCTCATTTTGGCCAATTTTTAGAGGGCGACTTGTAATCGCCCCGACTATTTTTCTAGGCGACTTTGGGCTTAGAAGGGCGACTTAATCGCCCTAGTCGCCCTCACGGCTGGTCCCTGAGAAGGGACCAGGTCCGACTTCTCCTCGTTGACTCTGAATCCTAGCGACATGAGCAAGCTCAACAGAGTGGCGACATCCGACTCCAGTAAGGCAGCATTGGAATGCCTCTGGAGGATATCGTCCAGATATGCCGAAGTAGTCACCCTGGACTGTGTGCAATGGAACGCTATCACATGCGACATCAGTATGGTGAAGGCCCAAGGAGCCAGGCTGAGGCTGAAAGGCATGGCCTTGAACTGGTAAACTCGCCCCAGAAAAGCGAACCTGAGATACTTCCGTGACGCCCGATGCATCGGAACGTGGAAGTAAGCGTCTCGCAGGTCGATGCTGGCAGCGAAATCTCCCTGGTGAATTGATTGGCGGACCGACCTGAAAGTCTCCATGCTGAACTTGGGAGCAATGATAGACTGGTTCAGGATACTCAGATTGATAACCGGTCAGAGTCGGCCGTCCTTCTTCGGCACCAAGAACAGGCAGGAATAGAAACCCACTGACTGAATGTTCTTGACGACCTCGATCGCCCCCTTTGCCAGGAGATTGCCAATCTCCGTGGACAAAAGTTCCCGACGTAAAACGTCTGAAGGAACTGTGGTTGGAAGAGGCACCCTTGACAGAGTGGGGTACCGTCGGAAGGATATTCGCAGCCCGGACCGAACAACATATAACACCCACGGATCGGATGTGATGGTGGCCCAATGGTCTGCGAACTCTGCTATCCTTCCTCCAACCTGGGATGAGTCGAGGTGAGGACCTTCATTTCGAGCCCCGACGAGGCCCGCGAGAGGAGAAACCACCTCCTCTACTAAATGAAGAATCCTGAGACTTCCCTCAATTCTGCCGACCTTTACCCTTACCCCTTGAGTAAGAAGTAGAGGCGGCGGCAGAAGGACCAGCCTTTTGCTTCACAGAGGAAGCAGAAGGGTACTTGTTAGGCTTGGAACGGCCCTTGCCTCCCCTAGAAGGCTGATCAAGCTGACGAAACAGCAGCTGATCTTTGGAATGACGTAGTACATCATCCCGGACCGTCAACACGGAACCATGGAAAAGTTGCGGATCTGCCAAAGAAGCAGATCGAAGAGCAGCACACTGCTCCTCTGGAAGGGATCGTCCTGTGTCCAGCACAGCGTCCCTTCAAACTAATTCCAGATTAGCTGTGTTACAGGCATGCGTGTGAGTAAGATGCATAAGCGCCTTGGACAGCACACGCAAAGGAGCCTGTACCTCGTCAAACTTATCTGGAGGCAGATAAGCAGCCAAAGCTGAGATGACGTGATCTGAGAGAGAAAGCATGCCAAGCATCTCTCTAGATAAGCCCAACGTGGACTCCAGAGTCGTCATTGGAATGACGGCAGACTTGGGCTTGGAAAGCCCGAGGGAAGTGGAGTCCTGATCCAGAACCGTCAAAGTCTGGCAGACCGACGGATTGGAGGAATCGTAGGAACGATAACGCACAGGAGGCAAAAAGGTGTCAACCCTGGTGAAGAACGAAGTCTTCAGAGCCTTGGAATCAGCTTGGAGTCCAATGCTGAAAAAGCTTCAACCATCTGTACCGACTGGCATGATCGAAGGCGCCCAGAAGCAGGTTGCTCCATAGGCTGTAGGTACGCGACCGATGATCATGGCCTGGCCGACACTGTCGGCTGGTTAGTAGGTTTGAGATCAGGCAGAAACCCAAACACAAAGTCAAGAGCTGCCCCCAAGTCCGAAGACTGCTGGCCCTTGACATCAAGCATGTCGGACTCCTCCCCAGAGTCGGAAGACACATAGCCCATCGTGGGCAAACCAGCCGACGCCTCCCATGGTGTCGGGACACCAGGGGAATCAGAAACCGGCCTGTTTCCAATCCCGGGAGGCGGCGCCATAGGAGGCGCCTGGAAACCACTTGTTGCCTCGCTGGAAGCAACAGGAAGGCTCTTTGATAGAACCTGAGTAAGGAGAGGGCCTCCCTAACCTCACTGCCCGTACTGGCCGGTTCGACAGGGGAGCGAACCGGCAAAGTGGCTTCACCTCTGACCCTCTTAACCAGCGAAGGGTCACGATCCTCCAAAACACTAGACATGGGACGACAGGCGGCAGCCGAAACATCTGAAGGCAGACATATATAGGAGTACGAGGCACCCCGAGGATCAATATAGCAAGAACTCATGAGAGTCACTGCGGACCTCTGCGGGGCAGAAGGTCCAGGCTGCACAAAAGGCGTTGGTCCCCCAAAACTGGTCATGTGGCCAGAATGAGTGGACGGAAATGCCACGGAGTTCATAGTGTCTCCACTAAGAACATCCGAATCCAAAGACACAACTGTGGTGCTCGACGGCGTAGAGACCACAGAGATGGGTTCGGCCGGCAGCCTCTTCCAACTTCGCCGAGTTGAAGTCAGGGAAGGCTGAGGCCGATATCCCACATCTACAGTACCAGACATTCCTGCAGTCCCCTGCAGCGAAAAGCCGAGGCCGGCTGAAACTGACGACGAAGCAGACGGACCAGCAGTAGTAGTAGTAGATACGTCGGGAGTCATTGAGGCTGGTGGAATAGTGGAGAGAGCACACCTGCTCGGCTCCGAAGGAGGAGTCACAACCCTAGTGACAGCCTCAGATGTCGACTGGAGGGGGACCATAGTCCCGGAACCAGGCACCTCTTCACCAAAACACTCAACGGCTCCCGCAGTATCCACTACAGGAAAAGACTGCACATCCCCATGGAGGAGGAATAACTCTCACCAGACGAGGTCGGCTCGGGAGCCCCCGAACGACCACGTTCTCCTTTCCCGCGGGAGCGGGAGGCACGACCACGAGAACGAACGACACGGTTAACTGACACCCAGAAAGTGGATGACCATGATCCACAGACACCACATGGCCGCTCGGCCGAACACCCATTACAGGAGGAACAAGAAGAATGTAAATCGTCCACATGCTTTGGCAGCAGACATTGCCCACAAGGAATTGTCCTGGGCATGATAGAGGTGAGAGGAGCAAAGAAGGTGAAATCAGAAAACAGAAGAACACCCCCAAAGAAGAGAGAAAGGTGACAGAAACAAAGACCCCAGACGGTCGACCAGGAACCACACAACAGGATGACTACTCTCAAAAGAGAGAAGAAAAACTGTAGGAGTGGTACCCCACTGACACCTAACACAATTAGAAAATTTAGCAAATTAAGCATTAACAATAATTGTGAAAAATGATAAGTCCAAACCGCATGGCACACGAAATATGTGCGCGACTCGAGAGAGAACAATTAAAATACATTATGGATATATAATATTGATAGAGAATATAAAGAAAACTGTTCCTGAGAATACAAAGGATACACTGATGCACTATGAATCAGGAATCATCAAACAACGAGCTGGATAAACACTGATAAGCGTGCAGAAACATCTCGACACAAGGCGAATGACAAAAAGAATGAGTCTTTAGCGACGGTATATGTGCACTGGCAACGGAAGTCGTGGAGTTGTACTTGGGAGAGAACGGCCCGTACTGGGTCTGCGCTGGATGCACTCGACCCAGTTTTGGCTTATTTTTTCTTGGTGCTTTTGCACCACTTTTCTTTCCCAAATTGCTTGGGAAAGACAAAAATAGAGTATTTTATCCGAGTTAGGGACTTCCACTGTAGTGCAAGCCTGAAGTAAACAATTGTGAGTTGGTTGATAAGAAAGCAGGGAGCTCACTGGTTAGAGCACTGGACTTGAGACTGAAAGGTAGACTATTCAATCCTGAGAGCATCATCTGTGTTGTGTCCTTGTGCAAGACACTTCAACCTGATTGCCCATGTTGGAGTACTGTGATGCTCTGTGCGGAGGCATACAGCAAGACAACAGTACACTTGCCTTCAACCCATGCCAACCCTTCTTATGTCAGATTAGTAAGTTGGAGCGAGGGTTAAAACGTGATTGGTAATGTAATTACAGGATGTCAATGAAAAATTCTTTGTGTTACCCAAAACTGATGAATGGTATCTCTTGGAAGCATCACAAATGTTTCAACATTTTTATTTCTCCACTTGAATTTATAATACGCGTGAGATTTTTCAGATATGCCACGCAAAAGAATCTCCGAAATAGTCAAGTTTTTATGAGAGTGTTTTGCAAACTGAATGTAGTGCCCATCCACAAGTGGATGGTCACTACATTAAGATTGCAAAACTGTTGTATTAAAATAAGTTAGCAGACATGCTTGTACATTCTTTTATTTATTTATTTGAGTTTAACAACACTTTCGTTTTACGGGTGGAGGAAGCCAGAGTACCCGGAGAGAACCACCAAGCAATGGCAAGCATCTGTCAGACTCCCCAATGTACTAACTCCACACATGCAGGCTTAGCAATGGTTGAAGACAGGTGCACCATCAACATGTAGTACACCTTGGGACACTGCACCATGTGTAGTACACCTAAGGACACTGCACCACCGTGCCCCAACGAGGGC
Source organism: Pictodentalium vernedei (assembly GCA_031216915.1). Lineage (NCBI taxonomy): Eukaryota > Metazoa > Mollusca > Scaphopoda > Dentaliida > Dentaliidae > Pictodentalium > Pictodentalium vernedei. The sequence continues at coordinate 144,163,997 of CM062289.1, read as the reverse complement.
AATCGGGATTAAGTAACATGCTCAAGGACACAATACAGTTACCTTTGATTGACGGGGATCGAACTGCAGACTTCTCGGTTTGAAGTTCAACTGTACCAACAATTAGTTTGCATTAGCAGATTTTATAGACATGGTACTGATGGTACTACATGGGATGCCTGAAATGATTTAATATTTTGACCCCTAGTTGGAAAGTCCAACAGTTACTCACTGTTGCTTGGAGGTTCTCTCTGAGTTTGGCTTCATCCACCCGTAAAACTGACTGAAATGATATATGGTTGTTGAAAATGTCATTAAACACTAATAAACAAACGTTATTTGGAAACCAAAATACTTTATATTTTAAATCCAAAAAAGGCCATAACTCCAGCAAAAGCAATCATACCAACCCCAAAATTTTGACTAAACAATATAACTTGAGCAAAATCAAACAGACTGACTCTAGATTCGAACTTGTTCTGTACGTTCATTTGAAAAAACAACATAACACATTTGAAGCACATCACAGAATCGAAACTCAAGTTATCAACCCGAAACCAAAAAACTTATCATATTCTAAGTTAAAAAGGGCCATAAATCTTGCACAACTGATCTTATCAATCCCAGATTCGAACTTGATCTGCATTAACCCTTTACCCAATGCAGAAGATATCAAAAATCAATAATTTATATTTGTTTTTTTCAAATTTTTCAAAAAATGTCAACAAAACCATATTATGTGACTCCTCATTGGAACGATCTTAATAAACTTGTTCCAATGAGGGGTCACATGATATGGTTTCGTTAAAATTTTCTGAAAATCTTCTTTTTTTTTTAAATACTCAATTTGTAAATTACGCGGGCGGATGTGGCCGATTCGTTAGGTAAAGGGTTAAAGCACTTAAAGAATTTGAACCCAACAGAGGAATCATAACTCAAATTATTGATCTGAAAGCCAGAGGGATGCACAGATCCAGGGACGGATGGACACTGACTATTTCTATATTTTAGGGGACAAAAATATTAAAAAAAATCTCACAGCAAAAGTTTTCAGAGAACAAAAATACCAAAATTTCTCACAACACATTTTAATTTTAATGCAGCTGGGAATTAACTCCCTGCATGCTGCTGATGGATATTCTTGCCAAGGAAAGAACATCTCTTACCAATGAAAAAAGTATAATTTGGACACATTTATTCAAATTTTCGCCATGTAAATTGAATGGATATTTTCACCAATGATTGAGTTAAATTTGGATGAATTTTTCATCAAATCTAGTCATGGCTGCTTCAAAGCAGCCATGGCTAGATTTGATGAAAAATAACTTGAAAATACTCAGCGGGTTAAGAGTTAAACCAATACGATCTTGTTTGACAGAGCTGAAAATTCCTAGTTGCATTATGAGAAAAATAGGCCGATGAAGTCGTCAGATGTGTACCCATACGCACAACTAGTAGAAAGCTGTATGACAGAGGGCCACCACGGATGCCGACATTATGTACACCATACATGGTATGGGTACATATAGAAATGGATTGGAGGAGTGTCTAATTTGATGGATAAAGGGTTAATATCTCAGGATCAAATTATCAGATTTACATAAAAAACTATACAGCACAGCATATCAGTAACCTGAATACATACAGTACGTGCCAAGTGTATTACGTCTCAATCACCCGACGCAGTGGTCGTTTTTTAAAAAAACACCGGCAGACACCATGCAGACGCGGTGTAAATATCAATGAATAAATCACCGCATATACTCGAAGCACCACGGTTGAACACCGTGTGACAACAATACCCATGTATAAATCCTTTGTGCACTCAAATTTAATTAACTTCTGTTTTTCACGGAACAAAGACTCGATCTTCATAATCCTTTTCACACAATACCACCGTGTCCAAAAATCGACACCGTGTGACACCAGCTGAAAAATGCAATTGTCACTCATCACAGGGACGGGTGATTGAGACGTAATACACTTGGCACGTACTGTATATAAAGTAACATGACAACTGGATTGATATTTTTTGAGTTATCTCATGCCAAAGGGATTGGAGGAATTTTCAATTTGAAGGATAAAGGGTTAATATCTCAGGATCAAAATAACAGATTTACACCAAAAACTATACAGCTCGGTACATCAGTAACCTGAACACAAATATAAAGTAACTTGACAATCCAAGCAATATTTTTCAAGTTATCGAATGCCAAAGGGATTGGAGGAATTTTCAATTTGAAGGATAACGGGTTAATATCTCAGGATCAAAATAACAGATTTACACCAAAAACTATACAGCTCGGAACATCAGTAACCTGAAGATATATATAAAGTAACATGACAATTGGATTGATATTTTTTGAGTTATCTCATGCCAAAGGGATTGGAAGAATTCTCAATTCTCTTATCTAAAGGTCTTGCCTAATGAGCACACCAAGTTCAAAAACAATCCTACGATAAATGCAGTCTGTAGGCCATGTCAAAGAATGTTGATGCACAAATGCAATAAATTCAAAGATTGTTGCTAACAGCTAACAGCAACAGATTTTGATGGAAATGAAAAGAAAATCAATAGCACCTATCTTTGTCACCCTGCACAAGCGTACAAAGTTTCAAAACAATCTGATAATGAATGTGCCCTCTGGGGCAGGTCAAAGGAAGATGTTAATGCACAAATGCACTAAGTAGAAGGTCACTGCTTGTGGCAATGGGGTTTTGGGGGGGAGTTTTATGAAAATTCATAAATATACCCTGCAGAGAGTGCAAAAGGGATAAGTTGATGTACAAATGCAGTAAGTTTAAAGGCTGGTGATAACAATAATTTTTTATGGCAATGAAAAAAAGCAATAGCTCACATCTAGAGGTCACCTCCGAACACACATACCAAGTTTCAAAGTGATCCGACCACAGATGTGCTCTGAAGGGTGTGTTAAAGGGAAATATTGAGGTCTGACTAAACTAAGTTCAAAGGTCAGCAGCAACATTTTTTTGAGAGAAATGGAAGAAAATCGACAGCTCCCATATAGATGTCACCCACACACAAGCACACCAAGTTTGCAACCGATCCAATCATAAATGTGCCCTGCAGGGTATGTCAAAGGGAAATATTGATGCTTAAATGCACTAAGTTTTCACTAAGTTCATCGAAGGTCATTGTCAGTGGCAACATTTTTTGACAGAAATCGAAGAAAACCGATAGCTCCCATCTAGAGGTAACCCCAAACAAGCATACAAAGTTTCAAACCGATCTGATCATAAATGTGCCCTGTAGGGCATGCCAAAGGAATATATTGATGCCTGGCTAAACTAAGTTTGAAGATCGTTGTCAGCAGCAACATTTTTTGACGGACAGAAATGGAAGAAAATCAATAGCTCCCTCTAGAGGTCACCCCAAACAAGCATGCCAGGTTTCAAAGCAATCCGATCATAAATGTGCCCTGTAGGGTGTGCCAAAGTGAAATATTGAGGTCTGACTAAACTAAGTTCTAAGAATGTTGGCCGCGGCAAAAATTTTTGACAGAAATGGAAGAAAATCGACAGCTCCCATATAGATGTCACCCCCACACAAGCACACCACGTTTGCAACCGATCCAATCATAAATGTGCCCTGCAGGGTGTGTCAAAGGGAAATATTGATGCTTAACTGCACTAAGTTTTCACTAAGTTCATTGCCAGTGGCAACATTTTTTGATGGAAATCAAAGAAAATCGATAGCTCCCATCTAGAAGTAATCCCAAACAAGCATACAAAGTTTCAAACTGATCTGATCATAAATGTGCCCTGTAGGGCATGCCAAAGGAATATATTGAAGCCTGACTAAACTAAGTTCAAAGATCGTTGCCAGTGGCAACATTTTTTGACGAACGGAAATGAAAGAAAATCGATAGCTCCCATCTAGAGGTCACCCCAAACAAGCATGCCATGTTTCAAAGCAATACGATCATAAATGTGCCCTGTAGGGTGTACCAAAGGGAAATATTGAGGTCTTCTGACTAAACTAAGTTTCTGACTAAACTAAGTTCTAAGAATGTTGGCCACGGCAACATTTTTTGACGGAAATGAAAGAAAATCGATAGCTCCCATCTAGAGGTCTCCCCAAACAAGCATGCCAGGTTTCAAAGCAATCCGATCATAAATGTGCCCTGTAGGATGTGCCAAAGGGAAATATTGAGGTCTGACTAAACAAAGTTCTAAGAACATGGGCCGTGGCAACATTTTTTGACGGAAATGAAAGAAAATCGACAGCTCCCATCTAGAGGTCACCCCCAAACAAGCATGCCATGTTTCCAAGCAATCCGATAATAAATGTACCCTGTAGGATGTGCCAAAGGGAAATATTGAGGTCTGACTAAACAAAGTTCTAAGAACGTTGGCTGAGGCAAAATTTTTTGACGGAAATGGAAGAAAATCGATAGCTCCCATCTAGAGGTCACCTCAAACAAGCATGCCAGGTTTCAAAGCAATCCATTCATAAATGTGCCCTGTAGGGTGTGCCAAAGGGAAATATTGCGGTCTGACTAAACAAAGTTCTAAGAATGTTGGCCGTGGCAACATTTTTTGACAAAAAGCGAAGAAAATTCACAGCTCCCATCTAGAGGTCACCCCAAACAAGCATACCAAGTTTCAAAGCGATCTAATCATAAGTGCAACCTGTGAGGTGTGCCAAGGGAAATTGTGGACATACTACTAACGTACGTACGTACGTCGACGGATGAGAAGTGATGGCAATAGCTTAGCTCGACTTTGTCAAGTTGAGCTAAAAATTAAATGGTTTATGTCCGATATTTTACCAAAGGTAATAAAATTGATAAATTTGCCCCTTGAGTGCAACAAGGCTTTGCAATGCTTTAGCATTGCAAAGCCTTCTTGCACTCAAGGGACGAAATACACCACAGCACATGCTATTCTGTATATTATTAGACCAAATCCAAAAAACAAACCAAGAACAATAAACTTTTGATGGCAAAGTAATAATTACAAAAATAAAAAACAAAATAAAAAACTGCCAGCCCACATGCAATTTTACCAAAAAATGTCCTGAGAAACAGAACATCTACTTTGTGGGGGCTTAACGTAATCTTATTGACATGTAGCTAAATCTTCAATGTTCTATTTTTCAGGTGGTGAGCTGGGTGGTATACCAAAAATTATGCATAGCGACATTACCTCAGATGTACTGATTGACTGTACCAACAGAGTTACAAATTACTGATTTTCAGTACATCAGTTATGTACTTTATTTTGTCCCAATATTTTAATTAACGATGACCAAAAAGTGAAGTCGGTGATCACTCCATTTTCAGCAGAGTGACACGAAAACATGCAAATGCAATATCTTCAAGTGGAGAGGTTATAGTAGTTAATGGAAATATTTCACATTTGCCTAACATAACAACCCAAAATGGCCAGAGCTGTTTGCAAAAATCACCATTCAAATTTCGTTGTTACTTTTTTCATTTTTATCCTCAAAATATAGCTTGTTCCAAAGAGAGACTAGTTTGTTTGTTTGTTTGTTGGTTGTTAACGTCACATATTTATGCACCATGGCTAATCGTGACACAACATGGAGATGAAGTCAAGTTTAGTCAATCGTTGATCTACATGTTGCCCATTTTAGAGGACTTTCACCCCAAGCATTGGTGACTGGGTCCTATTTTACTAGTAAAGCGGAACTGGTTTACCACAGTAAACAAGTGCTGCTTACTTCCCGGGGTTCCCACGGGGACCAAAGAGAGACTATAATGTTTTTGAGAGAAAATATTTAAATGTCCAAAAAACATTTCAAAAACATTTTTTGCGAGTATTTTCTATTCTGATTGAGTAAAGGGTTAAGCCTTCACCTGTACCTAACAAATCAACCGAACCTACTTACATAATTCACAAACTGAAGCCGAGAAAAAAATTTAAAATTTCAACAAAACCATGCCATGTGATCCCCATCATTGCAACAAGTTCATTGAGCTGTTCCAGAGAGGGTCACAGGATATGTTTTTGTTGAATTCTTTTTGAAAAATTGGAAGAAAAAAATAATTAATATAACAAATTTTAATGTAGTGTACATTGAGTAAAGGATTAATCAAGGTATCAGCAGCCTTCAACATTTTTACACTTTTTGCGTTTTCAGCAACAGAAAGAAAAGTAATTTTAGTAGATTTATGGGATGGCCATTTTTTTTTAAACAAAGTAATCTTGGTATGTTCAAAAGTTCTAGTGGCAAGAAATGTTTTTGTTTATATTGTCACAGTCTGCCAAATGTACTTCACTCTTTATTTAACATGACTTGTAAACGACAATGACATAAGAGCAAAATTCCTTGAAAAACTGAAAATTTTAATTTTCTGCCTTAAAAAATAGCTTATAAATTCTTATTGGAACGGGTTTAATGAGCCCATTCCAATGAGGGGTCATAAGCTAGACACGAAAATAATTTCGGTGAAAAAATTTCAGTGACTATTTTAAAAAATAGTGCTGTGTGTTTCACTAGATTAGTTAAAAGGTTAATTGAAACTTTTCATTTTTGCCTCAAATACATAACATACATGTATGACCTCTCATGGGAATGATTGCATCAAGCTCATTCCAATGAGGGGATCATAAAATATGTTTTGGGGGCAATGATTGAAAAAATAATAAAAGTTGGACGGTAATTATTGTGAATAGAACTTGCCAGGTATTTTTCTTATTCATTGTTTTTAACCCTTCACCCAACGCAGACGATTTCAAAATTTATTATTTTAAATATCATTTTTTTAAATTTTAAAAAAAAATTTCAACAAAACCAGATCATGTGACCCCTCTTTGGAATGAGCTCCATGAGCTTGTTCCAAAGAGGGGTCACATATGGTTTGTTGACATTTTTCGAAATATAGTATTTTTTCCGCTGCTGAATTTGCATATTACGTGGGTGGATGCGGGCAATTCGTTGGGTAAAGGGTTAAGGTCACATATCACTGCACACTGGCTAAACGTGACCACAGCATGGATATTATTATTATCCCTGGTGGGTGAGGGTGTGTGGTGGGGAAATCTCATCTGAGAGCAAGATATTTGGGCCAGACACTAGGCTTGTGTCTGGACCAAATATTTTGTCCCGAGTGTGATATTCCCCATCTCACACACCCGCCCCCATCAGGGATAATGTTTCTCCCCCACCAAAACAGTCTGACGTCATCAAAAGTAATTCAGGAGCATGTGCAGCTATATCGAACAATTTTGTTGTCCATTTCTCAAAAAAACCTGATTTGCTCATCGGAAAGTGCGCACAAAAGTTCTGTGTATACCACAGGTATATACCACAAAATTAAATCCTAATGCCGGCAAGACAGGGGTTAAAGATTTGTTGCGAAATTAACATCGACACATTCCGATGATGTCATATTATGATTTCTGCGGTGCATTTGCATAACTTTTCAAAGAGAATTTCGTGCAACTCTCTCCGCTCATGATGGCGTTCATCCAAAAATTCATAAAAAAGAGTCAAGTGTCCTTTGGTTTTGCAGTCTGTGTTTTTATATTTATTTTCTTCAACAAATGTCCATCTGCAAATATTTCTGAAATGTGACACCATGTTGTTTGTTTAAAGAAGAATGTGCAATGATTGTACAGTCCTGCGGTCATTAAATATGCTAATAAGTCGGTCACGTGGGTCATGTGAGATAGATATCTATCTCACATGGCCTTCTAACATGAGAGTGGGCACGGGGGCTCCGTTGGTAGAGGTGCAGGCTGCAAGCCGAGAGGTCCTCGGTTCAAATCCCACCTGCGGCAACCATGTTGTGTCCTTGTGCAAGACACTTCACACCCATTGCCCACATGGGGGCACGGTGGCATTGTGTACTAAGGCATTCTGCACGGCGATGGTGCACCTGTCTTCAACCAATGCTAACCCTGCTTGTGTGGAGTTGGTATATTGGGGAGCTGACAGTTGCTCGCCATTGCTCGGTGGTTCTCTCTGGGTACTCCAGCTTCCTCCACCCTAAAAACTGTCAAGGTCATGATTAGCCATTGTGCAGAAATATGTGACCTTAAACACCAATAAATAATAATAAATAATAATAATTCTAACAGGACACACACATATCTTGTGTAGGAAGTGGGGGGAGAAAAAGTCAAGTTTAGTCAATTGTTTATACCCATGTTGCCCAGTTTAGAGAACTTCCACCCCAAGTATTGGTGACTGGGTCCTATTTTACCAGTGCAGCAGAGCTGGTCTACCACAGTAAACAAGCACTGCTTCACTCCCCATAGTTTCCATGGGGGACTTGTGGAGTATGGTTGTTACTATAGGGTAAGGGTCAACACAACTTATTTTACTTGTACTTGAAATAAATAGTTGAAAAAAAAAGTGTTTGTGCAAAGTTTCCAGCTTGAATGCGAGAAATGCTGATATGACCATTGATTTTTTCAATAAATTCTTGTTCAACTTATCAAACTTTGTCATTTGAACAGGTTTGCTTCCAATGTTTTTCTCTCAACATCCATTGCTTATAACAGTAAGAAGCAAAAAAAGATGAGTCATAAATTAACTCAATCGCTGCTAAATTAATGTATTAACCTTATACCAAGGGTGAACATCATGCCTGTTCAGCATTAATCACAAAGAAGAGGCCCAAGGGGACTTAATTGCTCACCTAATAAAATTGTTTAACCCTTTACCCAACGTAGACAATATCAAAATTTATTTTTTTAAATATCATTTTTTCAAATTTTTCAAAAAATTTCAACAAAACCATATTATGTGACCCCTCTTCGAGCTCGTTCCAACGAGGGGTCACATGATATGGTTTTGTTGAAATTTTTTGAAAAATAATATTTTTTCAACTACTGAATTTCAATATTACGCAGGCAGATGCGGCCGATTCGTTGGGTAAAGGGTTAACCATATACCCAATGTAACGGCCAAAACCAACCAGTGCTATTCTCAAAAATCGCCAATTACTTTTCATTATTTTTTCATTTTTTGTCTCTAAAACATAGGTTATGACCCCTCATAACCTATGTTTTTGAGACAAAAAATGAAAAAAAATAGTTATTCAAGAATTGTTTTTGCAAGTGGCATCTACTTCTCATGTTAGGTAAAGGGTTAAAGAAGGATTTAAGGTTACTCAGTATCTACATGTTGATATACTTCTATTTTAGCTGGAGTCTCTGGGGAGATTTTGTTTTGCCTAAAATCACTCAAACACTTTCAAAACATATTTTGAAGCAAAGAGAAAAACAAATCTCCAGTGCATTGGGTAGAGGGCTAAGTTAAAGAAGAGATAATCTCATACATGTATATGCTTCCTATTATCATTCAAGAGAAGACTCATCAAAATTGGTTTATATACAAGAGGCCCCAGGTGGCCTGAGGGCGCTCACCTGACATGGTAGCCAAAATATGAACCCAGAGAATTGATTTCAACAAGTTGCATCTTCTCCTCCTAAGAAAAGCTTATACCAAATATCCAAAGATTCTGACCAGTGGATCTAAAAAAAAAAAGATTTTTAAAGAATATTCGTCATATTGAACTAAGTTATAATTCGGGCTCCCCCAGGGAGCCCATATATGAACCCAGGGATTTGGCTTGAACAAACTCGAATCTCACCCCCTTAGGATGCTGCACACCAAATATCAAAACATTCCGACTGCTGGATCTGAAGAAGATTTTTAAAGAAAATTCCTCATTTTGAACTAAGTTACAATTCGAGCGCCCACAATGAGCCCAAATATGGACCTAGGGACATGGCTTGAACAAACTTGAATATACCCCCCTAAGGATGGTGCATAAAAAAATATCAAAAGCATTCATCTGCTGGATCTGAAGAAGATTTTTAAAGAAAATTCCTCATTTTGAACTGCTGTCATTCGGGCTCCCATAGTGAGCCCAAATATGAACCAAGGGATTTGGCTTGAACAAACTTGAATCCCAGCCCCCTAAGGTTGCTGCATGCCAAATATCAAAACATTCTGACTGCTGAATCTGAAGAAGATGATTTTTAAAGAAAAATTCCTCATATTGACTAAGTTATAATTCGGGCTACAGGGAGCCCAAATATGGACCCAGGGACTTGGCTTCAACAAAACTTGAATCTCCCCCCCCCCCCCCCCACCCCCAAGGATGCTACAAACCACATATCAAAACATTCCGACTGCTGGATCTGAAGAAGAAGATTTTTTAAGAAAATTCCTCATTTTAAACTAAGTTACAATTCAAGCTCCCACAGTGAGCCCAAATATGGACCTAGGGACATGGCTTGAACAAACTTGAATCTCACCCTCCTAAGGATGCTGCATACCAAATATCAAAACATTTCGACTGTTGGATCTGAAGAAGAAGATTTTTAAAGAAAATTCCTCATTTTAAACTAAGTTATAATTCGGGCGCCCACAGTGAGCCCAAATATGAACCTAGGGACATGGCTTGAACAAAATTGAATCTCACCCCCCTAAGCATGATGCATACCCAATATCAAAAGATTCTGCCTGCTGGATCTTGAGAAGAAGATTTTCAAAGACATTTGCCTGAAATGCACTAAGTTCAAATTTCGGCTCCTATACTGGTGAGCCCAAATATAAACCCAGGGGGCCAATTTGGACAACTTGAATCAGATCCACCCCACAATGTTGCATACCAAATATCAAAAGATTCTGCCTGCTGGATCTGGAGAAGAAGATTTTTTAAGAAATTTACCTGAAATGCACAAAGTTCGAATTCAGGCTTCTACAGTGAGCCCAAATATGAATCCAGGGGGCCGATTTGAACAAACTTGAATCAGATACACCCCACAATGTTGCATACCAAATATCAAAAGATTCTGCCTGCTAGATCTGGAGAAGAAGATTTTTAAAGAAATTTGCCTGAAATGCACTAATGAAATGCACTAAGTTCCAATTCAAGCTTCTATAGTGAGCCCAAATATGAATCCAGGGGGCCGATTTGAACAAACTTGAATCAGATCCATCCCACAATGTTGCATACCAAATATCAAAAGATTCTGCCTGCTGGATCTGGAGAAGAAGATTTTTTAAGAAATTTGCCTGAAATGCTCTAAGTTCGAAATCGGACTCCTACACTGAGCCCAAATACATGTATGAACCCAGGGGGCCAATTTGAACAAACTTGAATCAGATCCACCCTACAATGTTGCATACCAAATATCAAAAGATTCTGCCTGCTGGATCTGGGGAAGAAGATTTTTTAATGTTTTTCCCATTGCCTACAGTGTTAAAAAGTGCTGACTCAGCACTTTTTCAAAAGTTCCGAAACTGTACCCTATGATAAAAACGATGACAATTTTTCTTTACCAATCCTTTCTGTTGGTCCTAAGAAAGCTTCACACCATATAAAAATTCTTGGTGCCATGCAGTTTTGGAGACATGAGCATTTTAAGTTCTTTTCTATTTTTAGCTCCTGCGGTTCCCACGGGGCTGCAGGAAAAAAATTTTTGGCATAAATCAAGTACTTATAACCCAATAATACCTCATATTAAATTTGGTTCAAATCGGTCTCTGGGTTCAGAAAATAGAAATTTTGGGCGGGGCAAAAATTCTTGCCCCTCTCAGAACAAAGGTAAATATTGCCCGTCAAACTTCTCTTGAAAAACTTGAGTTTACACCTCAAATGGAAGCTGCATACCAAATATCAAGTCTCTGCTATGGCTAGTTCATGAGAAGAAGATTTTTTAAAATGTTGTGCATTTTGGCCCCACCCCACTCCACAATATGCGCAAAAATCCAGTTTGAAGAAAATCCCAAATGCCCCTATATAACCACTACTTACCTGAAATTTAACTAAAATGTGGCCAGTGGTTTAGGAGAAAGAGGCTCAAACACCACCTTCACGCAGGAAGACAGACGACGGACGACAGACGAAGAGTGATAAGAAAAGCTCACAAACATGGAGAATTCATTCATACAAGAAGACAGTGGATGGATGAAATAGGTGAGAACAGACATATAATATATTATATGAATGGATGAACAAATGAACACTCTCTTAATTCCTTTTTAGCCCAACTTTCGAAAAAAAGCAAGGGTACAATTATTTTATTGTTTCCAGCTACATTTATATCAAAAACTTTTCAACAGAATAATGACAGAGGCTTTTGGCAGTTTTCATCAGTGCTCTGACATTGGACTCTAGCACTTTTCAGCAAAGTCCATCCTAATAGTGGATTACAGTGTTTTGGCACAGCCTGATAGTGACTCTGAGCACTTTTCAGCCAAGCCCTGACAATGGCTAACAGGTTTCAACAATTTTCAGGACAGTCCTGATGCTGGCATCCATCACTTTTCAGCCAAGGCCTAATAATGGATTCCAGCACTTTTCAGCAGGGCTCTGAATTGGGCCGTCTGGACTTTACAGCAGAACCCTGAATTTGGCATTCAGCACTTTTCACTTGAGTTCTCAATTTGGCTTTCAACACTTTTCTCCAGAGCCCTGAATTTGGCATTCAAAACTTTTACCGGAGCCCCCCATATGTCCACCAGTAGACGAGTCCGCCTTAATAGAGGCTTCCAGCATTTTTCAGAATAGTAGTGATTAGCCACTTCCAACAGAGCCCAAATAGTGGCTCCCAGCACTGAAATATTTACTCTCCAGTGTATTTTATTGGTTCCGTACCAACAGCCAGACATCTAAAAATCAATGGGTTTATGTCCATAAGGAAATAATTCAACCTCCCACCACACATCAGACATTGCTGAGAGCATGTAACACTTGACAACAAATTAATTATTCATGCTGCTTACACACAAACAAACTGATTAACTGTATGAAATTCTATATGTATCAATAAGGATTTACTAAGACCTCTTGTGTAGTAACAGGGATGATCACAATTATACTCAATGAGAAATTCATCTCTTCATTGAAAAATAGAAATGATAATGACTTCACTTTAATACTTAAATGCTTGCGATTTTGAGTTGCTTTTGCTTCATTTTTGCAAAGTTCATGTCTTTGCAGTTGTTTCCAGGCAAGTCTAGGCTGCTCACAATAGTAATGAGCTCTGTCAAACAAGCTATAATAGAACTAATGCTCAATTTACCGCTAGAACACAGGAAAATGTTCAATTCTTATTAACTGAATACATCTGTTAATTCAATCTTTTTCACTGGCAAAGTGTCAATTCAACAGGGTTAAACTGCATATTATATATTATATATCTCTCTCTCGAAAATTAAAATTTTTCAGTAAATTTTGTTTCTTAACATACCTACCACAATTGTTTACAATTGGCTGTAATGTAAGTGCAAGCCCTACTCAAGCTTTTAGAGAACATTTCCAAACAAGTTGGAAAAGTAATAGAGTGCAAAAGCACGAAAAAGATCGAAAAAAGGGTCGAGCGAGATCAGCGCTCGAAATTACAGGTACTCTCTCTGCACACCTCTTGCGTTTACAGAGTGCATGCGCAACAACCGTGACGTCAATTCCATATTTCCGACAATGAGAAGACAGGACCTGATAAAAGACAGGCGTGAAGGGACATGCTCGCCAGGTTGTTGTGATACTTCCTGGGATGACCCTGGGAAAGAAGATCGCGACGCAGAGGTAGGCGAATCGACCGATCGGCCAACAGAGGCCGCAGCAGATTGATCCACACCCTCTGTGGAGACAGGGGTGCGATCAGAATGATCCTGCAACTGCAAGCACGAATCTTCGCTAAAACTTGAGGAAGAATCGGTGCAGGAGAAAAGGCATAGCCGATCCAACCTGTCCAGTCCAGAGACAGAGCGTCTAATGCAAATGCCAGAGGATCTGGACAAGGGGAGACAAAGGTCTCTACCTGATGATTCCAGAGAGTAGCGAAAAGGTTGACCTGAGGACGGCCCCACTGCTCGCAAATCGCCTGAAACACCGACCGATGTAGCATCCATTCGGTTGGAAGGACACTGTCGCATCGGGACAGGGAGTCTGCTAGGACGTTGAGACGCCTGGGAATGTGTCGAATGGACACCCGAGGATTTACATCCCGTGCCAACAGAAGAAGATCCCGAGACAGCCGATACATGGGAATCGAATGAGTGCCCCCTTGATTCCGTATGTAGGCCACTACTGTCGAATTGTCCGAAAGAAGTAGGACAATATGGTCCGACAGATGAGGGATCCAAAGCCGAAAACTCAACAGAAGAGCAAGGAGCTCCTTCTGGTTGATATGAAGGCCCACCTGCTTGCTGTCCCACTCACCTTGAGTAGACAGACCAAGAGGATCCAACATCGCACCCCAGCCCCGATCGCTGGCATCCGCAGTGAGGATGCAATCGGCCAAAGGAAGATCCAACGGAACACCCTGTGTCAGTCAGGGAATATCGGAACTTACTATTCCTCGGTCTCTGCTTTGTCAAAGCAGAGACCGAGGAATATTGAGTTCCAGGTCCAGCGGATCTACATTCGGATGCCAATGATCCAACAGGAAGTGTTGGGGAGGTCGGACAAACAAGCGACCGAGCGGAATGAGATCTGTCGCCGAACCACAAAGGCCCAGCATCCGAAGGAAAGTCCTGGCCGAGACAGAGGAAGATTGAAGCAGGTTCCGAGTCAAGGCGGAAAGAATCGTCGCCCGAGCATTGTGGATGGATACCACATTGTGAAGAGTGTCGAAATCCATCCCCACATGAAGGAATCGCTGAGAAGGAAGGAGATCCGACTTCTCGTGATTGACTCTGAAACCCAGCGACCCTAGCAGGCAAAGAAACTGTCGGACATCTAACTCCAGAACAGCAGTATCGTGGTGCCATTGGAGGATGTCGTCCAGGTAGGCTGACGAAGTCATGGCCGACTGAGTACGGTGGAAAGCAAGTACATGTGACATCAGTCGGGTGAAGGCCCAAGGAGCCAGGTTCAAACCGAATCAAGCTCTGAATTGATAGACTCGATCCCGAAACAAGAACCGAAAGTATTTCCGTGATGCCAGATGAATGGATACATGGAAGTAGGCATCCTTCAGGTAGATACTGGCAGCAAAGTCGCCCTGATGAACTGAACGTCGAACCGACCGGAAAGTCTCCATACTGAAACGAGGAACTATAATGTTCTCGTTCAGGATACTCAGATCGATGACAGGACGAAATTGGCAGTTTTTCTTTGGCACCAAGAAAAGTCTCGAGTAAAACCCCGGTGAAAGGGTGTTTCTGACCACCTCGATCGCCCCTTTGGAGAGGAGATTGTTGATCTCCTGTACCAGAAGGTCCCGATGTAGAGAATCGGGAGGGACCCGAGTTGGGGGGGTGCCGATGGAAGGACAGTCGCAGACCGGAATATATAACGTCGAGGACCCAAGTGTCCGACATTATCTCTGTCCAGCGGTCATAAAACTGCGACAGCCTTGCCCCGATTGTAGGTGAATCGAGGTGAGAACCTTCACTTGCGGCCTCAACGAGGCCCCCGAGAGGAGAAACCACCACCTCGGGAAGTGACATAGTCCTGACACTTTCCTGTCTGTGACTGCCAGCGAGCCTGGCCACGTCGTCGCTTCTTCTGAGCAGAATGAGCATGTGGAGCCGAAGGCGTAGCCGACATCGCCGGTGAGGCAGGCGCAGCAGGACACTTGTCGGGCCTGGAACGACCACCACCCGCAGCAGCAGGTTGGTCCAGCTGTCGCAGCAAAAGCTGGTCCTTTGAATGACAAAAAACCTCGCTACGGACAGCTTCCACGGAACCATGGAACAACTGATGTCCAACCAGAGAGGCAGACCTCAGAACAGCATGCTGCTCAGATGGAAGGGATGGAGAAGAATCCAACACCGCATCCGGCATGCCAGCTCCAAATTAGCCGTGTTACAGGCGTGAGCGTGTGTCAAGTTCATGAGAACCTGTGACAAAATGCGAAAAGGCGCCTGAACATCATCAAACTCCCCTGGTGGAAAGTTAAAAAATTTATAGTAATTTATATATTTTTTATACTTACCAGGCACTGCCAGTAAGAATGATAACTGGCGCCAATTTCGGGACGTCTGCGTCACTGCGCATGCGCAGTAGAGGCGTAGTATGGAGGTCCTTTAGGACATGATTTCTTTTTGTTTTGGATGCAAATTTTGGGGATTGGGGGGCAAAATTTGTGTTTGGCCCTGGTTTTGTTAGAGTTAGCACCAGCTAAGTCTGGGTCATTGATACAGTATAAAAATATACTCTGCCAGGGCAGCGACAACATGGTCCGCGAGAGATAACATGCCAAGCATCTCTCGGGACAGGCCCACCATAGATTCAACTACCGACATCGGGAGAACTGCCGACTTAGGCTTAGTTAACCCGAGGGAAGAAGAATCCTCATCCACAGTAGTCATCTCTTGGAAGACTGATGGAGAAATGGAATCGTAAACACGAAACCGCGACGGAGGCAGAAAAGCATCAGCTCTAGAAAAGAAAGAACCCTTGAGGGCCTTAGAATGCATTTTGGAGTTTAAGCCCTGGAAAGACTCAACAACCTGAGCCGATTGCAGAGGACGCAAAGCCCCGGAGCTAGAAGGCTCAACAGGGTTACGGTGCTCCACAGTGGACCGCGGCCGGACGGTCACAGATGGCTGGTTGGAAGGTTGAACGTCCAGCAATAAGCCAAAGACGAAATCCAAAGCCTGCCCCAAGACTGACGAGGGGGGACCCTCACCTTCAAGATACTCGTCATCCCCCAGTGCAGAGGAGACGTAGCCCAACTCGGGCTGACCAGCAGAAACCTCCTGTGAATACAGTGCAGTATCCAAGGGCCAGGCGAGACATCTTGGCGACCGACCAAAGGAGGTTGTGCCTCATGAGGCACAGGAAGGCCAACTTGAGGGTTGCTTGAATGCAACCGGGTGAGTGCCAAAACGGCCTGACGCAGATCACCCTGAGAATCCGTCGCAGCAGCATATCACCCGATGGAGTGTCCTCCCAATGGACCCTTCTAGTAGAAGAACCCAAATCCTCAGAAGAGACCGACGTCGAACGTCGATGGGCAGGCAGAATAGGGAGACGGTGAGAAGACACCAGAGGATAGTCTCGATTGTGATGCCCAGGGGCCATCACTGACCTCCGCAGAACAGAAGGTCCTGTCTGCAAATCCTCTAAAGAGACCGACGGCGCACGTCGATCGGTAGCTGGACCTGGGATACGGCGAGAAGACACCGGAGGATTGTCCCAAGAATGACAGAAACAGATACAATCCACTTGCACGCAATAAATGCAGATAGCACATATAATAAGTTGTTCATCGAAGAAAACAGCAAAGTAGCACGAGTCACAAAAATTTCCGACCATGTACAAATGGCGGAAATAAAAGGAATTGACGTCACGGTTGTTGTGCATGTGCTCGGTAAACGCAAGAAGTGTGCAGAGAGAGTACCTGTAATTTCGAGCGCTGGTCTCGCTCGACCCTTTTTTGATCTTTTTCGGGCTTTTGCACTCTATTACTTTTCCAACTTGTTTGGAAAAGTTCTCTAAAAGCTTGAGTTAGTTCCGGAGTAGGGCTTGCACTTACGTTACAGCCAATTGTAAGCAATTTTGAGTAGGTTGAAAAGAAACTCTTCTATAGTATTGTCTGGTCAGGTACAGTGCTCTTACTTAACCCTTTATCCAACGCAGACGATATCAAAATTTATTATTTTAAATATAATTTTTTTTAATTTTTAAAAAAATTTCAACAAAACCAGATCAATGAGCTCGTTCCAATGAGGGGGTCACATGATATGGTTTTGTTGAAATAATTTGAAAAATTTAATATTTTCAACTGCTCAATTTGCATATTACGCGGGCGGATGCGGGCGATTTGTTAGGTAAAGGGTTAACAGTTAGAGCCAAGCTTGGAAATACCGGTAAGCAATCTGTCATTTGCAGATTAACCCTTTACCTAACACAAAAAGAAGGCGACACTTGCAAACAAAATTCTTGAATAACTAATGTTTTTCATTTTTTGCATCAAAAACATAGCTTTTGACCCCTCATTGGCTCAACAAGCTCGTTCCAATGAGGAGTCATAAGTTATGTTTTTGTGACAAAAAAATGAAAAGTTATGAAAACTGAATGGTAAATTTTATGAATAGTGTTGGCTGGTTTGGGCCGTTATGTTAAGAAAAGGGTAAACATCCTCAGAGGGTGAATTTGCTGATGCTATCCCATATAGTGGGCCAATTTATCTTCTGGGTACCTCTTTCTGTTTTGGCTTGAGACCTTGATTTAGATTGAGGTGCACAGCAGGGTACCAGCACCAAATTCACCCTCTGAGGACCTCATGCTGACAGTCTGCTTATTTCCAGGCTTTGTTAGGATACTATGACTCACCAGATCACTCTAAGGGAGAGAGCTCAAAGACAGAATAATAAAAAAATACTACTGCAGGCTCTGTTCTCAATAAAAAGAAGTATGTCAGAGAATAAAATTTGAGAACGTACATTGCAAAACATTTTGCCTGTGGTATTTTTACTGCAGAAGGGTTGATCTGGTAACTAAAAACAAATTGGACACAAAGTCAATACCTAATAGATCTATCTTAATGCTTGTACATTAAAGGCAATAAACAGAGACAATGCTGATAAATAATTAACTACCTGGTGTGTCTTGGTCAATTAAATAGGAACCTATAAAAATCTAGTTACAAGTTAAGTACAGTTTGAATCAAAAACGAAACAAGAGGCTGTGCGATACAAATTCCACACTGGGTTCAGTCCTGATTACAAAAGTAGACAGAATCCTGAACGACCAGATTACGACAAAGTCATAATCTGGTCAAAATTCTCTCTGTGCTTTTCTTTCCACAACACTGAAGGAGCACACTGGTTAACCCTTTACCTAACACAATATTTAAAAAAAATAAATTTAATTTCACATTTTTCGAAAACAAATTTTACAATTTTTTTAATAAAACTGCACAACTATGGATATCATTAGAACCAGCTCGACGAGCTGGTTCTAATGATATCCATACATTTTATGTGTACATTTTTTTTGAGAAACTACGGAGATATCTTATGTTGTGGTAGGCTTGTCATGGTTAATTTTATGGCCGTTTTTGACTATGTTAGGTAAAGGGTTAAAAAAAAGAAATGTTAGAACAATTTTGTCTGATATACACGACTAAATCTTGATACTGTAATACTTTAATGATAACATCTCTGTCTACTGGAGTAAATGTGTCATGACCAGATCGCAATCCATCTGAGAAAGAGGAAGATAAGACATCTGCGATTACCATATTGTATATCAGAAACTGAATGAGATAAAAGATAAACTAAGTTTAAAAATAACGTGAAAAGGCCATAATGAACCATTTTTATTAATGAAACGAATGTGATGAATTTCAAAATTTGGAAGAGATGGGCATCATGCTGGCAAGATAAGATCTGCAGCAGAATAATGAGAGCACAACTAAGCCAGAAGTTCATGAGAAGAACACTTTTCAGTGTTTTATGCATAACAAGTGCTACAATCAGGGGCACCACATTATGTCCCCTAAGGCAACCAATGGTGGCACAAGAAAATGTTCACAAATACAAATACGGAACAGGTTCCCTATGAAGATGGGGGAGGGGAGTGGAGGGGCAGGAGATGGGGTGAGCATCTTTCTCCTCCCAGAAAAAAAAACTTTCAAATGAAGCTTCCTGGTGGTTTGTGAGGTAAATCTATACTTTTTGGGGGCGTCAAAGATGAAGAATCATGAGAGTGATCTCGCAACTTTCACATAAAGATCTGTGTAAAGGTATTAAGCACTGCACGAATCCAAGTTAGCTCAATGGGCTGGGGGTTTCCCTCATACGAATAGATATTTATTCTCAATTTATAAATCTGTAGCACTCCATTCTGTATATCTGACTAATGCTCCGGCTTTAGAGAAATTCACTAGCTGTTAGGTTTTCCTATAATATATTTAATGGAAGAGATGGGCAATATACATGTACCGAAAGGGAGATGCAGTGGCTCAGTTGGTAGAGGTTCAGACTGCCAGTTGAGAGGTCCTCGGTTCGAATCCCACCTGCGGCAACCCTGTTGTGTCCTTGGGCAAGACAATTCACCTCCATTGTCCATGTGGGGGCACGGTGGCATTGTGTACTAAGGTGTACTGCACGTCGATGGTGCACCTGTCTTCAACCAATGCTAACCCTGCTTGTGTGGAGTTGGTATGTTGGGGAGCTGACAGCTGCTCACCATTGCTCGGTGGTTCTCTCCGGGTACTCTGGCTTCCTCCACCAGTAAAACTGTTATCGTCATGATTAGCCATTGTGCAGAAATATGTGGCCTTAAACACCATTAAAAAAAAATTAAAAATAATGTACCGAAAAACTGAACTGATACCGATACTGAGGGGATACCAAAAAACTGAACCAAACCAATCGCTGAATACTGAAACTGTCTCGATTTTTCAAATTTTCCTACATTCACTATTTTTTGGTCCCTGTTGAGGCTTGAAAATAGTTAAATATAAAACCAGAAGAATGATGGTTGACTTTATGCAGCAATAAATGTTTCTGGTTCACTAAAGTACAATTGGGGGTTAATGGGGTTTTTTTATGTTTATTCCAAATCAGTGGAGCTCTATTTGCTTCACAGATTCCCAATGTTCAATCATGTTTTAGAAAGGATAGTTCCATTTGCACGCTGCCGTCATGGCCAATGAGATTTTACAGGGAATTCTGGTCACATGATCATCTCGTTTTGTGATTCATTCACTGACAAATACGTTAAGGTGACAAGTGTTAAAATCCCTCCCACCTCAACCCATCCACTGGAGTCCTGACTTGGATCAGCGTGGGTTTTGCTTCCCCTGCTTATGCTATATCGGTTTTGTGGGCATTTTATTTATGCCGCCCACTTTGCTCTTGTCAGGCTAATTTTCCCTTCGAAATTCATCACTACTGTAATTAATATTAATGTTAGTGAATTATCTGTTTGGCTACACTGTACATTATCCGAAATGATTTAAGTAATAAATTCTACATTACAGTGTAGTCCTTAAACACATTTATGTGTTATTTTCTGTTCATCAAGTGTATTCCCTTAGTCATATGTAGCTCTTATTGCAGCATAAAAGTTTCATTTTCATGAAAGAAATAACTGATTTTCCTTTCAGTTTTGTTAATCCTCAATGGACTTGGCAACTGTCCTGAATTTCCATCAGTCAACAATCTGTACGTGTTCAACTGCTTAGCAGTGATTTCTAGCCAGGACTTGGCTGCCTGTTAAGGCAGCCAAGACCTGACTAGAAATCACTGCTCAAGTGTTTTGTCTATTGTCAGCAGGACCTCCTAAACATGACATGGTCAGGGCACATGCTCAGAGATCGCAAAAGCCTGAAATAGGTCTTTAAACATTAAGGTGCATTTAAAACAAGTCACAAAATTACTGTAGATATGATTTGTGGTCGTAAAAGAATACCACTCTTGAGCACATTGTCACTGTCATCTACAGCTTTGTGGTAGAATGATACTACAACAACTTGTTCTGTTTTTCCTGATGTGAATTTCTCTTTGGTACTATCAGCAAATCTCAGTCAAGCCAGACACCGAATACTGAACCGATACCAAAGTATACATACACCACTAAAAATACTAATACCGTACTCAAAATTCCAATAACTCCCATCTCTATCTTAAGGCCACAAATATGAATATTAGATCTATCTGAAGCTTTGAGTACATGCTCATACCAGGTTTGCCAGTGAACAGCAATGAATCTGCATTCACAATGTTGTTTATGACGACACTGTTGACACAGATTGTCTTTCACTGTTGAACTCGCAGGTTATTTGAACTTATTTATCTGTTACGTTATTTATTTATTTATTTTCGGGTGTTTAAGTTCACATATTTCTACACAATGGCTAATCATGACCATGACAGTTTAATGGGTGGCAGAAGTTGGAGCACCCAGGGAAAACTACCAAGAAACTGTTAACTCCCCAAAAAACCAACTCCACATAAGCAGGTTCAGCATTGGTTGAAGACAGGTGCACCATCGACATGCAGTATACCTTACACCCAATACCACACTGCCCCCAAGTGGGCAATGGGAGTGAAGTGTCTTGCCCAAGGATACAAAGTGGTTGCCACAGGTGAGTTCGAACCTTTATATTATCCCAAATTCAAGGCAGTAACTGCTGTGCCCGAATTAGGAAATGGGTACCAACAGCTTGGTGTAACATTCTAAAATAATGATATTTTTCACCTGAATCTGATGTGCTCAATTTCATTATTTGACTCAATAGATATACCCGAAACTATGCCTTAGGGAAAACTGACCAAAACATATATGGCCTAACATTGCAAAAGTTTGAAAACAAGTTTTAAACACTGATTAATTTGGGCAGTTATACTATTTGGGCACAGCATTTACCGTTGCCCTTTGGGGTGAATTTAAGGGTCTGCATCTCACCCTTCCAGTGCTGGGGGGGGGGGGGGGAGGAGGGGTTGTCAGGTGGGGGTTTCAAGCTCCATGTTTTGAAAGTAAATGCTTGGATATGAACACAACAAAAAAGAGGCACCAGGGGGCCTGAGGGTGCTCACCTGACATGGTAGCCTAAATATCAACCCAGAGAATTGATTTCAACAAGTTGTATCTGCTCCTCCTAAACAAAGCTTATACCAAATATCCAAAGATTCTGGATCTTAAAAAAAAAGGATTTTTAAAGAATATTCCTCATATTGAACTAAGTTATAATTCAGGCTCCCACAGGGAGCCCATATATGAACCCAGGGACATGGCTTTAACAAACCTGAATCTCACCCTCCCCTCCTAAGGATGCTGCACACCAAATATCAAAACATTGCGACTGCTGGATCTGAAGAAGATTTTTAAAGAAAATTCCTCATTTTGAACTAAGTTACAATTCAAGCTCCCACAGTAAGTCCAAATATGGACCTAGGGATATGACGTGAACAAACTTGAATCTCACCCCACTAAGGATGCTACATATCAAATATCAAAACATTCCAACTGCTGGATCTGAAGAAGATTTTTAAAGAAAATTCTTCATTTTGAACAAAGTTATAATTCGGGCTACCACAGTGAGCCCAAATATGGACCTAGGGACATGGCTTGAACAAACTTGAATCCCCCCTCCCCCCCCCCCCCCCCTCCCCAAGGATGCTGTATAACAAATATCAAAACATTCCGACTGCTGGATCTGAAAAAGATTTTTAAACAAAATTCCTCATTTTGACCTAAGTTATAATTTGGGCTACCACAGTGAGCCCAAATATGAACCCAGGGACTTGGTTTGAACAAACTTGAATCTCACCGCCCCTAAGCATGGTACATACCCAATATCAAAAGATTCTGCTTGCTGGATCCAGAGAAGAAGATTTTCAAAGAAATTTGCCTGAAATGCACTAAGTTCAAATTTCGGCTCCTATACTGAGCCCAAATATAAACCCAGGATGTCCGATTTGAACAAACTTGAATCAGATCCACCCCACAAGGTTGCATACCAAATTTCAAAAAATTCTGCCCGCTGGATTTGGAGAAGAAGATTTTTTAAGAAATTTGCCTGAAATGCACTAAGTTCGAATTCGGGCTTCTATAATGAGCCCAAATATGAATCCAGGAGGCCGATTTGAACAAACTTGAATCAGATCCGCCCCACAATGTTGCATACCAAATATCAAAGGATTCTGCCTGCTCGATCTGGAGAAGAAGATTTTTGAAGAAATTTGCTTGAAATGCACTAAGTTCGAATTCGAGCTTCTATAGTGAGCCCAAATATGAATCTAGGGAACCAATTTGAACAAACTTGAATCAAATCCACCGCACAATGTTGCATACCAAATATCAAAAGATTCTGCCTGCTGGATCTGGAGATTATGATTTTTCAAGAAATTTGCCTGAAATGCACTAAGTTCGAAATCGGGCTCCTATACTGAGCCCAAATATGAACTCAGGGGGCCGATTTGAACAAACTTGAATCAGATCCAACCTACAATGTTGCATACCAAATATCAAAAGATTCTGCCTGCTGGATCTGGAGAAGATTTTTTAATGTTTTCCCATTGCCTACCGTGTTAAAAAATGCTGACTCAGCACTTTTTCAAAGTCCTGAAAAATGTACCTTGTGATCAAACTGATAGGGATTTTTTTAACCATTCTATTCTACTGGATAAAAGTAAGCTTTATACAAAATAAGAATTCTCTGTGCTGTGTAGTTTTGGAGGTTTTAAGGTTTTTCCTATTTTTAGCTCCCGAGGTTCCCACAGGGCAATGAGAACATTTTTTTTTGCATCAATCAACTACTTATGACCCATTATCATCTCATATCAAATTTGGTTCAAATCGACCTTACGGTTCTGAAAACAGAAATTTTAGGCTTAGCCAAAATTTTTGTCTCTCCCATAACGAAGGCAAATAATGCCCGACAAACTTCTCTTGAACAAACTTGAACAAACTTGATTCTAAACCTCAAAAGGACTCTGTATACCACATATCAAGTCTCTGCTACTGGTGGTTCATTAGAAGAAGATTTTCAAAAAATTTGGCCATTTTTTCCACACCCCTCTGCTCAATATGAGCCGAAACCTAATTTGCATAAAAATCAAAATGCCCCTATATAATGACTACTTGCATGAAATTTAATTAAAATGTGGCCAGTGGTTTAGGAGAAAGAGGCTCAAACATCACCTTCATGTAGGACGACGGACAACGGACGAAGGACGAAGAGTGATAAGAAAAGCTCACCCTGACTTTCTGTCAGGTGAGCTAAAAATTTAATGATAGAGTGGAAATAAATCGAGAAGCATTTACTCATATTTACAATAGACTGTTTGTTGATTTTATTGCTATGATGATCTTCTGTGTTGATTTGTTATTAATGGGATGTGGGAAGTCAAAGTAAGTTATTTCATGAGGTTGGATTTAATTTACTTGCTTTGAAAACATCTTTCAGAAATATGAGGCTGCTTACTGATTTATTTATTTCCAACTGTTATCTTTTCATTTCAATCTTAATGACAGTAACCCTCTGCACACACATGTCAACATACCCAAATTTCAAGCAAGAAATTCCTCCCATAAGGCCAAAACATATAAGACATACTTGTTTCCGATTTGTTGGCCAGAAAAATTCTTTTTTTTTTAAACCAACCCAACCCAGTCTATATCCTGTGGCTTTGCAGTTATTTCTAGCAAGTGCAAGTCTTGACTGCTTGTATAGGCATACAAGACAAGGATAGAATCAACTGCCAAGGCTCTTAGAATAGAATTTGCAAGTTTTCTGATACTCTTGTGTTCCAAATAAACAAACATGTATGTTTATTAATTTGGGGGAATTTTCCATCCTGTATGCACCTTAATTATTTGGGCCTGTATGTTTATTAACATTGCACTTCGAACTGGGAGGAGATCTTCAAATTAGTAAATCTTCACTAGATTGTGTGATAGTCTTTTGTTTAACACAGTGTATTCATTGTTGCAATCATAATGCCTAAATGGGAGATGACCAACATAAGCTACAAACTTTTTGTCAAATACCTAATTTACCTTGTACATGCAAATGCTTATTGTGTTCTATTGTCTTATAATTTATTTATTTTTGAGTTGATAATACACTGTCTCTATTATGTAACAAACAACACATATTGAATAAAAATATTGTTTAAACTAATGCCTAAATGCCTATTAGGGCATTTTTTTTTAATGAAACCAACTGCAATAGTGGCAAATAAGTTGGATTCTAGATAAAATTAACTAGCATTACTCCCTCATCTGCTCAATCGATTTCCATCCTGCACTATTATTTCAGTCTGTACTTTTATTTAATTTTGATAAATGTTCTACCCCATACTTTTATTCCCACCTCTACTTTTATTTGGAACACAAGAGTGCCAATTGTTGTTCAGATTTAAATTTTGGCCATACGAAAAAACAAATTATTTTCACATAATGCAGCTGGAAATTTAACCAATTCAATCTTGTTTGACAGAGCTCAATGAGCTCTGTCAAACAAGATTGAATTGGTAAGAGCTATATTTGGTCATCAGCTATATTTTTTAGCCAAAAAATGAAAAAAAATTAGTTATTTAAGAATTTTGTTTGAAAGTGTCATCTGCCTTTCGTGTTAGATCAAGGGTTAAAATGTAACTATAAAAAGGAGATTCAAATATGACTGATGGCTTTGGAATAAGAATGCAAAATGTTTGTATGGATGGGCAAATGGGCCAAATGGGTGGATCGATGGATGAATGATCGAAGTTGTCTTGATCAAGGGTCATACATCTTGTAAAAATGATCGGATGAAACCTGCTGCAGATGCATATTCTTTCTCCCGTGGTGCTG
The DNA here is from genome assembly GCA_031216915.1 of Pictodentalium vernedei. NCBI lineage: Eukaryota > Metazoa > Mollusca > Scaphopoda > Dentaliida > Dentaliidae > Pictodentalium > Pictodentalium vernedei. The sequence continues at coordinate 144,137,805 of CM062289.1, read as the reverse complement.
TATCATCACATCAAAGTAAATTCATAGATAACCAATGGTTTTGAAATAACAATATGAAATGTTTGCATAGAAAAATAGATGCAAGGATGGACAAATGGACGGACGGTATACCCCTTAGCCCAAGTCTCTTTGAGAGTGCAGGTCAGACATGTTAGCTGGGGGCACGGTGGCGTTGTGTACTAAGGCATACTGCACGTCGATGGTGCACCTGTCTTCAACCAATGCTAACCCTGCTTGTGTGGAGTTTGTATGTTGGGGAGCTGACAGTTGCTCGCCGTTGCTCGGTTGTTGTCTCCGGGTACTCTGGCTTCCTCCATCCGTAAAACTGTCGCAGTCATGATTAGCCATTTGGCATACATGTAAATATGTGACCTTAAACACCAATAAATAAATAAATAGACATGTTAAGCTGATGAAATGAAAAATAGTGAGATTTTGAATTTCATATGGCTCAAAGAGTAAAATTTATTGACTTTAATATTGAGATTCTGTTAAAATTCGGTTAAAAATCAAAATTTTAGCTTCATTTAACACAAATTATTCAGGAAAATAGTGAATCTCAGGCCTGGCATTCTTAAAAATTCAGGAGGGCAAAAAATCACTCCCCTTGCATGGCAAAGGGGAGCGATTAGCTCTCCTCAAACTTAGAAGTGGCAAAATGAAGTTTTTCTATTAATGAATTTTGTCTAGTGGGCTTTGTACATTTCATTTGGTGCTGCTAATAAGGTAGGCTCTGTGAGACTGTTACACTGCTCCTCCCAAACCTCCTGGCCTCGACAAGGCCCGGAGGTGTGGGAGGTGCAGTGTGGCCGTCTTACAAACACCACTAACATACATGTAGCAGAGATCTGAAAAGATGTGGGATTTAGGAATAGGCTGTTATGATAATCATTATATTTTAAGGCCAGGAGGGTTAGTTTTCACCCTCCTTAATTTCTTTAAGGCGGGCAGTAAGCGAGCGGATAAATTGCTCACCTGAAAATGCCAGGCCTGGAATCACCCTCTAAAATAGTGAGACTTAACATGACTAGGAGTATAATAATAAAAATAAGATCTACAACAAATTTGTTTCACAAATAAAGACATCTGAATGGTCAAACCTGACTGATTTCTGTATGTGGAACTTACATATTTGTATTCCGGGAGAAGGCAGTTCACATGGACAATATGGTGTGGGCTGGCTTATTACTAAACTGACAGTAACAAAAGAATAAACAGTCATATTAACCCATTATCATACATGAATAGTGGATGACAATTGCCAAGAATTTCTTGAAAAGCTAAAAAAAATTCATTGTTTGCCTCAAAACCATACATAGCTTATACCGTCTCATTGGAACAGGCTCAATGAGACAAAAATTGAAAAACACTAATACAATTTGAATTCCAATTTTGGAGAATATGGCTGGTCAGTTATGTTGTTACATTTGGTAAAGTGTTAACAGATTTCCTATAGTGAATCAACTCATTCAATGTTCTCAGCAAGTGATATTGCTGTATTTTTAGGAACCTGTTTTACAAGGAAATAAGTTTTAGATTACAAAAGTGAATAACTATGCAGTTCTCACTGGAACAAGTTTGTTTAGCTTATTCTAATGAGGGATTATAAGCTATGTTTTAAAAATAAAAGATGAAAATGTTTTTGCATATTTAACCCCTTATCTTACACTAATATCCAATGACACTGAAGAACATATTTTGTAATATGGACAGTATGAAATGACACGTTTAGGCTTCTATAGGTTTGATCTGTACCTTCAACTACCTTAGAATATCTACTTTTCATTAACCTTTTAAATGCCAATTGCAATTTTTTATCACTTTTCACTGCAACCGCATTTCATTTAGGAACAATTCCCCCAAAAACTGTACTTGAAAAGTTCAAACAACCAATTATATATTTGTTCCCTATGTTACTGAGTGCAATTTATTTATTTATTTATTTATTTATTTATTAAGGTTTAACAACACTTTAACAGCGAAGGTCATATTGTGTCGGTGACAGTTTTATGGGTGGAGGAAGCCGGAGTACCCAGAAAAACCATCGAGCAATGATGAGTAACTGTCAGCTCACCAACATCGTAACTCCGTACTGCAGCACAGGCAGAGTTAGATTGGTTGAAGACATGTGTACCATCGACATGCAGTACACCTTAGTACACGGCGTCATCGTCCCCCCATGTGCACAATCAGGGTTAATTAAGTCCCTTGCCCAAGGACACAACTTGGGAGTCCAAATCGATCGCTCGGCCGGTCACCTATCCATGGACTAACCGGACTCGACGTTGCTTAACATCGCTGATCCGACGAGAACCAGTTACCGCAATGTCACCGCTCCCCCTTACTGAGTGCAATAGAGCTGAAATGGTTAAAGGGTTTTCTCGATTGATTAATCACACACACAGATTACCTTGATTAACCTTTTACCCAATGCAGATGATATCAAAATTTATTATTTTAATTATCAGGGCTTATATTTCGTCTAAATTTGTGAGAATCCATTTGGATTCTCGTGAAAATGGTTGCGAGAATCCATACCTACTATGAGTGTCCCAGGATCCCAAGACACCACCATGGTTCAATCACTGTTGTATACTGATAACACATGTTAACCTTTTACTCAACACACCTTTTTAATTTTTAAAACTAAATTTGATAATTTTTAAACAATAAATAATAAATAAATGATAAAATAATTAAATGAACAATATTTACCAATAAAATCTTACAAATATGGCTGTCGTTGGAACCGGCTCAATGAGCCAGTTCCAATGACAGCCATATTTGTGCAATTTTATTGACAAAGTGTCAGGATATTTCAGGTCATGTTAGCCTTCTATTAGTTAATTTGTTGCCTATGTGTTGGATAAAGGGTTAAATTGACTCAATTCTTTTCATGCGAATCCTAGAAGAGGTGCAGCGAGAATCTACATGGATTCTCGTCGGTTTTATTGCGCGAATCTTCTTTCTACACAACAAGTTAGACCCCCTCCCTCCACCCACACTCTATAGTGCAGCTACAAATGAAACTTCATACGACTATAAAAGAATAACCAACTTTGCTATTTTTGTGTTATGTATAACAGCTCTTTGTAAAATTAATCTATGGAAAAAATACTTTTACTTGCAAATAAGAACATAAGATCTGAATAAAAATTATGAAAGAGAAAAAAAAAACTGGGCTCCCATAGGGAACCCAAAAACAAAACATACACCTTATTTGAACAAACTTATACCTAACCATCATAAGGTTACTAAAACTGAATATGTGAAGATTCTGACAGGTGGTTCTGAAAAAAAAGATTTTTAAAGAATTTTCCTCATATTGCACTCAGTTAATATTCAGGCTTCCATAGGAAACCCACATAAGAACTCAGGAACTTGATTTGTGCAAACTTGAATTGGATCCCACTAGGGATGTTGTGTACCAAATATCAAAAGATATACTCTTTACCAATCATCAGAAGATTCTGACAGATGAATCTGAAGTACTGGTAGATTAAAAAAAATAAATTATCATATTGGACTGAATTAATATTTGGGTTCCCATAGGGAGCCAAAATATGAGCTCAGATACTTGATTTGAATGAACTTGAATTTTATTCCACGTAGGAAGCTACATACCCTATATCGAAAGATTCTCACTGATGGATCTGAAGAAGACTTTTAAAGAATATTCCTCATATTACACTAATTTAAGATTTGGGCTCCCACAGGGAGCCCAAATATGATTTCAGGTACTTCATACTTCATATGTACAAACTTCAAGTAGACCCCCCTAAAGATGCAGTATACCAAATATCAAGAGTTTTTGAATGGCATATCTGAAGAAGATTTTTAAATACATTTTTTATACTGCACCAAGATAAAAAATCGGATTCCCATAGGGATACCAAATATGAATGCAGGGACTAGTATTGAACAGACCTCGATCTGACCCATCTAGGGATGTTGTATCCCAAGTATCAAAAGATTCTGATTGGTTGTTCTGAAGATGTTTAATTTAAAAAAAAAACATTTGTGGGATACGAACAGAAATATATAAATGATAATAGTTATCCATGTATCAATGTATCTGTGAGAGAATGTATGTGTTTGTGTATGTATGCAATTATTGTACAGCCATTGAGAACCGTGTGTGGATTCTAGGCTTTAAAATTATTTTTATTATGTCCCTTATGATGCCCCCTGTGGGTGTGGCAACATTATTTGAACTAACTTGAAACGACATATCATGAGGAACATGTACATCAAATTTGGTTCAATTTGGCACAGTGGTTTATGAATTTCATAATATGAAAAGGCAATAATGTAAAGTTTACGCTGGATGGATGGACCTATGATGGACGGATGCTAGACAGAAAGTGATCACTTAAGCTCCTGTTGAAACAGGAAACTGTAAACAGAGTCTGCAGTTAAAAAAAAGAACTGACACCAAAACGGAGGCAAAATTCCATAACCTCCCAGCTCTACCATCTTGGCCAATGAATATTTCACTTCAAAAACATAGCAGTAATTGAAAAGCACAAATTTCGTGTTTCATCTACAAGTGTCCTTTATTTTGTTCATAATCATTTTTTTTTACAAATTATTGGTGGGTGTTGAGAGACACATATTGATAAAATTAAACAAATAGAATTTAGTAAACAGTAACTTGCATATATACATTTAGTCCAGTAAATAGAAAGTGAAGAAATAATGCACTGAAGACCCCAAAATATCTTTGTCTTTTAGCCATCTGCACTCTGACATCCAAATATCAGTACCGGCAGCAAACTTTCAAGCAGCAGATTTTTCCCATAATGCAACTTGGAATTTAAACAATTCAATCTTTGCACTCTATCAAACAGGAGTGAATTGGCTATGTTCCAAGGTAGCTTATGGGAAACATTTCCAGGTTGAAATTTTGATATTCTGACATCAGTGGGCAAAGTGTTAACTGAGTTCAAACACAGATTTCTCAAACTTATCCATGTTAATGTCAGGGCATGAGGCATGACTTCATAATTCATTTAACCCATTTGCTAACAAAACTATTGGATGATCGACACAAACAAAGTAACAATATTTTCTACAAAACTTTAAGTATAAATTTCAATAGTTTGCTTACAAAATATAGTTATAATAAAGAATTTGACATGCTCTCAGGATTTAATTCCTGTAATGAAGCATTAAAGGCTTGTACCAATGAGGAGTCAAAACCTAATGTTCTGGATGTAAAATCGGAATGATTATACATTTTGAATGGCATTTTTTGTGGACAATACATGCAGCTCACAATAGAGCTGTAGGTTAACCGAAACCGAACCGAGGTTTTTAGTTTTTTTAAAAAACCAAAACCGTCGACATGCCGTAATCTAAGGTTTTTAAAAAAACCCAAACCGTTGACATGCCGTAATCTAAGGTTTTTCGTTTTTTATTAAATACTCTCTTGCCAGCTCTTGCTGCAGAAATTCACAGAATGTAGCCATCCCAGAGTAGTGAGAGTACCCAGACACTGCCAATGGCAGTGTCTGGGTACTCTCACTACTCTGGGAAGGCTACATTCTGTGAATTTCCGACATTTCAGTTTAGTTGTGTTTGCAGCTTTCCTCAAGTTGCGTGTAGGTGTCAGACCTCGAAAAATGGCCAAGCACAATAAAAGTTCTGTATATTTAGGTAATTATTATATTGGCCTTCCTGATTCTTCATGTATTATAGCTTATTGCGGGCATTCATTGAGTTTCACTCAATTTCACTACCATTCAGTTATGACTCTGGACATAAGAATGAGTTTCATTGAATTTTACTTGGCCTCATGAACAAACCGAAAACCGAACCGAACAGAGGTTTTTCTCCACCTAAAAAACCAAAACCGAAACCGAACAAGAAATTTAAAAACCTACAGCTCTAGCTCACAACAATGCAAGCAGATTTCATCTACACTTCAAGTAAAGGGTAAATTGTTAAATGTTCTGTAGTATAATAAAAGGGAATAAAGACGATGATGTTTCTCCAATTATGACATATGCTTGTAGCTAGCTAAGCTAGGAATCTATATTAGGGGAGGGGCACAGGAGGGAATAAGTATTGTTTGGGTGGGATCCCAGCATTTTTATGCCCAAGACATGTCACGAAGATCAAAATTTGAGTTAGGGAAAGGTATGGAGGTGGTGTCCCTCTCGTGTTGGTGTGGTCAGGTTTCATTTTTCCAGACTTTCTCTCAAGGCAAGCCAGGACTGGGCCTCCCCCAATTAATTTTTTGAAACAATATGCCGCAGATGGTACTTCATGCATTTGGAGACATTTTGAGGCTTGAAGAATGTCAGCTTTCACGAAACATTGTATGTCAATGTAATTTCGTTAATTGACTTCCCATGCACATTGTAGAATTCATTATTGTTAGAGGCATTGGCATGGGGGCAGGCCTAAAAATAAGCAGCCTGACATTTGCAAAATGAGGCCTCCAGAGGGTGAATTTGATGTTGCTATCCCATACAGTAGGCCACTTTATCCTCTGGGTACCTCTTTTTATTTAGTTTTGAGACCCCGATTCAGACTTATGTTCACAGAGGGTAAATTTAGTGATGCTACCCTGTGCAGGGTAGCATCACTAAATTCACCCTCTGGGGACCTCATTTTGCAGAGGACAGCCTGCTTATTTTTTGGCTTGGATGCGGAGGAGGGGGCAGCTCCCCTGGCTATGCCACTAGTGTGACATGCAAAGATAAAAAAACAGTTTCAAGTTTGGTTTTAATCTTCCTTGGGATTTGTCCAGCTGGAGTGCATAGAGTTTACTGGTTACAGACAGGCCGGGAAATAAGCAGACTGATATCTGCAGAATGAAGTCCCTAAAGGGTGAATTTGTTGCATAGCAGGGTAGCCTCACTACATTTACCCTCAGTGAACCTCAATCTGTATCAAGGTTTCAGGCCTAAACAGAAAGAGGTACCCAGAGGATAAACTGGCCCACTGTATGGGATAGCATCTGCAAATTCCCCCTCTGGGGACCCCATTCTCCAAATGATTGCTTATTTTCAGGCTTGGTAATTAATAAATATTAAAACAAATCTTTTTGTTTATATTTTGTCCTGTATAACTATGACAATTGGTGTAATAAATCTGAAGCTAATACTGTACACATATATTTGTTTTATAGTATAATACTGGAAAAAGCTCAAGCATAGCACATACATGTATTTAATAATTAAACATAATTAGAATTATTTTTTACAATTTATTGGAGTGCATATGGAATGTTTCCAATAGCAATAAACAGATTTTGTACAATTGGTTACAATAATTTGTCTCAAAGTTCAAATAAATACTACAAGTGCATCCAAGGCCTTTAAATTCCCCAAATTACCAATGGAAAACATTGTACCCAAAATTGAATATTCTGCCCAAATTATGGGTTCATTTGGATAATTTTTATTATAAAAGTATGGTACAGTAGAACCTGTCTTGAGAGACCGCTCTTTGGGCCACACAAAAGTGGTCTCTCAAGATGGGTGGTCTCTCATAACAGGTTTCAGGTTTTCTCAAGTCAGTGAATAACCAACCACAAAATTCAGAAATGGAGAAGAATGGATTTTTGTACTTACTTTGTAGTTGTTCTTTTTTATGAAGTTTTTGTAACAAATTGAAATGGACTGTTATAAAAATTATAAAAATAAATTAGTGTTGAAAATCTTCATTGAAGATTTTCAACACTAATTTATTTTTATAATTTTTATAACAGTCCATTTCAATTTGTTACAAAAAGATTTTCAACACAAATTTATTTTTATTCCTATCGGTCACATTTCAGGTATGTATGAAATTGTTTATTCAGCAATAATCCTAATCTTTTCACAGGGGTCTTATAAAAACATCTCAATCTTTAATGAGCTATGTAACTGAATAACAATTGAAACCCAATTAACCCTTTACCCAACGCAGACGATATCAAAATTTATTATTTGAAATATCATTTTTTAAAATTTCTCAAAAAAATTCAACAAAACCATATCATGTAACCCCTTGTTGGAACGAGCTCGACGAGCTCGTTCCAACGAGGGGTCACGTGATATGGTTTTGTTGAAAGTTTTTGAAAAATAATATTTTTTCAACTGCTGAATTTGCATATTATGCGGGCGGATGCGGGCGATTCGTTGGGTAAAGGGTTAAGAGCTTTTAATACTTTTAATTATGTTAGTATAACCACAATGGATTTTCCAATTCCAGAATAGGTAAAAAGTTTTTGTCATGGTTTCAGTCTTCAAAGGGGCGGTCTCTCAAGACAGGTCCATTATGGCATAAAAATACAAGTTGGTACCAGGTCACAGTGGTCTCTCAAGACAGGTGGTCTCCCATAGCAGGTCCATTAGAGAGTAAAACCAATCGGTGCCTGGCAGATGCAGGCCTGGCCTTTTGAAAAATCCAGGGGAGCTGCTACGGCTCCCCTAAATCTGTTTCAGGGGAGCTATTCCACACTTATATTAATTATACACAGTTTTTAATAAGGGAATTGAAAGTTTGAGGAGAGCCATTACAGTTTAAAGAGGGCAATTATGGCCCTCCCCAATATGATTTGATGGGAGCCAAGGAGAGCCGGAGCAAAAGCTCTCCTCAAACGGCCAGGCCTGCAGATGTGGTCTCTCAAGACAGTGGTCTCTCAAGACAGGTTTTACTGTACCCCAAACTGTCGCCAAAAGCAATTGTGTTGAACAGAGTCTATATGGGCATCAAATGTGAGGAAATGGCTGTAATCTGGTCTCGGTTTTCAAATTTTTCTCTGACCAGGCAACTATGGCAAATGAGGGGGAGGGGGGCTGCAACAATATTGTACCATATACATACGCAACCTTCATACCTTCTCCAACTCAAAAACTTTAAATTTTGTGCATGCCTACAGCATAAAAAGTCTTGGATACCCAAAATGCTTCCTGTGCCTCCCCCCCCCCCCCCCCCCCATATAGATACCTGGATATGATATATGCCTGGCCTGATAGGTCCTGTGACCATCAGCATTGTGCCCAAAATAGGACAACCTAAAGGCCTGAGTGCATATCACACAATTTAAAAATGTTCTCACAATGTATGTCTCCTTAAATTTAATTTAAGAATTGAATAAAGCAGTAAATATATATATTATATTGAGTGTGCGTAGTGCTCTGTTGGAGTGGGTTAACAAAATACCAAACTTCTTCAATAATGGCAGTGACCAGTCATAGTTCAGCGATCTGAACGTAGTGGCTACCCCTCTACGTTCAGATTCTTCCCATTCAATCCTATAGAAAAAGTTCCCATCAACTTTTTATGGGAACTCAAAACTCGAAATTAGGAATATATATCAAGCTTTCGCCCTTATTACCGGCTGCAATCGATAGTACACGTATTTCCTTACATTTGGGAAGAGTTTATTAATCCAAACTAGGTTTTATCCTTTAAATGTCGTCATTTGTGTACTCGTGAGGCGGCGACGGAGATTTCAAAATCGGCCATGTTGTTGTTTAAATATAAAACAGTAAAAACGATAACCCGGTAATGGCGCCGAAACGAATAGAACTTTTCATCGATGCGGAATAGGAAATTCGATCGCAATTGTGCAGAATGGGTTTGATAATCTGCTCTGTGCGAATGCGACCGAGTTTGATAGCCTCCTCTGCGCGAATGAGATCAAATTTCCTATTCCGCATCGATGAAAAGGTCTATTCGTTTCGGCGCCATTACCGGGTTATCGTTTTTACTGTTTTATATTTAAACAACAACATGAACGATTTTGAAATCTCCGTCGCCGCCTCACGAGTACACAAATGACGACAATTAAAGGATAAAACCTAGTTTGGATTAATAAACTCTTCCCAAATGTAAGGAAATACGTGTACTATCGATTGCAGCCGGTAATAAGGGCGAAAGCTTGATATATATTCCTAATTTCGAGTTTTGAGTTCCCATAAAAAGTTGATGGGAACTTTTTCTATAGGATTGAATGGGAAGAATCTGAACGTAGAGGGGTAACCACTACGTTCAGATCGCTGAACTATGACCAGTCATAGACACGGACAAAGAGACACATAATGTAAAACAGTTTTCGTCATATTTTATGGAAATATTTTCTTCCATCTATTGTCTATCTCTTTGAAAATTAAACATTTCCACTTTTATTTAATTCTTTTGGTCATGAGCATACACACTAAGTAATATTCAACTGTTGAGAAAATGTCTCAACACAGCAGATACAGTTCTACTGAAATAAAATCTAGTGCAGTGTTTCTGCAAAAACTCGACATAAAATAACTCTATAGTCAAAAGATGCATGTCTCAAAAACACAAAAATCGAATTTCAAGATTATTCTCATACACAGTCGTTTATAAAAAAAAAACATTAGTATTTAAAAGATTGTTAGCTCCAAAATTTTGTTTGTGTTTTTAGCACAAATTTGTGAGACCGGCAGTCACAGAATGTCTTGGAAGTTGAAGGGCCCTAGCTTTCCAAAGTTTTTCTCCAGTTTCTACGACCATTTAAAAGTTACATATACATTTCAATATGAATTTTGGCTTCAAATGTCAATAAAACTCACGGTCATGATCTCCTGCGTAAGGTGCTGTCGTACCAAGTTCTGTCATTTCTGTTCTTTCCTATCTCACTCAATGTCTCTGTGTTTATTTTTCCATTCACCGGTGTACAGATCCCTGTTAGAGTGGCATCACGGCTTTTGTTGCAATAATTGTCATGGAGCATGGACCACTTTTTGAGAGAACTGCACGGATCCAGATTTTAACATCCGATTATAAATGATATTGAAAGAAATTTTCACAATTGGCACCATTTATACTCATAAATACTTGTTACATATACAGTAACATAAAAAGCTGAAATAGACGGCATAGTTAAATCAAATATTAACTTTTAAATTTTTATCTGAAGAGATTTAAATTTTAATATCCCTTTAATTGTTTGGACCTCTCACAGACGGAAATAGAAACGAACTGAGTACGCATGCGTTCAAAATATTTGTAAATAACTTTTTGGGAAACGAAAAGGATCGTTTTATTTAACTGTATCTTCAAAATCTTAGAAATGGCAGAATCCGATCCAGTAACGTTGGTAATATCAATTAAGACAGAATTGAAAAAAATACTTTTCTATTCAAATTTCCTCACTTTATATGTAATCAATCGATAAAATAAACGTGTAGTCGCCTAATTTCGAGGAATATTTACAACGAAACACCCAAATCTGACAAAAGACAAGGAAGGTCCGTTTCCTTTGGGTGCGAGCGGGAATTGTTTCTGATGGGGCAGGGCCATTATTGCATAATTAATTTCTTTGAAGTGTTGGCATATATAACCAAATTTATCAGTATATGTACCATATTTACAATGAAAACTACGAGACCACAACTCTTGCCAATAGGCAATACCAGTCTTGGAAGTTGTAAATGGAATTTCCTTTTTCCAAAATTGCCAATTGGGCAGTATTGACCCAAATAGAATGTCCTTTTTTCCAAAATTGCTGATTGGCCAGTATTGGCCCAGTGCTATTATTACTATCTACTCATATAATTTCTCTTCTTCCAGTAAAGTGCATCATCATTTAAATAATATGAATTAGGTTACACCTAGTCTTTGTTAGACTGTGACCTGGCCCTCACAGTCTTTGAGCAACCCGGTCAAATTTCATCTGACTAAAACTGAAAGAAACTGGCTGCATTTGGGTCGACTCAGTTCACGCTTCATATCGAAGACAAAAATCACATAATCAACATTCTACATGTCGTATTCAGCCCAAATATAATTTATTTACGTGTCTGCATCATTATTTAATGCAAACACGGCATCAAATTCAAGAAATGTTGAAAAATATCCGACTTCACCACGTTAAAAACATCATGTTTCAAAGATAAACAAATTGTACTACGCATGCGCACATATACTTTTATTTTAATTTCTTTTGGAGGGGGATGGGGAACAACACGTTTGACATGGGTGGAGGAAGCCAGAGTTCCCAGAGAGAACGACCCAGCCGCAGTGAACAATAGTCACAACATACTAACTCCACACAAGAAGGGTTAGTACTTGTTGAAGACAAGTCACCATTGACATGCAGTATGCTTCAGTGGTATTCTTATTGTATTATTGTGTCAGCGATCATTCCTCGGAATGGATACTCAATGTGCAGTGATCATTCCCCCACTTCTTAATTTGGGAAAGCATCAATGGTTGCCAGTAGGGCTGGGGGGGGGGGGGGGGGGTAGTTGAACTAGAAATCAACAGACACATTACCCACCCCCCAGCCCCACCCCCACCCCATGATCACATGCTACAATACAAAAATATACAGTTACATGTACATGTAGCTACAACTTACAATTTTACGAAGTGACATTAGCCCCTTAAATCTTTTTTGAAGGGATTTGTCAACAATTTAGGGCGAGAGCCTACCCGCCTCACACAAATCTTAATGGTTGGAGATTTGAAGCCTCAAAGTGCTGGAAATTTCAGATATCAAAGCAGTCAAATAAATTGCTGCATGCGATTTTTTAGATTTCAATTTTGTATGACCATTTGTGGATTTTGAACTTTTTAAGTCAGAAGCTGGACATTAGCAGACAAAAGAGGTGGGGTATATACATGTACGATACGAAATCCATGTAAACGTAAAATTCTGAAAACTGTCAGAAAAAGGCCCTAAGCAGGAGAGATGTGCAAGTAGACTTCTCTAAATTTGGAAATTTAACATTATAAAATGAAAGGGGTGCAATTGGAATTATGCTGGTGGTACACCTCCCCTCCCCCCCCCCCACCTCCACCCTCTCCCTCTAAACACCATACTTATAATCTTTAGTCTCATCTCTATTCACTGAGAGAGGTTAAAGGGTATATGATTTTCTAAGGCAGGTATATTTTGTACAGTAAGTACAGTAGTTGGGAGAGCGAGACATTCACTACAGTTCAGGCAGGCCTTTTGACTATCCCAATTTCACACCATTTACAGTTGTGCCCAAATAAGAGAAGGTGTGAAGACATCAAGAAAAATATATAAATTCTATGTGCCTTGTCTATATTTGAGAATAACTCCCACTATAATATTACCATAGAAACACAAAGAAAGGCACGGCAATAAAAAATACCAGGATAAGACTTATTTTTGGTTTTAATGTGCCATTTGGACAAAACAGTGTGCCCAAAATATATGAATTGAAAGGCCTGAGTTCAGGTTTTTTGGTTAAATCTTTTCCAGTATGGCTCTCAGTGAATAACTCCACACAAGCAGGGTTAGCATTGGTTGAAGACAGGTGCACCATGGATGTGCAGTACGCCTTAGTATACAATGTCACCATGCCCCCACGTAGGTAATGAGGGTGAAGTGTCTTGCCCAAGGACACGACACTGTTGAAGGTCTGGCAGTTTAGAAAATCAAGGAGTGCAAAACAATTGCCCTCCTCAGATTGCTTGGGAGTGCAATTACACCTGGAGTTTTCAATACATATATAGTTGTATGCTATTTGGTTACAGTACGTGGAGGGTGGATTGTTACCCAATCACCCATGGAGTAGAGGTGTCACCCAAGTTACTACTCTCAAATTTTGTACAGAGACTCAAGAAGCACAAGCCAAGTTTCAACCAATGGACCTCCAGGTTTATTCTGGAGGTCCATTGGCTGAAATTTTGATTATGCTAATTACACTTTGCATCAAATTAGCATTTATTACTTGAGAGAAATCATCACTCCACAGGTGATTTATTGACAATACACTCTCTATGTACTGTATATTCACTTCAAGGTATTTTTATTGTGACTGAGAAATTGGACATACTACATTCAGCTACATAGTGGAAAAATTGGCACACCCACATTCTCATTATTCAATATGTTGCAATCAATTCTTATGTGACTGTTTTCTACACTCAAAATGTATTGAAACGTGACACAGAATGGGTCATGAATTATTGCAAATCAATGCAATATTAACAAATGATAATAGATTTTAAAGGCAGTCCCAAACAGGTCTGGCAGTCCAGAAAATCAAGGGGTGCAAAAAATTGCCCTCAATTATTTCTAGGCATGCAGTAGGCATGCAGCGCTCCTAAAGAATGCCAGGCCTGCGGTTGCTGCAGGTGGGATTCAAACCGAGGACCTCTCGGCTTGCACCCTGCAACTCTACCAACTGAGCCACTGCACCCCCTTTAGTGTTGAAATGATTACCTATTTTTCAAAGTCAACTAGTCAACGGGAGTAATCAATTCAAAATCGACTGGTCAGCTTTTCTGTTGAAAACATAATTGTCTCAGTAAATTTGGTGATAAGAGACTGTCTGTTACATGAAAGTTTATAACCCTTTCGTTTAATGACTCGTTTGACAGGTGTTTGATGAAGTTTCCTAGTCAAAGTCATGAACGTAGCTGTTCTTTTTTTTGTATTTTGAGTTTTTTAAAACGTTGTGCATATTATAGCTTTAACCATTCAGTAAAAAAATTAGGATACCTGGGAAGTCCTCTGTCCATACAGTGGAAAAAGTACCCAGTGATGTTAAAACAGAAGTTTCGTGAATTTGTAAAATGTTTGAAGTGTGCTGCCATTCGCCCGGTGCAATTAATTAAAAACTCCCTTGTCAAATTTTGTGACGGACAGTTTCCTCACCTTCATATCCGGTCTTCGCCAGCTCGCACCCAAACCAGTACAGTAATATCATAGAATATGGAGCTATGGCATTGATTTACCTTTGTGGAAGACAGGGCAATTGGCTCAAAGAAGATTCACTTATATACATGTACAAGAGTCAGTTTAAGCACAGGAACTCTGCAGAAACTGCAGAGTTACGGCGCTTCAACTGACTCTTCTGTGGAGTGCAGAGTACTGCGGACGAATGAGAGGAGGGAGGACTTAGTGTGCCCTAACCCTTTACCTGACGTAACAACCAAAACCGGCAATCAATTAAAAAGTGTGGACAACTTGGGTGAGGGACAGAAGGCTTGCATGAATTAACGGCATCTTTGAATTTGTACATCAAAGTATTTTTCTTCAATGCATGACAGTGATTAGGTTAGGTGAAATCAGTGCTTGTAATCAACAATAACCCCCTTCTGTATGATTGCTCCTTTATATAGTTTTCTCACGTGTAAATATTTAGCTGTATGAGTGCTAGAAGCCACTATCAGGGCTTTCAAAATAATGAGGGTACTAGAGCAAAACCCAACATTTTCCTTGCACATGTTTCCTATTCAGTCAAATGCAAATAATATTTTGTTCATATAAGTTTGTTCTATTACAATTTATTGGAGAGTGTCCATGGGCAATAAGTTGTAATAAAACAAATTTAGACCACCGAAAATAATCTAGCCTTAACCAATTGATAACTTACAAAAAGCTGAGATAAATATAGAGAGAGAAAAACATGTTAATGTCACGTATTTTGAAAAAAAATCTACAAAATATTAATTATGCAATTTGTGGAAATATTTGACCCGTATTTCCTTTTTGTGATTATTTTTATGTTGGTCTCATTTGTGTGTCTTGAGTGTCCTTAAAAACATATTAAATGGGGAGGGGTGGGGGAGGGGAAATTATCAACCCATATTGAACAGAATTGTAGCTGATTAATTCAATCTTTTGATTTTGAAAATGGGTATACTGCTCGCTACCATTTGAAGTGAGGTGCGCTATTATTGAGTCCCAGAATTGAAAAAATGTTTTGAAGAAAAACATTTACAAACTACCAGGAATAAAAAAAATCTTGTAATATGCTGAGAAATTACCCAGACAGTCTCCAAAAGGCCTATTTGGCCTCATTAGATCCAATACTGGCATTTAATATACATGTGTTATATATCCATGAGCTCTGTCAAACAAAATATAACAGAATCAATACTCACTATTACTCAGATTATCTCTCTAATTCAGGAAAGTCATTAAAATCCTGGTTAATTGAATATTCCTGAATTATTTTCACTAAAAAGTGACTATTCAATTAACAGGGTTCTTCTGAATTTAATGAATTATTTACAAAGTAAACACTACCATTTGAAGTGAGGTGCTATTGTTGGTTCTCGGCTTTGGCAGGGCTTTAAATTCTTCCCAACTAACGACAGTAAATGCTGTGCCCAATAAGACAATTGCGCCCAAATTATGCACAGTTTGAAACTTTTTCCAAAGTTTTGCAGTGTTTCAGAAATATATGGTTTGGCTAGGGTTCCCTGATGCCTGCAATATAGCTTAGAGCTTACCTTCAAATCAAACAATGCAACAGATAAATAATTTTTTTAAAAACCCTCAGAGTTTGCCATGGAAAAGCAACCGACGGCAATTGCTTTTCTGGGGCGAATTCCATATGATCACACACTTAAAGCTTGAGATCTATTATATTCATGTTTGTGGCATTTCTCAGTCAACGCCATGCATATTTACATTCAAATGACCTTTGACTCGACACTGGGAAACTAAAAAGCCTTCTTGAGTTAGTTGAGTGAACTTGCGTCAAAGGGTGGTGGGAGGGAACCAGTGATAATTATGAAGACCTATAACAATGGGTTCTAAACTAGCATTTTAAGACGGGAGACCTAAAACCTAAAACAGACACCAAGAAGAAGAAAATACTGGTGCTTTTTCTCCAACCATGCAGGCCACATCCATATTTGCCGTTGTGCCCAAATTAGAATGATCTAAAGGTCTGGCTTTGGAAAAATGTTTTCAAGAAATGCATCAATGAACATGATTTTCCTGCATCTAAGAAACTCCCAGGAAGTGTATTGTGTACATAAAGTTATGAGAATATTGGTACTAAATGTTTGCAAGATAGAAACTCGCAGACATTAATGCAACTGTTTGTTTTCTTCAGAACTGAATTTCAACTCCCCCCCCCCCCCTTCCCACCTCTCTGGAAACCCTGGGAAGTGAAGTAGTGCTTGTTTATTGTGGTAAACAAGCACTGCTTTACTGTTAAAATCAGATCCAGTCACCAGTTCTTGGGGTTGAAGCCCTCTAAAATGGGCAACATGGGTATAAACAATTGACTGGACTTTACTTTACATGTATACCCATGTTGTGGTCACAATTAGCCATTGTGCAGAAACAAGTGGCCTTTAGCACCAGCAAATAAATAAATTAGAATACAGTTTAGTGTTATTCATTTCCAAAAGTTTGTCTACATTGTTCACTTTATCATTGTGGAGTAAATAGGGATTCGGGGGAGGGGGGGGGGGGGCCCAAAAAACTCAACACTCCTTGAAAGTTTATTTGTGGATAAATAAATATATACATATAGTAGTCGAGAGGCAGTTCACTGCAAATTCTTTGTCTCTTTGGCTGATCAAAGGCGATGCATAAATGAAATTTGGGAGTTGTTTCAGTGAGTAGCATTGCTGTGCCTTGAAGTTTACTGAATTACATACAGTTAAAACTAGAAGTCCTGTCATGAAATGCGCACAAATAGCACGTTGATCTGCACGTTAATGTACGCGTTATGGCCCAGGCAAACTTTCAAATTCTGTACATGTGGCCTGTGCACAAGCAGTGTTTTAGCCAATGGACCTCCGGGTAACCCGGAGGTCCATTGGCAGAAACATTGGATGTGTTTGCTGTGAGTAACCAGGAGAACCTGCCATGCTTTGGATGCCATTCGATATGGCAATTGCACGCAATTCCAATGCGCAATTAAGCCTAGATAAGCGCACTACTCGTGACAGGACTTCTAGTTTTAACTGTAGTTCGCATACCAATTCACGGAAAGCAAAGTTTGATTAGTTTGAAGTCTTGGAATGCTATAGTTTATCATTTATGATATATTGTTCTCATTTCTTTGCACACATTGTATTATTTGAC
The DNA here is from genome assembly GCA_031216915.1 of Pictodentalium vernedei. Classification (NCBI taxonomy): domain Eukaryota; kingdom Metazoa; phylum Mollusca; class Scaphopoda; order Dentaliida; family Dentaliidae; genus Pictodentalium; species Pictodentalium vernedei. The sequence goes on along the minus strand of CM062289.1, from coordinate 144,120,020 downwards.
CCTCTTCCTACGGACTAACTATAATCAGTCACCTGGTCTATCTGAGGTGCACTGTTGTCTACTCACTACTCACAAAAATTAAAAACTGTGGGCACAGTGGTGTGCAAGGGCTATAGTTTACCTAAATATCGGAAGACCAGATTAATTGGTATACAATATAAACTTTCCCAGGACAAGTTTAACTATAGTACAGACCATTCAGTGGATGTGAAAGGTACATGTATACTGATATACTTTTATTATTTTATCTTGCAGGCCAAAATTAATTACTACTGCCGAGAGCAGTATTTTTGTCACATGGAGAATGCAGCTTCAGATGGTTTACAGAAGTATGGAAATGACCCAGTACTCAAGTTTTTCAAAGCTTTTGCAATGGTGTTACAAGGTAAGTAAGTTAGGAAAGCTACCATCCATTGATCTTCAGTGAACTGAGACAATTAGATGCAAAAAAATTAATGTTAGTTTACAAATAACATCAACGCTAAATATGTTGTGTTTTATTTTAACCCTCTGCACTTTGATGTCAAAATGGCTAAGTTTTCTGCAGCAAATATGTCCCATAATGCAGTTTGATATTTAACCAAATTTTCCTTGTCTGACAGAGCTCAGTATAATTGGCCAAATTCATAGTTAAACAAGAGAAAAAACGGAGTGATTGGAGAAAATTCTGTTGCACTTCCAGAGTTCTAGGGGTTAATTTATTTATATTGCAGATATCTCTTATCAGTGTAGTTTAGCCCTTTTTATGTGTACCCATACTATGTATGGTACACAAAATGCCGGCATCTGGGGTGGCCATCCGTCGTTCGTCCATCGGTCCGACTGTCTGTCCATCCGGCATCCATATCCATTTCTTTGGCATTCGATAACTTGAAAAATATTGCTTGGATTGTCAAGTTACTTTATATTTGTGTTCAGGTTATTGATGTGCCGAGCTGTATAGTTTTTGGTGTAAATCTGATAATTTGATCCTGAGATATTAACTCTTTATCCTTCAAATTGAGAATTCTTCCAATCCCTATGGCATGAGGTGACTCAAAAAATATCAATCCAATTGTCATGTTACTTTATATATATATTCAGGTTACTGATGTTCCAAGCTGTATAGTTTTTGGTGTAAATCTGTTATTTTGATCCTGAGATATTAACCCTTTATCCTTCAAATTGAAAATTTCTCCAATCCCTTTGGCATTTGATAACTTGAAAAATATTGCTTGGATTGTCAAGTTACTTTATATTTGTATTCAGGTTACTGATGTGCCGAGCTGTATAGTTTTTGGTGTAAATCTGATAATTTGATCCAGAGATATTAACCCTTTATCCTTCAAATTGAAAATTCCTCCAATCCCTTTGGCATTCGATAACTTGAAAAATATTGTTTGGATTGTCCAGTTACTTTATATTTGTGTTCAGGTTACTGATTTGCCGAGCTGTATAGTTTTTGGTTTAAATCTGATAATTTGATCCTGAGATATTAACCCTTTATCCTTCAAATTGAAAATTCCTCCAATATCTTTGGCTTTCGATAACTTGAAAAATATTACTTGGATTGTCAAGTTACTTTATAATTGTGTTCAGGTTACTGATGTGCTGAGCTGTATAGTTTTTGGTGTTAATCTGATAATTTGATCCAGAGATATTAACCCTTTATCCTTCAAATTGAAAATTCCTCCACTCCCTTTGGCAGGAGATAACTCAAAAAATATCAATCCGATTGTCATGTTACTTTATATATTTATTCAGGTTACTGATGTGCTGTGCTGTATAGTTTTTTATGTAAATCTGATAATTTTATCCGGAGATATTAACCCTTTATCTATCAAATTAGACACTCCTCCAATCCATTTCTATATGTACCCATACCATGTATGGTGTACATAATGTTGGCATCCATGGTGGCCCTCCGTCATACAACTTTCTACCAGTTGCGCGTATGGGTACACATCTGACGATTTCATTGACCTGTTTTTCTTGTTTTAGAAGTGACAGAAAGTCTTTTTAAAGGATTGAAGGAAGTGTGACTGAAAGAATAAAGGTCGCCAAAATCAGAATTTGAGACATAAACTTTGAAAATAAGAAAATATATTGGATATATGTTTGTTAGACCCAATACTGGGTGAATTCAGCTGATTGTTAAGTTAGTATAACTCTTTCAATGCAGTACATGTAGTGTGTGTGTGCCTAAATTTTGTGCAAAAGAAAATATACTGTTCCATGGTAAGACAACACAACAAACAAGAAATGGTAGGGAGAATCGTTAATAATTTAATCCTACAGCTCTTCCAAATTGATCTTGGTCAGAATGCAATGTTTCAATTTGTCATTTACAAAAATGGGCAGAGTTTAGTTCTTCTGATGGATCTATGATGATAAGTAGAAAAATAGTCTATCAATAGAAATCCATACGGAACACATGTTCCACACAGATTTGTAAATATGAAACTGGAGAGAAAGTAATAGGTGTGTAATAAACTTAATTTTTGACATGAATTTGCAAGATATCTTATGCAAAAATAATTAAAATCATTGTTGGACAAATATTTTAAAGTAAATTATACTGAACTAGCAGGTTGACCCTTCCCAAGAAGGGGTGTCCCCACAAATCCTCCCTCCTTCCCCCACTGCATCCATGCAATGGATAATTTCTAGTTGCATGGCATATATTTCATCTAAATTTGTAATAGGTGTGTAATAAACTTAATTTTTGACATGAATTTGCAAGATATCTTATGCAAGAATAATTAAAATCATTGTTGGACAAATATTTTAAAGTAAATTATACTGAACTAGCAGGTTGACCCTTCCCAAGAAGGGGTGTCCCCACAAATCCTCCCTCCTTCCCCCACTGCATCCATGCAATGGATAATTTCTAGTTGCATGGCATATATTTCATCTAAATTTGGGAGAATCCATTTTGATTCTTGCGAAAATGGTTGCGAGAATCCACATCTGCTATGAGTGTCTCAGGATTTCGTGAGGCCACCATGGATGAGCCTGTGTTGTATATTGATAACACATGTTAACCCTTTATCAAACACATCTTTTCAATTTTTAAAACATAAACTAAATTTGATAATTTTTAAACAATAAATAATAAAATAAATAAATAAACAATATTTACCAATCAAACCTTACAAATATGGCTATCATTGGAACCGAGCCGTTTCCAATGGCAGCCATATTTGTACAATTGTATTGACAAAGTGTCAGCAGACCTTTAGATCAGTCTAATTTGGGCACAACTGCAAATATAGATGTGGCCTGCATGGCTGGAGAAAAAACACCAGTATTTTCTTCTTCTTGGCATCTGTTTTAGGTTTTAGGGCTCTGTCTTAAAATTATAGTTTACAACCCCTTGTTATAGGTCTTCACTATTATCATGGTTCGCACCACCCTTTGATGTAAGTTTACTCGACTAACTCGAGAAGGCTTCTTAGTTTCCCAGTGTCGACCCAAAGGCCTATTTGAATAAGCTAAATTGCACATGGCGTTTACTGAGAAATGCCACAAACATGAAAAAAAAAATCTCAAGCTTTAAGTGCATGGTCATATAGAATTCGCTACAGAAAAGCAGTTGCTGTTGACAGTGTCGTATATGACACTGTCTACGCCGGTTGCTTTTCTGTGGCTCACTTTGTGGGTTTTTAGCTCACAGAAGGGAGCTTAACTTATCACCGGTCGTCCGGCGTCGTGAACATTTTTCAAACGACTTCTCCTCTGAAACCACTGGTCCGATTTTCACGAAACTTCATGGTGATGTTCATTACTATATGGCAATTCATGTTTGTTCAAATGAAATGGCCACGTCCCATGGGGGCTCTGTATAGGGCATAACTCTGATAGCACCCTATGAATTATAGAAAAATTATTAAAAAATCTTCTTCTCCAGAACCAGTGGGCAGAATCTTTTGATACTTGGTATGCAGCATCTTGGTATGGGTCTGATTCCAGTTTGTTCAAATCGGCCCCCTGGATTCATATTTAGGCTCACTATAGAAGGCCAAATTCGAACTTGGTGCATTTCAGGCAAATTTCTTAAAAAATCTGCTTCTCCAGATCCAGCAGGCAGAATCTTTTGTTATTTGGTATGCAACATTGTGGGGTGGATCTGATTCAAGTGTGTTCAAATCGGCCCCCTGGATTCACATTTGGGCTCAGTATAGAAGCCTGAATTTGAACTTAGTGCATTTCATGCAAATTTCTTAAAAAATCTTCTTCTCCAGGTCCAGCAGGCAGAATCTTTTGATATTTGGTATGCAACATTGTGGGGTGGATCTGATTCAAGTTTGTTCAAATTGGCTCCCTGGGTTCATATTTGGGCTCAGTATAGGAGCCCAAATTTGAACTTAGTGCATTTCAGGCAAATTTCTTTAAAAATCTTCTTCTCAAGATCCAGCAGACAAAATCTTTTGATATTGGGTATGCAGCATGCTTAGGGGGGTGAGATTCAAGTTTGTCCAAGCCAAGTTCCTGGGTTCATATTTGGGCTCACTGTGGTAGCCCGAATTATAACTTAGTTCAAAATGAGGAATTTTCTTTAAAAATCTTCTTCTTCAGATCCAGCAGTCAGAATGTTTTGATATTTGGTATGCAGCATCTTTAGGGGGGTGAGATTCAAGTTTGTTCAAACCATGTCCCTAGGTCCATATTGGCTCACTGTGGGAGCCCGAATGATGAGGAATTTTCTTTAAAAATCTTCTTCTTCAGATCCAGCAGTCGGAATGTTTTGATATGTGGTGTGTAGCATCCCTAGGGGGGTGAGATTCAAGTTTGTTAAAGCCAAGTCCCTGGGTCCATATTTGGGCTCCCTGTAGGAGCCCGAATTATAACTTAGTCAATATGAGGAATTTTCTTTAAAAATCTTCTTCAGATTCAGCAGATGAATGCTTTTGATATTTGGTATGCAGCATCCTTAGGGGGGTAAGATTCAAGTTTGTTCAAGCCATGTCCCTAGTTCCATAAAATTTGTCTCTCATGACTTCATTCCTTTGTAGTGTTGATGAACCATGTTTAACTGAATGTGACCCCAAATGCTTCTTTGAACCACTTTGTTTGAATCACTTTGCCCGGTGAGCGATTAAGGCCCCTTGGGGCCTCTTGTTTAAAAATTTATTTATCTGTTGCATTGTTTGATTCGAAGTTTAGCTCTAAGCTATATTATAAGTATCAGGGAAACCTGGCCAAACCTTTTATTGCCGAAACACTGCAAAACTTTGGAAAAAGTTTCAAACTTTGCATAATTTGGGCGCAATTATCTTATTTGGGCACAGCGTTTACCATTGTTTGTTGGGAAGAATTTAAAGGCCTGAGTGTCAGGATATTTCAGGTCATGATAGCCTTGTATTGGTTAATTTGTGGCAGATGTGTAAGATAAAGGGTTAAATTGACTCATTTTTTTCAAGCGAATCCTAGCAGAGGTGCAGCAAGAATCGACATGGATTCTTGCCGGTTTTGTTGCGCGAATTGATTCTTGGATTCTTCTCCAATAAGCCCGGAGTTGCATTGTATATCAAGGGAGATAATCAAAGCTTGAATTTCTAGCATGTCTGAATCACACTCTTCCCATTTATATAATAGATCAGCTTCAATTACTGTGAGAAACCACTAGATTTGTTTAATATTCTAAAATTTATTTTCAGGTAGAACTCAAGAAGGCATGAGAGAGTTAGATGTTTTAAAAGACAAACGAGATATAAATTTATGTTCAACAATGGCATTAATGTATGCTCATAAGAAAACGCAGACAGTTGGTAAGTAGAAAATTGTCTCTTACTAAGACCTACTAAGATCTAACTAGGGCTGCATGGTATATCGATAAACCGATACATACCGGTATTCAAACCAATATCGATTGAATACCGGTGCAATTACAAAAATATCGGTTTATCGTCATTATCTATTTCCCCACAATTTAATATTTTTATACTGTACCAATGACCCAGACATAGCTGGTGCTAACTCTTAAAATATAGGGCCAAACACAAATTTTGCCCCCCAATCCCCAAAATTTGCATCTAAAACCAAAGAAAACATGTCCTGAAAGGCCCTCCACACTTCGCCCCTACTGCGCATGCGCAGTGTCAAGGACGTTCCGAAATTGGCGCCATTAATCATTCTAAGTTTGGCCCTTCATCAGTTAACATCTGACTGATCTTTGTGCTTATAAATCTCAGTTTAAATGATGCCAGACACATAAATATTAGTGAAATGGTGATTCTAAGGAGGATAGAGAAGGAGGAGAGGAAAAAAATGTGTGACAGAATATTATCAGGGCTGTAACTTAAAATTTTTTTAATGAAATTATGTTAAGTTACCTATTTTCGAGGCAGCAGCCATTTTGTTGTCATTCTGATTATTTAGTTACACTGTTTTTTAAGTGTTTTCCTCTCTCCCTGTCCTTTAAGTTCCCCCTTGCTATTCTCCCATGCTTTTGGCATAGTTTCTGTAATTATTATTACTAAAATTTCTTGGGAGTTTTAGCTGAATAACAGAATGAATTCTGTTCTTTTCCCCATGTTTACGTCTTCACCTACGGGTGGTTAGGCGTTGTGTTCTGCATCTACCATCTGATGTTCTGCAGTTTCTTCCCTGGAAGTCTCTGTTTTGCATCAGATAGTGTATTTTTGGTAACTGATTTCGGGCCTGGGTGCCTGGAGTCTTATTTTAGTGTTTTTACACTCATTGTTTACATTTACAACAGCCCTCTGTGTGAGGGGGGGATTTCTAAAAAATAATATCTTGATGTTATTTTAATCATAACTAGATACATTATTATTGTTCGTAAGTGTTGAATAAATTGTTTAAAATATTTAAAAAATTTTTGTCCACACTTAGGCTTGGGATCCATTGGGGCTCAACGTTACTTTTCAGAAACTTGGGCTGTTCTGAAAAAATATTTTTTCAAAATATTTTGATTTCAATTATTTTTTCTATATTAATGGATCATATTATTATTATGTATTTTGATTGCCAGGGGTTAGTGCGAGTACCAGGACTTGTTTTCTTTTCACATTGAAAGGATATTGATCAATTGTTTTAAGAGGAAGTCTTCCTCTGACTTTATTATCATTCTATATGTGGTCAGTGTACTCGCATTAACTCCTGTTCTGTATCGTATGATTTCGATGACAATATGGGAAGCGTATGTCACGGTATGTTATTGGGGATTTGGACACTCAGGTCCTTTCCCCGCAGGGTCACTCTACTTTATCAATTTCTATTTCAGACGATCAAGATTAGGGTGATGTATCTGTGATGTCTTCCAACAGTGTGCCTCCGTCGTCACAATTAATGAAGGGCTAGCGGAAAAGTGCTCATGTAAATACGCCAATTGCCTAAGAGGACCCTAGTAGGTTCGACGGCCTTTGACGTCCGCTAGCTCGCCCGGTGTAGCGTCCATTCACCGAATGGTTCGGCAGCCGGGTTCGTCCGTTGCGGTCTAGAAGGAATTTTGGGGTGATGCGAGCACTATAAATTAACCTAATGCACACCCAGTGACGGCGGATCGGAGGGAGAACGGAGGAAGCCTTTTAGTCCGGTTCATAGCTCGTTCCGGTCCATCCGGACGGCAAGCGAGAGAGGCCCCTCTCTCGTTCAACAACATCTGGCCCCAGATGTTGTGGTACAAAATGTGTCGCAAGCGGAGCATACGTCCATCGCTCGGGACGCTCCGTTGTATAGGCAGTCCGCGGAGACTGCTAAGGCTTCCTCTTCTCGTCAGCGCACACGACCGCACCTTGGCTGCGTGACCGCCGATATATTACCAGCTTCGCCGATCAAGGATTCTTCGGCGACCAGGTCACACCATCCGGTAGCCAGGGACACGAGGCCTGCAGACTCCGGACGTTCGCATAGGAAGTGTGCGGGAGTCAACGTACACGGAGCTTCCGGCGGCAATGCATCGTAAGACCGCTACTGCACAGGCCTCGGGAACGGACGTGCTTTCCTTAATAGCACAGTTTATCGCAGCATCCCAGCATCAACTGAATCTGTCGCATATATTTTATCCGACGATGCTGGGTCGGGACGCTCCGCGGAAGCGGGTACGGACGTCCGAAAGTTTCATCCGGTCCCACGGGATACCGAAAGGGATTCGGAGGATTTCGAGCTTTCCCTTTCGTAACAACATATGCTTTGTGTATGTCATCTGACTTGGTCTTCTACAGCTTCTTTCGTCGGACCAGAATGCTGCGATGCCGGATAAGAAACTGATAGCGTCGGTGGACTTAGAAATTTTTGGTTCGGTTCAGGGACATCGTCCCTCAGTTCCGACATAGTCCAATAATGTCACACAAACTTTCGAATTATTGAACGACGCTATATATATTATTATTTTATGCTTGCTAACCAAGCATTTCTGGTTTCTTGTTCGAAGAGTTATGGAGATGTCTTTCAAAAGTGTGCCTCTGTCGTCATAGTTAATGAAGAGCTAGCGGCAATAAGTGCTCATGGAATATGTCTATCGCCTACGGAGTGACATTCGCTAGCTCACCCGGTGTAGCGTACATTCATCGAATGGTTCGGCTGCCGGGTTCGTCCGTTGCGGTCTAGGAAGGAGATTTGGGTGATGCGAGCACTTTAATTACTTTAGTACTCACCCAGTGACGGCAGATTGAGGACAGATCGGAGGAAGCCTGTTAGTCCGGTTCCTGGCTTGTCCAGGTCCGTCCGGGCTGTGAGCGAGAGAGGTCCCTCTCTCGTCCAACAACATAGGGGACCGCATGTTGTGGTTCAGATATTTTACATTCGGAGCATATGTCCGTCGGTCGGGACGCTCCGTTATATTGACAGTCCGAGAGACTGTCCTTTATGTTTCCTCATCCTCACAGCAGGGCACACGACCGCACATTGGCTACGTGACCTCGAGTATCCGATCAGTTTCGGCATTCAGTGATTCCACAGCGAATAGGTCGCGCCATCCGGTAGCCAAGGGACACGAGGCCTATACACTCCGTTCGCTCGCATATTGGTAGTATGCACGGGGTAACGATCACGGAGCTTCCAGCGGCAATGCATCGTAAGACCGCTTCTCCTCAGGCCTCAGTGACGGACGTGCTATCCGAGTTAGCACAGTTGTTTCGCAGCATCCCAGCAATTGACAGTTTCTCGGTCGAATCAGGAATTATCCGACGGCGCTGGGTCGGTGCAGTCCGCGGTTGCATCAGGTAAGGACGACCGAACGCTTTATAGGGTCCGACAGGATGGCGAAAGGGATTCGAAAGATTTCGAGTTTTCCCTTTAGTAGTATCGAAAGATGCCTTTCATATCTTCTGGCATTATCTTCCAGTATTGTTATTTCGGACTTCATTGCTGCGATCTTGGATAAGAGACTTATAGCGTCATTGGACTCGGATTTTTCGATCGGTTCAGGGACATTGTCCCTGACTTACCGACGCAGTCCAATATTGTCATTACAACATGTGTTTTATTTTTCGACACTATATATATATATATACAAGCCTGCTACTAAGCATGATAGTTTAGTTTCTTGTCCGCGTTGCTCATTTCTGCCATTTTATCATTTATACGAATAGTTTATTTTGGCAGAGCAGGGCATACCGAGAGTTCATATGCGTCTAGACGGTGTGATTAAAGACTGCATATATTCTTTTTCGCCGTTTATGTCTTTTCCAATTTCAATGTTGGGAACGACATTATGTATAGTAGACTTAACTTAGACGCTTTATCATACGTAATCCACCTTACTGAGGCGTTATCATTACGTCTTCAAGAAAAGATTTACGGGATATTATTCTCACTGTAATTTCTTTTGAGGGCAGTAGTTTGTTCACGTATAACTCCGCCCTTCAGTGGCTGATTGGAGTTGGTTAGACGTGACGCAGCCCTAGCTACATCCACACGCGTGGATAGTAAGGTTAAGAACTCTCTCAGAGTCGCTTCGTTCTCAGAGGAGCTTCTCTTCGACGGCAACTTTTCGGCAATCCATGAATTGCTCGATTTACACGTTCTCTTGTCTATCTAGTGTTACAAGAGATTCAGACTGGGGCAAACATTCGGTGGTTGACTCAGAGAGTGCCACTGCAGTTGCCGGACCCGAGTGTGGCTGTTATGACGGTTGCCAGTCAAACAGATTGGGATATAATACTGATCCCTACGGATTCGAAGTGCCAGGGTCTTTGGGTTCCGCAGTCTCTTAGCAATCAGTTTTCTTCTGCGGAATAATGTTTTTTAGGCTTGCTTTATGTCATTGCATGAACATTATTCAGAAACGCATGCCCAAGTTCCTGTCCTTCAATTCGACAGTAGTGGCGTATCTCCGGAACCAGGGAGGCACTCTTTCGTTTCCGTTATTCAATTTAATGGAAAGAATCCGTCTGTTGGTTATAGTACACCAAGTTCAGTTTTGGTCCGTCATATTCCGGGTCGTCTGATTGTTTTATCGGACTCCCGTTCTCTTACGGGTCGCTTGTTGCTGTCAGAATGGACTCTCAACAAACAAGTATTCAATCAGATTTGCTATCTATGGGAGCACCCAATGATGATTTATTTATGACACAGCTTGCTAATCAATTGCAGACGTATGTGTTGGCTTGTCCAGATCTCTGAGCTAATGTTGTTAACGCTCTATTGATCTATAGGACGGAATGATAGGATACGCGTATCCTCCGGCGCTGTTGTTTCAGCAGGTATTGCTAAGATAAACAACCACAATACATTTCTGTTGATAGCATCTCTATCTTCACAGAGATCATGGGTAATTTACTCTCTTGTCTACTGTGGGTCTTAACGTGAAGTCTTCCTCTATGTGAGGATCTTTTTTCACTGGGTAAATCGTGTCATCTTTATCACAACCAGCAAGGTCGCAACCTTCATGTATTCCGTTGTGTGGTCCGTATTGCATTGTAAGCACTGTACTGGACGAGCTTTGGACGCGATTTCTTACTATAGGAGATCCTCTTCTTCGCTATTCTATGCGGCTAAAGTGGAGGCTCTTCCGTCGTGGTGTAGGGATCATTATGTTCATATTGTTGATCCCTCCATACTACTCATTGCTATTTTTTAGTATACTTGTTTCACAAGATCTACTGCAGCCTGTTATTATTTAGGTTATAGGTTTATGTTACCTCATACCTATGCACTCTACGATAGTTTACAATTGAGTCTTTTGTCTCTTTATCTAAGTCAGTTAGTAACTTTTTGATAAATAGACTTAGAATCTTTAGATTAAATTCCTATATGGATTTTAACTTCGGTTCTTATTTAGCTAAGTAATCATTTGAGCCTCTGGAAACAGTAGTTTTCAAATTCTGACCTTTTAGACAGTAATTCTGTTGGTTTCTCTTTTACTGTAGAGTCAGTGAGTTTCATGCACTATCGATGGATGATTTTCACTTTCGTAGTTTCGGAATCACTTCTTCCGTTACTATTTAGGTTGGATTGTTGCATAAGAGTTAGGCTCCTATTATCCGGAACCTATTATTTTAAGGTCCTTCCGTCTTCGTATGGGCATAGGCCTTTACTCTTTCCGGGTACAGTTTATGTATTTATAAACAGATATCTGTTTATTACTATGGGCATAAGCTTCTTCTGTCTTTGATGTCTAGTAGAAGGACGTTACGCTCCATTTTATTGTTAATGGATTCTATTAACTATCGGTACTGCTTATGGTATATCATTGACTTAGCAGTTGTGCTTAAGATTTCGGCTCATGAAGTAAGAGTTCTTCTACTTCTTGGGCTTACATTAATAGTGTCGCTATTATAGATTTTTGAAGGCCGCTCATTGCGCTCAGCCATCCACATTCATGAATTTTATCTCAGAAATATCGAGTCCATTTCTGGAGGCCTCTATTGTTAGGTCTATTATCTACTGCTCAGAATGTCATTCACTTAACAGTTGCTACTATAGCTAGGTAGGCTGTCTGTTTCGGCAGTGTCTCCGTTCGGCTGCCCTCTTCGCTCTGGGCTATTTGACCCAGGGCAAGAAAAAGGGGGGGGGGGGGGGGAGGGTGTTCCCTTGGGTCACCTGTTTTACTATGAAAACAAGGGGATACCTCCTCCGGAGTTAGTAATTCTGAGCTGTTATTGGGATGGTTGTTTAGTGAGAAGTTTAGGTTTTTAAAATTCATTCAAGTCTTAGTTTTTAAAGTATAGCTTTTGAATATTGCATATGTCAACGGACATGATTATGCAATCCTCAGACACTTTTAGGAGTATAAGAGTCTCTATTCTCTAGACTTACTTTATTTATTGGCTTACTTTAAAAATTATTAGTATAAGGATTATATTGGATATTAATAGAGTACATGGATGTATGAAGTTCAATTTTGGAAGGTGTTGTATATTTCTAATTTATCATAAATAAGAAAGATACATGTAAGGCCTATTACTTCTTTTTCCCTACAGGGGATGACTCTATTTTATTTTATTGAGCGTATTCCATTTTGCTCTATGTCCTTGGCCCTCCAGCCTTTTTACTATTCAGCTATGTCTGGGTCATTGGTACAGTATAAAAATGTTAAAAAATTTATAGTAATTTATATATTTTTTATACTTACCAATGACCCAGACGGGGATGGCCCTCCCAGGAGTTGGGAACTCTTGCCTCCCCGCTGAGTACATAGCGCTTACCAGGCACTGGTTATTAGAATGATTAATGGCGCCAATTTCGGAACGTCCTTGACACTGCGCATGCGCAGTAGGGGCGAAGTGTGGAGGGCCTTTCAGGACATGTTTTCTTTGGTTTCAGATGCAAATTTTGGGGATTGGGGGGCCAAATTTGTGTTTGGCCCTATATTTTAAGAGTTAGCACCAGCTATGTCTGGGTCATTGGTAAGTATAAAAAATATATAAATTACTATAAATTTTTTAACTTTCAAGATGTCTTGAGATTTTCAACTGTAGCCCCGAATGAATAATATTATCCCTTTACCAAAGGAATCGTCTGCATGTGCTCACGTAAATATACAATTTGAGCAGTTGAAAAAATAATTTTCAAAAATTTCAACAAAACTATATCATGTGACCCCCTCATTGGAACGCGCTTGTTGAACTCGTTCCAATGAGGGGTCACATGATATGGTTTTGTTGAATTTTTTTTTGGAAAATCTGATAAACTTTTTTTAAAAATATTTTGATATTGTCTGCCTTGGGTAAAGGTTTTTCGAACCACATCATGAAGGCATGCTAATTCGTTCCGACTGTGATGCCTCAAGCCTCGGTTGTGGTTCTTATGTTCATTTTTCTGAACAGTTTTCGATATACCGGTATACTGCCCCCCGTGGGAACCCGGGAAGTGAAGCAGTGCTTGTTTACTGTGGTAAACAAGCTCTGTTTCACTGGTAAAATAGGACCCAGTCATTAATGCTTGGGGTGCGAGTCCTCTAAAATAGGCAACATGGGGTATAAACGATTGACTGACCTTGACTTTATCTCCATGTTGTGGTCATGATTAGCCATTGTGCAGAAGTATGTGACCATAAACAACAATAAATAAATAAATAAATACCGGTATACTGCAGTATTTTTTTGAATACCGATACCGGTAATCAGTTTTGAATATCGTGCAGTCCTACTTCTAACCCATTTCACCATTATAGTCTAATGTGTTAAGATCATCCTGTCAAGGCCATACAGTGTCACAGGTCACCACAGATTCTGAATGTTGAGTAACACTTCACAGACTTTTATAAAGTGTTGTAATTTAACTAACAACACTTAACCCTTAATAAACAAATTGGCTGCATCCACCTGCATAATTTACAAACTGAGCAGTTGAAAAAACTGTCAACCAAATCTCATCTTCCTACCTCAATGGAATGAGCTCATTGAGCATGTTCCTGTGAGGAAGTCACATGATATGATTTTGTGAAAATTTTGAAAAACTACTAATTAAAATAACTAGAGATGGGTGATATTGGAATTTGGAGTTCAGTATCAGTTTTGGTATTTTGGTATCTGACTTGAGATTTGCTAATAGAACCAAAGGGAAATTCACACCAGGAAAACACAGAATAAGTTGTTCTAGCATCATTCTACCACAGTGCCACAAATGCCACTCCCAATGCAGCAGTGGCATTCTTTTGTCAACACAAATCATATCTACAATAATTTTGTGACTTGTTCGAAACACACCTTATCCTTTAACCCTTTACCCAACATATCGACCAAAACCGGCCAGCACTATTCACCAAAATTGCCAAATTTTTATACTGTACCAATGACCCAGACTTAGCTGGTGCTAACTCTAACAAAACCAGGGCCAAACACAAATTTTGCCCCCCAATCCCCAAAATTTGCATCTAAAACCAAAAGAAATCATGTCCTATAGGACCTCCATACTTCGCCCCTACTGCGCATACGCAGTGTCAAGGACGTTCCGAAATTGGCGCCAATTATCATTCTCTGTTTGGCCCTTCATCAGTCAACATCTCACTGATCTTTGTGCTTGTAAATCTCAGTTTAAAGGATGCCAGACACGTAATTATTGGAGAAATGGTGATTCTAAGGAGGATATGGAAGGAGGAGAGGAAAAAGGAGTGACAAAAAATAATCAGGGCTGTACTTAAAATTTTTTATGAAATTATGTTAAGTTGCCTATATTTTTATACTGTACCAATGACCCAGACATAGCTGGTGCTAACTCTTAAAATATAGGGCCAAACACAAATTTTGCCCCCCAATCCCCAAAATTTGCATCTAAAACTAAAGAAAACATGTCCTGAAAGGCCCTCCACACCTCGCCCCCACTGCGCATGCGCAGTGTCAAGGACGTTCCGAAATTGGCGCCATTTATCATTCTAAGTTTGGCCCTTCATCAGTTAACATCTGACTGATCTTTGTGCTTTTAAATCTCAGTTTAAATGATGCCAGACACATAAATATTAGTGAAATGGTGATTCTAAGGAGGATAGAAAAGGAGGAGAGGAAAAGAATGTGTGACAGAATATTATCAGGGCTGTAACTTAAAATTTTTTAATGAAATTATGTTAAGTTACCTATTTTCAAGGCAGCAGCCATTTTGTTGTCATTCTGATTATTTAGTTACACTGTTTTTTCAAGTGTTTTTCCTCTCTCCCTGTCCTTTAAGTTCCCCCTTGCTATTCTCCCATGCTTTTGGCATAGTTTCTGTAATTATTATTACTAAAATTTCTTGGGAGTTTTAGCTTAATAACAGAATGAATTCTGTTCTTTCCCCATGTTTACGTCTTCACCTACGGGTGGTTAGGCGTTGTGTTCTGCATCTACCATCTGATGTTCTGCAGTTTCTTCCCTGGAAGTCTCTGTTTTGCATCAGATGGTGTATTTTTGGTAACTGATTTCGGGCCTGGGTGCCTGGAGTCTTATTTTAGTGTTTTTACACTCATTGTTTACATTTACAACAGCCCTCTGTGTGAGGGGGGGGATTTCTAAATAATAATATCTTTATGTTATTTTAATCATAACTAGATACATTATTATTGTTCGTAAGTGTTGAATAAATTGTTTAAAATATTTTTAAAATTTTTGTCCACACTTAGGCTTGGGATCCATTGGGGCTCAACGTTACTTTTCAGAAACTTGGGCTGTTCTGAAAAAATATTTTTTCAAAATATTTTGATTTCAATTATTTTTTCTATATTAATGGATCATATTATTATTATGTATTTTGATTGCCAGGGGTTAGTGCGAGTACCAGGACTTGTTTTCTTTTCACATTGAAAGGATATTGATCAATTGTTTTAAGAGGAAGTCTTCCTCTGACCTTATTATCATTCTATATGTGGTCAGTGTACTCGCATTAACTCCTGTTCTGTATCGTATGATTTCGATGACAATATGGGAAGCGTATGTCACGGTATGTTGTTGGGGATTTGGACACTCCGGTCCTTTCCCCGCAGGGTCACTCTACTTTATCAATTTCTATTTCAGACGATCAAGATTAGGGTGATGTATCTGTGATGTCTTCCAACAGTGTGCCTCCGTCGTCACAATTAATGAAGGGCTAGCGGAAAAGTGCTCATGTAATACGCCAATTGCCTAAGAGGACCCTAGTAGGTTCGACGGCCTTTGACGTCCGCTAGCTCGCCCGGTGTAGCGTCCATTCACCGAATGGTTCGGCAGCCGGGTTCGTCCGTTGCGGTCTAGAAGGAATTTTGGGGTGATGCGAGCACTATAAAATTAACTTAATGCACACCCAGTGACGGCGGATCGGAGGGAGAACGGAGGAAGCCTTTTAGTCCGGTTCATAGCTCGTTCCGGTCCATCCGGATGGCAAGCGAGAGAGGCCCCTCTCTCGTTCAACAACATCTGGCCCCAGATGTTGTGGTACAAATGTGTCGTTAGCGGAGCATACGTCCGTCGCTCGGGACGCTCCGTTGTATAGGCAGTCCGCTGAGACTGCTAAGGCTTCCTCTTCTCGTCAGCGCACACGACCGCACCTTGGCTGCGTGACCGCCGATATATTACCAGCTTCGCCGATCAGGGATTCTTCGGCGACCAGGTCACACCATCCGGCAGCCAGGGATTCGAGACCGATGGACTCCGGACGTTCGCATAGGAAGTATGCGGGAGCCATCTGATGCGGAGCTGCCCTCGGCGAAGCACCGATAGACTGCGCCTCCGCAGGTCTCGACGCCGGACATTCTTGTGCACATAGCACAGCTTATCGCAGCATCCCAGCAGCCGACAGAAACGGTGTCGGATCGAGAATTATCCGACAGCGCTGGGTCGGTAGCCGGGGACTCGAGGCCTGCAGACTCCGGACGTTCGCATAGGAAGTGTGCGGGAGTCAACGTACACGGAGCTTCCAGCGGCAATGCATCGTAAGTCCGCTACTGCACAGGCCTCGGGAACGGACGTGCTTTCCTTAATAGCACAGTTTATCGCAGCATCCCAGCATCAACTGAATCTGTCGCATATATTTTATCCGACGATGCTGGGTCGGGACGCTCCGCGGAAGCGGGTACGGACGTCCGAAAGTTTCATCCGGTCCGACGGGATACCGAAAGGGATTCGGTGGATTTCAAGCTTTCCCTTTCGGAACAACATATGCTGCGATGCCGGATAAGAAACTGATAGCGTCGGTGGACTTAGAAATTTTTGGTTCGGTTCAGGGACATCGTCCCTCAGTTCCGACATAGTCCAATAATGTCACACAAACTTTCGAATTATTGAACGACGCTATATATATTATTATTTTATGCTTGCTATCCAAGCATTTCTGGTTTCTTGTTCGAAGAGTTATGGAGATGTCTTTCAAAAGTGTGCCTCTGTCGTCATAGTTATTGAAGAGTTAGCGGCAATAAGTGCTCATGGAATATGTCTATCGCTTACTGAGTGACATTCGCTAGCTCACCCGGTGTAGCGTACATTCATCGAATGGTTCGGCTGCCGGGTTCGTCCGTTGCAGTCTAGAAAGGAGATTTGGGTGATGCGAGCACTTTAATTACTTTAGTACTCACCCAGTGACGGCAGATTGAGGACAGATCGGAGGAAGCCAACAACATAGGGGACCGCATGTTGTGGTTCAGATATTTTACATTCGGAGCATATGTCCGTTGCTCGGGACGCTCCGTTATATTGACAGTCCGAGAGACTGTCTTTAATGCTTCCTCATCCTCACAGCAGGGCACACGACCGCACATTGGCTACGTGACCTCGAGTATCCGATCAGTTTCGGCATTCAGTGATTCCACAGCGAAGAGGTCGCGCCATCCGGTAGCCAAGGGACACGAGGCCTATACACTCCGTTCACTCGCATATTGGAAGTATGCACGGGGTAACGATCTCGGAGCTTCCTGCGGCAATGCATCGTAAGACCGCTGCTCCTCAGGCCTCAGTGACGGACGTGCTATCCGAGTTAGCACAGTTGTTTCACAGCATCCCAGCAATTGACGGTTTCTCGGTCGAATCAGGAATTATCCGACGGCGCTGGGTCGGTGCGGTCCGCGGTTGCATCAAGCTACGGACGACCGAACGCTTTATAGGATCCGACAGGATGGCGAAAGGGATTCGAAAGATTTCGAGTTTTCCCTTTAGTAGTATCGGAAGATGCCTTTCATATCTTCTGGCATTTCTTCCAGTGATTATTTTTCGGACTTCATTGCTGCGATCTTGGATAAGAGACTTATAGCGTCATTGGACTCGGATTTTTTGATCGGTACAGGGACTTTGTCCCTGACTTACCGACGCAGTCCAATATTGTCATTTACAACATGTGTTTTATTTTTCGACGCTATATATTATATATATACAAGCCTGCTACTAAACATGATAGTTTAGTTTCTTGTCCGCGTGGCTCATTTCTGCCATTTTATCTTTTTTACATATAGTTTATTTTGGCAGAGCAGGGCATACCGAGAGTTCATATGCGTCTAGACGGTGTGATTAAAGACTGCATATATTCTTTTTCGCTGTTTATGTCTTTTCCAATTTCAATGTTGGGAACGACATTATGTATAGTAGACTTAACTTAGACGCTTTATTATACGTAATCCGCCTTACTGAGGCGTTATCATTACGTCTTCAAGAAAAGATTTACGGGATATTATTCTCAATGTAATTTCTTTTGAGGGCAGTAGTTTGTTCACGTATAACTCCGCCCTTCAGTGGCTGATTGGAGTTGGTTAGACGTGATGCAGCCCTAGCTACATCCACGCGTGGATAGTAGGTTAAGAACTCTCTCAGAGTCGCTTCGTTCTCGGAGGAGCTTCTCTTCGACGGCAACTTTCCGGCAATCCATGAATTGCTTGATTTATACATTCTCTTGTCTATATAGTGTTACAAGAGATTCAGACTGGGGCAAACATTCGGTGGTTGACTCAGAGAGTGCCGCCGCAGTTGCCGGACCCTAGTGTGGCTGTTATGACGGTTGCCAGTCAAACAGATTGGGATATATACTGATCCCTACGGATTCGAAGTGCCAGGGTCTTTGGGTTCCGCAGTCTTTTAGCTATCAGTTTAACTTCCGCGGAATAATGTTTTTTAGGCTTGCTTTATGTCATTGCATGAACATTATTCAGAAACGCAGGCCCAAATTCCTGTCCTTTAATTCGACAGTAGTGGCGTATCTCCGGAACCAGGGAGGCACTCTTTCGTTTCCGTTATTCAATTTAATGGAAAGAATCCGTCTGTTGGTTATAGTACACCAAGTTCAGTTTTGGTCCGTCATATTCTGGGTCGTCTGATTGTTTTATCGCACTCCCGTTCTCTTACGGGTCGCTTGTTGCTGTCAGAATGGACTCTCAACAAACAAGTATTTAATCAGATTTGCTATCTATGGGAGCGCCCAATGATGTTTTATTTATGACACAGCTTGCTTATCAATTGCAGACGTATGTGTTAGCTTGTCCAGATCTCTGAGCTAATACTGTTAACGCTCTACTGATCTATAGGACGGAATGATAGGATACGCGTATCCTCCGGCGCTGTTGTTTTAGCAGGTATTGCTAAGATAAACAACCACAATACATTTCTGTTGATAGCATCTCTATCTTCACAGAGATCATGAGTAATTTACTCTCTTGTCTACTGTGGATCTTAACGTGAAATCTTCCTCTATGTGAGGATCTTTTTTCACTGGGTAAATCGTGTCATCTTTATCACAACCAGCAAGGTCGCAACCTTCATGTATTCCGTTGTGTGGTCCGTATTGCATTGTAAGCACTGTACTGGACGAGCTTTGGACGCGATTTCTTACTATAGGAGATCCTCTTCTTCGCTATTCTATGCGACTAAAGTGGAGGCTCTTCCGTCGTGGTGTAGGGATCATTATGTTCATATGGTTGATCCCTCCATACTACGCATTGCTAGTTTTTAGTATACTTGTTTCACAAGATCTACTGCAGCCTGTTGTTATTTAGGTTATAGGTTTATGTTACCTCATACCTATGCACTCTACGATAGTTTACAATTGAGTCTTTTGTCTCTTTATCTAAGTCAGTTAGTAACTTTTTGATAAATAGACTTAGAATCTTTAGATTAAATTCCTATACGGATTTTAACTTCGGTTCTTATTTAGCTAAGTAATCATTTGAGCCTCTGGAAACAGTAGTTTTCAAATTCTGACCTTTTAGACAGTAATTCTGTTGGTTTCTCTTTTACTGTAGAGTCAGTGAGTTTCATGCACTATCGATGGATGATTTTCACTTTCATAGTTTCGGAATCAATACTTCCGTTACTATTTAGGTTGGATTGTTGCATAAGAGTTAGGCTCCTATTATCCGGAACCTATTATTTTAAGGTCCTTCCGTCTTCGTATGGGCATAGGCCTTTACTCTTTCCGGGTACAGTTTATGTATTTATAAACAGATATCTGTTTATTACAAGGGCGTAAGCTTCTTCTGTCTTTGATGTCTAGTAGAAGGACGTTACGCTCCATTTTATTGTTAATGGATTCTATTAACTAGCGTACTGCTTATGGTATATCATTGGCTTAGCAGTTGTGCTTAAGATTTCGGCTCATGAAGTAAGAGTTCTTCTACTTCTTGGGCTTACATTAATAGTGTTGCTATTATAGATTTTTGAAGGCTGCTCATTGCGCTCAGCCATCCATTCATGAATTTTATCTCAGAAATATCGAGTCCATTTCTGGAGGCCTCTATTGTTAGGTCTATTATCTACTGCTCAGAATGTCATTCACTTAACAGTTGCTACTATAGCTAGGTAGGCTGTCTGTTTTGGCAGTGTCTCCGTTCGGCTGCCCTCTTCGCTCTGGGCTATTGGACCCAGGGCAAGAAAAAGGGGGGGGGGGGGAGGGTGTTCCCTTGGGTCACCTGTTTTTACTATGAAAACAAGGGGATACCTCCTCCGGAGTTAGTAATTCTGAGCTGTTATTGGGATGGTTGTTTAGTGAGAAGTTTAAGTTTATAAAATTCATTCAAGTCTTAGTTTTTAAAGTATAGCTTTTGAATATTGCATATGTCAACGGACATGATTATGCAATTCTCACACACTTTTAAGAGTATAAGAGTCTCTATTCTCTAGACTTACTTTATTATTGGCTTACTTTAAAAATTATTAGTATAGGGATTATTGGATATTAATAGAGTACATGGATGTATGAAGCTCAATTTTTGGAAGGTGTTGTATCTTTCTAATTTATCATAAATAAGAAAGATACATGTAAGGCCTATTACTTCTTTTCCCTACAGGGGATGACTCTATTTTATTTTATTGAGCGTATTCCATTTTGCTCTATGTCCTTGGCCCTCCAGCCTTTTTACTATTCAGCTATGTCTGGGTCATTGGTACAGTATAAAAATGTTAAAAAATTTATAGTAATTTATATATTTTTTATACTTACCAATGACCCAGACGGGGATGGCCCTCCCAGGAGTTGGGAACTCTTGCCTCCCCGCTGAGTACATAGCGCTTACCAGGCACTGGTTATTAGAATGATAAATGGCGCCAATTTCGGAACGTCCTTGACACTGCGCATGCGCAGTGGGGGCGAGGTGTGGAGGGCCTTTCAGGACATGTTTTCTTTAGTTTTAGATGCAAATTTTGGGGATTGGGGGGCAAAATTTGTGTTTGGCCCTATATTTTAAGAGTTAGCACCAGCTATGTCTGGGTCATTGGTAAGTATAAAAAATATATAAATTACTATAAATTTTTTAACTTTCGAGGCATGGGCCTCTTGTTGTCATTCTTGCTAAAAAGTTGCACTGCTTATTCAGTGTTTCCTCTCCCCTGGTCTTCTAAGTCCCCCCTTGCAATTCTCCCATGCTTTTGGCATATTTTTGAGAAAGATCATTTCTAAAATTCTCTTGGGAGAGTTGCTTGGTTACAGAATGTTTTCTGTTATTTTCCCCATAGTTACGTTTTCACCCATGGGTGTATAAACGTTGTGTTCTGCATCTTCCATCTGATGTTCTGCAGATTCTCCCCTGGGAGTCTCTGTCTTGCATCAGATAGAGTGTAATTTTGATGACTGATTTCGGGCCAGTTTTTTCAGTGCCTGGAGTCATGTTTTCTGGTGTTTTACACTGTTTGTTTACATTGGCAACAGTCTCTTTTGAGGGGGGCTGTTTGCCTTTGGTGTAGTTTATCTCACTATAAGATACATTTCTATTATCCGTAAGTGTTGCATTAATTATTTAATATAAATTTAAAATTTTTGACCACACTTAGCCATCGGATCCATCGGTGCTCAACGTTACTTTTCAGAAACTTGGGCTTCGCTGAAAAAATATTTTTCAAAAATTATTTTGATTTGTAATTGTTTTTTCATTATTAATGGAGCATGTTATTATGTATCTTTATGTCAGGGGTTTGTGCGAGTAACTAGGACTTGTTGTTGACTTTTCACAATGAAAGGATATTGTTCAAATTGTAATAGGAAGAAATCTTCCTCTGACTT
This sequence comes from Pictodentalium vernedei, assembly GCA_031216915.1. Lineage (NCBI taxonomy): Eukaryota > Metazoa > Mollusca > Scaphopoda > Dentaliida > Dentaliidae > Pictodentalium > Pictodentalium vernedei. The sequence continues at coordinate 144,097,721 of CM062289.1, read as the reverse complement.
TCATGATCATTGTATTAATTGTAGTCAGTGTTCTCGCACTAATCCCTGTTCAATATGTCAATATTGGGATGACAAACATTGGAAACGTGTGTCACGGTATGTTGTTACTGGAGAAAGGGCTATGCCGGCTCTTTCTCCGCAAGGTCACTCTACTCTCTCAGTTTCTATTTCAGAGGAACAAGAACAGGGTGATGTTTCCATGTTATCTTCCGCAAGTGCGCTTCCGTCGTCACAAATGAATACAGAGCTAGCGGCAAAAGTGCTCATGGAGATTAAACAAATGTCGTCCGCTAGCTCGCCCGGTGTAGCATCCATTCACCGAATGGTTCGGCAGCCGGGTTCGTCCGATGCGGTCCAGGAGGAAATGTTGGGTGATGCGAGCACTATAAACATTCAACGTGCACACCCAGTGACGGCGGATAGCAGGCGAGATCGGAGGAAGCCTTTGAGTCTGGTTCCTAGCTCGTCCAGGTCCAGCCGGGCCGCGAGCGAGAGAGGCCCCTCTCTCGTACAACAACATCTGGGACCAGATGTTGTGGTACAAAATGTGTCGCAAGCGGAGCATATGTCCGTCGCTCGGGACGCTCCGTTGTATAGGCAGTTCGCGGAGACTGCTCAGGCTTCTTCCTCTCATCAGCGCACATGACCGCACCTTGGCTGCGTGACCGCCGATATTTTACCAGCTTCGCCGATCAAGGATTCTTCGGCGACCAGGTCACACCATCCGGCAGCCAGGGACACGAGGCCGATGGACTCCGGACGTTCGCATAGAAAAAGTATGCGGGAGCCATCAGATGCGGAGCTGCCCTCGGCGAAGCAGCGAAAGACTGCGCCTCCGCAGGTCTCGATACCGGATGTACTTGTGCAGATAGCACAACTTATCGCAGCATCCCAGCAGCCGACAGAAACGGCGCTGGGTCGGTACGCTCCGCCGAAGCATCGGGGGCGGACGACCGGGAGCATCATGAGGTCCGACTGGATGGTGAAAGGGATACGGATGACTTGGAGCTATCCCTTTTGGAACAACATAAAGCTGCCGTGGACTTCATCCGGCACTTTCTCCCTCAAGTTGTTCCGTCGGGCCAGACTGCTGCGGTTCCGGACAAGAGGATTATAGCGTCATTGGACTCTGAATTTTTTGAGCGGTTCAGGGACATCGCTCCCGAGTTTCCGGCTCAGTCCAATAATGTTGCAAGAACATTTGAATTATTGAACGATGCTATATTTAAACTTGCTTCCAAAACAGGGAAAGCAGGTTTCTTGTCCGCCAATACTCTCAACCTGCCTTTCATTAATGCAAGGAATAAATTCGACACGGCAGGACAGGGTATTCCGAGAGTTCCTCTGCGTATGGACGACGAGGCGGAAGACTTGGAGCTATCATTACCGCCGTCGGCGTCTATTCCAACCGCGGTGTTGGAAACAGCTATTTCGTCTAACAGAGCCAGTTTAGATGCCTTATCTTACGCAGATCACCTTACTAAGGCGTTATCACTGCGCCTTCAAGGGAAAGAATTTCAGGATATACAATCCTCTTTAAGACTTCTTTCAAGGGCAGTAGCTTATTCCACGTGTAACTCCGCCCTTTCAGTGGCAAACCTGGAGTTGGTTAGACGTGACGCAGCCCTAGCTACATCCACACTCGTGGATTCTAAGGTGAAGAACTCTCTCAGAGTCGCTTCGGTCTCCGGAAAACTTCTCTTTGACGGCAAGCTTTCTGCAATTTATGATAAAATTACAAAGAAAGCTTTGGATTCTCTGTTGTTCAAATCTGCTTCTAAGAAGTTGGATACGGCAGACAAGAATAAGACAGGCACTTCTGGGTCTAATGCGCCCAAGAGAGGTTCCGGTGCGTCCTCTTGGTCTTATTCGAGAGACCGTCAAGGTAGCGACTCACGTTCGGGACGTCCTTTGGGCCGGGACAACTGGTTGGACGCCCCGAGGTCGACGGGACGAGGTGCGGGTCGTGGAGGACGTGGTTTCTCCTACCGCAGGCCTTGCAGGTCCAGGAGGTGATGGCTTAAACCTCTATCGCGTACCGGTTGGCGGAAGGTTGTCGAGCTTTTCACAAGAATCGGCGTCGATTACGGACAACCCTTGGGTGAGAGGAATGACTTCGGAAGGTCTAAAGATATCCTTCAAACGAAAGCCTCCATTAACTCGAAGTCCAAAATGGACTCAACTTCCGTCAAATCCGCAGAAAAGGGACGCTCTATTATCAGAGGTGCAGTCTCTTTTAATGAAGAACGCGGTAGAGGTCGTAGAAAACCAGAAGACTCCGGGATTCTACAGCCATCTGTTTCTGGTTCCAAAACCAGACGGCTCGTTCCGTCCAGTCATAGATTTGAGCTGGATAAACAAGCTGATCGTCGCTCCGAAGTTTTATATGGAGACGATTCGGTCGGTCAGAGCGAGTATTCGGGTGAACGATTATGCAACAAGCATAGATCTCAAAGATGCGTACTTTCACGTCATGGTACATCCGACATTCAGAAAGTATCTACGCTTCGCAGTCCTAGGAGTGGTGTATCAATTCCGGACGATGTGCTTCGGATTGAATCTAGCACCCTGGGCTTTCACTCGGGTAATGAACTCGGTAATGATCTATTTCCGAGCTCATTCGGCTGCGGTAACGTCGGCCTACCTGGACGACATTCTTCAGAGGTACGGCAACGAGTTAACGCTTCAGAACGATGTTCAAAATCTACTTCTATTGCTCCGACGTCTCGGTTTTATAGTGAACGAGAGAAGTCGGATCTGGTGCCGTCCAAGTCATTCACACATCTGGGAATGAGCTTCGAGACGCACAACAATCTCGTTCGTCTGCCGTTAACCAGAGCGAAATTAGTCAGTTGTTACGCTCGCTATTGTCTGCACGCAGACAAAGTCACAGCGAGAGAATTTATGAGACTGATAGGTCTGTGCAGAGCCGCTGCGGATCTCATTCCGATGGGGCGGTTACGCACGCGTCCTCTCCAAATTTTCTTGACTCAGAATTGGAGTGTGAAAATTCATTCGCTCGACATAGACGTTCTCTTGTCAGATCAAGTGAAACAAGATATTCAGACTTGGGCAAACATTCAGTGGTTAACTCAGGGAGTTCCGCTGCAGTTGCCGGATCCGAGTTTTACCATTATGACGGATGCCAGTCAAACAGGTTGGGGTGCATCATTGATCCCAATGGATTCGAGATGCCAGGGTCTTTGGGATCCGCAATTCCTGGGCAAGCACATAAACATCAAGGAAATGATGTCAATTTGGCTTGCGTTACGTCATTGGATGGACATTATTCACAATGCTCATGTCCAAATCCTATCCGACAATACGACAGTAGTGGCGTATATACGGAATCAGGGAGGCACTCATTCAGTTCCGTTGTTCAATCTAACGGAAAGAATCCTTCTGTTTGCGTTAGAACATCACGTTCTTCTTTCGGTCCGTCACATACCGGGTCGTCTGAATGTACTAGCAGACTCCCTTTCACGAAAGGGTTGCTTGTTGCCGTCGGAGTGGACTCTCAACAAACAAGTATTCAATCAGATTTGCTACCAATGGGAACGGCCAATGATAGACTTATTTGCGACACATCTCAACAATCAGTTGCAGACGTATGTGTCTCCGTGTCCGGATCCAAGAGCATTTGCAGTAGACGCTCTGTCGATCCCTTGGGACGGAATGATAGGATATGCGTATCCTCCAGCGCCGTTAATTCAGCAAGTATTGCTAAAGATAAAACAATCTCAATGCAAGATTCTGTTGGTAGCATCTCTGTCTCCACAGAGACCGTGGATAAATCTACTCAGGTGTCTGTTGTGGGACCTACCACGAAAGCTTCCTCCACGGGAGGATCTTCTTTCGCAGGGGAAATCACGTCAACTCCATCACAACCCGCAAGGTCTCAACCTTCACGTTTTTCCGTTGTGCGGTCCTTCTTGCATGGCAAGCACTTTACAGGACGAGCAGTGGACGCGATTTCTAACTGTAGGAGGACCTCCTCTTCGCTAAACTATGCGGCTAAGTGGAAGGTTTTTCGTCGTTGGTGTAGGGATCATTCTGTAGATATTTTCGATCCCTCTATACCAGACATTGCAAACTTTCTAGTATACTTGTTTGACGAAATCAAACTGCAGCCTGTTACTATTAAGGGTTATAGGTCTATGTTATCTGATACCTATGCACATCATGATAGTTTACAAATTGGATCTAATGTCTCTTTATCTAAGTTGGTTAGAAACTTTTCGATAAATAGACCCAGAACTCTTAGGTTAATTCCTAAATGGAATTTAGCTTGGGTTCTTCTTAAATTGAAGGAAAAGCCATTTGAACCTCTTGGGACAGTAGATTTCAAATTCTTATCTTATAAGACAGCTTTTCTCTTAGCTTTCTCTTCTGCTAGAAGAGTCAGTGAGCTTCATGCACTATCGGTGGATGATTCTCACTATCGTAGTGTTGGGAACACTATCACCTTCACTACTAATGTGGGTTTTTTAGCTAAGAATCAGGCTCCTAATAAATATCCGGAACCTATTGTCATTAAGGCTCTTCCGTCTTCAGATGGCTGTAGGCCTTTACTCTGTCCTGTTAGAGCGTTACGTATCTATAAACAAAGATCTCAGTTTATCAGAAAGGGATGGAAACGTTTCTTTCTGTCTTTGATGCCTAATAGAAGGGACATTTCGGTCCATTCTATTGCTAGATGGATTCAATTAACTATCCGTACTGCTTATGAGAGTTTATCTTCTTCTCAGCAGTCTGTGCTTAAGATTTCCGCTCATGAAGTAAGAGCTCTTGCTACTTTTTGGGCTTATGCTGATAGTATTGCTATTACAGATTTAATGAAGGCTGCTTATTGGTCTCAGCCATCCACATTCACGAATTTTTATCTCAGAAATATTGAGTCCATTTCTGGAGACCTGCATTGTTTAGGTCCGTTATCTGTTGCTCAGAATGTGGTCCACTAAACAGTTGCAACTATAGTTATGCAGGCTTTCTGTTCCGGCAGTGACTCCGTCCGGCTGCTCTCTTCGCTCTGGGCTATTTGACCCAGGGCAAGGGGAAGGGGGGGGGGGGGGGAGGGGGGAGGGTGTTCCCTTAGGTCACCTGCTTTATAGTGAAAAGCAAGGGAATGCCTCCTCCAAAGTCAGTATTTCTGAGTCGCTTCCGGGATGGTTTTAAAGTGTAATATTAATGTTAAAATTCATTCATGTCATATTTTTAAAGTGTAGCTCGGTGTGAAGCATTTGTATATGTCAAGTGTCAAACGGGCGTTAATATACAATCCTCGGACACTTTTAAAAGAATATAAAGAGTCTCAATTCTCTGGACTAACTTTATTTATTGGCTTACTTTAAAAATAATTAGTATAGAGGGTTATACTGGATGTTAATAGAGAACATGAATGTTATTGTGCTCAATTATGAGGGTATTGTATCTTTCTAATTTAACATTAAATAAGAAAGATACATGTAAAGCCTAATACTCCTTTTCTCCTTAAGGGGTTGCCTCTATATTATATAGTTCAGCTTATTGGATTTTCCTCTATGTCCTAGGCCCTCCAACCTTTTTACTATTCAGCTAAGTCTGGGTCATTGGTACAGTATAAAAATGTTAAAAAATTTATAGTAATTTATATATTTTTTATACTTACCAATGACCCAGACGGGGATGGCCCTCCCAGGAGTTGGGAACTCTTGCCTCCCCGCTGAGTACATAGCGCTGACCAGGCACTGCCAGTAAGAATGATAATTGGCGCCAATTTCGGAACGTCCTTGACACTGCGCATGCGCAGTAGTGGCGAAGTATGGAGGTCCTATAAGACATGATTTCTTTTGGTTTTAGATGCAAATTTTGGGGATTGGGGGGCAAAATTTGTGTTTGCCCCTGGTTTTGTTAGAGTTAGCACCAGCTAAGTCTGGGTCATTGGTAAGTATAAAAAATATATAAATTACTATAAATTTTTTAACTTTTCATTACTTTTTCATTTTTTGTCTCAAAAACATAGGTTATGACCCCTCTTTGGAACGAGTTTGTCAAGCTCATTCCAATGAGGGGGTCATAACCTATGTTTTTGAGTCAAAAAATTAGTTATTCAAGAATTTTTGTTTGCGAGTGTCCTCTGCTTTTCATGTTAGGTAAAGGGTTAAAGGCCTATTTCAGGTTATTGCGATCTCAGAACATGTGCCCTCAAAATACCCTCATTAGGAGGTCCTATAAATAACCTTGGTAGTGATTTTTACAGGCAGTCAAGCCAGAAAATAAGCAGCCTGTCATTTGTTGAATGAGGTCACCAGAGGGTGAATTTGGTGATGCTACCGTGATGCTACCCTGCATAGCAGGGTAGCATCACCAAATTTACCCTCTGTGTGCCTCAAGCCTAAACATAAAGAGTTACCCAGAGGATAAACTGGCCCACTTTATGGGATCGCATCAGCAACTTCACCCTCCGAGGAACTCATTCTGTGGATGACAGATTTTTTATTTTCAGACCTGCAGGCAGCCAAGACTTGACGAGAAATCACTGCTAAACAACTGGACACGTACAAATTGTAGTCTAGTGGGAATTCAGAACAATTTCCAGGCCTAAGAAAATCAGTCACTTCTTTCATAAAAATGAATACTTTAACTGCTATCAGTCCTCAATAAGGCTTTATAAATAGCAAATGTAGGAAAATTTGTGAATAGAAATGGTTTAAGTATTCAATGATTTGTTTGGTTCGGTTTTTTTATATCCCCATGACATTGTTATCAGTTTGGTGTTTCAGTATATTTTTCAAGATTCTATAGAGTTTATCTAGGATTTTATTTTTTATTTCGTTCTTGTTTTTTTTTTTGTAGGGGAGGCTGATATATTCAGAAGGCCATGGTGAGGGGGTGGGGCAGTGAGATTTTGAATATCCCCCTCCCACCCCCCATTTCATTGTTTATTCAGATTCTATTTGGTGGTGGTGTGGCCTAATTTAAGTAATTTTTAATGCCTTTCACAACTTATAAATTAAGGAGACAAACATGCTCAAGTCAACAAACTTACCTTTTTGTTTCTCAAATTTCAAAATCTTTCCAATGACCTCACCAACGAGAGGTGGGGGCACCCCCTTCTGTGCCTGCCACATCTCGCAGCTGCACGGCTCGGATGATGATGCACATCATATTTCGTATGCCCCTCTCCCAAGATATTACTCTTGGGCCCCCAAACTTTGATGTCCTGGCTACGTGCTTGTTGGTTTGGGGGAGAGCACAATATTTCAGATATATATATATTTTGCCCCACCCCATCTCTCTCACACAAATTCACACAGGCACAGTGATGAATAAAATAATTACCCATATTTTGTGTACTTTTAACATCTTTTTCTTTTCAATGCTTCATTCTGTCATTGTTATTGTTTTGTTTTCACAATCTGTCTCTCTGTAGGTGTAAATTGTTTGAGTAAATTTTACAAATCTTGATCGAAGATGACACTGGCCACCCGCACAACCTGAGAATAGCATTTGTTATCTTTTGCTTCCAAAGCAAGGCTAATGGTGGAAAGGAGGGACTGTGGTGTTTGGGGAGTTGGTAGTTTGTTACCCATGCACGATTCCCTCTTCGTACGAATACGGATGCAGGGCTATGAGGAGTCTTCTGGTGTTCTGCTATGGGAAGGGTTTTTGTTCAAGGATTTTTACTAATAGCGATAGAGCCCCATGCAGCTGTTATTTTCTGCTTGACTCCCCGATGCAGTAAAATTTATATCAGTGGTCTTCTTTCTAGTTTAGTTTGTTGTAGCATGCCCGTACAATTTGTATATTCTCGTAAATATTAATAAGTCTTTCGATACATCCAGATTGATTGAGTCTGCATGTTTTGTTTTGTTTTTGTTTTTTTGGGTGGGGGGGAGAGGGGTGGGGGGGGGGGGGGGGGCATTGATGTTGTTTTGTTTTGGGTTTTTTTTTCCTGTTACAATGCATTAGCTGAAGGCATATACTGTATGTACATTTTCTAAGCCAATAAAATTGACTTGCTTCGAGTATATCCTGCCGACAAGTAGGCGGCTAGCCTAGGTATTATTTCGCAGGGTTTGCAATGGTATACCTTATATGCGTTTGGCAATGGTGCACATTATTTTCAAGCGGAATTCGGGAAATTTATTTCAGACTGTTTATTATTCTCAGGAATTTGTATACAGCGTCTCTAAAACTTCGCCCCATCCACTGGGGTTTGATGGATATGGGATTCATCTTCTGAGTTTTTAAATTGTCTCTTTGCCAAATTTTGTGGCTGGTCATCAAAAAATTACGCTGCATGCACAGTGATTACTGACTCTATGCATGCCAACTTGTTTACAAACTTTGCAGTTACCATGTAAGTTATTATTCAAACCACAAACAAAACACTGAAATGAAGACAGTAGCAATTTCTGTGATACCATGTTTATTGCCAACCAACAACACTAATCTCTTTCACACAAAATCACCGACCAACACTGTTAGTTATCTCTGCTCTAACACAGAGTTTCACTGGATAACTCTGCATTTTGATGAAACGTAAACACCATGCCCAGTATTTCTTATGGTATATACTCTGTAGTACTATAATAGCTTGAAAAAAATTGAATCAAAGCTGAGATTTTTTCTGGAACTGAACAGACTCTGAATCTGAAAAATCGAAACCTCCAAGCTCTAAATGAGTTCATTGAGCTAGTTCATATGAGGGATCATAAGCTATCTTTTTGAGTCAGAAAATGAAAATTTTTAGATTTTCTAGAAATGTTTTTACAGGTGTTGCCTTCTATTCTTGTTAGCATGATGGCACTGTGTATTTACACTACTGCGCAAGCGACCGTTATATGAATATCCCAGGTCCGAGGTGAGACAAAAGGATTAAACCCGCCCGACATTACGCTGACAATGAATGCGATAATTAAATTGGACAAGACATTTGCGGCGAAAGGGATTAACTCAAGAGAGCGTAATCTCGGAATTAATTGTGAAATGGATTAGATCAAATAAACAACTTCATGTCGATGTTAAGAATGTGAATGAAAATGAGTCGTCCATAATTTTCCTTCAAGTTTAATGATATTGTTGATACATTATATCGTAGTTACATTTTTCCTCCTGCCCAATTACACAGTGTCACAAATACAACTCACAAAGGCATACATGTATTATAACTATGACGTTGAAATACGACAGTCAATTTTACAATTTACAAAGCAAAATTCAGTGTAGCACTTTCAGAGAATTTCCGCTTTCAGGTCAAATGTCACAGCCAGCTAAAAATAAAATTACTGGTGCCATGTTATCTGCTTCCCAAACCCACATTTAGAGCGATTGTTTCAAGATGTGTTGTGAGAATGGCAGACGAGGAAGGGGTGTGTAGGAGGAATTCACATGGGGTGGGGCGCTAGGGTAATTAACGGCATTCACTAGCGGCGTTGATACAGCTAGACCAAGGAGGCAGTTTTTGTACATTGCACGGGATTCAGATTGTCAGAAAATATTTGTTAGGTAAATGAAGAGTTAGTCTGTGGTAAAAAAAAAGCTTGGCAATAACATGGGTTTGTCGGGAATTTGGAATGATTAAAAACTCTGTCTTACTCGCACCACTGTTGACTTCGTCTCGGACCTTTCATAAGATTTAGGCATCTTTATCATTTCTGTTGCACAGCTTTTGAACTGCAACAACCTTCAAAAATCATGTTAAGTTTTATTAATTATAAATTAATGTAGGGCAAATTGTAGAATATTAACACCGTGCAATGGTTGATGTTTTTACAAAATTTTCTATTAGGGACAATAAACAAACCCCACCCCACCCCCTCCCCTCCCTCCCCTCCCTCATCTTGGAATTGAAAAATCTGAATTTTTATACTGTACCAATGACCCAGACATAGCTGGTGCTAACTCTTAAAATATAGGGCCAAACACAAATTTTGCCCCCCAATCCCCAAAATTTGCATCTAAAACTAAAGAAAACATGTCCTGAAAGGCCCTCCACACTTCGCCCCTACTGCGCATGCGCAGTGTCAAGGACGTTCCGAAATTGGCGCCATTAATCATTCTAAGTTTGGCCCTTCATCAGTTAACATCTGACTGATCTTTGTGCTTTTAAATCTCAGTTTAAATGATGCCAGACACATAAATATTAGTGAAATGGTGATTCTAAGGAGGATAGAAAAGGAGGAGAGGAAAAGAATGTGTGACAGAATATTATCAGGGCTGTAACTTAAAATTTTTTAATGAAATTATGTTAAGTTACCTATTTTCAAGGCAGCAGCCATTTTGTTGTCATTCTGATTATTTAGTTACACTGTTTTTTCAAGTGTTTTTCCTCTCTCCCTGTCCTTTAAGTTCCCCCTTGCTATTCTCCCATGCTTTTGGCATAGTTTCTGTAATTATTATTACTAAAATTTCTTGGGAGTTTTAGCTGAATAACAGAATGAATTCTGTTCTTTCCCCATGTTTACGTCTTCACCTACGGGTGGTTAGGCGTTGTGTTCTGCATCTACCATCTGATGTTCTGCAGTTTCTTCCCTGGAAGTCTCTGTTTTGCATCAGATGGTGTATTTTTGGTAACTGATTTCGGGCCTGGGTGCCTGGAGTCTTATTTTAGTGTTTTTTACACTCATTGTTTACATTTACAACAGCCCTCTGTGTGAGGGGGGGATTTCTAAATAATAATATCTTTATGTTATTTTAATCATAAATAGATACATTATTATTGTTCGTAAGTGTTGAATAAATTGTTTAAAATATTTTTAAAATTTTTGTCCACACTTAGGCTTGGGATCCATTGGGGCTCAACGTTACTTTTCAGAAACTTGGGCTGTTCTGAAAAAATATTTTTTCAAAATATTTTGATTTCAATTATTTTTTCTATATTAATGGATCATATTATTATTATGTATTTTGATTGCCAGGGGTTAGTGCGAGTACCAGGACTTGTTTTCTTTTCACATTGAAAGGATATTGATCAATTGTTTTAAGAGGAAGTCTTCCTCTGACCTTATTATTATTCTATATGTGGTCAGTGTACTCGCATTAACTCCTGTTCTGTATCGTATGATTTCGATGACAATATGGGAAGCGTATGTCACGGTATGTTGTTGGGGATTTGGACACTCCGGTCCTTTCCCCGCAGGGTCACTCTACTTTATCAATTTCTATTTCAGACGATCAAGATTAGGGTGATGTATCTGTGATGTCTTCCAACAGTGTGCCTCCGTCGTCACAATTAATGAAGGGCTAGCGAAAAAGTGCTCATGTAATACGCCAATTGCCTAAGAGGACCCTAGTAGGTTCGACGGCCTTTGACGTCCGCTAGCTCGCCCGGTGTAGCGTCCATTCACCGAATGGTTCGGCAGCTGGGTTCGTCCGTTGCGGTCTAGAAGGAATTTTGGGGTGATGCGAGCACTATAAAATTTACTTAATGCACACCCAGTGACGGCGGATCGGAGGGAGAACGGAGGAAGCCTTTTAGTCCGGTTCATAGCTCGTTCCGGTCCATCCGGACGGCAAGCGAGAGAGGCCCCTCTCTCGTTCAACAACATCTGGCCCCAGATGTTGTGGTTCAAATGTGTCGTTAGCGGAGCATACGTCCATCGCTCGGGACGCTCCGTTGTATAGGCAGTCCGCTGAGACTGCTAAGGCTTCCTCTTCTCGTCAGCGCACACGACCGCACCTTGGCTGCGTGACCGCCGATATATTACCAGCTTCGCCGATCAAGGATTCTTCGGCGACCAGGTCACACCATCCGACAGCCAGGGATTCAAGACCGATGGACTCCAGACGTTCGCATAGGAAGTATGCGGGAGCCATCTGATGCGGAGCTACCCTCGGCGAAGCAGCGATAGTCTGCGCCTCCGCAGGTCTCGACGCCGGACATTCTTGTGCACATAGCACAGCTTATCGCAGCATCCCAGCAGCCGACAGAAACGGTGTCGGATCGAGAATTATCCGACAGCGCTGGGTCGGTAGCCGGGGACTCGAGGACTGCAGACTCCGGACGTTCGCATAGGAAGTGTGCGGGAGTCAACGTACACGGAGCTTCCAGCGGCAATGCATCGTAAGTCCGCTACTGCACAGGCCTCCGGAACGGACGTGCTTTCCTTAATAGCACAGTTTATCGCAGCATCCCAGCATCAACTGAATCTGTCGCATATATTTTATCCGACGGCGATGCTGGGTCGGGACGCTCCGCGGAAGCGGGTACGGACGTCCGAAAATTTTCATCCGGTCCGACGGGATACCGAAAGGGATTCGGTGGATTTCAAGCTTTCCCTTTCGGAACAACATATGCTGCGATGCCGGATAAGAAACTGATAGCGTCGGTGGACTTAGAAATTTTTGGTTCGGTTCAGGGACATCGTCTCTCAGTTCCGACATAGTCCAATAATGTCACGCAAACTATCGAATTATTGAACGACGCTATATATATTATTATTTTATGCTTGCTATCCAAGCATTTCTGGTTTCTTGTTCGAAGAGTTATGGAGATGTCTTTCAAAAGTGTGCCTCTGTCGTCATAGTTAATGAAGAGTTAGCGGCAATATGTGCTCATGGAATATGTCTATCGCTTACGGAGTGACATTCGCTAGCTCACCCGGTGTAGCGTACATTCATCGAATGGTTCGGCTGCCGGGTTCGTCCGTTGCGGTCTAGGAAGGAGATTTGGGTGATGTGAGCACTTTAATTACTTTAGTACTCACCCAGTAACGGCAGATTGAGGACAGATCGGAGGAAGCCAACAACATAGGGGACCGCATGTTGTGGTTCAGATATTTTACATTCGGAGCATATGTCCGTTGCTCGGGATGCTCCGTTATATTGACAGTCCGAGAGACTGTCTTTAATGCTTCCTCATCCTCACAGCAGGGCACACGACCGCACATTGGCTACGTGACCTCGAGTATCCGATCAGTTTCGGCATTCAGTGATTCCACAGCGAATAGGTCGCGCCATCCGGTAGCCAAGGGACACGAGGCCTATACACTCCGTTCGCTCGCATATTGGAAGTATGCACGGGGTAACGATCTCGGAGCTTCCTGCGGCAATGTATCGTAAGACCGCTGCTCCTCAGGCCTCAGTGACGGACGTGCTATCCGAGTTAGCACAGTTGTTTCGCAGCATCCCAGCAATTGACAGTTTCTCGGTCGAATCAGGAATTATCCGACGGCGCTGGGTCGGTGCGGTCCGCGGTTGCATCAAGCTACGGATGACCGAACGCTTTATAGGGTCCGACAGGATGGCGAAAGGGATTCGAAAGATTTCGAGTTTTCCCTTTAGTAGTATCGGAAGATGCCTTTCTTATCTTCTGGCATTTCTTCCAGTGATTATTTTTCGGACTTCATTGCTGCGATCTTGGATAAGAGACTTATAGCGTCATTGGACTCGGATTTTTCGATCGGTACAGGGGCTTTGTCCCTGACTTACCGACGCAGTCCAATATTGTCATTACAACATGTGTTTTATTTTTCGACGCTATATATTTATATATATATACAAGCCTGCTACTAAGCATGATAGTTTAGTTTCTTGTCCGCGTAGCTCATTTCTGCCATTTTATCTTTTTTACATATAGTTTATTTTGGCAGAGCAGGGCATACCGAGAGTTCATATGCGTCTAGACGGTGATTAAAGACTGCATATATTCTTTTTCGCCGTTTATGTCTTTTCCAATTTCAATGTTGGGAACGACATTATGTATAGTAGACTTAACTTAGACGCTTTATTATACGTAATCCGCCTTACTGAGGCGTTATCATTACGTCTTCAAGAAAAGATTTACGGGATATTATTCTCAATGTAATTTCTTTTGAGGGCAGTAGTTTGTTCACGTATAACTCCGCCCTTCAGTGGCTGATTGGAGTTGGTTAGACGTGATGCAGCCCTAGCTACATCCACGCGTGGATAGTAGGTTAAGAACTCTCTCAGAGTCGCTTCGTTCTCGGAGGAGCTTCTCTTCGACGGCAACTTTCCGGCAATCCATGAATTGCTTGAATTATACATTCTCTTGTCTATCTAGTGTTACAAGAGATTCAGACTGGGGCAAACATTCGGTGGTTGACTCAGAGAGTGCCGCCGCAGTTGCCGGACCCGAGTGTGGCTGTTATGACGGTTGCCAGTCAAACAGATTGGGATATATACTGATCCCTACGGATTCGAAGTGCCAGGGTCTTTGGGTTCCGCAGTCTTTTAGCTATCAGTTTAACTTCCGCGGAATAATGTTTTTTAGGCTTGCTTTATGTCATTGCATGAACATTATTCAGAAACGCATGCCCAAATTCCTGTCCTTTAATTCGACAGTAGTGGCGTATCTCCGGAACCAGGGAGGCACTCTTTCGTTTCCGTTATTCAATTTAATGGAAAGAATCCGTCTGTTGGTTATAGTACACCAAGTTCAGTTTTGGTCCGTCATATTCTGGGTCGTCTGATTGTTTTATCGCACTCCCGTTCTCTTACGGGTCGCTTGTTGCTGTCAGAATGGACTCTCAACAAACAAGTATTTAATCAGATTTGCTATCTATGGGAGCGCCCAATGATGTTTTATTTATGACACAGCTTGCTAATCAATTGCAGACGTATGTGTTGGCTTGTCCAGATCTCTGAGCTAATACTGTTAACGCTCTATTGATCTATAGGACGGAATGATAGGATACGCGTATCCTCCGGCGCTGTTGTTTTAGCAGGTATTGCTAAGATAAACAACCACTATACATTTCTGTTGATAGCATCTCTATCTTCACAGAGATCATGAGTAATTTACTCTCTTGTCTACTGTGGATCTTAACGTGAAATCTTCCTCTATGTGAGGATCTTTTTTCACTGGGTAAATCGTGTCATCTTTATCACAACCAGCAAGGTCGCAACCTTCATGTATTCCGTTGTGTGGTCCGTATTGCATTGTATGCACTGTACTGGACGAGCTTTGGACGCGATTTCTTACTATAGGAGATCCTCTTCTTCGCTATTCTATGCGACTAAAGTGGAGGCTCTTCCGTCGTGGTGTAGGGATCATTATGTTCATATGGTTGATCCCTCCATACTACTCATTGCTATTTTTTAGTATACTTGTTTCACAAGATCTACTGCTGCCTGTGTTATTTAGGTTATAGGTTTATGTTACCTCATACCTATGCACTCTATTATAGTTTACAATTGAGTCTTTTGTCTCTTTATCTAAGTCAGTTAGTAACTTTTTGATAAATAGACTTAGAATCTTTAGATTAAATTCCTATACGGATTTTAACTTCGGTTCTTATTTAGCTAAGTAATCATTTGAGCCTCTGGAAACAGTAGTTTTCAAATTCTGACCTTTTAGACAGTAATTCTGTTGGTTTCTCTTTTACTGTAGAGTCAGTGAGTTTCATGCACTATCGATGGATGATTTTCACTTTCATAGTTTCGGAATCAATACTTCCGTTACTATTTAGGTTGGATTGTTGCATAAGAGTTAGGCTCCTATTATCCGGAACCTATTATTTTAAGGTCTTTCCGTCTTCGTATGGGCATAGGCCTTTACTCTTTCCGGGTACAGTTTATGTATTTATAAACAGATATCTGTTTATTACAAGGGCGTAAGCTTCTTCTGTCTTTGATGTCTAGTAGAAGGACGTTACGCTCCATTTTATTGTTAATGGATTCTATTAACTAGCGTACTGCTTATGGTATATCATTAGCTTAGCAGTTGTGCTTAAGATTTCGGCTCATGAAGTAAGAGTTCTTCTACTTCTTGGGCTTACATTAATAGTGTTGCTATTATAGATTTTTGAAGGCTGCTCATTGCGCTCAGCCATCCATTCATGAATTTTATCTCAGAAATATCGAGTCCATTTCTGGAGGCCTCTATTGTTAGGTCTATTATCTACTGCTCAGAATGTCATTCTCTTAACAGTTGCTACTATAGCTAGGTAGGCTGTCTGTTTCGGCAGTGTCTCCGTTCGGCTGCCCTCTTCGCTCTGGGCTATTTGACCCAGGGCAAGAAAAAGGGGGGGGGGGGGGAGGGTGTTCCCTTGGGTCACCTGTTTTTACTATGAAAACAAGGGGATACCTCCTCCGGAGTTAGTAATTCTGAGCTGTTATTGGGATGGTTGTTAGTGAGAAGTTTAAGTTTATAAAATTCATTCAAGTCTTAGTTTTTAAAGTATAGCCTTTGAATATTGCATATGTCAACGGACATGATTATGCAATTCTCACACACTTTTAGAAGTATAAGAGTCTCTATTCTCTAGACTTACTTTATTATTGGCTTACTTTAAAAATTATTAGTATAAGGATTATTGGATATTAATAGAGTACATGGATGTATGAAGCTCAATTTTTGGAAGGTGTTGTATCTTTCTAATTTATCATAAATAAGAAAGATACATGTAAGGCCTATTACTTCTTTTCCCTACAGGGGATGACTCTATTTTATTTTATTGAGCGTATTCCATTTTGCTCTATGTCCTTGGCCCTCCAGCCTTTTTACTATTCAGCTATGTCTGGGTCATTGGTACAGTATAAAAATGTTAAAAAATTTATAGTAATTTATATATTTTTTATACTTACCAATGACCCAGACGGGGATGGCCCTCCCAGGAGTTGGGAACTCTTGCCTCCCCGCTGAGTACATAGCGCTTACCAGGCACTGGTTATTAGAATGATTAATGGCGCCAATTTCGGAACGTCCTTGACACTGCGCATGCGCAGTAGGGGCGAAGTGTGGAGGGCCTTTCAGGACATGTTTTCTTTAGTTTTAGATGCAAATTTTGGGGATTGGGGGGCAAAATTTGTGTTTGGCCCTATATTTTAAGAGTTAGCACCAGCTATGTCTGGGTCATTGGTAAGTATAAAAAATATATAAATTACTATAAATTTTTTAACTTTTTGGGGGAGTTTGCTTCATTTATTATTATAGTGCAAAAATCCCGTCTATTGTCTACATTACGAAATTTGGTCTTGTTAGTGTAAACTTTGACCCAAAGTACGTAATATAATTTTTGATGTACATCTTTCAGGATGTCATACACAGTAATTGTTATCCAAACTGTGAAATGCCAAGGAGCTGTCATGAAGAAAGAAATTAAATATCAAGATCTCCTCTGAAAAATCAAACCTTTCATTCATTCAAAAATAAAAAACTTTCATTCATTCAAAAATCAGAATCGATTCTTTAATATCATCATCAAAATGACGACAAGAAAAGAAACTTCACTACCAAGTCACTATCTTGTAAGATATGACGTAGACAACAAGCTCCAGGTTCGAACAAGAAGATATTTCCTTGAGACGCAGTGGATTGAAGTGAAGAAGGAATATTTGGTGCAGTGGGATTCATCCCCAAGGTCAGTCGACAAAGCAAAGGTAAATTTCAGTAGTTAAACGTTCGCAAGTGCCTCCCCACACCACCCCCACCCCCCAAGCTGGGAAGGAAAGAAATCAAATATTTTCTCAGAAGAAAGGAGACTGGGGAGTCTCAGGTGTGTCCTCCTGGAATCATCTTAAATAAAACCACGAACATGATGATAGGGCCTATGAAATATGGCTTGAATTAAAAAAAATGGAAATAAGACTTTGTACCTGTATTCCCCCCTTCTGTGATCCCATATATTTGCCTCAACCCTTACCTAACACGAAACTTGCAAATGCTGAAATAACTAATTTGTTTTATTTTTTTGTCTTTATCTTCATTTCTTGCGTAATTTTTTTCCTGGTGTTTGTCATTTTCAGAGAGAGGACTGTTCAAAAAAAAATGTTACTGTTGTGAAACTGGTTTTCAAACTAGTAGCTGGACTTGTAGCCAATAAAAAAAACTTGTATATTTGTCAGACTTAAAAGTTTTGCTCCTCCCATAGAGAAAATTTATGACTTAATTACTCTTTAATTATCGCACGTATATGTGGACAGTGCTTCTTCAGAAGCATTGTTTTCAAACACGTGTTTTCACACTTAGATTGTTTTATGCTACTGTAAATGAGACATCAGTGATTTTTTTTTTTTGTTCGATGCAGAGAGCCATAGACCCAGTAATTGTTCGCCGAGAATTTTTAGTCCTTTGTAGTAGACCGAAAATCATTGCTGCGATGTTTTTGTTTTATGGTGGGAGGGGGGGGAGGGTTGAGGGGGCGAGGGTTGTAATGACTGACTATCAGAATATGTGTGCTTTTATATATATGAAAACATTTCATTTTCAGAAAAGCAAAGAAGATGCTAAAGTAATAAAAAGAGTCCAACCGTCCAGTCTGGCTCCACTTGTGGCAACAACTTCATCGCCGCCACCAACTGAACTTGAGTGTTCTTGTGTACAGGCAACACTACCTTTGATAACACCACAAAAAGCACAGTCACCTTCAAGAGCTACTCCAGCATCTTCACAACCACTATCATCATCATCATCATCATCATCATCATCATCACAACCACAAACACATCTACTATCACCACCTCCATCTTTATCATCATCATCACCACCATCACCACCACCACTCTCTACTCCATCACGACATAGATCATCACCATCATCAATTCCACCACAGCAAACACTTACGTCTACCCCATCTACAGGGACAATTACCGCTATACCACTATTTCACGTTGGGCAGACCACACAAGAAGCATTACTGGTGCGAATAGACAAAAAGTTGACAGAAATGAACAGTCAGAGGACAGATTGAGAATCTTAGTAGACTCGTCAGACAGTGTCCTGCCATTGTAACCAATACATGTTCTTCAGATACATCTGTAAATGAGGCTCCACAGTTACAGCCTAGGTATCAGCCCTCAACACAGGAGGAACACTTCAGTGATATCCCGCCAGAGTACAGACTGACTGTAGAAGAATTAAGAACAATTCGTGCTCACTTGTATAACCCCGGCAATTTTGCCAAAAACATATCAGAAAAGGTTTTCCCTGAATTATTTGGACTGGATTCCCAAAGAGTAAAATACTCGTGGTTTTGTGGAGGTAAGCTGAACAAACTTGAACTTGATCCTACAAAAAAGGCCTACATCAAGAGGTACGTCCTCTTCATTTATCCGGAGTTCTCTGAGCAAAGGACATTCAGTGACACCATCGTTTCCCAAATAAACGAGAATTTGAGACGACCAGTCAAAAAATAGAAAAATGTTTTCCGAGAAAATTGTGTCATGTATATATTTTTACTCTTGTTAGTTGGTTAAGTAGTAGAGCAAAAGCCCTCATGTTTCATATTCAGCAACGCAAATAATATTTTGTTTGCATATATTTGTTTTATGACAAATTATTAGAGAGTGCACATAGGCACTCTCCAATAATTTGTAATAAAACAAATTCTGAACAACAAAATCAGTCCCCACCCCCCACACACAAGACTATGCTCCTTGAAGATTTGTTTTCATTTCGAATCTAGTAATCGAAGTTAGTATTCATGTTTCATATATTCAGTCGAACGCAAATAATATTGTTGAAATATTTGTTTTATGACAAATTATCTCTAATAAGCTTGCTGTAAATCATCTTAGTTGTCTAACAAAACGTATAGCTGAGAAAGAAACTACATAAATAATGTTGAAAATAAAGACTAGGATGAACAATAATCCTCGCTTGTAATATTCCAACTACACCATCATGAACGCTTCGAAGAAAATATGGGACGATTTGATTTGTCGATCATGAACTTGACATAGGCACTCACCACCAGTCAATGTGATGAAAGGGTTTAAGAGAAAATACTGTTACCCCGAGTGTGTGTGGAGAGGTGGGGGGGGGGGGGGGGGGGGGGGGGTGAAGCCTCTTTTGTTACATGAAATGACCGGTGAGTGTGATTATAGTGGAGCAGAGTGTCACCAAGTCGGATTTGCATGCACCATTGGAAACATATTACTATTGCTCGCCGTTGCTCAGTGGTTCTCTCCAGGTACTCTGGCTTCCTCCTCTGTCGAGGTCATGATTAGCCATCGTGCAGAAATATGTGACCTTAAACACCAATAAATAAATAAATAAATAACATATTGCTACAATAGGGTTAATGTCAATAATGTGGGATTTCTTTTTTTTACAATTGTGCTAATCACGAAGTCATTCTCAATATGTGCTGTTCTTCCATTGTTGTTGTTGTTTTTTATGTATACATGTATATTTTGATATGAAATAAATCCAGACAAGAACTTCTTCTTTGATGAATTCTTCAAGACAACCCTTCTTCTCTGGCTATGCTTGTATCCAACTTTTGGAACTATGGGGTTATTGGTCAAATAAAGAAAAAAAAGGTCCAACATTGGGTACATGTAATTGGTATGGCGGGGTGGGGTAGGCGGTATAGGATTTGTGCTTGATAGGCCTAATACCATCATCGCTGATAATACCGAGCGCTCTCAGTGAGCTCCGGAACCAGTTTGAGGCCGATATTATCAGTGGAGGAAAGACACCACGAGGTCGTATTTCTGTCCTTAAAAATAGAATTAAAATGCACTGACTGTATATCTTTCACACAAAGCTGATATGTGTTCAGAAATGCCGATCAGTACTGGGCGAGTCGAGTGGGACGTTCATCTTCCTGTTCAGACCACGTGCATTTGACAATCACGGGAAAACAACAAAATACATAACGCGTGCTGGAAATAAATGTCTTAATATAGTTATTTTCTTTTTTGTTATTTTCTGGTCAACAAACATCAATCTCAACCTCATGCATGGGCTTCAAATGAATACATGACCACCCGAGCAATTTCGATGCAAATACTGATTACCCCAAACACCCACAATTCAAAAGCACTGAACAGTGCTGTTGTTACCACGCCAACTTCCTCGAATCGCCGTTTGGGAAGAGGTTAATGAAGTGTCACCCATTGATTACCACCACGTAATGAAGGGCAGTGCAGGTGGGTATGGAATGAGCATTTCATCCAATTGTGGGAAGAAAACCACAACAGATGAAATGCTCGTTCCATACCCACCTGCTCCCCCCTCTCCTACCCTCCACCAAACGCAGGCTATTGAAATGTTAGTATCTAGTGTAGATTTGCAGGCAATTCATTTAAGCAGGCATGAGTTAGAAAGTGTGCACCGGCTTTACTGTATTTGGTGAATCGATCCTTTCCAGAGGAATGAGCGGTGCAGAATCTGCCATTTTTAAATTTTCAGTCATTTAATTCTTAAAAATTTATCAAATCATCAGCAGTTCAAATGTAATGCCGGAAATTGTATTCTATTAAACCTAACTTAAACTAAACGCGATTCTGAATCACATTTATGTACGTTAGTGTTGAGATGTTGCAATTTGGCAGAAGTTTTAAAAATATTCTTACTTTTTAAAAACGTAAATATTTCGAGTGATGCCAGATGGTAATAGTTTGGCAGACGTCGTTTTGTCGAGACTATTGAATTGTATATGTATTTCGACCACCTAATTTTGACGGCTGTGCAAAATACGATAATAAGTAAATCCTTTTCGCTCAGGTGCCCGAGAAATTAATTACAGCTGTAATCCATTTGACCGTGAATCACGGCAGTTTTAATAACGTGTCAGACATTGACCTGAGAAAGAATCTCCAATATTAGTTGGCAACTTCGCTTAGATCTTGAGTGAACCTTTCGCGGACCTGGGATATTCAGGTAACCGTCGCTTGCACAGTAGTGTAGGCGTAGATCATGTTGTTGGTGCACTTGTCCTCAACCAATGCTAAACTTGCTTGTGTGGAGTTAGTACTTTGGGAGTTAGACATTTGCTTGCCACTGCTTGGTGGTTCTCTCTAGGTACTCTGGCTTAAAAAAAAAAAAAATAGAGTGGAGTTTCCACCTGGGTAGGTACATTTGTTAGAAAGCATAAAAGCAAATTCAAAGTTTCAGCTAATAGCCCTTCGTGTTCAACTCAGAGGTATCTTGGCTGAGACTTTGCTTTTGCTTCTTTTGCTTTCTCAAAGAATTTGAGAGTAAGTTTGTTTGGAAATTTAGGTCAGTAAAAATTACATGTATAAGAATCCAGTTAGGACACACAAAGTAGATCTTATGTTTCTCAGGTTATTATTTGTAAGCAAGTGTTTTTTTTATTTTATTTTTTATTTCTCTAATTATTTCTTTGCCATCAAAAGTTCATGTTCTTGGTTTATGTTTTAGGCCTCATAATATATGGAATAGCATGGGTGGTGGTGCATTTCATCCCTCAAGAGCAAGAAGGCTTTGTAATGCTAAAGCATTGCAAAGCCTTCTTGCACTCAAGGGACAAATTTTTCAATTTTTTTAACTTGGGTAAAATATCAGACATATACCATTTAATTTTTATTTTTTAGCTCAACTTTGGCGAAACCAAATTTGAGCTTATGCCATGGCCAGTCGTCCGCCTGTCCGTCAACAATTCAATAAGGCTCGGGCTAGAGGCCGTATTTTTGAACCGATCTTTACGAAACAACTTGGGTACCTTTGTTATGACTGTGGGACGAGAACCAGTGTTTTGGGGTCCGATCCGAAATTCAAGTTGGCTGCTGGCAGCCATTTTGTACAAAATTAGGTGCAATCAGATTTTTGTGCAGAACTTCCATATGAAAGCGCTGATTTGAATAATTTTTCGTATGAATGTTTAGTACCATGGGATACATCACATATAATACGTTTTTTTTTTTCTCGTGCATAAATTATGCAAATTATACTAACTCTGATGTATTTAGTGTTACTTTCAGCACTGTAAGTGCAAATGCCAATACGGCTCGGGCTAGAGCCCTATTTATGAACTGATCTTTACGAAACTTCTTGGGTACCTTTGGTATCACCGTGGGACGAGAACGAGTGTTTTGGGGTGCGGTCCGAAATTCAAGATGGCCGATGGCAGCCATTTTGTACAAAATTAGGTGCAATCAGAGTTTTGCACAGAACTTCCATATGAAAGCTCTGATTTGAATAATTTTTTGTGTGAATGTTTAGTACCATGGGATACATCACATATAATACGTGTTTTTTTTCTCGTGCAGAAATTATGCAAATTAGATGAACTTTGATTTTTTCAGTGCTAGCAGCACACAGTAAGTACACATGTCAATACAGCTCAGGCTAGAGTCTGTATTTATGAACCGATCTTCACGAAATGTCTTGGGTACCTTTGTTATCACCTTGGGACGAGAACGCGTATTTCTGGATGTGGTCCAAAATTCAAGATGGCTGCCAGTGGCCATTTTGTACCGAAATTAGGTCTAATCAGTTTTTTGTACACAACTTCTATACAGCTCAGGCAAGAGGCCGTATTTATGAACAGATCTTTACGAAACTTCTTGGATATCTTTGTTATCACTGTGGGATGAGAACGAGTGTTTTTGGGTGTGGTCCAAAATTCAAGATAGCCACCAGCAGCCATTTTGTACCAAAATTAGTGCAATCAGTCTCTTGTACAGAACTTTTGTATGAAAGTTCTGATTTGAACAAATTTTTGTATGAATGTTTAGTAACATGGAATACATCACATATAGTACAGGTTTTTTTCTCGTGCAGAAATTATGCAAATTAGATGAACTTTGATTTATTCAGTGCTACTTATACACTATAAGGGCACATGTCAATACGGCTCGGGCTAGAGGCTGTATTTCTCAATCGATCTTCACGAAACTTCTTGAGTACCTTTGTTATCACCTTGCGACAAGAACGAGTGTTTCTGTGTGCAGTCCAAAATTCAAGATGGCTTCCAGTGGCCATAGGTCCAATCAGTTTTTTGTCACAACTTCTATACAGGTCGTATTTATGAACTGATCTTCACGAAACTTCTTGGGTACCTTTGTTTTTACCTTGGGACAGGAACGAGTGTGTTTTGGGGTGCCTTTGTTATCACTGTGCTATGAGAACAAATATTTTGGGGTTCAGTCAGACCCACTCTGGAACTCGAAGATTTCTTTTCTAGTTTAGCATCTGACTGTCACCCACCTTTACAATACTTTACCTATACATTTGTTACAGACGGTCAGTATTTATGTACAGACCGTTACAATACTTTATATGTACCTTTGTTATCAGGTCATTACCTAGATGTTTGTCATCGCTGTGTCAGATACTATACATGTACATGTCTTAACAAGTTGAGCTACAGTGTCATTGACACTTTCATTTAAAGTTTACATTGGTTATAAAAAGAGAGTATGTGGCACCCAAAAGTACCATGTGGGAGGGCCTGAAAAACAGTTTTTTAATTTGTTTAGGCCTTAGTTGATGCTTTTGTTTTTAATGTGTTGTCTAATCTTTCAGATAGAGAAGCATTACAGGAACTTGATTCCAAGCTGAAAGATGAAAGAAAACATTCTGGAGAAATGGTGTGTAATTATTTTCATAAAATCTTATTTACCTGCATAGAAAATGGTACAAGTCAAATGTATCCTCAGGATATGTAGAAAATGAACCCTTACTTAATGTAACTGCCATATCCAGACAACACTATTCACAAGAATCATCATTCAAAATTTTATTATTTTTTCAATGTTTGTCTTCAAAACTTAACTTATGAACCCTCACTGCAACAAGATCTTCCTTAGCTATATTTTGGATGCAAAAATTAAAAATTTTGAGTCACTCTAAAAACATTTGGACAAGTGTCGTCTGATAGTGGTGTTAGGTTCACAGTTAAAGGCTGTTACAGGATATGATGCAATTAATGTGATAAGAGTTGAAGCTCAATGATTTTTTTCTGAGAGAAAATGTGGTACAGGTGTCTGCGATTCAAGTCTCATTTTGGAAGAAAGATTGTAGTTAAACCAAGCCCAAAGTCCTTGATTAAAATTTTGATGCAGTGATTGGTCACTTTAAAATTATACTTCATGATTTTGTGTATTAGTTTATCAGTGTAGTGAATATTTATTTTACTTTTACATCAAATCTCAAACTACAGACATTGCACAATGTCAGTTTATGGACGGAAATGATTTATAGTGTCTGTTGTAGCCACGTTTTTAGATTGATTAAAGAAAGCCCATATTTGGGTGCCACTAAAAGGTGCAGATACCATACTTAACCCCCTGCACACAGTGCCTATATAGGCACTCCCAATCAGACATGTTAACTTTCCCGGAATGCCCGGGATTCTCCCGGAATTAGCTATCCCATCCCGCCCTCCCGCCCGGGAGTCAGTTTGGACCAAAAATCTCCCGGAAAGTCGACATACCAGACAAAAACTGAATCCACCAGCTTTTGTTTACAGATACAAAAGCATGTGCTCTACTCTCAATGGCAAGGTCATTAAGTTTGTGTGAAACGTCACCACTTACGTAAGAACTGATGACCAATTCTCATTTCTGTCAATGGCCGTGTTGTGATTATTGCAACACTTTTGACAGGCGGGTTAAATGAATTTGAGATGCAGGATAATTGCTGAAATTGATTATATATTAAAGGCACACCTTTGCTTGTATACAGGTAGCAGTCAAATCGAAAAATAAATTCCATACGTATAAAATCTTGTCCAATCGAAAAATGTGCAAAAATACGCACAAATTTATTGTGCATTTTGGATTTCACTTTCAGATAATTATAGCCAATTTTGGAGACAAACGGCTCAAACATATGAGTTGCTGTAATTTTCAATATATTGGGGAAAAATTTCCGATTCGCAATTTTATAAAGCAGGCTGTGAAAAAAATTATGTTTTTGGTGAAAAAAATCTCTAAAAAGTTGGTAAATTACGGCACTTGCACGTTGTTTCATTCGTAGTGATAAATGGACAACAAAATATCCCCGAGATGTTTCGTCCTGGGCTGGCTGTGGCATAATTTTCACGTTTCACTGAAAAATGATCACCCCATTCCAAATCCCCTTCGTAAATGACCAACTACTTCCAGTGAGTAACCGGTGTGGTTAGGTGGGGCGCTGGGCTTTGGAAGATCGAATTACCACAACAACCGGGCTCTGGGGTGTGCCTAAACACCACAGATCGTCGCAGGTTACCGCAGGTCGCCGCAAGTACCCATAATTACCCAAATGGATCCGAAACTTTCAACACAGCACCATAACTGATATAGTGCTGAAAAGGTCGAAAATATCTCCAAACATTTTGTACATAAAACCATTGAAATATGGATGTCATTGGAACAAGCTCAGATATTGGCACATGACCACATCCCTATTTCTGATTTCTGTTTTTCTCTATATTTCTATGGTTTGGCTTTTGAAAGGACAAATTGTTCAAATAAAACACATTAGGGTGGAATGTTTAATGTATGTGTGTGTGAGGGGGGGGGGGGGGGGGGGGGGGGGGGGTAACATGGAAATTATTGATGTGCTGCCCACGTGCAAAAATCTCACTGACAAGCATCCGAGTCTCACTGGGAGCTCATCAAAATCTCACTGACAGATACATCCAGAGGTTAACAGGTCTGAGTCACTCACCACCAGTTAGTAGAACGTTGACGTATGTTCCTTTGATGTATTGTTGTTGGGCTGTTTCCTGTTATGTGTGTGTGTGGGGGGGGGGGGGGGGGGTATTAATTTATATTTAAAATTGATCGATCCACACATGGTTTCTACGCGCAAAAAAAATCTCCCTGAAAATCATGTCATCTCCGTGAAAAAAATTTTGGGAGGTTAACATGTCTGCTCCCAATAAACTGTAACAAAACAGATTCTTATCAAATTCTGACAACATTTAGTAATGTAGCATTTTACTAGTTAACAGTACCTTCATAATTGAAAAGGGTCTTTGTTTTTGCAGTATATTCACACATTTAAATTATTCTGTTTATATAATGGCATAGGCCCAAGTTTATTATTTTATTGTATCACATTCATTGCCTACACTACATACATTTTGTAATAACCTGAATAAATTCTTTTTTTTCATGAATGTTGGTTATGTCATTTGCTAAGATATTACAGAGGATAAAGTTGCACATATTGGTTTTCAAAACTGCCACTTTTGCAACATCAGGTGACATACAATTTACAGAGGGCTGATTTGGTATTCTTCTGAATGATTGGATATCTTTATTTGAGACCAATAAAGCCTTGTTCAGTTAGCTTGTTTCCAGTTAATAGAACACTGGACACTCTATCCTATGAGTCATGAACTGCAAATTTGTCCACCAAGTTCACAACTTCCAATTTGACTATTTCTTAACCCTCTGCACTCTGATGTCAAAATGGCAAAGTTTTCAGCAGCAAACATTTCCCATAATGCAGTTGGATATTTAACCAAATATGCATTGTTTGACAGAGCTCATTGAGCTCTGTCAAACAAGATATAATTGGTTAAATTCATAGTTGAACAAGAGGAAAATGGAGTGATTGGAGAAAATTCTGTTACACTACCAGTGTGCTAGGAGTTAAAGCATATGTGTGTGAAATCTAAAGCTCTGAAGTAATTGCCAAAAGTTTATCATTGAGTGCTTGTTGGCAACTTTGACAAACACTGTGACTTCAGAACAGGTGCTCCAACATACAGTTATAAGGAAGTCTTCAAGAACAAAATATTAACTTTTCTTGTCAGCAGTTGCTAATTTGATCATGGCTGCCTATACTGACAGTCAGGACTTGATTACAGCAACTGTTGTGTCACTAATCCTAACTCTCTTCACACTGATGTCAAAATCTAAAAACGTCAAGCGCAAATTTTTCCCACAGTGCAAAATGTTCACAGTTCACATTTAATTTTACTTTTTAAGTTTTCTTGAAGTTAAAGCTATTAAAAAAAATTTCTTGTTGCTCAGGCAATATTTTCTTGATTTTTTGGCTGAGGAAAGGAGAGAGGTGTTTTTTTTTTCTTTAATCTTTAACCCTTTACCCAACGAATCAACCGCATCCGCCCACGTAATATGCAAATTCTGCAGATGAAAAAATATTATTTTTCAAAATATTTCAACAAAACCATATCATGTGACCCCTCGTTGGAACGAGCTCGTTCCAACGAGGGGTCACATGATATGGCTTTGTTGAGATTTTTTGAAATATTTCAAAAAATGATATTTAAAATAATAAATTTTGATATCGTCTTCATTGGGTAAAGGGTTAAAGGCCTGGAGATTTATATACATTTTTGCTGCACCTTGACTGTCTACATTCTGTGGCTTTTAGTTGTTTATAGGCAAGTTTTGGCATGCCAAAAAACAAATGTCACTTAGAATGAAACTTTGAGTTTACCCATTTTAATGAAGAAGGTACCCAAGGAACAAGATTTTTTCTTTGATAGCCTATAAACTGTTTAATGTTTTTATTTTGTCAGGCAACTTTTTGCAATATTTGGTAATATGGAAATTGCATTGTCTTGGATTGATGATTTGTATGATGTGATATCATTTTGATTATTGACATTAATTTGATGTATGATAAATCAATTTATTATTACAGGGTTTATATTTTGCTGGTTTGTTCCTGTACCATGTCGGGAAACATGATAAAGCAAGAGAATATATTGACAGAATGCTGAAAATGGCACCAAATTCAGCAGAGGTATTTTTTTAAGGAAATAATTTTTGCACAGTTTAGTTGGATTGTACACTGTGTTTGTTGAGCATGTTTTATTGCCATGAAATACTTGACGAAGATGACCAGACCACTGTCAATTTTAGGCTTTCAAATACAGCAGAAGCATGTTAATTGAGAATCCATTTTGCAAGTGAAAATTATTAAGTGAACAGGAATATTCATTTCCCCAGAAAATAGTAATATTTTTATACTGTACCAATGACCCAGACTTAGCTGGTGCTAACTCCACAAAAACCAGGGCCAAACACAAATTTTGCCCCCCAATCCCCAAAATTTGCATCCAAAACAAAAAGAAATAATGTCCTAAAGGACCTCCATAATACGACTCTACTGCGCATGCGCAGTGACGCAGTCGTCCCGAAATTGGCGCCAAATATCATTCTCTGTTTGGCCCTTCATCAGTCAACATCTCACTGATCTTTGTGCTTGTAAATCTCAGTTTAAAGGATGCCAGACACGTAATTCTTGGAGAAAATGTGATTCTAAGGAGGATAGAAGGAGGAGAGGAAAAAAGAAGTGGCAAAAAATAATCAGGGCTGTACTTAAAATTTTTTGTTAAAATTATGTTAAGTTGCCTATTTTCGAGGCAAACGCCTCTTGTTGTCATTCTTGCTAATTGTTGCACTGCTTATTCAGTGTTTCCTCTCCCCTAACCTTCTAAAGTCCCCCCTTGCAATTCTCCCATGCTTTTGGCATATTTTTGAGAAGTTTCATTTCTAAAATTTCCCTGGGAGAGTTGCTTGGTTACAGAATGTTTTCTGTTATTTTCCCCATAGTTACGTTTTCACCCATGGGTGTATAACGTTTGTGTTCTGCATCTTCCATCTGATGTTCTGCAGATTCTCCCCTGGGAGTCTCTGTTTTGCATCAGATAGAGTGTAATTGAGGACTGATTCCGGGCCAGTTTTTTCAGTGCCTGGAGTCATGTTTTCTTCTGTGTTTACACTGTTTGTTTTCATTGGCAACAGCCTTTTTTGAGGGGGGCTGTTTGTCTTTGAGGTAGTTTATCTCATTATAAGATACATTTATATTATCCGAAAGTGTCTCATTAATTATTTTATATAATTTTAAAATTTTTGACCACACTTTGCCATCGGATCCATCGGGGCTCAACGTTACTTTTCAGCAACTTGGGCTTCTCTGAAAAAATATTTTTTCAAAATTATTTTGTTTTGCAATTGTTTTTTCATTTATTAATGGATCATGTTATTATGTATCTTTGTGTCAGGGGTTTTTGCGAGTAACTAGGACTTATTGTTGTTCCTTCACAATGAAAGGAACTTGTTCAAATTGTAATAGGAAGAAATCTTCCTCTGACTTTCATGATTATTGCATAAATTGTAGTCAGTGTTCTCGCATTAATCCCTGTCCTGTATGTGAACATTGGGATGAGAAACATTGGAAACGTGTGTCACGATATGTTGTTTCTGGAGAAAGAGCGATGCCGGCTCTTTCTCCACAAGGTCACTCTACTCTCTCAGTTTCTATTTCAGAGGAACCAGAACAGGGTGATGTTTCCATGTTATCCTCTTCAAGTGTGCGTCCGTCGTCACAATTAAATACAGAGCTAGCGGCAAAAGTGCTCATGGAGATTAGACAAATGTCGTCCGCTAGCTCGCCCGGTGTAGCGTCCATTCACCGAATGGTTCGGCAGCCGGGTTCGTCCGATGCGGTCCAAGAGGAAATTTTGGGTGATGCGAGCACTATAAAAATAATAGATGCACACCCAGTGACGGCGGATAGTGAACGAGAACGGAGGAAGCCTTTTAGTCCGGTTCCTAGCTCGTCCAGGTCCAGCCGGGCCGCGAGCGAGAGAGGCCCCTCTCTCGTACAACAACATCTGGGACCAGATGTTGTGGTACAAAATGTGTCTTTAGCGGAGCATACGTCCGTCGCTCGGGACGCTCCGTTGTATAAGCAGTCCGCAGAGACTGTTAAGGCTTCCTCTTCTCGCCGGCGCACACGACCGCACCTTGGCTGCGTGACCTCCGATATCTTGCCAGCTTCGCCGAGGAAGGATTATTCGGCGACCAGGTCACACCATCCGGCAGCCAGGGACTCGAGACCGATGGACTCCGGACGTTCGCATAGGAAAAGTATGCGGGAGCCATCCGATGCGGAGCTGCCCTCGGCAAAGCAGCGAAAGACCGCTCCTCCGCAGGTCTCGACGTCGGACATTCTAGTGCAGATAGCACAGCTTATCGCAGCATCCCAGCAGCCGACAGAAACGGTGTCGGATCGAGAATTATCCGACGGCGCTGGGTCGGTACGCTCCGCCGAAGCATCGGGGGCGGACGACCGGGAACATCGGGAGGTCCGACCGGATGGTGAAAGGGATACGGATGAATTGGAGTTATCCCTTTCGGAACAACACAAAGCTGCCGTAGACTTCATCCGGCACTTTCTTCCTCAAGTTGTTCCGTCGGGCCAGACTGCTGCGCTTCCGGACAGGAGAATTATAGCGTCATTGGACTCTGATTTTTTCGAGCGGTTCAGGGACATCGCTCCCGAGTTTCCGTCGCAGTCCAATAATGTTGCAAGAACATTTGAATTATTGAACGACGCTATTTTTAAACTTGCTTCCAGGACAGGGAAAGCAGGCTTCTTGTCCGCAAATACTCTCAACCTGCCTTTCATTAATGCAAGGAATAAATTCGACACGGCAGGTCAGGGTATACCGAGAGTTCCTCTGCGTATGGACGACGAGGCGGAAGACTTAGAGCTATCATTACCGTCGTCAGCTTCTATTCCAACCGCAGTGTTGGAAACAGCTATTGCGTCTAACAGAGCCAATTTAGATGCCTTATCTTACGCAGATCACCTTACGAAGGCGTTATCACTGCGTCTTCAAGGGGAAGAGTTTCAGGATATACAATCCTCCTTAAGACTTCTTTCAAGGGCAGTAGCTTATTCCACGTGTAACTCCGCCCTTTCAGTGGCTAATCTGGAGTTGGTTAGACGTGACGCAGCCCTGTCTACATCCACACTAGTGGATTCTAAGGTGAAGAACTCTCTTAGAGTCGCTTCGGTCTCAGGAGATCTTCTCTTTGACGGCAAGCTTTCCGCTATTTATGATAATATTAAAAAGAAAGCTAGTGATTCTCTGTTGTTTAGATCCGCTCCTAAAAGGTCGGATTCAGCAGACACGAATAAGGCGGGCACTTCTGGGTCTTATCCGCCCAAGAGAGGTTCCTATAGAGGTTCCGGTGCGTCCTCTAGCTCTTATTCGAGAGACCGTCAGGATAGCGACTCTCGTTCGGGACGTCCTTCAGGCCGGGACAATCGGTCGGACGTCCCGAGGTCGACGAGGCGAGGTGCGGGTCGTGGAAGACGTGGTTTCTCCTACCGCAGGCCTCGCAGATCCAGGAGGTGATGGCTCAAACCTCTATCGCGTTCCGGTTGGCGGAAGGTTGTCGAGTTTTTCTCAAGAGTGGGCGTCGATTACGGACGACCCTTGGGTGAGAGGAGTGACTTCGGAAGGTCTAAAGATATCCTTCAAACGAAAGCCTCCATTAACTCGAAGTCCAAAGTGGACTCATCTTCCGTCAAACCCTCAGAAAAGAGACGCTCTGCTATCAGAGGTGCAGTCTCTTTTAATGAAGAACGCGGTAGAGGTCGTAGAAAACCAGGAATCGCTGGGATTCTACAGCCATCTGTTTCTGGTTCCGAAACCAGACGGCTCGTTCCGTCCAGTAATAGATTTGAGCTGGATAAACAAGCTGATCATCGCTCCGAAGTTTTATATGGAGACGATTCGATCGGTCAGAGCGAGTATTCGGGTGAACGATTATGCAACGAGCATAGATCTCAAAGATGCGTACTTTCACGTCATGGTACATCCGACATTCCGAAAGTATCTACGCTTCGCAGTCCTAGGAGTGGTGTATCAGTTCCGGGCCATGTGCTTCGGATTGAATCTAGCACCCTGGGCTTTCACTCGAGTAATGAACTCGGTAATGATTTACTTCCGAGCTCATTCGTCTGCGGTAACGTCGGCCTACCTGGACGACATTCTTCAGAGGTACGGCAACGAGTTAACGCTTCAGAACGATGTTCAGAATCTTCTTCTATTGCTCCGACGTCTCGGTTTCATAGTAAACGAGGAGAAGTCGGATCTGGTGCCGTCCAAGTCATTCACTCATCTGGGAATGAGCTTCGAGACGCACAACAATCTCGTTCGTCTGCCGTTAACCAGAGCGAAATTAGTCAGTTGTTACGCTCGCTATTGTCTAAATACAGACAAAGTCACAGCGAGAGAATTTATGAGACTGATAGGTCTGTGCGGAGCCGCTGCGGATCTCATTCCGATGGGACGGCTACGCACACGGCCTCTTCAAATTTTCTTGACTCAGAATTGGAGTGTGAAAATTCATTCGCTCGATGTAGACGTTCTCTTGTCAGATCAAGTGAAACAAGAGATTCAGACTTGGGCAAACATTCAGTGGTTAACTCAAGGAGTTCCGCTGCAGTTGCCGGATCCGAGTTTTACCATTATGACGGATGCCAGTCAAACAGGTTGGGGTGCATCATTAATCCCAACGGATTCGAGATGCCAGGGTCTTTGGGATCCGCAATTCCTGTGCAAGCACATAAACATCAAGGAAATGATGTCAATTTGGCTTGCGTTACGTCACTGGATGGACATTATTCACGATGCTCATGTCCAAATCCTATCCGACAATACGACAGTAGTGGCGTATATACGGAATCAGGGAGGCACTCATTCAGTTCCGTTGTTCAATCTAACGGAAAGAATCCTTCTGTTTGCGTTAGAACATCACGTTCTTCTTTCGGTCCGTCACATACCGGGTCGTCTGAATGTGCTAGCAGACTCCCTTTCTCGAAAGGGTCGCTTGTTGCCGTCGGAGTGGACTCTCAACAAACAAGTATTCAATCAGATTTGCTACCAATGGGAACGGCCAATGATAGACTTATTTGCGACACATCTCAACAATCAGTTGCAAACGTATGTGTCCCCGTGTCCGGATCCAAGAGCATTTGCTGTAGACGCTCTATCGATCCCTTGGGACGGAATGATAGGATATGCGTATCCTCCAGCGCCGTTAATTCAACAAGTATTGCTAAAGATAAAACAATCTCAATGCAAGATTCTGTTGGTAGCATCTCTGTCGCCACAGAGACCGTGGATAAATCTACTCAGGTGTCTGTTGTGGGACCTACCGCGGAAGCTCCCTCCACGAGAGGATCTTCTTTGGCAGGGGAAGTCGCGCCAACTGCATCACAACCCGCAAGGTCTCAACCTTCACGTTTTTCCGTTGTGCGGTCCTTCTTGCATGGCAAGCACTTTACAGGACGAGCAGTGGACGCGATTTCTAACTGTAGGAGGACCTCCTCTTCGCTAAACTATGCGGCTAAGTGGAAGGTTTTCCGTCGTTGGTGTAGGGATCATTCTGTTGATATATTTGATCCCTCTATACCAGACATTGCTAACTTTCTAGTATACTTGTTTGACGAAATCAAACTGCAACCGGTTACTATAAAGGGTTATAGATCTATGTTATCTGATACCTATGCACATCATGATAGTTTACAAATTGGATCTAATGTCTCTTTATCGAAATTGGTTAGAAACTTTTCGATAAATAGACCCAGAACTCTTAGATTAATTCCTAAGTGGAATTTAGCTTGGGTTCTCCTTAAATTGAAGGAAAAGCCATTTGAACCTCTTGGGACAGTAGATTTCAAATTCTTATCTTATAAGACAGCTTTTCTCTTAGCTTTCTCTTCTGCCAGAAGAGTCAGTGAGCTTCATGCACTATCGGTGGATGATTCTCATTATCGTAGTGTTGGGAACACTATCACCTTCACTACTAACGTCGGTTTTTTAGCTAAGAATCAGGCTCCTAATAAATATCCGGAACCTATTGTTATTAAGGCTCTTCCGTCTTCAGACGGGCGTAGGCCTTTACTCTGTCCTGTTAGAGCACTACGTATCTATAAACAGAGATCTCAGTTCATCAGAAAGGGACGGAAACGTTTCTTTCTGTCTTTGATGCCTAATAGAAAGGACATTTCAGTCCATTCTATTGCTAGATGGATTCAGTTAACTATCCGTACTGCGTATGAAGATTTATCTTCTTCTCAGCAGTCTGTGCTTAAGATTTCTGCTCATGAAGTAAGAGCTCTTTCTACTTCCTGGGCTTATGCTAATAGTGTTGCTATTACAGATTTAATGAAGGCTGCTTATTGGTCTCAGCCATCCACATTTACTAATTTTTATCTCAGAAATATTGAGTCCATTTCTGGAGACCTGCATTGTTTAGGTCCGTTATCTGTTGCTCAGAATGTCGTCCACTAAACAGTTGCAACTATAGTTATGCAGGCTTTCTGTTCCGGCAGTGACTCCGTCCGGCTGCCCTCTTCGCTCTGGGCTATTTGACCCAGGGCAAGGGGAAGGGGGGGGGGCGGGTGTTCCCTTAGGTCACCTGCTTTATAGTGAAAAGCAAGGGAATGCCTCCTCCAAGACAGTATTTCTGAGTCGCTTCCGGGATGGTTTTAAAGTGTAATATTAATGTTTAATTTCATTCATGTCTTATTTTTAAAGTGTAGCTCGGTGTGAAGCATTTGTATATGTCAAGTGTCAAACGGGCTTTAATATACAATACTCGGACACTTTTAAATGATTATAAAGAGTCTCAATTCTCTGGACTACTTTATTTATTGGCTTGTTTTAATAATAATTAGTATAAAGGTTATACTGGATATTAATAGAGAACATGAATGTTATTGTGCTCAATTATTAAGGGTAGTGTATCTTTCTAATTTAAATATTAAATAAGAAAGATACATGTAAAGCCTAATACTCCTTTTCTCCTTAAGGGGTTATCTCTTTATTTTATAATTGAGCTTATTGGATTTTCCTCTATGTCCTAGGCCCTCCAGCCTGTTTACTATTCAGCTAAGTCTGGGTCATTGGTACAGTATAAAAATGTTAAAAAATTTATAGTAATTTATATATTTTTTATACTTACCAATGACCCAGACGGGGATGGCCCTCCCTGAGTTGGGAACTCTTGCCTCCCCGCTGAGTACATAGCGCTGACCAGGCACTGCCAGTAAGAATGATATTTGGCGCCAATTTCGGGACGACTGCGTCACTGCGCATGCGCAGTAGAGTCGTATTATGGAGGTCCTTTAGGACATTATTTCTTTTTGTTTTGGATGCAAATTTTGGGGATTGGGGGGCAAAATTTGTGTTTGGCCCTGGTTTTTGTGGAGTTAGCACCAGCTAAGTCTGGGTCATTGGTAAGTATAAAAAATATATAAATTACTATAAATTTTTTAACTTTCCTCAATTAAGATAAATGGAGCATATCTTTAGTTGTGCATGGATATTGGTGATTTCTCATGGGCAAACATGAGAAATATGTACATCCCGTATTGAAATCCATAATTTCTTGTGTTCCGGAAGGGCATAATTGTCGGTATCAACACAGTAAACACTAGTTTCTCTTTTTATTACACTCTTTGGAAAAGATTCTAACATTTTTGGATAGAGTCACACTAATCATTCAAAACACAAATTGGCTGATTCTTTTTAATTTTTACATCCATTTCAATATGGCTTGTATCATACCGCCACAGCAAAATATAGTCCCCAAGTATTTGGGGTCATTTTAAAATAAGAATTGAATGATTGCCAGAAAAAAGCTTGTTTCAATGAAGATTCAAAGGTTATGTTTTTTTAGCGCTTTACCTAACATGAGAAGCAGACGAAACTTGCAAAAAAAATTCTTGAATAACTAATATTTTTCATTTTTTGTCTCAAAAACATAGGTTATGACCCCTCGTTGGAAAGCAGACAATCAAAGTAAGTTAGTAACTCAGGCAAAATGTTGTAAGTATCAGCCTTAAACTGTGTTCAATATAGGATTTGCAAATTAACCATTGCTCAGATCATGCTTGTATAAGGTAAAGTTGGACAGCAGTTTGCTACTTCCCATTGGTTCTCTTTGGATATATTACCACTAAATCTTACAAGCAAGTTAGTTTACTTTTTGTTTGCTGAATTTGTTTATTTAGCTTTGTTTTATCAAGGCACTCTCCGATAAATTGTAACAAGAAATTCAAAGAAGCAAAATTTTTTGGCTTCTAATTGTATGTGGGGCACATCTGCAGAATATGAAGCCTTTTAACCCTTTACCTAACACATCTTTTTTAAAAAATAAATTAAATTTCACATTTTTTTAAAAACATTCTCACAATGTTTCAATAAAACCATACAACTATTGATATCATTAGAACCGGCTTGTTGAGCCGGTTCTAATGATATCCATATTTGTATGGTTTTATCAAGACATTTGTAAGATATTTTAGGCTGCGGTAGGATAATTTTAGTCAATTTCCTGGCCATTTTTGGCCGCTATGTTAGGTAAAGGGTTCCATATTTGTATGGGTTTATCAAGACATTTGTAAGATATTTTAGGCTGCGGTAGGATAATTTTAGTCAATTTCCTGGCCATTTTTGGCCGCTATGTTAGGTAAAGGGTTAAATATAGTACCAACATGTTTCAATAGAACCAAAGTATGAACCAGTAAAAAGTGCCATAAAATGTAAATAATCAGAATATAATTAGAGGAGGCATTGTTTAGTTAGGTTTTTCTTTGAATTAATGAAGTTAGTTTTATATGGTGATTAAAAAAAATGTTTGTGCTGACATATAGTTGTCATTGGCTTCTTTATATCTCCTTTGTATCTAGGGTCTTGTTATGAAAGGCTGGATAGAATTGAGTGGTGGAAGAGATGCCAAAAAGTCAATAAAGAATTTTGAAGATGCTCTAGCGTAAGTCATAGTTATATCTATAGCATGAACAAAATAAGGTGCCATTACATACTGGATTGTGGGGGGCATGGTGGAATTGCATACAAAGGCATACAGCATGTAATGGGGCACTTGCCTTCAACTGCTACAAACTCTGCTTGCCCCGGGTTAATAAGTTAAAGAGTCTGACACATGCTTACTACTACTAGATGGTTATCTCTGGATACTCTGGCTTTCTCCAAGTGTTAAAACTGATATGACCATGGCTGTTGAAACAAACAAACAAGCAAGCATGCTCACTGGTTGTAATATGAGTTCTGAAATGGTTGACCATTTTTCTCAACAAGAACTGGCTGCTGTTCAATGAAAATTCACATGAGTAGCGGTTTGGGTTTTTCTTCTAATTGGGTTTCTGCTCATATTGAGGAGGGGGGGGTGGAACCAAAATGCACAAAATTTTTTAAAATCTTCTCATGAACCAGCCGTAGCAGAGACTTGATGTTTGGTATGCAACTTCCATTTGAGGTGTAGACTCAAGTTTGTCCAAGAGAAGTTTGATGGGCAATATTTGCCTTTGTTCTGGGAGGGGCAAGAATTTTCGCAAAGCCCCAAATTTCTATATTTTTATACTGTACCAATGACCCAGACTTAGCTGGTGCTAACTCTAACAAAACCAGGGCCAAACACAAATTTTGCCCCCCAATCCCCAAAATTTGCATCCAAAACAAAAAGAAATCATGTCCTAAAGGACCTCCATACTACGCCTCTACTGCGCATGCGCAGTGACGCAGTCGTCCCGAAATTGGCGCCAATTATCATTCTCTGTTTGGCCCTTCATCAGTCAACATCTCACTGATCTTTGTGCTTGTAAATCTCAGTTTAAAGGATGCCAGACACGTAATTTTTGGAGAAAATGTGATTCTAAGGAGGATAGAAGGAGGAGAGGAAAAAGAAGTGGCAAAAAATAATCAGGGCTGTACTTAAAATTTTTTGATGAAATTATGTTAAGTTGCCTATTTTCGAGGCATGGGCCTCTTGTTGTCATTCTTGCTAATTGTTGCACTGCTTATTCAGTGTTTCCTCTCCCCTAGCCTTCTAAAGTCCCCCCTGGCAATTCTCCCATGCTTTTGGCATATTTTTGAGAAATTTCATTTCTAAAATTTCCTGGGAGAGTTGCTTGGTTACAGAATGTTTTCTGTTATTTTCCCCATAGTTACGTTTTCACCCATGGGTGTATAACGTTTGTGTTCTGCATCTTCCATCTGATGTTCTACAGATTCTCCCCTGGGAGTCTCTGTTTTGCATCAGATAGAGTGTAATTGATGACTGATTCCGGGCCAGTTTTTTCAGTGCCTGGAGTCATGTTTTCTAGTGTGTTTACACTGTTTGTTTTCATTGGCAACAGCCTTTTTTGAGGGGGGCTGTTTGCCTTTGTGGTAGTTTATCTCATTATAAGATACATTTATATTATCCGAAAGTGTCTCGTTAATTATTTTATATAAATTTAAAATTTTTGACCACACTTTGCCATCGGATCCATCGGGGCTCAACGTTACTTTTCAGCAACTTGGACTTCTCTGAAAAAATATTTTTTCAAAATTATTTTGTTTTGCAATTGTTTTTTCATTTATTAATGGATCATGTTATTATGTATCTTTGTGTCAGGGGTTTTTGCGAGTAACTAGGACTTATTGTTGTTCTTTCACAATGAAGGGACGTTGTTCAAATTGTAATAGGAAGAAATCTTCCTCTGACTTTCATGATCATTGTATTAATTGTAGTCAGTGTTCTCGCATTAATCCCTGTCCTATATGTGAACATTGGGATGAGAAACATTGGAAACGTGTGTCACGATATGTTGTTTCTGGAGAAAGAGCGATGCCGGCTCTTTCTCCGCAAGGTCACTCTACTCTCTCAGTTTCTATTTCAGAGGAACCAGAACAGGGTGATGTTTCCATGTTATCTTCTTCAAGTGTGCGTCCGTCGTCACAAATGAATTCAGAACTAGCGGCAAAAGTGCTCATGGAGATTAGACAAATGTCCGCTAGCTCGCCCGGTGTAGCGTCCATTCACCGAATGGTTCGGCAGCCGGGTTCGTCCGATGCGGTCCAAGAGGAAATTTTGGGTGATGCGAGCACTATAAACATAATAGATGCACACCCAGTGACGGCGGATAGTAAGCGAGAACGGAGGAAGCCTTTTAGTCCGGTTCATAGCTCGTCCAGGTCCAGCCGGGCCGCGAGCGAGAGAGGTCCCTCTCTCGTACAACAACATCTGGGACCAGATGTTGTGGTACAAAATGTGTCTTTAGCGGAGCATACGTCCGTCGCTCGGGACGCTCCGTTGTATAAGCAGTCCGCAGAGACTGTTAAGGCTTCCTCTTCTCGTCAGCGCACACGACCGCACCTTGGCTGCGTGACCGCCGATATATTACCAGCTTCGCCGATGAAGGATTCTTCGGCGACCAGGTCACACCATCCGGCAGCCAGGGATTCGAGACCGATGGACTCCGGACGTTCGCATAGGAAAAGTATGCGGGAGCCATCTGATGCGGAGCTGCCCTCGGCGAAGCAGCGAAAGACTGCGCCTCCGCAGGTCTCGACGCCGGACATTCTTGTGCAGATAGCACAGCTTATCGCAGCATCCCAGCAGCCGACAGAAACGGTGTCGGATCGAGAATTATCCGACGGCGCTGGGTCGGTACGCTCCGCCGAAGCATCGGGGGCGGACGACCGGGAACATCGTGAGGTCCGACCGGATGGTGAAAGGGATACGGATGACTTGGAGCTATCCCTTTCGGAACAACATAAAGCTGCCGTGGACTTCATCCGGCACTTTCTCCCTCAAGTTGTTCCGTCGGGCCAGACTGCTGCGCTTCCGGACAAGAGAATTATAGCGTCATTGGACTCTGAATTTTTTGAGCGGTTCAGGGACATCGCTCCCGAGTTTCCGTCGCAGTCCAATAATGTTGCTAGAACATTTGAATTATTGAACGACGCTATATTTAAACTTGCTTCCAGGACGGGGAAAGCAGGTTTCTTGTCCGCTAATACTCTCAACCTGCCTTTCATTAATGCAAGGAATAAATTCGATACGGCAGGACAGGGTATACCGAGAGTTCCTCTGCGTATGGACGACGAGGCGGAAGACTTAGAGCTATCATTACCGTCGTCAGCTTCTATTCCAACCGCGGTGTTGGAAACAGCTATTGCGTCTAACAGAGCCAATTTAGATGCCTTATCTTACGCAGATCACCTTACTAAGACATTATCACTGCGCCTTCAAGGGGAAGAGTTTCAGGATATACAATCCTCTTTAAGACTTCTTTCAAGGGCAGTAGCTTATTCCACGTGTAACTCCGCCCTTTCAGTGGCAAATCTGGAGTTGGTTAGACGTGACGCAGCCCTAGCTACATCCACACTAGTGGATTCTAAGGTGAAGAACTCTCTTAGAGTCGCTTCGGTCTCAGGAGAACTTCTCTTTGACGGCAAGCTTTCCGCTATTTATGATAAAATTAAAAAGAAAGCTAATGATTCTCTGTTGTTCAGATCGGCTCCTAAGAAGTCGGATACAGCAGACACGAATAAGACAGGCACTTCTGGGTCTAATGCGCCCAAGAGAGGTTCCTATAGAGGTTCCGGTGCGTCCTCTTGGTCTTATTCGAGAGACCGTCAGGATAGCGACTCTCGTTCGGGACGTCCTTCAGGCCGGGACAATCGGTCGGACACCCCGAGGTCGACGAGGCGAGGTGCGGGTCGTGGAAGACGTGGTTTCTCCTACTGCAGGCCTCGCAGGTCCAGGAGGTGATGGCTTAAACCTCTATCGCGTTCCGGTTGGCGGAAGGTTGTCGAGTTTTTCACAAGAGTGGGCGTCGATTACGGACGACCCTTGGGTGAGAGGAGTGACTTCGGAAGGTCTAAAGATATCCT
Source organism: Pictodentalium vernedei (assembly GCA_031216915.1). Lineage (NCBI taxonomy): Eukaryota > Metazoa > Mollusca > Scaphopoda > Dentaliida > Dentaliidae > Pictodentalium > Pictodentalium vernedei. Next base: position 144,056,628 of record CM062289.1, on the reverse strand, counting down.
TCAAACGAAAGCCTCCATTAACTCGAAGTCCAAAGTGGACTCATCTTCCGTCAAATCCACAGAAAAGAGACACTCTGTTATCAGAGGTGCAGTCTCTTTTAATGAAGAACGCGGTAGAGGTCGTAGAAAACCAGGAATCTCTGGGATTCTACAGCCATCTGTTTCTGGTTCCGAAACCAGACGGCTCGTTCCGTCCAGTCATAGATTTGAGCTGGATAAACAAGCTGATCGTCGCTCCGAAGTTTTATATGGAGACGATTCGATCGGTCAGAGCGAGTATTCGGGTGAACGATTATGCAACGAGCATAGATCTCAAAGATGCGTACTTTCACGTCATGGTACATCCGACATTCCGAAAGTATCTACGCTTTGCAGTCCTGGGAGTGGTGTATCAATTCCGGGCGATGTGCTTCGGATTGAATCTAGCACCCTGGGCTTTCACTCGGGTAATGAACTCGGTAATGATCTACTTCCGAGCTCATTCGTCTGCGGTAACGTCGGCCTACCTGGACGACATTCTTCAGAGGTATGGCAACGAGTTAACGCTTCAGAACGATGTTTCAGAATCTTCTTCTATTGCTCCGACGTCTCGGTTTTATAGTAAACGAGGAGAAGTCGGATCTGGTGCCGTCCAAGTCATTCACTCATCTGGGAATGAGCTTCGAGACGCACAACAATCTCGTTTGTCTGCCGTTAACCAGAGCGAAATTAGTCAGTTGTTACGCTCGCTATTGTCTGCACGCAGACAAAGTCACGGCGAGAGAATTTATGAGACTCATAGGTCTGTGCGGAGCCGCCGCGGATCTCATTCCGATGGGGCGGCTACGCACACGTCCTCTTCAAATTTTCCTGACTCAGAATTGGAGTGTGAAAATTCATTCTCTTGTCAGATCAAGTGAAACAAGAGATTCAGACTTGGGCAAACATTCAGTGGTTAACTCAAGGAGTTCCGCTGCAGTTGCCGGATCCGAGTTTTACCGTTATGACGGATGCCAGTCAAACAGGTTGGGGTGCATCATTAATCCCAACGGATTCGAGATGCCAGGGTCTTTGGGATCCGCAATTCCTGTGCAAGCACATAAACATCAAGGAAATGATGTCAATTTGGCTTGCGTTACGTCACTGGATGGACATTATTCACGATGCTCATGTCCAAATCCTATCCGACAATACGACAGTAGTGGCATATATACGGAATCAGGGAGGCACTCATTCAGTTCCGTTGTTCAATCTAACGGAAAGAATCCTTCTGTTTGCGTTAGAACATCACGTTCTTCTTTCGGTCCGTCACATACCGGGTCGTCTGAATGTGCTAGCAGACTCCCTTTCACGAAAGGGTCGCTTGTTGCCGTCGGAGTGGACTCTCAACAAACAAGTATTCAATCAGATTTGCTACCAATGGGAACGGCCAATGATAGACTTATTTGCGACACATCTCAACAATCAGTTGCAGACGTATGTGTCTCCGTGTCCGGATCCAAGAGCATTTGCAGTAGACGCTCTGTCGATCCCTTGGGACGGAATGATAGGATATGCGTATCCTCCAGTGCCGTTAATTCAACAAGTATTGCTAAAGATAAAACAATCTCAATGCAAGATTCTGTTGGTAGCATCTCTGTCGCCACAGAGACCGTGGATAAATCTACTCAGGTGTCTGTTGTGGGACCTACCGCGGAAGCTTCCTCCACGAGAGGATCTTCTTTCGCAGGGGAAATCGCGCCAACTCCATCACAACCCGCAAGGTCTCAACCTTCACGTTTTTCCGTTGTGCGGTCCTTCTTGCATGGCAAGCACTTTACAGGACGAGCAGTGGACGCGATTTCTAACTGTAGGAGGACCTCCTCTTCGCTAAACTATGCGGCTAAGTGGAAGGTTTTTCATCGTTGGTGTAGGGATCATTCTGTAGATATATTTGATCCCTCTATACCACATTGCAAACTTTCTAGTATACTTGTTTGATGAAATCAAACTGCAGCCTGTTACTATAAAGGGTTATAGATCTATGTTATCTGATACCTATGCACATCATGATAGTTTACAAATTGGATCTAATGTCTCTTTATCGAAGTTGGTTAGAAACTTTTCGATAAATAGACCCAGAACTCTTAGATTAATTCCTAAGTGGAATTTAGCTTGGGTTCTCCTTAAATTGAAGGAAAAGCCATTTGAACCTCTTGGGATAGTAGATTTCAAATTCTTATCTTATAAGACAGCTTTACTCTTAGCTTTCTCTTCTGCCAGAAGAGTCAGTGAGCTTCATGCACTATCGGTGGATGATTCTCATTATCGTAGTGTTGGGAACACTATCACCTTCACTACTAATGTGGGTTTTTTAGCTAAGAATCAGGCTCCTAATAAATATCCAGAACCTATTGTTATTAAGGCTCTTCCGTCTTCAGACGGGCGTAGGCCTTTACTCTGTCCTGTTAGAGCACTACGTATCTATAAACAGAGATCTCAGTTTATCAGAAAGGGACGGAAACGTTTCTTTCTGTCTTTGATGCCTAATAGAAAGGACATTTCAGTCCATTCTATTGCTAGATGGATTCAGTTAACTATCCGTACTGCTTATGAAGATTTATCTTCTTCTCAGCAGTCTGTGCTTAAGATTTCTGCTCATGAAGTAAGAGCTCTTTCTACTTCCTGGGCTTATGCTAATAGTGTTGCTATTACAGATTTAATGAAGGCTGCTTATTGGTCTCAGCCATCCACATTTACGAATTTTTATCTCGGAAATATTGAGTCCATTTCTGGAGACCTGCATTGTTTAGGTCCGTTATCTGTTGCTCAGAATGTCGTCCACTAAACAGTTGCAACTATAGTTATGCAGGCTTTCTGTTCCGGCAGTGACTCCGTCCGGCTGCCCTCTTCGCTCTGGGCTATTTGACCCAGGGGAAGGGGGGGGGGGGGGGGGGGGGCGGGTGTTCCCTTAGGTCACCTGCTTTATAGTGAAAAGCAAGGGAATGCCTCCTCCAAGTGCTAAGTCAGCATTTTGTAACACTGTGGGTAATGGGAAAAACATTTAAGACTACTTTTCTCCCAAACCACTGCTCCAAAAGCTTTCAAATTTCACATATAACATCTTTGGAAGATTGTTTCACATGTTTATTGAAATCAATTCCCTGGGTCCATATTTGGGCTCTCTATGGAAGCCCAAATGTTTAAATTAGTGCAGTATGAGGAATATTCTTTAAAAATCTTCTTCTTCAGATCTACCAATACGAATCTTTTGATATTTGGTATGCAGCATGCTTAGGGAGGTGAGATTCAAGTTTGTTCAAGCCAAATCCCTGGGTTCGTACTTAGATCCTGGTCCTGACTTAGAAATATTGGACCAAAATCCGGAAATTAGTTTTTTGCTTTTTTATGTGTTTTGGTAAATTTTAAGACAAAAAAAATTTTTTTTTTGTACACTGAAAATTTGGGGTCCGGGTGGGACTTAGAAAATTTTGGACCAAAATCCGGAAATGAGTTTTGTTTTTATGCATTTTGGTCAATTTTGAGACAAAAAAAATAAAATTTTTTTGCACTGAAAATTTGGGGTCTGGGTGGGACTTAGAATTTTTTTTTACCAAAATCCGGAAATTAGTTTTTTTGTTTTTTTTATGCGTTTTGGTCAATTTTAAGAAGAAAAAAAAATTTTAGTCTGAAAATATTTTGTTTGGGACTTCGAAAATTTCCAAACAAAAATAAAAAAAATCTGTTTTTTATGTATTTATCTCAATTTTGGGACGTAAAAGTGCAGGAACTGAAAACAGAAGGAAAATCCTGTGTATTGTGTGGGCACAATCGCTTCATCTAGTTGGTATATGCTTTTCTTAGGAGGGGCTTATTCAAGTCAAGTCCATGGTTTGACATTTAGACTACCATGTCAGGTGAGCACCCTAAGGCCCCCTGGGGCCTCTTGTTTCATTAATTACCATTGGCTGAATAAAGTCACCTCATTAAGCTTCTAGATGATTCTGTATTAATTTCATGTAAACAAGTGTGACCCAATTAAGCAATCAGTGAGCTGCAGTGAGCTAAAATAGATTCTGTGTAACAGTATCTGTAACATTTTGATAGGTATATTCAAAGGTTTGTCAGTGCAAATAAGTGATCACACAAGCCTGAGTCTCCAGTAAATCATAAAAAGCAATTTTATCCATAGAAAATACGAACTGTTTTGAGTAGAGACCAAAATTATGTCATGGCTGACTGCAGGTAAATCTAAATTTTCACGAGTAGCTTATGAAAATTTAGATTTAATTGCAGTCACGAATGAGGTAATTCTGGTGTCATCTCTAAAACAGGAGGTATTTTTTTTTATTATATGCATTTTAATTGCAATTACAACACCCTGAAAGTGAGCTGTGATAACCATTCACACTTATTGCATGGTGCACATCACTTGTGGAAAAATATTCTCTTATATCTATCTTGACAATAGATATCGCAATATATTTGTAAAACATATTCGCTATTTTGTACTGCCATTCTGTCTTGAAAACGTTTATACAGTGGTATTGACTATTCTATATAAACATTTTAATGGTGAAATTGTGACAAAGAAGAAAATTAAATTAAATTAGCTGCCTAAAAGCAAAAAGAAAAAGACTTCAAAATATGCATCATTATATCATAACCAAACAAAATTTATACAAAACTCTTTGGGTTTTTTTAGGTAGTAGCACTTGTATTAGTAGTTTCCTCGTTTTAAAACTTTATGATCAAAGATAGCACTTTAATTTCATTCGATAGGGCCTATATAGCTCAATTGTTTTATCTAACAATCGCATAGATTTTGGCCTGAAAACCACGAAAAACAGTACGTATCACACAATGTGTTCCGATTCCTTATCATATAGACGACTCATTCTGTTTCCTTATCATATAGACGACTCATTTCCGGTAGCGCTACAGGTTATCATAACAGGCACATAGATACATTCTATGTGCGTTTCAGTGGTCGACCAAACATTATGTCCCAAAAATATTTGAAAATAATGTAACCCTTTACCTGTCATGAAAAGCATACGACACTTTGCCAAAAAAATTCTTGAATAACTAATTTTTTTCACTTTTTGTCTCAAAAACTTAGGCTATGACCCCTCGTTGGAACAAGCTCGATGAGCTCATTCCAATGAGGGGTCATAACCTATGTTTTTGAGACAAAAAATGAAAAAATAATGAAAATTAGCATTGGCCAGTTTTGGCCGTTACGTTGGGTAAAGGGTTAAGATTTAATCTGTTCATGTGACAGAATTGTTAGATAAATGAATTATCATGATAATGTGCATATGTCCTGTTATTTGTATCAGATTCTCGGTGGTGTCCAAAAATGGGATCACAACTCGCCAGCAAAGCCGGCTCGTTGAGATCCCATTCTGGACACCATCTCGAATCTGATACAAATCACAGGACATGCACATTATCATGATAATCTGTATGTATCATAAGCTTTTGGCACAGTGTTAAAAATGAAATGTTTGACAATTTGAAGTAATGAAATTTTTTTCCAAAAATGTTTATTATCTTCTGCCAAATAAAATCTGTCAAGCCCTACTTGAAAATTGTTTCTCTTCTCAAACTAAGCTTATGACACTTGACTTAGCCCTCATGTTACAATACCAAAATTTCAAGCACTAAATTTCTCCAATAATGCAATAAAATTTAACCAATTCACCCTTGGTTGATGGAGCTCTCTGAGTGCCGTCAAATAAGATTGAATTGGTTAAATTCCCAATTGCAAAATATTTGCAGGTTGAAATTTTTGAAATTCGACATCAGTGTTCAGAGGGTTAATGAAAATTTCTTGGAATTGATTCTTTTTTTCTTTCCAGGATGGATGGTGCTAGGAACATAGATGCCTTATTTGGAAAGGCACGATATTTTGAATTGAGACATAATTTCAGTGGTTCATTAGAGCTTATCAATCAGATTATAGTAAGTAATTCATCATTCACACCGGCTCTAGTTGAGAAAATGAGACTACAGTTGGCACTCCAAGACTGGGATCAAGTTGTTGAGACATCTCATAGGTAGGTTCATATTTCTTAAAATTATTTTGTATACAGGTACTTGGAGTCCAACTTTTAGAAGATGGTGTTGGCGTTAATAATAATAATATGTTTTGAATTCCTAGTTATACCCTCACTTTCAAAGAAAATGGGGGTATACTGGATTACATGCATCCATCCGTCTGTCCGCACTAACAAATGACTACTTATGTGGCTACTAGTTAGTAAAACAGGATACTTATGTGGTTAAAGTCTGTTACGTGGCTAGCCACGTAACAGAATCTCTTATTGTGTGTGTGTGTGTGTGTGTGTGTGGGGGGGGGGGGGGGGTTGGATAAATGTAGAGTAGGGTTAGGGCATTCCAGGGTGGGGTTTAGGAGTGGGGTGGGGGTCAGTGAAGGGGTGTTAGAGTTATGTGGTTTGAGTTAGTGTTAGTTTAGGGTTAGGGTGAGTAAAGGGTAGGGTTAGCTGACCCCCCAAAAACTTTCCTCCAAAAAACTTGTTTTATTATGTTGGACATGTGTTTTAGGTTAGCCACCTAAGGCTAAAAAAAAATAATGTTTTGATTCTCAGGCCCTCCCTCGTTGGATTTGAACCTCCTCGTTACACATTTTTATTATGTAATGTTTTTTTTTAAGAATTTGTGAACACTTGGAATGGTCATTTTTATACATTTCTCGACAAATAATTATTTAGCTGTGTTTACAGCAAATTGGTTTTTCTTGTTGCAGTTTATGGGAGAGTGCCCAGAGGCACTCTCCCATAAACTGTAACAAGGCAAATTCCGATATACTGGATCATGATTTAATTATTTATTTATTTGCTGGTGTTTAAGGTCATATATTTCTGCACAATGGCTAATAATGGCCGCAACACCAATATAAACTCAAGTTTAACCAATCATTTAGAGCCATGTTTCCCATTTTAAAGGACTCCTACCCCAAGCATTGGTTACTGGGGCCTATTCTAATGGATCATGATGTTTGACAGATCTATACCATTAAAAAGAACAATAAAATACAAATCCTTTCAGCTGTTGTTACGGAAGTTAGTTATAAAAGGTATACTATAATTACACTAAAATACCTTTTCTTTTTTTCAAGTGGAAAGACAGCAAAAAGATTTACTGAGTATACTCAACCCTTCACAAGAAAAAAAAAAAAATTAAAAATAAAATCCTCCCTCCCTCACTGATTTGAAAAAAAAGTTGCTTGAGAATCAATTCATTTTTTTTATTTGGCCTAATATGTCCATAAAATAGCCACTTAAGTAGCCATTTGTTTGAACCGTCCATCCATCCGTCCGTCCATCTGTCTGTGCGCCCGTGTGTGAGTCCGTCCGAGACTATTCATAACTTGAGTAAATTATTATTTTTTATAATATTTGTTGGTCAAAGGTATGCACACACTAGTTATTTCTTTTTTTTATTATTTTTTTTTTTTTTTTTTACTTGTTCACTTAGAAATTGTGTCCGTCCGAGCCAATTTTTGTCTGTTCAGCCTATATCTCGGGTATCGAATATTCTATTGCAATGAAATTTGCCATGAACACTGCTTATGGTATAGGCTTTAAAAAAAGGATTCAACAATATTTCTCACGTTCACCTTTTTAGAGTTATCCCCCTTTTTTGACTTAGAAATTGTAGGAAATAGACATTATTTGTCTGTTCAGCCTGTATCTCAGGTATGGGTTATCGGATTTCAGTGAAATATGGCATGCTGTTTGCCTATGACAAAGGCTTCTGCCTCATTGCATAAAACTTCCAAACACCAAACAATTTACCATACCTTTTGACTTAGAAATTGTTGAAAACTTTCAAAGAAAAAGGAATCGGGGGGGGGGGGGGGGGGGGGTCATACTGGATTGGGGTTATCAGATTTCAGTGAAATATGGCATGCAGTTTTCCTATGACAAAGGCTTCTGCCTCATTGCATAAAACTTCCAAACACCAAACAATTTACCATACCTTTTGACTTAGAAATTGTTGAAAACTTTCAAAGAAAATGGAAGGGGGGGGGGGGGGGTACCGGATTGCATCCATCCATCTGTGCATCCGTCCGTCAGTCCTTACGAGAATATTCATAAATAATATTTGTTGGTCATAGGTATGCCCACACTAGGCGGTGTGAGGGTATGCACCCGGACGAAAGTCCAGCTCTTGTTTTGTTGTTGGATATATGAAGCATAGTTGGCCTTCTGTTGCTCTCATGTAATATTATTTTATTATCAGTTCTGGTACGAATGCGGCAACAGACTTTTTTATTCTTATTATTTATTATTTATTCTTATCAGTTATGCAATTCAAAATCATGTTTTTTGTGTTCTAAACACAACTTTCATTTTGGTGTGCAATTTGTATACTTTTTTTGTAACTTGATGGATTTTCAAACATGAGATTTTCATAGTAAATTTGTTAGTGGTTACCATATAGCACCATAACGTGTCATTTCACTGGAAAAATCACAGTTTTTAGTTGAGATTCAAAATTTTTTTCAGGTTATATGAATAAGATAAAATGAGTGTTATTTACATTTCAGAGCATTGCAACAAGACATGAATTGTATTGAAGCACTGAAATTCGAGTGTTTGAATTTGCTGGCTAGAGAAGGAAACTATCCAGAGGTGTCTATTGTGTATTATTTTACTCTTATCTGATTTTGAGACTTGCTAAATTTTTAAACTGACAAATATTTTGATATTCCCACATATCATATCGCAGCCTGAGAAATAATAGTGAATGTACTGAGCACCCAAAATAATCATGCTGGACAGTTGGCAATTTGTGGCTTGTATGTGGGAAAATAGTTGAGTTGACTAAATCTAACTGGATATGGATCCCATAATCACTTAGTTTTATATGACTCCTTGGAAAATCCCTGTTATTAATGCTGGTGTTTTAAGTCACCAGAATTCTTATTTATTACACTCTAAATGATAGATTATCGAAGGAATTGTGGAAAGATAGAAATTGTATCCCCCCACTGTGAAGATATAGAAATTTTCACTTTCATGGAATCAGTCAAAATAGTGATTTTTAAAGCATCACTTCTAGGTGAGTACGAGTCAAATTATCACTGGAAATGATCGATTTGTTCTAAAAACGTATAATGAAAAGTAAATCCAGTATTTTTGAGTGGATGCTGATCATTTCCAGCAATAATTCAACATGTATTCACCTTGAATTGATGCATGAAGCATGCTAGTCCAAACATGGCCTGAAAGTCTGTAATATAAGTTTTTGGTTTGGTACGTCCTTTCAAAGGACGTACCAAAGTCAAAAACTTATATTACAGACTTTCAAGCCATGTTTGGACTAGAAACATACCAACTGAATCAGGTTGCAAGATGGTATCTGTTCTGAGTATCGATCAGATCACTTCCGCATATCAATGATTCAATGTGCTGTTTACTTTCATGCATCAATTCAAGGTTTAAACGAGTGGAATTATCAGATTCTTATAAAAAAGCATATAATAAAAAGAAAATCTAGTGTTTTTGAGTGTATACCGAAAATTATCTCACTTGTGACCGAGATAAATGTTTTTTTTGGCTTGTGCAAGCGCTTGCGAAAAATAAACATTTGTCTCGGTCATTCATGAGATTATTTTTGGCATCCACTCAAAAACACTAGATATCCTCTATTTATCATTCTAATTTTTTTCAGGCCACATCAAAAATTGGAGACTTAATTACGGCTATGGATAGATTTGAAGGAAAGAATAGTTACCTCTATCATCACATGGCTCAGCTATTTTCAAGATTGGTAAGCACAAAATATATCTTATGGTAGTACACTGTAGCCCACTTAATTGGATATCTCTTAACTGAGTAACCCTGTTGATTGGAAGACTATTTCCCAACACAAAACCATTTATCATACCTCTAGTACAAATTTGACCTGTTAATTGAATATAGGTTATAGAGTAAACTCCTGTTAATTGAATAAAACATCTTGTAAGGTGTCGAGAAATTACCATGACTCTCCCCAATTTTCCTCTGTTTATATACCTATTTTGCTTCAGTACATCCAATACAGGCATTTAATCTATTATATCTTGTTTGACAGAGCTCAAGGAGCTCTGTCAAACAAGATATAATAGAATAAATGCTAAGGTTGTCTCTAGAATACAGGAAAGTGACACAATCCCTTTTAATTGAATAATCCTGTTAATTGAATAATTTTCCTTGGCAAAGTGCCTATTCAATTAACAGGGTTCCACTGTATATAGCTGTCTTGATCGTTAACCCTTTTCATCCCTTGAATATACATTTACTATTACAAGGCTAAGATAAAATTTCACTTTATTCCCTTTGTTGGATAATAAATTTTCTTTGTAGGTTTAACATTGAAAACGTTTATACCTATACAGTGAAAGAAATCCTGTTAATTGAATTATCTCTTTGCCATTGAAAATTATTAACAGGAGTACTTAATTAACAGAGATTTGGCCACTTTTCTGTATTCTAGAGATAATCTGATCTCGTGGGAGGTGGGGGGATCATTGGATGATTTTTTTACTTTGCTTTAAATGAGTTTTGAAGGGTTTTGAGTGATTTTATGCAAAAAAACAATTCCACTCCCCCAACTAAATCAGATGAACTTATTAACATGTAGATGCTGAATGTGTCATTAAATCCTTCTTCAGACAGCTCTCTAAAGTGAGTGATTGAAACCCCATAGGGCCACTTGTTTGTTAAATTTTCAGTCAGATTTTTTTTTATTGTACCAGTGAAGCAGAGATTTTCTACCATCGTAAACAAGCACTTTTCCACCTTCTGGAGCTCCCAAGTGAATTTATTTTGTCTGAAACTGTAGAAGATAATGAATTGACGTGTTAACTTTTTTTTAGTGTGGACGTAACCAGCTAGTTCTGCAACAGACATACACACTCACAGAGAGGGCAGTGAGCTTAGACACAGATAACTCAGATTATGTTAATGAACTCGGCTATCAGTTGTTGCTTCAGGGTAAAGTGAAAGATTCCATGAGGTGTTATAGAAATTCCATGAAAATAGATGAAACTAGTGTGGCTGCATTGACAGGTGAGTGAAGAGTTACTGTAACTTGTATCTCTTCATTGATGTGGTAGCCATGTCTTTCTTGTCTGTGATAACTGGTCATGTTTCAAAAACAGTAAGTGGGGTTGTTAACCCTTTAACCATTAAAGTACAGTTGCCATGGACTGGTCATAATCCACGCGTTAGCAGTGATGTTGGCATGCATTTACCGGATAATAAAATCATCATCAGCAAAATTTTAATTAACCCTTTACCCAACGCAAACGATATAAAATTTAATTATTTTAAATATCATTTTTCAAAAAATTTCAACAAAACCATATTATGATGTGACCCCTCATTGGAACGAGCTCGACGAGCTTGTTCCAATGAGGGGTCACATGATATGGTTTTGTTGAAATTTTTTGAAAAATAATATTTTTTCAACTGCTAAATTTGCATATTACGCGGGTGGATGCAGACGATTCGTTGGGTAAAGGGTTAACCCTTAAAGTACAGTTGCCAAAGACTGGTCATAATCCATGCGTTGCCAGTGATGTTGGCCTGCGTTTACCGGATAATAAAATCATCATCAGCAAAATTTTAATTAATGAAGCACCAGGTTGTACCCAGTGCTTCATTAATTAAATTTTTGATGATTATTCCTATAATTAGTGTTTGGAATTTAATATTATTGCACCCATGGAAATACTGCCCACCCATGGAATGTAACCAGTCCATACTGCAAGTCGCCATACAGCCACAAACTGCCCCTTTTGTATGGCTCTGAAAAAATTGTATCGAAATGTATTCTTCATTGAGAACTTTACCAGTAGGATGCATCTATCTTGACAGTGTTTTTACATCCTTGTTGGCTGCCTCTGCAGGTAGCCAACAATAAAAGTAGAATCAGTGTTAAGGCATCTGTAGCTATGTAAATGTATATACGGTAGTTATTAATGTAAAATTTATCTGAGGACTTAAGGGTTAACTGACATAACAACCAAATGTGTCCAGAGCTATTTACAAGAATACACATTCAAATTTTTCAATTCCTTCTTCCAGCACAAACAGGGACCCATTGCACTGTATTTCTGTTTTTCAAATTGATATGGCCTAATATCGTTTCTTCTCAGTTTACAGAAATTTATTCTGTAATCAGTATGTAAGTAATATGTCATAATTAAGTATATGGTAAATGATTTTATGCTAAAAGAATATTTGTATTTGACAAGAATATTATTAACCCTCTACGTAATGAAGGTGAACAGGTGAATTTAAAATTCCCCCTAGTGCAGTACAACCAAAATCAAATTTTTCTTTATTTTTTCAATTTTTAGCTCAACTTTGGCAAAGCCAAATTTGAGCTTATGCCATGGCCAGTCGGCCGTCTGGCCATCTGTCCATCAACAATTCAATATGGCTCGGGCTAGAGGCCATATTTATGAACCGATCTTTACGAAACTTTTTGGGTACCTTTGTTATGACCGTGGGACGAGAACAAGTGTTTTGGGGTCCGATCTGAAATTCAAGTAGGCCGCTGGCGGCCATTTTGTACAGACTTTGGTGCAATCGGATTTTTGCGCAGAACTTCCATATGAAAGCGCTGATTTGAATAATTTTTTGTATGAATGTTTAGTACCATGGGACACATATAATACAGGTTTTTTTCTTTAAATTATGCAAATTAGACTAACTTTGATGTATTTAGTGTTACTTTCAGCACTGTAAGTGCATATGCCAATGCGGCTCGGGCTAGAGGCCGTATTTATAAACCGATCTTTACGAAACTTCTTGGGTACCTTTGGTATCACAGTGGGACGAGAACGAGTGTTTCGGGGTGCAGTCCGAAATTCAAGATGGCCGATGGCAGCCATTTTGTACAAAATTAGGTGCAATCAGATTTTTGTACAGAACTTCCAAATGAAAGCGCTGATTTGAAAAAAATTTTGTGTGAATGTTTAGTACCATGGGATGCATCACACATAATACGGTTATTTTTCTCGTGCAGAAATTATACAAATTTATTTATTTATTTTTTATTTATTGGTGTTTAAGGTCACATATTTATGCACAATGGCTAATGATGACCGTGACAGTTTTATGGGTGGAGGAAGCCGGAGTACCCGGAGAGAACCACCGAGCAACGGCGAGCAACTGTCAGCTCCCCAACATACTAACTCCACACAAGCAGGGTTAGCATTGGTTGAAGACAAGTGACCATCGACGTGCAGTACGCCTTAGTACACAACGCCACCGTGCCCCCACGCGGGCAATGGAGATGAAGTGTCTTGCCCAAGGACACAATGCGGTTGCCGCAGGTGGGAGTCGAGCCGAGGACCTCTCGGCTTGCAGCCTGCACCTCTACCTACTGAGCCACCTCGCTCCCCAATTATGCAAATTAGATGAACTTTGATTTTTTCAGCACTACTTTCACACAGTAAGTACACATGTCAATACGGCTCGGGCTAGAGATGGTATTTATCAACCGATCTTCACAAAACTTCTTGGGTATCTCTGTTATCACCTTGGGACAAGAACGAGTGTTTTGGGGTGTGGTCCGAAATTCAGGATGGCTGCCAGTGGCCATTTTGTACCGAAATTAGGTCTAATCAGTTTTTTGTACACAACTTCTATATGGCTCAGGCTAGAGGCCGTATTTATGAACCGATCTTTACGAAGCTTCTTGGGTACCTTTGTTATCACCGTGGGATGAGAACAAGTGTTTTTGGGTGTGGTCCAAAATTCAAGATGGCCACCAGCAGCCATTTTGTACCAAAATTAGTGCAATCAGTCTTTTGTACAGAACTTCTGTATGAAAGTTCTGATTTGAATAAATTTTTGTATGAATGTTTAGTAAAATGGAATACATGACATTCAGTACAGGTTTTTTTCTCGTGCAGAAATTATGCAAATTAGATGAATTTTGATTTATTTAGTGCTACTTATACACTGTAAGTGCACATGTCAATATGGCTCGGGCTAGAGGCTGTATTTATCAACCGATCTTCACGAAACTTCTTGGGTACCTTTGTTATCACCTTGGGACGAGAACGAGTGTTTCTGAGTGCAGTCCAAAATTCAAGATGGCTGCCAGTGGCCATTTTGTACCGAAATTAAGTCCAATCAGTTTTTTGTCACAACTTCTATACAGCTCGTATTTGTGAACTGATCTTCACGAAAGTTCTTGGTTACCTTTGTTTTCACCTTGGGACAGGAATGAGTTTGTTTTGGGGTGCCTTTGTTATCACTGTGCTATGAGAACAAATATTTTGGGGTTCAGTCAGACCCACTCTGGGACTCAAAGATTTACCTTTACAATACTTTACCTATACATTTGTTACAGGCTACGGTCTGTATTTATGTACATACCGTTACAATACTTTATATGTACCTTTGTTATCAGGTCATTACCTAGATGTTTGTCATTGCTGTGTCACATACTATACATGTGCATGTCTTGACGACAAGTTGAGCTACAGTGTCATTGACACTTTCATTACTTTCAAAATAAGGCATATGATCCCTCATTAGAACAAGCTTGTCAAGCTCGTTCAATGAAGGGTCATAAGCTATGTTTTTCTTCTAAAAATTGAAATATTTAATTTCTCAGAAATTTTTTTTTTTTACAAATGTAGTCTTTCTGGTTACATGTTATATGTATCCACTTAACCTTTTGGGCATGAGAAACTACTTTTCTGATCCAGTTCCTTGATACATCATAATTTTAGTAAGTATGATGTTTGCTCTGTGAATGTGTAGGGTTGACCCATCAATATTTTAAACGTGTAGCCCTTTGGCTGCACATCGAAAACATTGATTGGTCCACCCCCAAATAATGAATATAGACTCTTCCAATTGCTTTTATTGAACTAACCTTGAAGATACCACCAGGGTTTAAGGGATTATGTCAAGTGTTTCTTGTTGTGTACTTACAGGTATCATTCGCTGCCAGTTACAAGAAAACCAAGTAGAAGAGGCAGCACAGCAGTTAGAATTCCTCAATGAAATTCAGCATAGTATTGGAAAGTCAGCGGTGAGTGTTTTTCATTCTTTTTCATTTCAATTCATCTTCAGTTTCCCTTCATTTCATCCATTTCAAGAAGTTTTGATGGTCTGGTATCTTAAAGAGCAGTAACACATGCCTTGAGATGTTTTGGCTGCCACCGGTCGCCCCACGTCGGGTGTATTTGAGGATCGTGACCCTTCGTGGGTTAAAAGGGTCAGGAGTGAAGCCTGTTTGCCGGTTTGTTCTCACGTCGAACCAGCCGACACAGGCCGTGAGCTTAGGGAGGCCCTCTCCTTGCTCACTCAGGTTCTTTCCAAGAGCCTTCCCATTGCTTCCAGCGAGGCTACTAGTGGTTTCCAGGTGCCCCCCCTGCGGTGCCGCTTCCCGGGATCAGAAACCGTCTGCTTTCTGATCACTCAGGTGTGCCTACACCATGGGAGGCATCAGCTGGTTTGCCCATGATGGGCTATGTGTCTTCCGACCCAGAGGATGAGTCCAATATTCCTGACGTCGAGATCCAACAGTCTTCTGACTTGGGGGCAGCTCTTGATTTTGTGTTTGGGTTCCTTCCAGATCTCAGACCGTCACACCAGCCAACAATGTCAGCCAGGCCGCGATCATCGGTCGCGCGCCTACAACCTGTGGAGCAACCTGCTTCTTGGTGCCTTCGACCATGCCAGTTGGTCCAGGTGGTTGAAGCATTTTCAGCTTTGGACTCTAAGCTGAGTTCCAAGGCTATGAAGACTTTGTTCTTCACCAGAGTTGATACTTTTTTGCCTCCAGTGCATTATCGTTCCTGCGATTCCGCCAATCCGTCAGTCTGCCAGACTTTGACGGTCTTGGATCAGGACTCCACCTCCCTCGGGCTTTCCAAGCCCAAGTTGGCCGTTATTCCTATGGCGACTCTGGAGTCCGTGTTGGGCTTATCGAGAGAGATGCTGGGCATGCTTTCTCTCTCAGATCACGTCATCTTTGCTTTAGCTGCTTATCTGCCTCCAGATAAGTTTGATGACGTACAGGCTCCTTTGAGTTTGCTTTCCAAGGCGCTCATGCAAACGCATGCCTGTAACATGGCTAACTTGGAATTAGTTTGCAGGGACACTGTGTTGGACACATATTGTTCCCTTCCTGAGGGGCAGCGTGCTGGTCTTCGATCTGCTTCTTCGGTGGGTCCGCAACTATTCCATGACTCCGTGGCGATGGTCTGGGATGACGTCCTACGTCATTCCATAGATCAACTGCTGCTACGTCAGCTTGATCAGCCTTCTGTTGGAGGCAGGGGCCGTCCAAAGCCTAACAAGTGCCCTTCTGCTTCCTCTGTGAAGCCAAGAGCTGATCCTCCTGCCACCGCTTCTACTTACTCACGGGGTAAGGATAGGCATCGGCAGTCGTCATCTCGATTCGTCCCAGGTTGAGGCATCCAACTCTGTTCCTTTTGATGTTACACATTGGGAACTTTTGATCATGTAGATAGGCAATCTCCTGTCAACTGGGGCGATCAAGATTGTCAAGAATATTCATTCAGTGGGATTTCCTTCCTGCCTGTTCTTGGTGCTGAAGAAGGACTGCCGACTCCGACCGGTTATCGATCTGAGTATCCTGAACCAGTCTATCATTGCTCCTAAGTTCATCATGGAGACTTTCGGGTCGATTCTCCACTCCATTCACCAGGGAGTTTTCGCTTCCAGCATCGACCTGCGAGATCTTACTTTCACGTACCGATTCATCGGACATCACGAAAATGTATCTCATTTTCGCTTTTCTGGGGCGAGTTTACCAGTTCAAGGCCATGCCCTTCGGCCTCAACCTGACTCCTTGGGCCTTCACCCGACTGGTGTCTCATGTGTTAGCCTTACATCGCATACAGTCCAGGGTGACTACTTCAGCATATCTAGACTATATCCTCCAGATGCATTCCAATGCTGCCTTTCTGGAGTCAGATGTCGACACACTGTTGAGCCTGCTCACGTTGCTAGGGTTCAGAGGCAACGAGGAGAAGTAAGACCTGGTCCCTTCTCATTCATTTTGTCATCTAGGGATGAACTTCCATACTCAGCTGAATACGGTGGCAGTGATTCTCTCAGCTTTTGCCCTGACTCTGTCCCAGTCCATGTCCGTGACAGCTTGGAGTCTTCTCCGGCTGCTCGGTCTCTGCGGTTCGGTGACGGATCTCATTCCTCTAGGTCGGCTGCATGTCAGACCTCTCCAACACTTTCTGCTCAGTCATTGGAGGCCGAATGTCGATCCTCTGAATCTGGTGCTTCACTTACCGCAGTCTCTTCATTGTAACCTTCTCTCCTGGACGGATGTTCAGTGGATTATGCAGGGAGTTCCGTTGGACTTACCCACATCCGATCGTGTTCTGACAGCAGTTGCCAGCTATCTCGGATGGGGTGAGACGTTGGATCCTCTAGGTCATTCCCCTTCACGGGTCATGGGACCAGGATCAAGCAGCTCTTCACATCAACTAGAAGGAGCTTCTTGCTCTTCTTCTGAGTTTCCTGCAGTGGATCTCCCACATTTCGATTCACCAGATTCCTTCTGTTGTCTGACAATTCTGCACTGGCTGCTTACATTCAGAAACCAGGGTGGCACGTACTCTGTTCCCATGTACGAATTGGCTCAGGATCTTCTACTGCTCACTCAGGATGTCAATGCCAGAGTGGTGGTTTGTCACATTCCCGGTCGTCTGAACGTCCTAGCTGACTCCCTGTCCTGATGGGGCAGGGTCATTTCTACTAAGTGGATGCTCCACAGGGCGGTGTTACAGTCACTTTGCGATCTCTGGGGTCGTCCCCACATCGATCTCTTTGTCACTCGATTGGAACGGTCTTGTCGACTACGCCTTCCCGCCGGTTCCGATTCTGCCTCAGGTTCTGACCAAGATACGAACCTGCAGGTGTCGAATCATTTTGATCGCTCCCCTGTCTCCTCAGTGGGTATGGGTCAATCTGCTCCGCTCTCTGTTGGCGGCAGCTCCAGCACATCTCCCTCTACATCACGACCTTCTTTGCCAAGGTCACTTGAGGAGGTTTCACCGACTTCATTTTGCCTTCACGCATATTTTTTGTCAGGTCCTCCATAGAGGTTTTTTCGAGACAAGCAGTGAAGTGCATTTCTTCTTCAAGGTGTCACTCCACTGGTTTAGCTTATGCAGCTAAGTGGAAGGTCTTCTGTCGATGGTGTGCCAATCACTGTTGATTATGCCAATCCTTCGATTTCACAGATTGTGGAGTTTTCTGGTATATCTGTTTGATTCTCGGGGTCTCCAGTCTGTTACCATCAAAGGGTACAGGTCTATGCTTTCGGAGACCTTTTCGTATGTGAGACAGCATCGTATCGGCACTAATCCATACCTCTCCAAGCTTGTTTGTCACTTTTCCTTGAAAAGGCCTAGGACTTTGCAGCTTAGCCCAAGATGGAATCTTTCCTGGGTGCTGCTTTGCTTGGGGTGTTGGGGGGGGGGGGGGGGGGGGTGGCACCGTTCGAACCTTTATCCCAGGTGGATATGCGTTTTCTCACATACAAGACTGCTTTTCTGATGGCTTTTGCCTCAGCCAGATGGGTTAGTGAGCTTCACGTCCTCTCAGTTGACCCGGCCTTTTTCAGGAGCTCTCCCAATGGTGTTACATTTACCACTGATTGCTCCTTTCTGGCCAAGAATCCGATACCAGAAACGACTCCACCTCCTATCTGTATTAGGGCTCTTCCTTCTGTTGAGGGTAACCGCCCTTTGCTCTGTCCGGTTCGTGCAATTCGCATTTATCTCAATTGGATGCAGTTCATTAGGAAGGGTAGGAAACAATTTTTTCTGTCTCTTATTCCTGGCCGACAGAAGATCTCTTCTCAATCCATTTCTCGATGGATTTGTCTTGCTACTCGCGCGGCGTACGCTCATCTTGTGACTGGCGATTGTATTACTAATCATATTTCTGCCCATGAGGTGCATGCATTGTCTACCTCTTGGGCTTATACTAACTCCTTCATGTTGTTGGATGTTATGCTGGCAGCCTACTGGAGAAATGCTACTTTCTCCACGTATCTGCATCAGTTGCAGGAGCAGGCAGAGGACCTTTGTACTATGGGTCCTCTTTCTTCTGCTCAGGCTATTGTCTACCCTAGCCATTTGGCTTCTTACAAGGTCAGTTCCAGCTCTGTGCTGTTACTGCCCTTTCTGTCTGTGCATCGCACAGAACCATACGCCTCATCTCTCATTGTCTTTTACTAATGTTTGTGATGGTATGGTTTGATAGGCCTAGGGACCTCTTCCTCTGTCCACGGTTCCAGTGCAGTTGGGTTATGTGGGGGTTGCTTATGTGATTCCCTCCATCCTATTGTCTATTCAGCCTATAGTAAACAATTGTAAGGTAGGTTGAAAAGAAATTTAACTTTTATAGTAAATTTCCTTTCTTATTATACCTACCACAATTGTTTATATGGAGGCCCTCCTGTCTTCTTATTCGGGTAAGAATCCTACCTCCCCGCTGATCACATAACTCCTATGTTGGCAGGCTCAAAAGAATGGTTCATTAGTGACTGCCTGCGCACTGGTTCCGGAAGTCGTGGATTTGTACTAAGAGAAGAGCGTCCCCTACTGGTTGTGCACCGATGGTGCTTGACCTAGTTTTGGCTTATTTTTTCTTGGTGCTTTTGCACCACTTTTCTTTCCCAAATCACTTTGGAAAGATCAAAATAGAGAGTATATTTTCCGAGTTAGGGTCTTCCACTTTAGTGCAAGCCTGTAGTAAATAATTGCAGTAGGTATAATAAGAAAGGAAATTTACTATAAAATTTAAATTTCTCAGGCCATCCTGCATGGTCACTTTGGCTGCCGCATGCTCTCTTTTTATAACCAATGCAAACTTGAAAAAATAAAAATTAAATGACTTGTATCTAATACTTTACCCAAGTTAATAAAATTGATAAATTTATCTTGCACTCAAGGGACTAAATACACCACCACCTTTGCTATTCTGTAGATTATGAGGCCTAAAACATAAAATAAACCAAGAACATAAACTTTTGATGGCAAAGAAATAATTACCAGAAAAAAAAAAAAGGAAAAGAAAAAAATGCCCGCCCACATGCAATTTTACAAAAATGGCCTGGGAGACAGAAGATCCACTTTGTGGGACCTTAAATATCTTGTTTTTTTTAGGAAAGGTGTTGGGGGGAGGGACTTGTTAACAGCATTGGCACTTCTCATCAAAATGTTGCAGGTTCGATCCTTGTTATCTGCATTGTATTCTTGGCAATACACTTAATCTCAGTTGCCCAAGTGGGAGCATGGTAGCACAGTGTGCTAAAGTGTGCTATACATTGATGGTACACATACTTTTACCAATATAGAAATCCTATTTGTGTAGGGTTTTAAAGATGGAGAGTCTGGTAGTTACTAACCACAGCTTGGTGGTTCTCTTCAGGTACTCCGGCTTCCCTCACTCGTAAAACAGTCTGACATTATATTGGCTTGGCCGTTGGAAGGGTCATTAAACCCCAATAAACAAACACACAATGTTTAAGTGTATTTAAACTTCTGTGTCATCTGAAAAGAAATGTGATTTACAGTATGAGGAGAATGGATTATCACAAACACTTGCATATAAGAGTTAACAACAGAAAATAACTATCAAAATCTTGGAAAAAGTATAAGAAGCACATCAGTCTCATGGCCAATGGTCCTTTTATTTTTTAGAGATGGATTCTGGTAATGTGTTCTGTATGCTGTGCAGGATGAAACATACCCTCTTCACACTGATGTTGAAATATCAAAGTTCAGCCTGCAAATATTTCCCATTATGCAGCTAGGAATGTAACCAGTTCAATCTTGTTTGACAGAGCTGATTGTGAACTGGCAAACAAGATTGAATTGATTAAATTCCTAATTGTATTGTCGGTAAAAAAATTGTTGCCTGAAATTTTTGTATTTGAACGTCAGAGTGAATAGGGTTAAGGAAATCTTTGAAGGGAAAAAGACATCTTTCTGAGTTCCTTTGGAATGGATGTTATGGTCTTCTCAAAATTTTTCTACATACAGAACTAGTCATGGTTTGAGCTGATTATTCGGTGAACTGAATGGGTAAGAAAAGATTATTTCACTGAACATTAGAAATCAGAAATGCGGTTCAAATAATGAAATTTGAATGGCAAGTTTAATGGCTAATACTACTTGTATAGACTGCATCAAAACATTTACCATACACATCAATTTATTGGACAAAGGATTAGGAGGCTCTGTTTGAACAGAGCACTTATTCTTATGGTCTTACTAGCTTATTTAAAGAATTGTCTCTCATTATCCATTTGGAGTCTTGAATGGGTGGGAGAACTTGTATTTTTATACCACAACCAATGGCCCAGACTAGCTGGTGCTAACTCAAATTAATCCAGGGCCAAACACAAATGTTGCCCCTCAATTCCCCAAATTTGCATGCAAAACCAAAAAAATTAAGTCCTAAATGGTCCTCCATACTTTAGTGATCTGCGCATGCACAGTATGTAGGCAGGTATCGAAATTAGTGCAAACCATCATTCTTTGTTTGGCCCTAAAGTCAGTAACAATAAACTGATATCTATGCTTTCAAATCTCCTTTTTTGAGGATGCCAGACACAAATCAATGATAAAATTGGTGGATCCAAGGCTTTAAATGGATGATGGAAGTGAACTATGGTGGTTGGAAACGTTCAAGGCTGTATCTTTATAATAATTATAAAAAATATTTCATGTTTCCCAATTTCGGGAAATATGCCTGATGTCATCATTCTTGCTAATGATTTATCCACTGTTTGTTAAGTGTTCCTACCCTATCCCTCCTTGAAGCCCTCATGTTAAACTTTTTGGCTATTTTTTATTGAAATTTTTAATTAA
Source organism: Pictodentalium vernedei (assembly GCA_031216915.1). Lineage (NCBI taxonomy): Eukaryota > Metazoa > Mollusca > Scaphopoda > Dentaliida > Dentaliidae > Pictodentalium > Pictodentalium vernedei. The sequence goes on along the minus strand of CM062289.1, from coordinate 144,034,754 downwards.
ATTTCTTGGAAGTTTAACGTGTATTACAGAATGTTTATTCTGTTTATTCCCATGGTTACGTCCTCACCCTAGGAGTGTTAGGTCATTTTAGTCTTGCATCTCCTATCCGATGTATCGTTTTTTCTTTGTATGAAGATCTAGCTTTACATCTGGTAGCATTTAAATCAGTTACTGACTTGGGCCTTTTTGTGTGCCTGATGTCTTGTTTCCGATTTTTTCCTTTGACATTGTTACATTGGCAACGTCTTCAAATATATGTAGTATTTAGTATTATATTACTGTAGGATTATTGTAGGATACATTGATTATGATTCCGGTAGTGTTGCTCAAAAAATTTGGATTTTGTCCACACTTAGGCTCTATCGGGATGCCCTTGGGCTCATCATGTTCCTTTTGGGAACTTAGGCTTTTTCAAAAAAATTTCGAAACATTTTTTATTTAATTTTTTGAATTTGGTTTTGATTGCTATTATTCATGTATCTTTATCATACATTTTATTGTCGAGTTCGTAGGAGGGCTATTGACTTTGTATTTTGATTGAATCATGAAAGCTTACTGCTCAAAATGCAAGGCGAGGAAGTCTTCCTCAGATTTACATGCTTGTTGCCTTGCCTGTAGTCGATGCACTCCTACGGATTCTTGTCCTAGATATGTTAATTGGGATGACAACTGTTGGAGACGGGTGTCACGGTATGTTGTTGGCAGTGAGATTCCTATGCCGGAACTCTCACCGCAAGATAATTCAAGTTTTTCAGTTTCTTTTTCGGAGGAACAAAAACATGGTGATGGTATTGTGACACCCACCAAAAGTGTGCTACCATCATTGTGCTCTGATGAGCAAACAGAGCTAGCTGCAAAGGTGCTCATGAATCTTAAGCAAGGGATAAGGCCTCTAGTTAGTGTTCTTAATCCCTTGCAAGCAGCTAGCTCGACCGGCGAAGCAGTTAATCCATCCGTGGGAGCCATGACACCGGGTAAGTTCGTTGCGGTTGAAGGAAGTGTAGATTTGGGTAGGACGAGCACCTTAAAATCAAAAGCTCACCCAGCAATGACGGAAACAGGGAGGAAGTCAGCAAGTTTTTCTCGGGAGGCTTGGCAAGGTCTGACAAGGCCGTGAGCACGAGAGGTCCCGCTCTAACCCAACAACATTTGGGGCCAAATGTTGTTTTGAGAAACTTGCACCAGCCGGATCATATATCCACACCTGCCACTCGGGACGCTCCGTCTAGACTGCAGCCAGCCTAGGCTTCAGTCCTGGCTTCCTCCGCTACGATTCAAAAGCACGCACGACCGCATCCTAGCTACCCGACTTTGGATATCCAGCCAGGTGCGTGAAGACGGAGCCAGTCTTCGCCTGTGAAGTTGAACCATCCGGTAGCTAGGGAACTGAGGCTTTGATCATCGGGACATTCAGAGAAGAGATCCATCACTGGAACTTCGTCCCAGGAGCAGCAAGCGACAAAAAAACAGAAAACCGCTGCTCCTCAAGCCTCGGTAACGGACTTGCTGTTGCAGATTGCGCAGCTGATCGCAGCATCCCAGCAAGTGCAAGAGCAGCCTCCAGCAGACTCCGGTAGTGAGCTGTCGGATGGATGCACATGCAGGTGCGATAGATTGAACGTCACGGCTGATTCAGTCGGATGGTGAAAGGGACAAGGAAGAGGTTTACCCTTCCCTTTTGGAACAGCATATGGTAGCGATGGATTTTATCCATCAATACTATCCTGAATTTGTACAGTCTAGACAGGTGTCGCAGGCCTTCAGCCATGTTTAACCTCTCTGGTGCTAAGAGGAAAGGCGTTTTCTTATCGACATCTTCCATAAATATATCGTTCCTTGGACCATGTTCATTTAAAACGGTTGGAGATGTCCAGAGAGCTCCTCTGTGTTTAGATGAGTAGGCTGGGAATTTTGGTATGTCCCTACCTGCTTCATTCAACTTGTGCGCGGATGTGATGGAATGTGCTATTTCATCAAATAGAGCGAATCTGGACACGATATCCTACGCAGATCATCTCACCAGTGCTATGGCACAATGTCTTAATGGGAAGGAATTTGAGGACATTTATTCCTCTCTTAGAGTTCTTTCCAGGGCAGTCATGTATGCCACATACAGTACGTGCCAAGTGTATTACATCCCAATCACCTGCCCCCGTGCTGAGTGAAAATCGCATTTTTCAGCCGGTGTCACACGATGTTGATTTTTGAACACCGTGGCGTGACATGAAAAGGATTATGAAGAATCTTTGTTCCGTGAAAACAGTAGTTGATTAAATTTGAGAAAACAAAGGATTTATACATGGGTATTGTTGTGACCCAGTGTTCAACCGTGATGCTTTGAGTATGTAATAATAATAAGAGTATGTGCTTCTGTCAACTCGCAATTCACAAAATAATTCACACGTGGTTATATTCTCTCGATATTTTGTCACATAAAGAAAATATAAATAAATTGAAAATGCTTGTAATAAAACAAAGCGCTAACCCAGAGTCGATGTTTTCTTTCCCGGGTACGAAAACTGTGTACGCATTCTGTTTGTCTAACCCAGACTAGCCTACCTAAATATTATTTATGCAGTTGGTAAGTGTACCCACCGAAAATTTATTTATTAAATCAACCTGGACTCTGGGTTCGACTCATATCGATATCAAGGAAAATCTCATCGGTAGGCCAATTTAAACTTTTGTGCGTAGGCCTAACACCCCCCCCCCCCCCCTCCCCCCCCCCCCCACCATCTTCCTTTTTTCGGAAAGTCATTCGGGTCTACACTGCAGGCCATAAATAAATTTCACCCCGACTAAGATTCTTAATCTGTACTTTGTGCCAAGGGCATCTAGCTAGGTTTTCCTCAATCGGATGCTGCTGGTGGGGGTGGGATTATATTCTTTGGCGGAAACCTTACCCTCGCCCTATCGGCGCCATTAATTTGTTCACCAGCCCCACCCTCCATTCTCAACATCGCCATGGTCAATTTTCCGACCACTTTCCGATTTTGACACAAGCCCTGCCCCCCTCCCCTTCCACCCAATGAGGGATTTGACAAAAAGAAAAGCTTGTTGGAACATCAAGCGAATTTTCAGATAACAGGCCATATGGTAGGCTATCTATGAGCCGCCAGGTTGCTGGACACCTCATGATAACAAATAAGTGTACAAGCAAATTCTTTTATATGAGGTGGTCCCATTGTGAATCGCCTCGTAATTGCTGGACGTAATGGGTTATTCCTACCCCTCCAATATTCTACATTGGTCATCACTGTGCAATAACATATGGTTTATATAATAATCGGTGGCTGTTTGATTAAACTTTTGATCATTAATCTTATTGTGGTAACTGTCTTATTAAAAAAGATTATTGCCACTATATATGGTTTTAATTGCTGAACAAACTACTAGAATTATTTGTTATAGTTATATGTGCTAACTCTATAAGGATGTTGAGGTGTGACTTCATTTTTACATAGTTGATTAATTGGGAATAAGTGTCAAAATTATCAGCTGCCAAATTCAATGAACTCTTTCTCGAGTTGAAGAAAAAAAAGCCTGATTCTAAATTTCATCTGTCTGTGTTTTCAAAGCAAGGCTGTTATCCATAATTTGTCAATAGTCAGCTGCCAAATTCAATGAACTCTTTCTCGAGTTAAAGAAAAAAAAGCCTGACTCTAAATTTCATCTGTCTGTGTTTTCAAAGCAAGGCTGTTATACATAATTTGTCAATAGTACACACTGAATGGCTGCGATTAGACGAGGGGTAAGTATTGGTTGATTACGACAAAAACACTCATGCAGTGAAGTTTCCACTCACACAGTGTGCTCAGGTTAAAGTAAAAAAAAGCTTACAGCACACTGGGGACATACTTCAGTTTGAACGCCTCAAGAATTCGTTTCAAAGCCTCTAGACCAAAATACTAAGTTATATTACTTTAATTTAACCCGGCGGGGCGAACTGAGCGGAGCGAAAAGCATTCAGACGATAAAATGGCTGACTTCTCAGACACGTGTTGTTTGGAAGTTGTGAAAAATTAATGCCCTCGTATTTAAAAAAACACACTTTCTGGTGTTTTCTTTCATATGATATTGATGAATAAATAGTCAAAACATACGATCACTGTTTTTCTTTCATTCGAATGCACGTTTCTTTAACCATTTAACACAGAAATGCATGTCCGATCAGAATATCGATTCACCCCAAACAGCCGACTTTGTGGTGAGAGAACCTCCCAACCGTAAAATTGGCTTTTGACCGATTTCTGATGTTCTGCTGTTGGGTAAATAACTTCTGTTTGAAGTAATTTGGATATCACTGATGGACATGGCTGCCTTTTTATTTGTTTATTTTTTATAATAATTTTACCAATTGACAGTAAAGGGGGGAGGGGGGGGCAATTCAGATACACTTTTTTTTGCCCAACCCCCACTTTTGAAAATGAAAGCAGTTTTCATCATTTAATTATTAGTTAACCCTTGGCTGCATTCACTGGTAGGTTAAATAGATAGATCTGTAATAAGCCCAAACAAGCCCAACTGAAAAAAATCTTCTTTTTTTTTTTTTTGCATCAACTTAATTATTATTGCTCAGGTCGTGAGCTGTCGTTGGACCGAGCTCGTTCCATTTAAGAGTCTACAGACATGTTTTTCCGGAAATCATTTTTAAAAAATAATTGAATCTACCTTGGGATCGGGCAATCATTTTCTGAATTGAAAAAAAAAATTAAGCCTATGTATGATTTCATTTTCACCCGGGGCAAAGTAGGCCTGTATGGCTACACCAAACTGTATTGGAGGTCATTTTGTTGGGAGGGATGGGGGGGGGGGACTTATCCTGCTGAATCCTTCATGACATTCATTGATAGACCTTGAAATACTCTGCTTCTCTTAGCTACCAGGGATTTCTGAGTAAAAGTGCTCGTCAATTTTACTGCCACAAACGCAAGATACCATAGGGTATATTTCCATAAAATAAAAGACGGGTGGAGTTAAGACGGAAGGCTTTAATACTTTTCGTTCTCAGTTTGATGCTCAGAGGATTTACACGCACAGACCAGGTCTATTCTTGTGCAAGTGTTGATCTGTTCGCATCCATTTACGTCTCCAGACACTTGTTTCAATTTTTGTTTTTTACTTTTGTCGATTTGGAAAGGGGGGGGGGGGGGGTGGTGGCTCAGCTGGTAGAGTTGCAGGCTGCAAGCCGAGAGGTCCTCGGTTCGATTCCCACCTGCGGCAACCACGTTGTGTCCTTGGGCAAGAAACTTCACCCCGATTGCCTACATGGGGGCACGATGACGCTGTGTACTGAGGCGTACTGCATGTCGATGGTGTGCATGTCTTCAACCAATCTACCCCTGCCTGTGCTGCGGTGCAGAGTTCAGAGTTACGATGTTGGGGAGCTGACAGCTGCTCATCGTTGCTCGGTGGTTCTCTCCGGGTACTCCGGCTTCCTCCACCCGTAAAACTGTCACGGTCACGATTAGCCATTGTGCATAAGTATGTGACCTTAAACACCAATAAATAAATAAATAAAGGGAGGGGGGTGAATTCGGTTCCTTTAAGTACATGTAGCCTACTCTGTGTTTTCTTTGGAATTACGGTTATGGTTTTAACCCTTGTTCTTGTGTTTCCATTTTGTCTGTAAAGTTAACTTTAATGTCACCGAACGTTCGATAAATTAATAGAACTTTTCGGATCCACGCAGCGTCAAATGTCAACATTGTGTCAGTCACGATATTTTTTATTTTTATTTCCGGTTTCAATTGCATGTGAGATTGCTGCCTACACTGCCTCAGTCTGAGTATTTTCATTCTGATCACACGTTAGAGGTTGAATAATATCGCTTTTTTAAAATCTTTTAAAGTTTTTTTTTTTTAAATGCTACTGAGACTCAACCGGCCCACAAACTCGCTCAAAAGCCAATTTCTGAAACCTACAATATGATCAGAAATCTAGTTTACATGCGTTTCCCACGGCGTTTGCAAATGGGCCACAACGGCGTCTGTCGGTGGAGGGAAGGGTGTCAGAAACAATATCCATGTGTCTTTTAATTTTATGTTTTAATTTTCAAGTTTGTTTTATCTCCGGCGGCACTTCAAAAGAGTTACGGGAGCACATTGTTTTATTGGTAATCGAGACTTCCAGTGTAAAAAAAAAGTCACTAATCTTTTTCACCCTTGAACGCGGTATGGACACGGTGATTTATTCATTCATAATTACACCGTGTGACACGGTGTCTGCCGGTGATTTTTTAAAAAACGACCACCGCGTTGGGTGTTTGAGACGTAATACACTTGGCACGTACTGTACAACTCCACCCTGACAGTGGCCAATTTGGAATTAATCAGATGTGATGCTGCCCTTGCGTCGTCATCGCTTATAGATGACAAGGTGAAAAGCTCTCTCTGAGTCGCTCCGGTCTCCAGACATACTCTGTTTGACGACAAGCTTTTGTTAATCTATGAGCAGGCTACTAAGAAAACTTCCAGTGCTCTGCTTTTGAAGTTGGCGTCTCAACAACATACTTCAGCAAACTGGGGTAAGCGAGGACGTTCCGCATCTAAGTCATCTAAAGAGAACTCCTCGCGAGGAAACAAGAAACCTCTTATAATTACTCTGGAGGTCATCAGTACAGCTCATTTATAAACATCGATCATATTTTATTAGAAAGGGAAGAAAATGTTTCTTTCATTCTTTGATTCCTAACAAAAAAGATATTTCTGTTCATTCTGTCGCTAGATGGAGTCAGTTGGCAATACATATTGCCCACGAAAATCTGTTTTTGGATCAACGTTCTGTCAACAAGATTTCAGCACACGAGGTTAGTACACTGTCCACTTTGTGGTCTTATTCTAACAGTATAGCCATTATATTACTGATCTCATGAATGCTGCTTACTGGACACAGCCCTCTTCATTTACCAAGTTTTACCTGAGAAATTTAGAGTTCATCTCCGGTGACCTTAGATCTTTGGGTCCTCTTTCTGTTGCTCAGAAAGTCGTCCATTAATGTTACATCTATAAGGTCTTTAGGCAGTCTGCTCGAACACTGACGCTGTTCCGCTGCCCTCTTCATACTGAGGAATTTTACCTCAGAACAAGGGGAAGGGGGATGGTTTTTCCCTTATGATTATCCAGCTTTATAGTGAAAATCAAGCAAATACCTCCTCCAGAGAGAGCAGTCCCGTGTTGGTGCTGGATAGTTTTAATGTGTAGCTCGGTGTGAAGCAATAACTATGTCTCATTTCTGTACTGTTTTTAAAGTGTAGCTCACTGTGAAGCATTTGTATATGTTACGTGTCAAACGAACGTTAATATTCAATCCTTGGACACTTTTAAATGAGTATAAAGCATCTCATTCTCTGGACTAGCTTTAGGACACTTTTAAATGAGTATAAAGCGTCTCATTCTCTGGACTAGCTTTATATATTGGTTTCCTTCACTGAATTAGCATAACGTGTTATGCTGGCATTAAATGGAGAAATTATGTAATTCTCAATTACATTGTTGGTGTTATGCCATTCTCTTTTCTCTTAAAAGAGAAGGACATATATAATTCCTATGTCTTCTCCTATTCTCCTGTAGGAGCTATCCTTTATTGAAGTAATTGAGAGGTTGGATTTTCCTTTTAAGTCTAAGGCCCTCCAGCCTTTTTACGATTCCGCTAGTCTGGGCCATTGGTTGTGGTATAAAAATATGATATATTTTAAGTAATTTGTATATTTTTTATACTTACCAATGGCACAGATCACAAAAGTATGGAGGACCATCTAAGACTTAATTTTTTCGGTTTTCCATGCAAATTTTGGAGGTTAGGGGGCAATATTTGTGTTTGGCCCTGGATTAATTTGAGTTAGCACCAGTTAGTCTGGGCCATTGGGAAGTATACAAAATATACAAATTACTTAAAATTTATCATTTTCAGCTTAACTTGTAATGTCTCATAACAAGCATGCAGTTGTTAGAATTAACTTTGATGATTCAAACAGTGTGATGTATTCCTGATATGTAATTATGTTTATTTGTATTTTGCTAGGAACTGGCATACTTAACTGCAGTATTAGGTCGAAAAAGAGGAGAGGGTCCAGAGAAAGTTACACAGACCTTAAATGAAGCAATAGAACGCCATTTTTCAACACTTAAGGTATTGATGCCAATAGTCACTTTACTTCTTTATAATTCCTACAGTATCTAACCTTAGACACTCAGAATAGGTCTCTCATGTTCAGACTTTGAGTTTCAGATTTGACAGTTTCTTTTGAATAAACCATCTGACCCTCTGGACTGCATGCTTTGAACCTTTTTCAGCATTGCATTCTTACTCATCTACCACACTGAAAGTGCAACCTGGTACATAGCAAATAAATCAATCTGAAAAATAATATACATCCCCAAAACATCATTTGACGTCTGAGTTTTGGAAATTTGTTGTCAGGCAGTCCCACCATGCCTGGATTACAATGTTTTTATTTTGATGAGTCCCACATCTCATTGACTTTCTATGATGAAAGAACTTGATTGTATTGGCAAAGAGGCAAATGAGTTGCAGGCCCATTTGTATTTTACTCCTTGCATGCTATCTTTTGAAATAGGTTTCATTTGGGTGCATTTAACCAAGCTCAATGTACTTTTTGGCCAATAATTCCTTGAGTTAAATTTAGATGAATTTTCCATTAAATCTTGCCATGGCTGCTTCAGAGTAGCCATGACTAGATTTGATGAAAAATATTTTGAAAATACTCAGTGGGTTAAGAGTAACATTATGACTGAAAAGGGTCCTTTTATTCAATGGAGTAAAACCTTACTGAAGATAAGAATAAATCATACATGGTTTGTGTTGTATCAATGAAATGAGCTTATTTTGATTCAAAAATAAGAGGTGGTGGGTGGGGGGGTGGGGGAGAGATCAATCCAGTTGTTATGAAGAAATGTCCAGGATTACAGTGGCCCTGAAAACAATGGACTCTTAATGTTCTTGAGTATTCAGATTTTCATTCACAATAAGGTCAACTAAGTGTGTATATACTCGCCCAAAAAAGAAAGTCTGCATTGCAGAAATTGATCAAAGTCCAAAAAAATAATTTTGTAGGTGTAAAGAGTGTTAACCTGTTCATGAATAAGTTATATTGAACACAAAAACAGCTTTCCCCGTTAAAATTGCATTAACGTTAAATGACGTTCTGCACGTTTGTGAAAAGGCATGTTTTGCATGTGGAGAGTCTGAAAATTCATGCAGCAGTGTGAATCCTTGGGTATTTAAACACTAAAGTAAGGCCTTAATATCGTTCACATTTAAACTAGAGCTGCTGTTAAAACGACTCCACATTAGCATGCCAAGATTGACAATGAATCAACGTCACCTTGCCCTGGGTATGATTAGAGCTGGCAGAACACACAGAGAGGTTGCCCAGCATTTGAACTGCCACCGTAACACTGTAGACAGGCTAGTCCATCGACATGCACAACATGATGACGTTCGAGACCGACCCTGTTCCGAGTTACCACCCCTGCACAAGATCGGTATATCCGTGTCGTCCATCTCCAGAACCGGCAACAAACGGCAACGACAACAGCCAGGAACATCCCTAACCTGAGACGGATACATCCTCAAACAATAATCAACTGGCTGAAAGAATACGGGTTACGTCCTCGAAGACCTGCATTTCGTCTGATTTTGACGTTATGTCATCGTCGTGCTCGACTGCAGTGGTGTAGACAACATCTCAGGCATCCCTTACACTGGTGGCGATGTGTTTTATTCACAGATGAATGTCGTTTCCATCTTTCATCATCAGATGGCCGCCAGAGAGTGCACGGATGTCGAAATGAACGCTACGCAGATCCATGTGTCATGGAGCGAAACCGTTAAGGGGGAGGGTCTCTCATGGTGTGGGGTGGCATCATTGCCCATAACAGAACTGAGCTGGTCATTATTGATGGCAATCTCAATGCAGCAGATATCATGATGAAGTGCTTACATCTGTTGTTGTCCCATTTCTGCAACGTCACGGCCCCGGCGTCATTCTACAGCAGGACAACGCCCGACCCCATGCAGCTCGTGTTGTTCAACAGTATCTGCAGCAACAACAAGTGGATGTTCTTCCCTGGCCCGCAAATTCGCCCGATATCTCACCCATTGAGCACGTATGGGACGAAATGAAACGTCAGCTACGCCGGCTTCCCCATGCACCGTCAACGCTTGTGGAACTCCAAAGACAGCTTATCAGAATATGGAACAACATCCCACAACACTTCCATGCTAACTTGTTCACTTCCATGAGGCGTAGATGCACAGCAGTAGTCGATGCAGACGGAGGTCATACCAGATATTGAGTGTGTGACTTTTGTGTTTGACCCTTAGTGTCTTTGACTCTCCATGACACCAAGAGTATTCGTTGTAGCGTAATGAAATTTCTCGTGTTGATCACAAATTGATTCATCTGTGATTGAATAAAATTTCCATGAATGAAAATGATATATATCTTTTTTTAGTGTTATTTTTTAGCATGCACACTTTCTTTTTTGGGAGAGTATATATACACATGATTCTGCCTGCACTACCTTGATCACAGTGATCTATCTTGAAAATATTATTTTGTCAACATTTGTTTATTGTAGTGGCACTCATATAGTTGATTAAAATTTTGAAAATTTATTACAGAAGTATAAATTCTGTGAGACTTTATTTAACTATAAGTAATCTTTTTTTAAATATTTATAACAGGGTATTCCCCTTGGTACACAGTATTATTTACTTCTGAATCCAGACTTCTTGTTACAAATTATCAAAGACTATCTACAGTTTGCACCGCAAGTGGTAAGTTTGTCAACAAGTTATTATTTTAAAGAGAACAATAGGCCATTGTTTTGGGGAAAAAATGTTCAGTTGATGAAACCAGTGAAATTCCATCTGCAAAAGTACCTTTCGTCACATACATCATTATACTGAAACTGTCTGTTCCTGTTTTACATTATATTTAAAAGCATGTCATGTTACCCAACCCAAGGGCCTTATCTTAACCCTTAAGGGGTAAATCCTACTTGGTAACTTTTTACAGGGGGGGGGGGGGGGTGGGGGGATGTGTCCCCCACTTTCCTTCAAAGTTGGTCCTCGAAATATGTCCAAACATGGCATAAAAATCGCAGGGGGGTAAGGTACACAGGGGTTAGGTTGTAGATTTGTGGACTGCTTGTCCTAATGTCTGTGTCGGTGAAAAGGTAGACAGTCGTCATTACATGAAAAACCTCAAAATATCCGCTCAGATGCAAGGAGATGGGGGTTTTGAACCATGGAATTCAAAATTTTTCCTTGGCCACCCCATATCGAACACATTTATTTCCCTCTAGTGGAAACCCTGATTATTGTTACCTTGGTTATCCAGCTCAAACTTTAGGGACGCAAAATTCTGAGATGTGAAGGCTTGGAAAGCTTCTCCCGCACACATCCCCCTCCCCCTATTAAAATGGAGCTAAGCCAGGCTCTGCAAGTTTGTCCCGTCCCCCCCCCTGCTTTGGGCTTCCTACGCCACTGCTGTTATGGCAACACCTCATCTGAAAGCAAAATAAGCGACATCAGCATGGGCTTTCCTCTCTCCCTTTCCTTTATTCCTCCCTAGCTATTCTCCCATGCTTTTGGCTTATGTTTTGTAATGTTTATTACTAAAATTTCTTGGGAGTTTTGGCTTGGAAACAGAATTATTTTCTGTTTTTCCCCCATGTTTACGTCCTCACCCTAGGGGTGTTTAGGCGTTTTGATCTGCATCTTCCATCTGATGTTCTACAGTTTCTTCTCTGGAAGTCTCTGTTTTGCATCAGATAGTGTTTAAATTGGTAACTGATTTCGGGCCATGTTTGTTTCAGTGCCTGGAGTCATGTTTCCAGTTTGTTGACACTTTTGCTTATGTTGACAACTGTTACTTCTGACAATGATTACTTGTCTTCTGCTTAATTTAGTTCATAGCAAGATACTTTAATATTGTCTGTAAGTGTTACATTAATTTTTCAAAATGATTAAAATTTTTGTCCACACTTAGGCTTTTTTGGGATCCTTTGGGCTCAGGGTTCCCATTGAGAACTTGGGCTCTTCTAAAAAATTTTTCTTAAAATTTTTTTTTTTTAAATTATTTTCTTTTGAATGTTATAATGAATTATAATATATTATGTATATTTATTTCAAGAGTTAGTGCGAGTAATATGATGGTGTATATTTTTTCTGGTTGAAAAAATATTCTTCAATCGTAATGCGAGGATTTCTTCCTCTAATTCACAAGTTCATTGTGTTTCTTATAGTCAGTGTAGTCACATTAATTCTTGCTCTGTGTGTGTTGATTGATATGACAATGTTGGAGACGTGTGTCACAGTATTTTGTTGCGGTGAGAGGTCCATTACGGTTCTCGCTCCGTAGGGTCACTATATATTATCAGTTTCTTTTTCAGAACTCAGAGTGATGTTTCCGTGATGTCTTCAATAAGTGTGTCTCCGTCGTTGCAATATTAGGGCTAGCAGGAAGTGCTCAAGATATTACGACAATTGCTGGGAGTTAGCTAGTTCTATCAAAGGCATTGTCGCCCACTAGTCCGCCCGGTGTCACGACCATTCACCAGGAAAGAATGGCTCAGCACCAGGGTTAGTCCATTGCGGTCCGGGGAAGCAGATTGGGTGATGCAAGCACTATAAAACTTCAGATGTGCACACCCAGCAACGACGGATCCGAGGATAGTACGGAGGAAGCCTGTCAGTCCGATAGCTAGCTCGTCCAAGTCCCCCTGACCGCGAGCGAGAGAGGCCCCCTCTCTCTTGCATCAACATCTGCGATGCAATGTTGTTGTATGTTGTTTGCTTAGTTGGAGCTTACGTCCACTCCTCCTGCTCGGGACGCTCCGTCGCATGACAGTCCTACGCGGCTGTTATATTGGCTTCCTCATCCTCGTCAACACACATGACCGCACCTTGGCTACATGACCACAGATTTCCAGGGGACGTTTGCATATTATATAAATGCAGGATTGAACGTCCCTGGTGCTCCTGCTTCGCCGACTAAGGAATACACGTCGACCAGGCCACTCCATCTGCTAGCTAAGGATACAAGACCTTTCCAGTTGGGATGTTCGCATATTATATAAATGCAGGAATGAACGTCCCGGGAGCTTCCAGCAGATATTCACGTAGGACCGTAGCTCCACAGGTCTCATAGGGTAACATGAACTAGGTATTGTTACCGTGATGTCTTCGTAAGTGTGTTTCCGTTGTCACAGTCAAATGAAGTTAGCGGCAAAGTGCTCATGTAGATAAGTCAGTTGCCTGGAGTTCCCTAGTAGAATCGATGGCATTGGCGTCCGCTAACTCGCCCGGTGTCGCGACCATTCACCGAATGGCTCAGCACCCGGGTTCGTCTGTTGCGGTCCAGGAAGGAGATTTGGGTGATGTGAGCACTATAAAATACAATGTGCACACCCGGTGACGACGGATATGAGGATGGTACGGAGGAAGCCTATTAGTCCGATTCCTAGCTCGTCCAGGTCCATCCGGGCTGCGAGCGAGAGAGGTCCCTCTCTCGTATTACAACATCTGAGCCCAGATGTTGTGGTACTAAACGTTCCTCAGTCGGAGTATACATCCACCGCCCGGGACGCTCCGTTATATAGACAGTCCGGAGAGACTGCTCTTTCGGCTTCCTCATCCTCACGGCAGCACACGCGACTGCACCTTGGCTACGTGGCCTGTGATATTCAATCAATATCACCGACCAGGGATTCTATGGCGACCAGGTCATGCCATCCAGTAGCCAAGGATACAAGGCCTTCATTCTCCGGACGTTCGCATATTAGAGGTATGCAGGAGTGAACATCCAAGGAGCTTCCAGCGGCTAAATCCTATAAGACTGCAGCTCCACAGGCCTCTGTTACGGACATGCTATCGCAGATAGCACAAATTATCGCAGCATTCCAGCAACCGACAGTAACTCTGTCGGATCAGGAATTATCCGAGGAAGCTGGGTTGGTACGTTCCACTGCAGGTTCAGGCACAGACGACCAAGAATTTCAAGTGGTCCGACAGGATAGTGAAAGGGATACGGATGAGTTGTATTTTCCCTTTTTTGAACAACATAATTGTCGTAGAGTGCATCTGGCATTATCATGGGACATTGTTCCTCCGGACCAAAATGCTGCGTTGCCGGATAAGAGACGGATAGCGCTACTGGACACAGAATTCTTAATCGGTTTAGGGACATCATCCCTCAGTTTCTGACATAGTCCAGATATGTTTCCTGGACATTTGATCTGTATTTATATAACTTGCTACCTAAATGGGCAGGTCAAGTTTCTTATCGGCAATATACTCTACATCTGCCTTTCATCAATTCACCGAATATTTTGAAACGGCAGGACAGAGCATTCTGAGAGTTTGACCAGGTCAGGAACTAGTATTGTTTATCTGTCGTCTATGTCAATTCCAACCATGATGTAATAACAACATTATCGTACGCAGATCACCTTACCAGAACGTTATCATTACGTCTCAAAGCAAAAAGAATTCTAGGATGTACAACCTCCTTAAGAGTTCTTTCAAGGGTCTCATGTAAACTCCGTCCTTTAGTGGCATTATGGAGTTGTTTGGACGTGACGTGGCTCTGGCTAAATCCACTCGTGTAGACGTTATCATTATGTCTCAAAGCAAAAAGAATTCTAGGATGTACAACCTCCTTAAGAGTTCTTTCAAGGGCCTCACGTAAACTCCGTCCTTTGGTGGCATTATGGAGTTGTTTGGACATGAAGGGGGCCCTGGCTACATCCACGCATGTAGATAGTAAGGTGAAAAACTCTCTCAGAGTCGCACCGGTCTCCGGAGAGTTTTCTTCGATGGCAAGCTTTCCGCAGTTTATGATCAATTAACTAAGAAAGCTTTAGACTCTCTGCTATTTAAATTTGCTTCCATATAGTTGGATTCAGCAGAGAAGAGTAGAACAGGCACTTCTGGGACGAATACGTCCAAGGGAAGTTCCTATAGAGGTTCCCATGCGTCCTCTAGGTCTTATTCTAGAGACCGTCAGAGTAGCGACTCAGATAGGGGCCGTAATTCTGGTCAGACGCCCCTAGGTCGACGAGGCGAGGTGCGGGCCGTAGAGGACATGGCTTCTCCTTCCGCAAGCCTTGCAGGACCAGGAGGTAATGGTTTTATCCTCGATCGTGTATTAGTGAGCGGAAGTCTATCGAATTTCTCAATTATTTGAGATCAGATTGCGAACGTACCTTGGATTCAAGGGGTGTTTTCGGAAGGACTATATTGTTCCTCAAATGAAATCCTCTGTTAACTTGGAGTCTAGGATGGACTCAGCTTCCATCAGTCAGTAGAATAGAGGCTCGCTTCCATCAGAAGTCCAGTCTCTTCTGGAATGGTCGCGATAGAGATCGTAGAAATCCAGGATTTTTAAGGTTTCTACAACCATCCTTTTCTGATTCCAAAACCAGACGGCTCGTTCCATCCACTCATAGTCTTAGCTGGATAACAAGCTGATCGTGGCTCTAAGTTTCTATATGGAGTCCATCCAATCGGTCAGATCGAGTATTCGGGTGTACGACTATGCTACATGCATAGATTTCTAGTTACATACTTTCACGTCATGGTACATCAGGCGCTCAGAAAGTATCTTTGCTTCTTTATCATAGCACCGACCAATCTGTTCCAGCCTGAATCTAGATCCTGGGCTTTCACTCGAATAACGAACTCGGTAATGTCTCATTTCCGAGCTCATTCGTCTGCAGTATCGTCGGCCTTCCTGGACGACATTCTTCAGAGGTACGGCAACGAGTTAATGCTTCAGAACGATGTGCAGATTCTGCTTCTTTTGATCCGACGTCTCGGTTTCATAAATAAACGAGGAGAAGTCGGATCCGGTTTTGTCAAAGTCATTTACCCACCGGGGGATGAGCTTCGGGACGCATAACATTCTCATTCGTCTGTCGTTAACCAGAGCGAAATTAATCAGTCTTTATGCTCGCTATTGTCTTCGCTCACACAAAGTCTCAGCAAGAGGTCTAATGTGATTGATACATTGTGCGGATCTGCCGTGATTTTATTCCAATTGGGCGGTTACGCATTTGTCCTCTCCAAATTTCTTTTAATTCAGAATTGGAGGGTGAAGTTTCTTTCGCTCGATACGGACATCTTCTTGTCAAATCAGGTGAATAAGAGATTCAAACTTGGGTAAGTTTTCAGTGCTTAACTCAAGTATTCCACTGCAATTGCCGGATCCGAGTTTTCAGTTTTGACGGATGCCAGTCAAACAGATTGGGTAGTTTCATTGAACCCAACAGATTAAAGTGCCAGAGTCTTTTGTTTCCGTAGTTCCTTATCAAGCACACAAACATCAAGATTGATGTCATTTTGGCTTGCGCTACGTTATTGGAGGAATGTTATTCAGAATGTTGATAAGCTAATTCTGTCCTACAACTCGACGGTATTAGCGTATTTTCGGAATTATGGAGGCTCTCATTCCATCCTGTTATTTATGTTAACGGATTGAATCTTTCGGTTGGTACTAGAACATCAAGTTCTCTTATTGGTCCGTCATATTCCGGGTCGTCTGAACGTATTAGCGGACTCCCTTCACGGAGAGGCCGTTTGTTGCCACCAGAATGGACTTCCAACAAACGAATATTCAATCAGATTGCTACCAAGGAGAGCGGCCAATGATCGACTTATTTGCGACGCATCTCAACAATCAGTTGCAGATGTATGTGTCATAATGTTTCGATCTTCGAGCATTTGCAGTAAACGCTCTATCGTTCTTGTGAGATGGAATAATAAGATATACGTATCTTCCAGTGCCGTTGATTCAACAAATATTGCTCAAATGTAATTTTTTCAATGCAAATTCTGTTGGTAGCTTCTCTAGCTCCACAAAGACTGTGGATTAATTTACTCAGGCTTCTGTTGTGGGACATGCAGTGGAAGCTTCCTCCACATTTCGGTCCATTCTATGGTCAGATGGATTCAATCTACTATCAGTTCTGCTTATGATTATATCTTCATTCAGCAGTCTGTGCTTTATTTTTAAGCTCATTAAGTAAGAGTTCTACATCATGGGCTTAGACTAATAATGTTGCTATTACAGATCTATTGAGGGCTGCATATTGGTCTTAGCCCTCCATTTGTATGATTTTGTATCTCAGAATATTGAGTCCTTTCTGCAGATCTACATTGTTTAGGTCCGTATTTTTTACTCAGAATGTCGTCTACTAAACAGTGGCAACTATATGTGTAAAGGCCTTCGGTTCCGGCAGTGACTCTGTCCTGCTGCCCTCTTTGCTCTGGAGTATTTGATCCAGGGGAAAGGGGGGGGGGGTCCCTTAGGTCACCTGCTTTATTGTGTAAAGCAAGGGAATACCTCCCTTAGAGTCAGTAATTCCGAGTCGGTTCTGAGAGGATTTTAAGGATAAAGCCTATGTTTACTCATCTGTGTAATATTTTTTAAAGTGTTGATTGGTGTGAAGTATCTGTATATATCACGTGATTAATTGGGTGTTAATATACAATCCTCGAACATTTTTAAATGAGTATATTGAGTCTCATTTCTCTAGACTCCCATATTTATTGGCTTTCCTTTTAAAAATATTAGTATAAAGGGTTATACTAGATGTTTATAGAGATCGTTGATATTATTGTGCTAAATTACAGAATGGTGTTGTGTCTTTCTTTTTTGATACAAATAAGAAAGTTAAATGTAGCCTATCTCTCCTTTTCTCATTGATGGGATAGGTCTGTTATAGGTAATTGAGTCTATTGGATTTTCCTTATGTCCTAGGCCCTCCAACCTCTTTACTATTCAGCTAAGTCTGGGTCATTGGTACAGTATAAAAATGTTAAACAATTTATAGTACTTTATATATTTTTTATACTTACCAATGACCCAGACGGGGAGGGCCCTCCCAGGAGTTGGGAACTCTTGCCTCCCCGCTGCACTGGTTGTAAGAATGACTTTTGGCGGCAGTTTCGAGACCTTGACACTTCCCAGTGGAGTAAAAGTATGGAGGACCATATAGGACATGTATTTTTTGGTTTTAGATGCAAATTTGGGGGATTGGGGGGTAAAATTTGTGTTTGGCCCTAAATATTTTAGAGTTAGCACCAGCTAAGTCTGGGTCATTGGTAAGTATAAAAAATATATAAATTACTATAAATTTTTTAACTTTTCACGGACATCAAAGTATATTCTTTAACCCTTTACCCAATGAATCGGCCACATCCACCCACGTAATATGCAAATTCAGCAGCTAAAAAAAATTATTTTTCAAAGAATTTCAACAAAGCCATATATCATGTGACCCCCAGATTCTATTTTGTTCAAATTGGGTACCTGAGTAAGTATCTGGGCTGTCTATTGGAGCCCAAAGTCTAACTTGGTGCAATTTGAGGGAATTTCTTTAAAAATCTTCTTCTTCAGATCCACCAGTCAGAATCCTTTCTTGTTTGGTATACAACATCTGAAGGGAGGTCAGATTCAAGTTTGTTCAAATCGAGTTCCTGGGTTAATAATTGGGCTCCCTGTAGGAGCCCAAATTTTAACTTAGTGAAATATGAGGAAATTTCTGAAACTAAAATTAGGAAAAAAAAATTGTTTTTTGTGCGTTTTGTTAAATTTTGAGACAAAAAAAAAAAAATGTTTAGCCTGAAAATTTTGGGGCCGAAATTTTTGGGGGGATTTTTTATGCGTTTTGTTCAATTGTGAGACAAAAAATTTTATACCCTGAAAATTTTGGGTCAGGTTCCGACTTGGAAATTTTGGATCAAAATTCAGGAATTTTTTTTTTTGATTCTTTTAAAAATCGAGGTCCTAGATGAATTAGAGTGGTTATACAAACATGTTTTTACCATATGTCCTCCCTCCCTCCCTCCCTCCCTTGTCGGGGTGGGGGTGGGGGTGGCAGTTAGTTGTAACAAAATATATTTTGAAAAATTTAGAGTGATGTTATGCAACCCACCTCCCCCCCCCCCCCCCCCCCACACACACACACACCAAAGAAATACCCCTATCACCACCAACCTCACAATCCAACCCCCCGGGGGGCAATTAAGCGCAGGAAAAAAATTGCTACAAAATGCGTTTTAAAGGAATTAGAGTGAATTTATGTTAAAGAAAGGACCCCTATAATTATTTCATGACTTCATGCCTCTGAAGTATTGATGAGCCATGATTAGCTGAATGTGATCCAAAATACTTCTTTGAACAACTTGTCAGGTGAGCAGTTAAGGCCTCTTGGGGCCTCTTGTTTAGAATAATCGTAGATTAAGAAAATCTGCTGCACCTTCTTGATATTTATTGTTTGACAGAATTTACTGATACATGATTCAGGAAATGAATTTGGTTGAACAATATAATCTTTAAAAGGGAAGTATATCTTTGTTATAAAGTTGGAACCATTTGTCTGTGCTTTACCTCACAAAATGTCAGATCTGGTCATCTTTCTGTATGACAGTTACTGATTTTTTTTATCTTGAACTGGGCAAAGCTCAAGGGGAGCTTTAGTGATCACTTTCTGTCCATCATCTGCCTGGCATGAACTTTACATTATCGACTTCTCCTCATAAACCAATGGTTGGAATTGAACCAAACTTGATATGCAGGTTCCATGTCATTTGTCAATTCAAGTTTGTGCAAACAAGGTTGCCTTGTTCACGGGGGATAATTCTGTTAGGCCCAACCAAATTTTTTTTTTTAATTTTAAAAGCCCCTTCTTCTCCAAAACTACCTATCAGAATCTTTTGATACTTGGTATACAATACCCTTAGAGGATTCAAGTTTGTTTGAAACAAGCCTCTGGGTTCATATTTGGGAACTCAAATTTTAACTTGGTTCAATACGAGAAACTTTATTCTAAAATCTTTCACATCTGCCAGTCAAAATCTCTTGATATTTGATATATTGTATTTTTTTTTTTGGAGGGGAGGGGGTGGTTTGGAGGGGTAGGTGCTGAGGGGGTCAGCATGAAGTTTGTCCAAATTAAGTCACTTGAGTCATACATATTTGGTCTCAAGCCCGAATTTTAACTTAACCTGAGGAATATTTTAAATCTTCTTCAGATCCACCAGTTGGAATCTTTCGATATTTCATATGCAGCATACTCATTGGGGTGAGATTCAAGTTTGTTCAAGTCAAATCTCTTGGTTCATATTTGGGCTTCAGATCTTCCAGTCAAAATCTCTTGATATTTTATATCCTGTATCTTTAGCATGATCAGCTTTAACTTTTTTAAAATTAAGTCTCTGAAGTCATATTGGGCTCCCTGTGGGCACCTAAATTTTAACCTCCTTTTACATGAGGAATATTTTTTTAAAATCTTCAGCTCCATCATTCAGAATCTTTTGATGTTTGCTATGTAGCATTCTTAATGGGTTGAGATTCAAACCAGGTCCCTGAGTTCATATTTGGGCCCCTTATGGGAATCTGAATTTTAATTTAGTGCTATATGAGGAACTTTTTTTAAATCTTCTTCAGATCCACCTTTCAGAATCTTTTGATGATTGGTATAAAGCCTCCTTAGGGTTTAACTTAGTGCAATATTAGGAATAATCTTTAAAAATCTTTTTTTAGATCTACTAGTCAGAATCTTTTGATATTTGACATGCAGTATCCTTAGATGGTCCAGATTCAAATTTGTTCAAATCAAGTCCTTATGATTATATTTGGAGTACCCATGGGAGCCCAAATTTTAACTTAATGCAATATGAAGAATATTCTTTTAAAATCCTCTTCTTTAGATTCATCAGTCAGAATTTTTTTTATATTTGGTTTGCAGTATCCTTCATGGGATCGAATTCCAATTTTTTCAAATGAAATCCCTGGGTTCATATTTGGGCTCCCTATGGTAACCTAATTTTTAACTTACTGCAATATGGGGAAATTCCTTTCAAAATTTTCTTCTTCACATCCACCAATCATAATCTTTTGATATTTGGTATGCAGCAAATTTAGTAGTTTCAGTTTTCAGTTTGTTCAAATCAAGTGCCTTGGTCATATTTGGGCTCCCTCTGGGATCCCAAATTTTAACTTAATGCAGTATAAAGACTATTCTTTAAAAAATCTTCTTCACATCCATGAATCAGATTTTGACAGAGCTGATTGTGGTAAATTTTACTTGGGTGTGAATGTGAGTATACATTTGCTGGGGCCCACCAGGCCAATTGAGGCACTGTAGGAGAGGGGGTGGGGGATCCATAAGGCCAAACATTTTTCTGCTTGAGAAGAGGACGAGGGGTTTAGAGTGGCTTTATAAAAAAAAAAAAAAATCAACTTTCACCCTTACATGTACCAGCATGGCTTTCATCAATATTGTCATTTCAAAGTCAGGGACTGGACTTATTTACAAGAAGGGGACTCTGAAACTGAAATCTGAAAAGATGGTAGGTTGGCTTATTTTCAAATATGGGCTTTTTCTCAGGTCAGTACAGTAGTGAAAAGGTCAATGAGTTGATTACAGATCAGATACAAATGCTAATGATTATTTTCTTTTCTTAAGTCATTCACATCAGGACCTCAAGTATGTATAAATTCGCATCTTATGTATTGAATCTGTATATGTTTTATTTATTATAGCTGGTGTTTAATTCTTTCATTTGTAGTTTATTTTCCACATTTTAAAATCACATTTGGTAGGATAAAATGAAGAGAATTGATCTTATCAGCATAGAATATAAATGTACAATAAAATTAGATCTGGTGTGCTGCAAAAATGGACCCAGCAGTATTATCGTATTTATTTTCAAATTAACATTTGCTATGTTTTAGTCTGAAATGCAGTTAAACATAGTTTAAGTTGCAGTTTTAAGGCCCTAATGGGAATTGTAAGATTATACAGTTGCTCTTCATCTAATTAACCACCTGTTTTTCATTCACCTGCCTGTCCTTTGTTTTATTGTCCCACTTCAGGTAATTTAAAATTGCATCATGATTCATGGTCTCACAGCAGGGGACTTTTTTTGCCATCTCAGAATAATGGGGACAAGCAATTTATGCTTCATCCCAGTAGAATGTCTTTTTATGACAGCATCAACTGCACAGACAACACTAAAAGATTGTGTTTTCTTGAGATTCATTTATTTATTCCAGTAATCAGACCTGTAGTCTTTAATATGAGTGTGGGGGGTGTGGTGGCTCAGCAAGCCGAGAGGTCCTTGGTTCAGATCCCACCTGCGGCAGCTGTGTTATGTCCTTGGGCAAGACACTTCACTCCCATTGGCCACATTGGAGAACAGTGGCATTGTGTACTAAGACATACTGCATGTCGATGGTGCACCTGTCTTCAACCAATGCTAACCCTGCTTGTGTGGGGTTAGTATGATGGGGAGCTGACAGTTGCTTGCCGTTACTTGTTGGTTCTCTCCAGGTACTCCAGCTTCCTCCACCTGTAATACTGTCATGGTCATGATTAGCTGATGTGCAGAAATATGTGACCTTAAACACCAAAAAATAATAAATATTTAATATGAGTGTGTGTGTCAAGAGAAGAAGTGGCCACAACTTTCAAGCCAAAGGTGTGAGATTATATCCTTAGTTGGCAAAAGATGCCTCAGTGACCAAATACTATATAGCAGTCATACTGTTGTGTGAAGACAGAAAATGGATGGTTGCCACCAGTACAGAAGCATGTTGCATAGATTAACCCTTAAAGCTTCAGATTAATTATTTTATAAGGCTATTAAAAAAAAATACCAGTTTCTCAGGCACCTCCCTCATCATAAAGCTGCCTCATCACTCTTTTTTATTACTTGGAAATCTCTTCACTTCACTTTCACTCTTTTGCACTTGTAGGATAAAAATTCAACCAACTTTATCTAGTTTGACAGAACTCACTGAGCTCTGTCAAACAAGATGTAGTTGGTTAAATTTACAATTGCATTATGAGAAATTTTCCTTGCTGAAAAAATGTATTTTTCCATATAATAGCGTAAGGAGTTAAATTTCTAATTCCAACTCTTTCAGACCTTCATTTTAAAAAAATCTTTGCGTGCTATACTAACCCAAGATGACCCCAAGGTGGATATGGTTTCTGTGGACACCCCTCACCAAAAGTGTCCTGACTTTTCCGAACCATACAGCACCAAATCCAGAATGGCATCAGACACAAAAAAGACATCAATACAACAGTGTGGAACACCATTTATACACCTGTAACAGCACAACACCAACTGAGAAGTGAGCAATGTTATACACCAAACACGCCGGATCAACAGTGTACTACTTTAACACAACATCCAAACACCAAGACTCTACAAATGGATACACCATAAATCCGGACAATGGCTCACCAGACCCTAGGATAGCCTGCCACAGGGGCAACACACCACCTGAACAACTATTCATTTCAATCCTATACGCCTCAGATAGGGTGATACGATTCGAAGCAAACAGCTTCCACCAATGGCAATCTGTCAACAGCCACGATATGAATTAATAAAGTGTACAACACTCATCATCAACTATTCATCATCCAAGAAAATACAACAAACTGTACACCAGTAATCCACATCAGCCTTAGGGCAACCACCGACCGACAATGGGAAATCACCTAGAAATCTTCCAGGGACAGTCATCCACCAACAAGGGGAAACCACCCAAATGGTCCAGAAACTCTGGGAAAACTGTCTACCAAACAATGGGAAACCACATAGAAACCTTTTGGACAACCGTCCGTCCAACAATGATAAACCGCCCAAACCACCCAGAAACCATCTGAGACAGCCATCCAACAAAGGGTATATATAGGGGTAGGTCCAAACAACTCTCAACCTCTGATGAGTTCAAGTCTCAACGAAAACAGTCAGGTTATCAACAAACGTATTTATAACTGACACTAGCCTTTGAGTGCCATCCCACTCGAGGTGTTCCTCTCGTGTCGTTTTTACGACAAGTCTTCATAAAAAAGTGGCAGTTTGTGGCTGCATGGGGACTTATGGATTAACCTTGTAGCCAGCAAAAAAGCAATATTTGGACAGCACTATTCACAAAATCCCACTACAAATGATATTTTTCCATTTTTTGGCTACAAAACATAGCTTATGACCCTGCATTGTAACATAGTTATCAAGCTTATTACAATGAGGTGTCATAAGCTATATTTCAAGGCCAAAAAAATGAAATTTTAATTATTGAAAAGAATTTTTGGCAAGGGTCATCCATTAGTTAACCCTAGTTAACCCTTTACCCAATGTAATGGTCAAAACCGGCCAGCTGTTCACAAAAATTGCCATTTAATTTTTTTATACTTATTTTAATATTCATTATTTCTTTAATTTCTTGTCTCAAAAACATGGCTCATGACCACTCAGTGGAACTAGCTTCTTGAGATCATTCCAGTGAGGGGTCATAAGCTATGTTTTTGACAAAAAAATGAAAAAAAATTTAGTTATTCAATAATTTTGTTTGCAAGTGTCGTCTGCTTTTCATCTTAGGTAAAGGGTTAGGTCCCCATACTGGCACAAACTGCCTGTTTTGTATATCTCTGTAAAAGTTGTTTCAGGTGTATTCTCCCATGAGAACTCTACTGGTAAGATGCATTTATCTTGTTGACAGCATTTTTAAATTATTGTTGGCTGTCTGTACATGATATAGAAACACTGTTAAATCATCTGTAGCGATGTAAATGTTTATGAAAAATTAACCTGGGGACCTAAGGGTTAAACATTCCTGTGTTGTAATGGTTAGGGCAAATCCATATAAAGATGCTGCTATGTTGAAGATCAGCCCATATAACTGGGGCAATGATGCTCATGGGGAGGCGTCCATATATGTTTCAGAAGTTGCTCACCAATTCTTGTGAAATATTAAGTCTAAAACCAAAACCACCATGAGAAAGCAACATGCGTATCTCTTATATAACAGGTTGAATGCTAAATATAGCAATTTTATACATAAAATTCCAGCTGATTTTTCATGTTATTTGTACATATATTTTTTTATACATCATAACTTCAGATCTTTCTTTGGAATTTAAAAGTGAACTCAGTCCATTTGGGGATCATAGGCTTTGATTTATGAAAACAAAATTTCATCATCTGTTTAGAATAGATAATGCTCAGTTCAGTGGAATATGTCACAACTTTAATCATTTGAACACGTCACTTTTTTCCACTTGTGGTGTAAAATAGTACACACTATATTTGTTAGAATAGATCAGTTCAGTTTAAGATTTAATACCGGGAACAGAAATTTCAAAGCTCTTCAGCTCCAAGTTCTGAAAATCACTCATGATACCTGAGAAATTCAGAGACCTTGGTGTCAGTGATTGCATATTATAATTTATGAGATTACGGCGAATATCAGTTTCTTTCGAGACCAGCATCACCATTGGAACTATGGTTTTAATCTTGTAAATGGGAATATCCCAGTTGGCAGTTCTGAAAATGAGTGCTAATGTCCATGAAATTCATAGACCAGAATTGTAAATCAAAGGTTGCAGAATGCAACCTTTGATTCCCGGTTATGTCCTATGAATTTCCTGGTATTGGGACTGATATTCAGAAATGACAGCCAAAAAATTCCCGGTATCATGACTGACTTTCAAAAACGAGAACCAGAAAATTCCCATATCTGGTATTAAATCCTAGTTCAGTCGTAATTTTATTGTCACAACAGAAAATGTGATGTGCTTATTTTTTCATTGTTTCAGGCTTAGTTTTCTTCTGGAATAAATTAACTAACATATTGAGTAAAGTGCAAGTGCTTAAAATTAGTTAATATCAAGATACAATGTCAGAGAGGATGAAATTTGGATTTTTATTTATCACATAATCATGCTCACATGGCACCATTATGAAAATGTCATCTGCAACACATGTAATAAACACGTACATGTAGTCAGAGGTTGTGGCAAAATGTGTTGATCTGAAATGCGGATTCATCCTGACAATTTACATACACAGTGTCTAGCGAGATTTGAAATACCACCAAATGATGAATAGCAAATAAGATCCCAGTTGCCCAAATGGGTGCCCAGTGATACAGTGTGTGAAGGCATATAGCACATTCATGCCACACTTGCCTTCATCCACTGCTAATGCTGTTTGTACTGGGTTAGTTAGTGCATTAGTGAGTCTGACAATTAATTTCCACTGCTGAGTGAGTGTTTTTATCTGGATACTCTGATCTCCCCAGGCTGTAAAAATCGACTTGAGTTGACCATATCTGTTGAAAGTGTGATTAAAGCCTAATAAAAGGAAACAATCAGAAAAAGGAAAGCTATTGTAGTTCGAGAGACAGGCTTGTCATTTTGAAAACTACAGGAAGGCCATTATGGTTCACCTCAAATCACCCCAGGAGGGCCATTTTGGGTTTGCCTAAAATGACCCAGGAGGTCCATTTATGGTTTGTGGGGGGCCATTTTGTTTCAGCCTGCTGGGTAGACAACGAATATAATTTTAAGCTACATGGTTTGTGTAATTATGATGTACATCATCACATAATGTATAGATGCAGGCTTGAATATTTGGATGCAAGATACCAGGTTACCCATGACACTAACAGTGAGTGTTATAGTTATCTTGCATCCAAATAACCAAGTCTGTATCTATACATTACATGATGACTGTTCAAGCCAGTGCATTGTGCTCACCGCCAGATGCCGACAACTTGGGGTGAATCAATCAGATTTGATGGTCAAATCGTCCGGGCTTTGATTTTGGGACAAAACATCCCAGGCGATTGTCAGGGGTCGAACTGGCTTGTGGATGATACGTCCCGTAATTACGCATGACAAGAGAGTTGTCACAGTCTGATGTACAATGTAAACTAATTACAACTTTGGAATTGGAAGACATCTCGCTCGTATTTGGAAAGTTACTTACTGTCTCTGGGTGACTGCGTCGATGGCATACTACAAACTTCACAAATTGCTCTTTATTACCTCCTTCAATCCACGAAAATTGCCATTTGAGATGGTCAATTTGAGGTGCTTTCGACTGAATTAAAGGGCCGCAGAAGTCGGGGTTAGGCAGACGTTTTCCATCTGCAAAATGTTTAACTCAGGCGGGCAACTGCGGCCCGGGACGATCACCCGCCTCAAAATGACAAGCCAGGAGAGAAACTTCTTTTTTTTGTCATATCTGTCTGGAAGCACCAAGAGAATACAGTGGAACCCTGTTAATTGAATAGCACACTTTGCCAGTGAAAAGTATTCAATTAACAGGAGTATTCACTTAACAGGGATTGTGTCGCTTTCCTGTATCCTAGAGATAAACTTAGCATTTATTCTATTATATCTTGTTTGACAGAGCTCCATGAGCTCTGTCAAACAAGATATAATAGATTAAATGCCTGTGTTTAGATGTACTGAGGCCAAATAGGTTTATAAACAAAGGAAAACTGGGGCATGTCACGGTAATTTCTTTATTTAAGATTTTTAGCTCAACTTGACAAAGTCAAGCTGAGCTATTGCCATCACTTCTTGTCCATCGGCGTACGTACGTACGTACATTAGTATGTTAGTACGTACATCCACAATTTCCTTTGGCACACCTCACAGGTATGCGACCTGACCAGATCGCTTTGAAACTTGGTATGCTTGTTTGGGGTGTCCTCTAGATGGGAGCTATCGATTTTCTTCAATTTCAGTCAAAAAATGTTGCCGCGGCCAACGTTCTTAGAACTTAGTTTAGTCAAGCCTCAATATTTCCCTTTGACACACCCTACAGGGTACATTTATGATTGGATCGCTTTGAAACTTGGTATGCTTGTTTGGGGTGTCCTCTAGATGGGAGCTATCGATTTTCTTCAATTTCAGTCAAAAAATGTTGCCGCGGCCAATGTTCTTAGAACTTAGTTTAGTCAAGCCTCAATATTTCTCTTTGACACACCCTGCAGGGTACATTTATGATTGGATCGCTTTGAAACTTGGTATGCTTGTTTGAGGTGACCTCTAGGTGAGAGCTATCGATTTTCTTCAATTTCCGTCAAAAAATGTTACCGCGGCCAATGTTCTTAGAATTTAGTTTAGTCAAACCTCAATATTTCCCTTTGGCACACCTTACAGGGCACATTTATGATTGGATCGCTTTAAAACTTGATATGCTTGTTTGGGGTGACCTCTAGATGGGAGCTATCGATTTTCTTCAATTTCCACCCATCAAAAAATGTTGCCGCTGGCAACGATCTTTGAACTTAGTTTAGACAGGTATCAATATATTCCTTTGGCATACCCTACAGGGCACATTTATGATCAGATCAGTTTGAAACTTTGTATGCTTGTTTGGGGTTTCCTCTAGATGGGAGCTATCGATTTTCTTCGATTTCCATCAAAAAATGTTGCAATGATCTTCGATGGACTTAGTAAAAACTTAGTGCAG
The DNA here is from genome assembly GCA_031216915.1 of Pictodentalium vernedei. Classification (NCBI taxonomy): domain Eukaryota; kingdom Metazoa; phylum Mollusca; class Scaphopoda; order Dentaliida; family Dentaliidae; genus Pictodentalium; species Pictodentalium vernedei. The sequence goes on along the minus strand of CM062289.1, from coordinate 144,006,431 downwards.
TTAAGCATCAATATTTCTCTTTGACACACCCTGCAGGGCACATTTATGATTGGATTGCCTGCAAACTTGGTGTGCTTGTGTGGGGTGACATCTATATGAGAGCTGTTGATTTTCTTTCATTTCTGTCAAAAAATGTTGCCACTGTCCTCTGAACTTAGTTTAGTGAGGCCTCAATATTTCCCTTTAACACACCCTTCAGGGCACATTTATGATCGGATCACTTTAAAACTTGGTATGTGTTTTCGGGGTGACCTCTAGATGTGAGCTATTGCTTTTTTTCATTTCCATAAAAAATTATTGTCATTATCACCAGCCTTTGAACTTACTACATTTGTGCATCAACTTATCCCTTTTGAACTCTCAGCAGGGTATATTTATGAATTTCCATACCCCCCCCCCTTGCCCCCCCCCCCCCCCCCAAAAAAAAAACATTGCCACAAGCAATGACCTTCTACTTTGTGCATTTGTGCATTAACATCTTCCTTTGGCATGCCCCAGAGGGCACATTCATTATCAGGTTGTTTTGAAACTTTGTATGCTTATGCAGGGTGATAAAGATAGGAGCTATTGATTTTCTTTTCATTTCCATCCAAAACTGTTGCTGTTAGCAACAATCTTTGAATTTATTGCATTTGTGCATCAACATTCTTTGACATGGCCTACAGGCAACATTTATCATAGGATTGTTTTTGAACTTAGTGTGCTCATTAGGCAAGACCTTTAGATAAGAGGTATTGATTAGCATTCATCTCTGTGAAAAAAGTTGCCATTTACAATAACCTCTGAACATACTGCATTTGTGTTTAAACATTCTTCCTTTAGCCAGTCTTACTGTTTACATTTAAAAATTGCATGGATTACTCTGATGTTGTGAACACACGATGCTGTTACGTTGAAATTTCATCAAATAACATTGGTACTAATGATCTTCAATTTTGCCGTTTCATTTATAACTTACCAAGTTCAAGTTTGTCAAGTTGAGCTACAGTGTCATTGACACTTTCATTTATTCAATTAACAGGAGTTTACTCTATAACCTATATTCAATTAACAGGTCAAATTTGTACTAGAGGTATGGTAAATGGCTTTGTGTTGGGAAATTCTATTCAATTAACAGGGTTATTCAGTTAAGAGATATCCAATTATGTGGGCTCCACTGTAGTTGTAAATTCTGAAATGTATTCCTGGAAATAAATCACCTATGATGTTCCCCAGGGACCTATTCTACTATTTTTGGAATCCATGATTTTTCAAAAATATAACCCAAGCAGACATCTTTGGCTGTTTATGACAAATTCTCAAATCACCACAGGAGCAAATCATCTTTGAGTTCTATTTAAAAACAGTTGTGCTTGGGATAATCACACACAGCCTTGGGCAAAGTTTGAATTAAAAGGAGACTCAAATTTAAGTTTCATCTAGAACAAAATCTTCTTTGCATTCATCAGACTTATTCTTGGGATTGATGACACTTTAAGATAACTGCTCAGACAGTTGTGCTAATCACCATTCAGATAGGAGCAGCTCATATGGCTACCAGTGCAACCATGATTATTTGAAAGGAGTTGCTGTATGCAGATACTGGTCTGATTTATTCTCAACACTGGCATGAAAAGCACAAGCTCATTCATTTTTTTTTAATTGTACCACCTTTAGCTCCTGCGTACCATCCACTTTAAATATTACATTCTGTCTCTACCACCCAGGATTACAATCTTCCCTTCAGTGGAAATTTTTGTGTTCCATTCAGTCAGATTAAAACATATCAAACCCTGTTTATTCCATCAACTACCAAGCAACGTAATGGGTCACCTTTGCACAGAGCAAATAGGTCCCTTTCCAATGTAAAGAAAATATTTAAATCACAATTCATCCCCTCAAACACAGTATTTTATTACTTAATGTTTACGGAGTCACAAATATACCACTGTAGAATTTGTCTCAGATGTAGTCAATTTTATGACCACAATTTCCTTAACTGGTTGAGTGCTAGTAGCCACTATAAGGGCTTTGAAAAAAATAAGGGTACAAGAGCAAAAGCCAATGTTTTCCTTGCTCATGTTTCATATTCAGTCAAACACAAATAATATTTTGTATTATATAAACAATAATTTGTAATAAAACAACAAATTTTGTTGAACAAATTCAGACCATCAAAAATAATGTAGCCCTCAACCAGTTAACAAACTTGGTAAATCACAACTTTGTTCCTATGTGGAATGTGTGACAACAGAGCACTTTTTACTGATATGTTGGATCGTAGTAACATATTAGAATTGTTGCGGTATCCAGTATACAGAGATTTTTACTTTGCTCTATGGTTTGGAGTTATACTCTGAAACATTTGTTGTAGTGCACAACTACATGCTCTCCTCTAGGATATTCCAGAAAATGATGTTAGCCGCTGTTAGTTAATGCCAATCTTTTTGTAGTGACCGATACTGTTTGGGAGAATGGTGGTTTTGCAGCAGATGTTCAACAGGACTATGCACAAGCAGCTCTAAATGTGGCATTGTTTGTCTGTTGGTCTGTCAGTCAGTTTCTCCATTAATCTGTGACCAATGAGTTTTTAAATTCAATAACTATAAAATACTTTGTGGAATTACATCATATTTGGTATGCAAGTGTATCTTATTGATGCCTAGCCTCATGTCCATGCAGAGTATTTTTGTCAGAGTTATTGCCTTTCATGGATGTTAATTGGTTTTATTTTTACCATATGTCACAGCTTAGGTGTACACTCACATTTTTATTATGCCGTGCCCAATTTGGCAGGGGCATTAAGTGTTGCCCTTATCCATCCGTATGCCTATCCCAGATATGGCTTCCGCACAATAACTTTAGTTTGACTGAACGAAATGGAATAAAATTTTATATATAGGTTTATAACCACATAATACAGGTTGGGATTGCTAGTGGGCTTGGTCCGATATTTTTTGGCAGAGTTATGGCCCTTTTCCAACTTGGAAAACATGTTGCTGTTGGTTTCCTGACAATATCTTTAGTTTGACAGAATGAAATGAAACAAAAATTTTATACATAGGTTTAAGGTTTATAACCACATAATACATGTTGGGATTGATAGTGGCCTTGGTCCAATATTTTTTGGCAGAGTTATGGTCCTTTTCCGACTTAGAAAACATGATGATATTTGTTTCTGGATGATAACTTTAGTTTGACTGAACGAAATGAAACAAAATTCTATATATAGGTTTATAACCACATAATACAGGTTGGGATTGATAGAGGGTGTGGCCCGATATTTTTTGGCAGAGTTATGGCCCTTTTCTAACTTAGAAGACATATTGAAATTGGTTTGCAGATGATAACTTGAGTTATAGGTGTCTGATTCAATCAAACATGGAATATAGCTTACTGTACACAATATACCCGATGGGTTTGATTTTGAGTGTCGTGTGATAATTATTATCTGATTTGTGGCCCCTTTTTGGAATTTGTTAACCACTAAATACAATTTCTCATAAAGTGGAGGCAGTAGTGCCCCATGGACACATTTGATGGCCTGCTGTATTGGTGCTATGGTTTAATGTAGATAAGTTAAGATATTTATTAATTCAGTGTCAACAAAGATAAATAACTACAAACTCATCCTTTGCAGTGGGGGGGGGGGGCATAGTCACTTTTGGCATTGTACATGTTTTTTTTACACACTCTATTTCCTCTTCTCTCCCTCCATCCACACTCTCTCTCCCTCCACTCCACTCTCTTTTCCTCTCCTCTCCTCTCCTCTCTCTCCCTCTCTCTCTCTTCCTCTCTCTCTCTCTCTCCCTCTCTCTCTCTCTCTCTCTCTCTCTCTCTCTCTCTCAAAGTCATTCTGTCTCATACATACATATATTATAGTTTGTAAAATGAAGCTACAGAAAGAAATTCATCCCATTCTGTAATAGATGATACCAGTTGTACAGTCAACTGGCTAGGATCAAGAATCCATAGTCATGGATTCTATTGGAAATTGCTGACAGCATCTGGCTAACATTATTTGCATTAGTTCATTGATTGCTCTGAAGTCAAAACAAAATTCTCAAATAAAATGGTTTTGCTACAATTTTTTTGGAAATTGCAACAGGTGCTCTCCAATAAATTGTAACAAAACAATTACTGCTGGTCAATATCTTGCTGGTAGCTAGGTATCTTGGTATCTTGGAAATAAAATACTCAGGTAGAAATCACCTTTGAAAAATAGTTTAGAACTCTTTTAGTTGACAGTGTGAATCACTTATGTATACCTCAGCAGGAAAAGTATTACTGAATGGCTTTTTCCCCATCAATATACACATGGTTTGTTTTATCATTGCTTTGACGGACAAAAAAATAATAATAAATGTGGTCTTTACATAAGCAGTTATGCAGATTGGATTGTTGTGGTTGATACAGTATCAAATGCCAGTTTGCCAGATTTTCAGATTTAATGAATGATTAAATGCAGTCCTAATGGAACTAATAAATTTTAGTTGTTTTTAGCTTTAAGCTATTGCCATCATGTGTGCAGAAGTCTGTTAGTCTGTTCGCATTTTCTTGTCCAATCATAACAAAATTTAATTTGCAGGTTTGAGGTCATGTCTAGATGATAACGTCCCCTTTTGGTTGCGATCGGCCAACCGTAATGGCTGCAAAACCCGAAATCCTTTAGTGCAGTCTACAGGTCATCGTATTTTTGGAGGAATTTCATTGTATCTTGCTAGGATGACTTCATATAATGTCTAGATGAGATTGTCGTCTTTTGGTCGTGATCGGTCAACCATGTTGGCTGCAAGAGCCCGAAACCCAAAAACCTTCAGCACAGTCTACAGGTCGTATTTATGAAGGGATTTCATTGTATCTTGGTAGGATGACTCCTTAAAATGTCTAGATGGAAATGTCCTCTTTTGGTCGCGATCGATCAACCATGACAGCTATGTGGGCACAAAGCTTGAAAACCTTTAGCACAGTCTACAGGTCATATTTATGAAGGGATTTTATTGTAACTTGGTTGGATGACTCTGCATAATGCCTAGATTAGAACGTCCTATTTTGGTCATGATCTGTCAACCGTTTCAGCCACAGAGGCCTGTGACCTAGATTTGTTTAGCACAGTCTACAGTTCATATTTATGAAGCAATTTCATTGTAACTTGGAAGATTAACTTGGAATGATGTCGAGATGAGACTGTCGTATTTTGGTCACAACCAGTCAGTCGTTACCGCCGCCTGGTTACTTGGCCTAGATTCCTTTAGCACTGCTTACAGGTTGTTTTTATGAAGGGATTTCACTTGGTATGACATCTAGATTAGACTCTCCTATTTTGGTCATGAATGGTCAGCCATGACCGCCTAACCATCATGTGACCTAGATTCCTTTAGTCAAGTCTACTAGTTATATTTATGAAGGAATTTCATTGTAACTTGGTAGGATGACTCATTTTGGAATGATTTTACTGTAATTTGGTAACTTTGGTTGAAGTACTTTAACTGTTAGGGCCACATCAACCCAGGTCTTAATTCTTCAGTATGGTCTGCACTCAGATTATTCTTATTGAAAACATAGCATACAGGGAACAGAAATTATCATATTATCAATTATCACAATTCTTGTCTTATTTCATAATCCTTTCATAAACATTGAACATTATCATTTTCATCAAACACTACACACAGTCAAGTTACGCTACAGTGTCATTGACACTTTCATTTTTTAAAGTTTTCATATCATTGTAAACTCATCTCCATTATGTAATTTATTTTTATTCAGCCAGTTGCTCCGGGACAGACTATACCACCTATTTTGAAGAGATGTCATCAGGTTTTAGATCCTCTCTCACGAGCCGTACCTGGTCTGTTAGATGGACTGTTCTTGATATCCAGAGTTAAATTTTTAGCAGGTTAGTAATCTTCACATTATATGGTTTTGATGAATATTTTACATTTCAAAAAGTGAAAAGTTTAATTAGCGAATAATAAATATAGTGTCTGAAATTTTCATCTAACAACAATTTTTTTTTTATTCATTCTGAAAGAAGTGTTCTGAGATTTATAGCCCAGTGCCACACACAACATGTTAATATATCAACTGTCTATCAACACAAATAATTTTCAACTTTGAAAGAAAGGACCATTATGGAAAGAATCCACTCTGTTATTATATTTCTTCATATTTACTGTCCCCAAAAAAAGTTTGAACCAACCCAGTTTCCCAACAGTTTATGCCCCGATAGGGTAGCATCTTAAATCTGGGCGTTCCTTCTGACCGCCCATCGGTCCGACTTTATTTGTCAATCTGGAACCGCAACACTATAATGGTTTGGTGGATTTCCATGACACATTACACAAGGGTATAGATCAATGGAAGGCCTTTTGCACAGCAACACCATGCTCGAGTGTCAAAGGTCAAGGCCACAGGAATGGGAAAACTTTATTCTCTCACAGACTGTATTTGTCCATCCAGAGCCATAATTTTATCATGCTTAGCTGACAAAGTTGTTGTCTGCTTTCACACTTTCGTCATTTTCAGTTCCTGTGTGTAGGTTTTCATTGGTTAAAAGGTTAATCTATATCAATTAACCCGTTATCCAAAAACGTTTTTCCTACAAAAATAAACTAAATTCCACTCATGGGGGAAAAATTTTATCTCTATTTTCCAATAAAACCATTCAGATATCGTCATCAAAAGAACTTGCACATTACAGTACAAGTCGAAATAAGGTGTAACATAACTGCAATAAACTAAGTATACTGCTGCCTGTGCCCTGATAAGACCAGAATCTGACATATTTTTCTGGAAAGCTCTCACAGAGATAAGGTGTAACATAACTGCAATAAACTAAGTATACTGCTGCCTGTGCACTGATAAGACCAGAATCTGACATAATTTTTTGGAAAGCTCTCACAGAGAGCTTTCCAAAAAATGATGTTAGCTTCTGGTCTTATCACTATGGAAAGAGAAAGATACATATTTTATAGCAGTTATCGTACAACTTTATTTTGACTTGTCCAGTATGCCAGTTCAAATGACATTCATATGTCTATGTTCCATTGAGAAAGTTCCAACATATTAGTGGCTGTATTCCTTATGGAAAGGTCAATACAGCTTTTGGCTGCTATGTTCAGATGTATTTTATTAACTTCGAAACCTTACGGCTACAGTGAGCACCAAATTCAACACAAAACTTTTCATTTCAGTACCATAGGCCATTTGGCCATAGTTCGGAGGCATCGGTGGCCGGCGATCACTGCTAGTCTTGTTGTAAAGTATATTTGACTGAATGTTTTATGAAATTTAAGGCATGAATCCCAATAATTTCACAAGAAAATATTAATTTTTTATCAGGTCTGTGTGTACCCTTGACCACTATAGCAGCCAATAAATAAGTCAGGAGAAGTATTTTGAAAATCACAGATTGACTAGCGACATGTATAGCATGAAATCTCTGTCCATTTCATTGTTAGATCTGTTTATTATGCACCTTCTAGGCCTAAAAAAGGTAAAAATCCTTTGCTCAGTCCCTCCCACATTGTCCTTTTGGCTGCCACATGCTTTCTTTTTATAACCAATACAAACTTAAACTACATTGTGAAAATGGTCAAACACTGTTTATGTGTTAGTTTACTCGAAACAACAATGTGCTTCTCTATACCAAAGATCAATACCACCAACGAAAGCTTATAGCCAGAAGCTTTGGTACTAAATGAAGACCATTATAATTAGTATGATACTGTGGATATTTAACTCATAATTCCCCATACAGGCCCTAACTGCTACCTTTGTATTGCTTTGAAAAAGTACAATACAGTCACCATAGACTGGTCATAATCTATGTGTGAGCATTGATGACCACGCATGCGTTTACCACGCATGCGTTTACCAGGAAATAAAAATCAACACCAGCAAAATTTTAATTAATGAAGCACCGGATTTTGCCCAGTGTTTCATTAATTAAATTTTTGATGATTATTCCTATAATTAGGGTTTGGAATCTAATATTGCAACCATGGAAATATTGCCCACTCGTGGAAAATTACCCTTCCACACCGGCTGTACTGTACCCCCAAGCAGTGTTCACACTGACTGGTGCTTATTTAGCCAATTGCAAAAACAATTGTGACTTGGCACCAAAAACTCTTCATTGGCTAAAATTTTGGCCTCAAAAAAGTTTCTTTCACTTGTGAAGGAAAGACAGTGCAGCAGTGAAGAGCACAATCAATGATGAAACCAAAAAAAATTATGTTATTACATCTTTTGTCAATAAGATGTTTGAAGTTGTGTTTGAACAAACTTTCAATGTTAATTGTCAGTGAGTGGTAAAAAGGCATTGTTTTTTTCTTCATTAAAACAGTGTAGGTTATCAACTTTTCAAAAGGCTGCATTTAATTAGAGGACAACTTCTAATTAAATACTGCCTTTTGTAGCCTTGCAACCAGCTAAGCCCAGTGGATTAACAGTAATTAGTCAACTAATCTGTTATTATCTAAGTGCAACAATAGGTATGCATACCAACATTATTCAGGTCATTAATTGAATCATTGACATAGATACAACTTAGGTGACCACCCTTTTCACCTCCTGAGGATTTTGTGATAATTTTTGTGTTTTGGCTGTGACCAGCTGTCTGTTCATTCGTGAAATGATTACCGGGTCTGTTTTTGAAACTCGATCAATTTATTTGGATCAGACAGCGATGTACACCCACACCTCCCATTAGCATTTTGGCACCAAAACATTTTGTTTGGCACTAAAATATCCAGAATGGCTAAATATGTAGCACCAGACAGTTTTGGACCAGCGTGAACACTGCCCCCCCCCCCCCCCCCCCCCCCCCCAAGTGTATTCTTCTTTGAGAACTCGGCCAGTAGACTGCATTTATCTTGGCAGTGTTTTACATCATAGTTGGCTGCCTATACAGGCAACCAACAATGATGTAGAAACACTATCAAGTCACCTGCAGCTGTGTACATGTATATACAGCAGTTATTATCGTAAAATTAATGTGAGGCTAAGGGTTAATAAAATTCCTTTTTGTAAATTAAATTCAGTGTGAATCACCTGTTTATTTTTAATTAATTTAGGATTCCTACAATAATGAAACATGATGAAAAAAAATCATCATAAAAAAGTTATGGAAAATTGCATGGTTTTTCTCTAAATTTTTTTTTAGCAAAGTCACCTCTTCCATGAACACAATTTAATTTTTATTTTGGCTGTGACAGCCTGAAAGTTAAATTTAAAATTTGAAATGTGAGGACTAGGTGGCTGTACAGGAAGGAGGGGCTCTATGTCCATGTGAGATAATAAGGTAAATTTGTCATCACAGTTTCTGATTTCACTATTATATTCTATTATCTCTCTAAAAATACAGGGTTCCTAAGGTGCCTTGAATTCAAGAAATGACCTTAAATTTGACTAAGGGTCATTCAAGGCCTTGAAATCCTAGAAAATGTGTCAGGAGGCCTTGCAAAGCCTTGAATATTCACAAAATAAAAATGCTGATGAAGCATGTAATCATAACTATATGGTTTTATATGCAAGCCAGAAAAAATAAGCAGACTGACATCTGCAAAATGAGGTCCCCAGAGGGTGAATTTAGTGATGCAGGGTAGCATCACTAAATATACCCTCTGTGGACCTCAATCTGAATCAGGGTCTCAAAACTAAATAGAAAGAGGTACCCAGAGGATAAATTGGCCCATTGTATGTGATAGCATCATCAATTCACCCTTTGGGGATCTCATTCTACAAATGTCAGACTGCTTATTTTCAGGCCTGTTTATATGCCAGAGTCTGTGAAGGCAATCTCGTAACTAGGACCCTCCAGTCATTACCCTCTCCTCCCTCTTCCCTTGTAGCAAAGTGGGAGGATGGGATAATGACCAGTTGTCCCAGTTTTGACTAGTGAATTTGGCTTTTGTAGGGTCTTGAAAAATGCTGAAATATATCAAGAAATGGTCTTGAATAGCCTTGCATTTTATCAGTCCTTGCCAGCAGGAACCCTGAAGTGGTAAAGAGTTGTCATGGCAATTCTTTTAGAGATTTGTGTCAGGACCTTGAATGTCCACCATTTTTTCAATGAAATTGGCAAGTCCTGCTATTTATTTGTTTGATTTGATTGATTAGAGGATATGGAATGAGTGTTTTTCTCATATAATATTTATGAAATGAGTCTAAGAATTTTCCGTTTTGGCAAGCCCAAATGGAAAATTCGGACGAGTTTTATAAATATTATATGAGAAAAACACTCATTTCATATTCTATTTATCATATGACACACACACGCACAAATTAGCCACTTAGTATGACTTTTTAACCCATCACCTAACTTGAGTTGCAGACAGCACTTGGAAAAAATATCCTCGTATAACTAAAAATTTTCATTTTTTGCTCCCAAAACATAGGTTATGACCCCTCATTGGAACGAGTTCAACGAGATTTTTCCAATGAGGGGTCATAACCTATGTTTTGGAAGCAAAAAGTGAAAATATAAAAAAAAAGAATGGCGTTTTTCTTGTAGGTAAAAGATTAATACAATATAACCCACCCTAAATAGGACAGATAACGTAAATTCTCCCTGCTGAAATTATGCAAATGTGACCCAGTTGTATTTTGTTCAGCCAATCAAACTGTCCATATTTGAAATTGACCAATGAAATCTTTCAACCCCAATTATGCAAATTATGAAAATATGGCCCAGTTGTATTTTGTTCAGCCAATCAAATTGTCCAGTTTTGAAATTCACCAATGAAATTGACGGAAGGCTTTATTTATCACTGATTAATATGAAAACAAAATATCAAATGTTTTAAAGTGAACAAAACAGACGAGTCATATGATGATTCTTTCTATCAACACTTTTCTTTTGTTTTGATTCTAGGAGATATTGATTCAGCTCAAACAACTTTACAGCACTGCCTAGATACTGATGCAACCTTCTCTGATGCTCATATCCTTATGGCTCAGGTAAGACTGGAATAGAATTTAGCTATTATATTGAGAAAGGCTGATGTAAATAAGAGTACAGTAGAATCATATTAATTGTGTACAACCTTGTCAGGAAAATAATTTCAGTTAACATCAATTTTCAGTTGAATAGGATTTTATCAATTCTGAATACTCTGGTGATAAACTGAATATTTAACCTACAATATCTCGTTATAACAGAGTTTATAGTGCTCTGTCAAACAAGATATAACAGATTGAATGAATACTTACATTGGAAGTTTTGATGTAAAAAATATGTGTAGTTTAGAGGAAATTTGAGTTCCTCTATATAAATTTCTAGAGTATTACAATTTTGATTCAATTAATATGGCTCTGTTCTTTTGCAATATGCAATTAACGGGTAACATTTGCACAAAATGCATGGTGAATGGTTTGATGTTTGTCAAGGATATGCAGTTAAGAAGGTTCTTGTATCTTGTATTGGCATGTTTGGAATAAATGCTGTTTATCATCACAGTATAGCCTTAGATGCTGATGCAGCATTAACCCTTTACCTAACGCAGACGTTATGAAAATTTATGATTTTAAATATTATTTTTTCAAAATATTTAACAAAACCATATCATTTGACCCCTCATTGGAATGAGCTTGTTGAGCTTGTTCCAATGAGGGGTCACATGATATAGTTTTGTGGTAATTTTCTGAAAATGAATATTTTTCAACTGCTGAATTTGAATATTACACGGGTGGATTGCCGATTCATTAGGTAAAGGTTTTAGCACCACTAAATAAATAAATTACAAGATTAATCTATTATCCTAGGAATGCAGTGGTTCAGTGGTTATTGTATTGCACTTCAAACCGAAAGGTCCACAGTTTGATCACGGCCAGGGGTAACTGCATTGTGTCCTTGGATAATGTACTTAATCCTGATTGCCCAGGTGGGAGAATGGTGATGCTGTGTACTAAGGCATATTGCATGTCGATGGTGCACTTGTCTTCAACCAATGCTAACCCTTGTGCGGAGTTAGTACATTGAGGAGTCTCTCAGTTTCTCGACACTGCTTGGTGGTTTTCCCCAGGTACCCTGCTTCCTTCACCTGTAAAACTGTAAGACACAAGGTGACTCTGGCTGTCAAAAGTATTGTTGAACCCCAGTAAAAAAAAAATTATATTATCCAGCAATATCTAAAGTCAGACTGTCAATATTTTTCATGTGAAACACTGATGGAAAGGCCTTAACCCTTAAGGGCCTATTTCCAACATTTATGACCCCAGAACAGACGCCCTTAATCATTTACCTAACATGAAAAGCAGACGACACTTGCAAACAAAATTTCCGGATAACTAATTTTTTTCATTCTTTGTCTCAAAAACATACATTATGACCCCTCTTTGAAACGAGCTCAATGTGCACGTTTCAAAGAGGGGTCAAAACCTATGTGTGTGGAACAAAAAATGAAAAAAATAATGAAAATTAATTGCCGATATTTGTGAATAGCGCTGGCCAGTTTTGGCCCTTAGGATGGGTAAAGGGTTAACATGCCATCATGAGGAGGTCCTGTTGACAACAGACAAATTAGGTAGGTAGTGGTTTTTAGTCAAGTGTTGGCTGCCTGTTAAGGCAACCAAGACTTGACTAGAAATCGCTGCTAAGCAACTGGATGAGGCTGTGGGCTGGTGGGAATTCAGGACACTTGTCCAGGACCTTAAGGATTAAATACATCTTTCCAGCAATATTTCATATTAATGCATGTTATCAACAAAATATAGATACACACAGCATGTCATCAACAAAATATAGATACCCCAGACTTCTTTGCTCAAATTGAAGGGAGAAAGGGGTAATGTTGACAGCCAGTGAAGTTTGAGTTTTTCTTCTTTTTTTTTCATTTTGCCAAAAATGTCATTTAGTTGATTTAGCATTGAGGTGGGTGTGTGTGTGTGTGTGTGGGGGGGGGGGGGGGGGGGGGGGGGAGAGATATGTCATCTTCTGTTTATGTTTGTTTTGTTTATGAGTGTTTTTGAGATTTTTGCATACTTTGCTTTCTTTCAAAGCTGTTGAAACATTAACAATAGGTTTGTAGGGTGCGGTGGCTCAGTAAGTCCTCGGTTCGAATCCCACCAGCGGCAACCACATTGTGTCCTTCGGCAAGACACTTCACCCACATTGCCCACGTGGTGGCACAGTGACATTGTGTACAATGGCGTACTGCATGTCGATGGTGCACCTGTCTTCAACCAATGCTAACCCTGCTTGTGTTGAGTTAGTATGCTGGGGAGCTGACTGTTGCTTGCTATTGCTCAGTGGTTCTCTCCGGGTACTCTGGATTCCTCCACCCATAAAACTGTCGTGGTCATGATTAGCCATTGTGCAGAAATATGCGACCTTAAACACCAGTAAATAAATAAATAACAATAGGTTTGTAAAGAATGTTTCATTCATCTGCTTGTTCTGAAACTGAAAGAAAAAAAAAATTCTAAGAAACTGCTGTACCTAAGCATGTGAAATATAGTCCATGCTTAGCTAGATTCCAAGCAACAAACAACTTTATATAACATGTTTTATATCACAAAATTAAAAAAGCAGAACTGCAATAGTGGACTCCCATTTGCATCTTTGGTTTTTCAAAATCTTTATGGTGTGGGTTTTCTTGGAAAAGAATTAAAAATGGGTGAATTCACGTAAAAAGCTCTTACATTAACCTTTTTGTTTAGTTGCAGAAAGTTTTCAAGTTTTTTGTCTTATATAAACAAACAAAAGTTGACAATAAGTGTTGGACAAAAATATCTTTCAACATATTCAGATTTTTAACACAGAGAGAAGAAGGTTAAAATGAATTTAGACACTTTTTGTTCTCTATATTTTCAGATCCATCTTCACCAAAATAATTTCAAACTAGCAAATCAGTCATTAGAGCAGGGTCTCAGTTATAATTTTGAGGTAAAGTATTATCTTTTATTGTATGTTACCGTATAAAATACTAGGAAATGTCTAACAGTTAATTCCCTCATTCTGCATAACAGTTTTGCTGACTTTTTTCATTATGCATTTAGATAATTGGCTGATTTCTGGCATGCAGCTTTGTTGTGGGTACATGTACCTTCAAATCAAGTTTGAGTTTGGTACCTGTCGGAGGTTTTCTTTGTGAAGCTTTTCTTGAAGACATTTTTCATCATACATTGAGATAATTGGCTGCTTTCTGGTATGTGGTTTTGTCATGGGTACCTATAAATCTAGATCGAGTTTGATCCCAGTCTGATGATTTTTCACGGTGGTATTCGCCTTGAACTTAGTTTATCATTCCAAAATAACAGTGTTGCAGACTTTTTTTTTTCACCCTACATTGAGATAATTGGCAGATTTTTGGTATGTGACTTTGTCAAGGGTACCTGCAAATGGAGTTCAAGTTTGGTCCGGCCTTTTTTTTCTTCTATATGTTCAGATATTTGTCTAATATCTGATATCTGACTTTGTTATGGTTATATTCAAATCGACTTCTAGTTTGGTTGTGGTAAGATGTTTTTTCACAGAAGGAGAAGGGGGTGGGGGGGTGGGGGCAGATGTAATGATGGAGGCTGGACAATACGCATCAAACAAAGATGCTATACAACCAGCAGGATGAGTTCAAATGCTTTACATCATCCCTTGAGTGGAACAAGGAGCCATCTACAATGTAAAAGCACTGCAGATGGCAGCTTGTTGCATTCAAGGTATGATATATTGGTCTCGGGTCGGGTTTTAAATGTGAGCTAACGTACTGGAGGAGTTAATTACCACCTTTTGGGGGGTTGCCATTTGCTCAGTTGGAATGGTTGCAGAGCATTTATGGCTAGTCAATTAGGGCCATAGACCTGGGATCGACTCCCGTCAGGGCCACCTTTTGAAAAACTTTTCAGTCCAGTGGCGCAATCCCAGGACTATGCCTGGTGGAATTCTTACTTGACATAGGCAATATAAAATTAAATTCAAGCAGTTGTATCTTCACAGATCTTCCATTAAATGAGATTCCTGTGTTTAAAAGCTGGGGCCATAGACCATTATATATACTACTCAAAGTTTGCTAAGCACCAAGTATATCCAACCACCTGTTTTACGTTTTAGTTGAAATATTGTAATGAAAAGTGTATATATTTTTTATTTAATTATATCTTTAATGATTTAAGTACAGAAATTAAGATTTTGTTTGTGTTTGACATTATTTTTTTAGCTTTTGAATACGATAACAAGGAAAATGGATATTATTGGTAAAAGAGGAAATTTTTCAACATTCCAAAAAGTTGACGGAGCGAACTGGTATGGGTTCAATATCGAGTATGAGACCCATTACTGTTAACTACAGCTTTACAACACCTTGTCATGCGCCCAATCAGGTTCCTGGTGGTCCTTTGTGGGATGTTGTTCCATTCTTGGACCAGCATGGCACCAAGCTCCTCCACACTTCTTGGCTGGACTGGATGGGCTGAAATTGCAAGCTGCAACTCATTCCAGACATGTTCGATTGGATTGAGGTCAGGGGATCTTGCTGGCGAGTCCATACGCTCAATCCCCTCCCTTTGTCGGTACTCCCTGACAGCATGGGCAACATGAGGACGGGCATTATCGTCCATCAGAATGAATCTATCACACACTGCACCTGCATACAATCTGACATGGACATCCAGGATCTCATCAATATACCATTGTGCAGTCAGTGTACCACGTTCAAGGACACAGAGCTCTGTACGTCCATCCCAGCTGATGCTACCCCAGACCATGAATGACCCTCCACCATAGTGGTCATGCTCAGCAATGTTGGCTGCATGGAATCGCTCTCCTGGTCTTCTCCAGAACAGCGTTAAGAATTTCGTCCCCATATTGGTGTGGTCTAGGCAGTACATTGACTCATGTGTAAAAAAAGACAGGTCGCCAATCTTCTCTGGTCCATCCAACGTGATCCATGGCCCATTCATATCATGCCTGGCGGTGGTTCTGGGACAGCGGAATGTGAATACATGGTCTTCTCGATCTGAGACCACCTTCATGCAACGTTTCCCTGATGCATTCTGAAGGACACTGCGAAGCTGGGTTGCTGTGGCAAAGCGGTTCCTACGGGCCTGAATGATCAAAAAACGGTCTTCAGCTGCAGATGTTACCCTGTCTCTGCCACCGCCATGCCGCCTTACTGGTGTGCCATACTGCTGAAATCTTGCCCAGACTCTGGTGATCACCATATGGTGCACACCAAGGGCTTCACCAACCTGACGATGGGTAGCCCCTTGCTCCACCATCCCTACAGCCCGCCACATTTTTGCTTCAGACAAATGTCTTCTTACATTTGCATTTGCCATATTCAATCATTAAGTCACAAGGGTTTGTGTTGAAATGAAGATTGAATACCCTACACATGTCATGTACATGTAGACAGTACACAAAAACATCATGAAAATCAAAGGGTACATGCTTTCCATGACTGTCACGAAAAGTCTGCCTGTCAAGAGAGCTAATGTAAACACTGGGGACCATCTCAATACACTCCTCAATCATATCCACCAAAAATATCGCAAATATGTCACCAGCAAATTTCACAATGATGTGTCAAATATTTGGCGCTTAGCAAACTTTGAGTAGTATATATACTGAGTCAAAAAAGAAAGTATAATAAACTGTGAGGAGCAATTTTTTTAGTATTATCGACTTTAATCCCAAACAAATTATTGTAAATTCATACTTCGGGCCTAGCTATATGAATTTGCATAATTTCATGTTCTTACTGTTGCCAGCGTCTTGTCAGGACGTCGCAATTCAGACATGGGGTGAAATGAAAAGTTCACACATGCAGTCAATAGCATGTATGTCCACCGTTTGCCTCCTGGATGGCAAGACATCGATGGCGCATGGACCTGATAAGTCTCTGGATGTCACCTTGTGGTATTGCGTCCCACTCCTGCCTTAGAACATTGCATAAATCGCCTAATGTCTGAAGATCATGAAGTCGTACCCGACGGTCCATTTGATCCCAAAGATGCTCGATTGGTGACAAATCTGGCAAAAATGGGGGCCAGGGAAGAAGATTGTTGCTCTGCTCCTCAAGAAAGTCTTGACAGATACATGCCATGGAATAACTGCAATCCTATGTTAGCGTTGAACAACGGGACAAGAAGATCGTTAAGAAATTTGTCCCTATATCTCTGTCTATTCAGATTACCATCGTTGAAGATCAACTGCGTTCAGTGGTGCAAGGAAATTCCTGCCCAAACCATTACACAACCCCTGCCGAAACGATCGCATTCCCACACGCAAGCATCAGAAAATCGTTCTCTTCATTGGCGATACACTCTTGCTCTACCATCAGTGCACCGTAGACAAAATCGTGATTCATCAGTAAAAAGAACTGTGCTCCAACGCTGAGTCCAGCAAACACGCTGACGTACCCATTCCATTCTAACGGTACGATGACGTTGGTTAAAGGATTGGTCCATGGTATGGATGCCTACTTCGGATGCTGTGTTCAGCGAGTCTGTTGCGGACAGTTTGTGCACCGATTCTATTGTTAGTTCTACCAGGAGTAATTGCTGCTATCCTCGTCGCCGGAAGGAAGCAATTCTGCAAGTGAGACGTCCTGATGTGTTGGTCTTGTGCAGGGGTCATAACTCATGGTCAACCTGAACGCGGTCAGTCGATAGTAGATCCAGTGGTTCTATACCTTCCAATGAGACGGTAAATAGTGCCCACAGTGACTCCGAACTCAGCAGCAAGCTCATCTGGAGGTATCCCAGCCTCATTCATACCAATGGCACGCAACCTCTGATTTTCTGTTAACCTTGGCATTTTAAATGTCGGAAGACAAAAACTAGCATGTTTTCTCAATAACCCAGGATCTCTAGCACAACATAACACAAAGAAAATCATCGGTCACCCATTTAATTTGACATTCTCTGGTAGCACGTGCTATTTTGAAATCCTTAGTAAAATTGTATTCGGTTGGGTGGACAACAACAACATGTCATTAAACTCTTTGCATGACTTCTTGCCCACAAACATGCAACATTAGAATTATTATATTTCATCCTTTATGCTATTTTTTCACCGTTTGTTTCTATTATACTTTCTTTTTTGGCTCAGTATATTATATATTATCAATACTATTGACATTACAATTTATGATACATTGTAAACTGTTGGTCTTAACTCATACCCCTTTTTGATACCCATGCAACCCACCCCCACATCCTCAGGTGCTTCCAGCACCCTTGGATCTCATAAACAAAAAATCATGTCAGATCAAGAAAAACAAATGTAAATAGCATCTGAGATACAGTGTTCTCATATTTTTATATTGTACCAATGACCCAGACTTAGCTGGTGCTAACTCTTAAATATCTAGGGACAAACACAAATTTTACCCCCCAATCCCCAAAATTTGCATCAAAAACTGAAAATTACATGCCCTATATGGTCCTCCATACTTTTACTCCACTGCGCATGCGCAGTGTCAAGGAGGTCTCGAAATTGGCGCAATTATCATTCTTTGTTTGGCCCTCACAATAGTTACATCTCACTAATATTTGTGCTTGTAAATCTCAGTTTAAATGATGCCAGACACATAATTATGAGAGAAATGGTGGATCTAAGGAGGAAATAGAAGGATGAGAGGAAGAAACAGTGACAGGAAATGTTCAGGGCTGTAACTTATAATATTTTTATACTGTACCAATGACCCAGACTCAGCTGGTGCTAACTCTTAAATATCTAGGGCCAAACACAAATTTTACCCCCCAATCCCCAAAATTTGCATCAAAAACCGAAAATTACATGTCCTATATGGTCCTCCATACTTTTACTCCACTGCACATGTGCAGTGTCAAGGAGGTCTCGAAATTGGCGCAATTAGCATTCTTTGTTTGGCCCTCACATCAGTTACATCTCACTGATATTTGTGCTTGTAAATCTCAGTTTAAATGATGCCAGACACATAATTATGAGAGAAATGGTGGATCTAAGGAGGAAATAGAAGGATGAGAGGAAGAAACAGTGACAGGAAATGTTCAGGGCTGTAACTTATAATATTTTTATACTGTACCAATGACCCAGACTCAGCTGGTGCTAACTCTTTAATATCTAGGGCCAAACACAAATTTTGCCCCCCAATCCCCAAAATTTGCATCTAAAACCAAAAGAAATCATGTCCTAAAGGACTTCCATACTTTGCCCTTACTGCGCATGCGCAGTGTCAAGGACGTTCCAAAATTGGCGCCAATTATCATTCTCTGTTTGGCCCTTCATCAGTCAACATCTCACTGATCTTTGTGCTTGTAAATCTCAGTTTAAAGGATGCCAGACACGTAATTATTGGAGAAATGGTGATTCTAAGGAGGATATAGAAGGAGGAGAGGAAAAAGGAGTGACAAAAAATAATCAGGGCTGTACTTAAAATTTTTTATGAAATTATGTTAAGTTGCCTATTTTCGAGGCATGGGCCTGTTGTTGTCATTCTTGCTATAAAGTTGCACTGCTTATTCAGTGTTTCCTCTCCCCTGGTCTTCTAAGTCCCCCCTTGCTATTCTCCCATGCTTTTGGCATATTTTTGAGAAAGATCATTTCTAAATTCTCTTGGGAGAATTAGCTTGGTTACAGAATGAATTCTGTTATTTTCCCCATAGTTACGTTTTCACCCATGGGTGTATAAACGTTGTGTTCTGCATCTTCCATCTGATGTTCTGCAGATTCTCCCCTGGGAGTCTCTGTCTTGCATCAGATAGAGTGTAATTTTGATGACTGATTTCGGGCCAGTATTGTCAGTGCCTGGAGTCATGTTTTCTGGTGTTTTTACACTGTTTGTTTACATTGGCAACAGTCTCTTTTGAGGGGGGCTGTTTGCCTTTGGAGTAGTTTATCTCACTATAAGATACATTATTATTATCCGTAAGTGTTGCATTAATTATTTAATATAATTTTAAAATTTTTGACCACACTTAGCCTTGGGATCCATTGGGGCTCAATGTTACTTTTCAGAAACTTGGGCTTCGCTGAAAAAATATTTTTCAAAAATTATTTTGATTTTCAATTGTTTTTTCATTATTAATGGATCATGTTATTATGTATCTTTGTGTTAGGGGTTTGTGCGAGTACTAGGACTTGTTGTTGACTTTTCACAATGAAAGGATATTGTTCAAATTGTAATAGGAAGAAATCTTCCTCTGACTTTCATGATCATTGTATTAATTGTTCTCAGTGTTCTTGCACTAATCCCTGTTCTATATGTCAATATTGGGATGACAAACATTGGAAACGTGTGTCACGATATGTTGTTAGTGGAGAAAGGGCTATGCCGGCTCTTTCTCCGCAGGGTCACTCTACTCTATCAGTTTCTGTTTCAGAGGAACAAGAACAGGGTGATGTTTCCATGTTATCTTCCGCAAGTGCGCTTCCGTCGTCACAAATGAATACAGAGCTAGCGGCAAAAGTGCTCATGGAGATAAGACAAATGTCGTCCGCTAGCTCGCCCGGTGTAGCGTCCATTCACCGAATGGTTCGGCAGCCGGGTTCGTCCGATGCAGTCCAGGAGGAAATGTTGGGTGATGCGAGCACTATAAACATTCAACGTGCACACCCAGTGACGGCGGATAGTAGGAGAGATCGGAGGAAGCCTTCGAGTCCGGTTCCTAGCTCGTCCAGGTCCAGCCGGGCCGCAAGCGAGAGAGGCCCCTCTCTCGTACAACAACATCTGGGACCAGATGTTGTGGTACAAAATGTGTCGCAAGCGGAGCACACGTCCGTCGCTCCGGACGCTCTGTTGTATAGGCAGTCCGCGGAGACTGCTCAGGCTTCTTCCTCTCATCAGCGCACACGACCGCACCTTGGCTACGTGACCGCCGATATTTTACCAGCTTCGTCGATCAGGGATTCTTCGGCGACCAAGTCACGCCATCCGGTAGCCAGGGACACGAGGCCGGTGGACTCCGGACGTTCGCATAGGAAGAGTATGCGGAAGTCACCAGATGCGGAGCTGCCCTCGGCGAAGCAGCGAAAGACTGCGCCTCCGCAGGCCTCGATGTCGGACATGCTTGTTCAAATAGCACAACTTATCGCAGCATCCCAGCAACCGACAGAAATGGTGTCGGATCGGGAATTATCCGACGGCGCTGGGTCGGTACGCTCCGCCGAAGCATCGGGGGCGGACGACCGGGAGCATCATGAGGTCCGACCGGATGGTGAAAGGGATACGGATGACTTGGAGCTATCCCTTTCGTAACAACATAAAGCTGCTGTGGACTTCATCCAGCACTTTCTTCCTCAAGTTGTTCCGTCGGGCCAGACTGCTGCGGTTCCGGACAAGAGAATTATAGCGTCATTGGACTCTGATTTCTTTGAGCGGTTCAGGGACATCGCTCCCGAGTTTCCGTCTCAGTCCAATAATGTTGCAAGAACATTTGAATTATTGAACGACGCTATATTCAAACTTGCTTCCAAAACAGGAAAAGCGGGTTTCTTGTCCGCCAATACTCTCAACCTGCCTTTCATTAATGCAAGGAATAAATTCGATACGGCAGGACAGGGTATCCGAGAGTTCCTCTGCGTATGGACGACGAGGCGGAAGACTTAGAATTATCATTACCGTCGTCTGCGTCTATTCCAACCGCGGTGTTGGAGACAACTATTTCGTCTAACAGAGCCAGTTTAGATGCTTTATCTTATGCAGACCACCTTACTAAGGCGTTATCACTGCATCTTCAAGGGAAAGAATTCCAGGATATACAATCCTCTTTAAGACTTCTTTCAAGGGCAGTAGCTTATTCCACGTGTAACTCCGCCCTTTCAGTGGCAAACCTGGAGTTGGTTAGACGTGACGCAGCCCTAGCTACATCCACACTCGTGGATAGTAAGGTGAAGAACTCTCTCAGAGTCGCTTCGGTCTCCGGAGAACTTCTCTTCGACGGCAAGCTTTCTGCAATTTACGATAAAATTACTAAGAAAGCTTCGGTTCTCTGCTGTTCAAATCTGCTTCTAAGAAGTTGGACACGGCAGATAAGAGTAAGACAGGCACTTCTGGGTCTAATGCGCCCAAGAGAGGTTCCTATAGAGGTTCCGGTGCGTCCTCTTGGTCTTATTCAAGAGACCGTCAAGGCAGCGACTCACGTTCGGGACGTCCTTCGGGCCGGGACAACCGGTCGGACGCCCCGAGGTCGACGGGACGAGGTGCGGGTCGTGGAGGACGTGGTTTCTCCTACCGCAGGCCTCGCAGGTCCAGGAGGTGATGGCTTCAACCTCTATCGCGTGCCGGTTGGCGGAAGGTTGTCGAGTTTTTCACAAGAGTGGGCGTCGATTACGGACGACCCTTGGGTGAGAGGGGTGATTTCGGAAGGTCTAAAGATATCCTTCAAATGAAAGCCTCCATTAACTCGAAGTCCAAAATGGACTCAACATCCGTCAAATCCGCAGAAAAGAGACGCTCTGTAATCAGAGGTGCAGTCTCTTTTAATGAAGAACGCGGTAGAGGTCGTAGAAAACCAGGAAACACCGGGATTCTACAGCCATCTGTTTCTGGTTCCGAAACCAGACGGCTCGTTCCGTCCAGTCATAGATTTGAGCTGGATAAACAAGCTGATCGTCGCTCCGAAGTTTTATATGGAGACGATTCGATCGGTCAGAGCGAGTATTCGGGTGAACGATTATGCAACAAGCATAGATCTCAAAGATGCGTACTTTCATGTCATGGTACATCCGACATTCAGAAAGTATCTACGCTTCGCAGTCCTAGGGGTGGTGTATCAATTCCGGGCGATGTGCTTCGGATTGAATCTAGCACCCTGGGCTTTCACTCGGGTAATGAACTCGGTAATGATGTATTTCCGAGCTCATTCGTCTGCGGTAACGTCGGCCTACCTGGAGGACATTCTTCAGAGGTACGGCAACGAGTTAATGCTTCAGAACGATGTGCAGAATCTGCTTCTATTGCTCCGACGTCTCGGTTTTATAATAAACGAGGAGAAGTCGGATCTGGTGCCGTCCAAGTCATTCACACATCTGGGAATGAGCTTCGAGACGCACAACAATCTCGGTCGTCTGCCGTTAACCAGAGCGAAATTAGTCAGTTGTTATGCTCGCTATTGTCTGCACGCAGACAAAGTCACAGCGAGGGAGTTCATGAGACTGATAGGTCTGTGCGGAGCCGCTGCGGATCTCATTCCGATGGGGCGGTTACGCACGCGTCCTCTCCAAATTTTCTTGACTCAGAATTGGAGTGTGAAAATTCATTCGCTTGACATAGACATTCTCTTGTCAGATCAAGTGAAACGAGAGATTCAGACTTGGGCAAACATTCAGTGGTTAACTCAGGGAGTTCCACTGCAGTTGCCGGATCCGAGTTTTACCATTAGGACGGATGCCAGTCAAACAGGTTGGGGTGCATCATTGATCCCAACGGATTCGAGATGCCAGGGTCTTTGGGATCCGCAATTCCTGGGCAAGCACATAAACATCAAGGAAATGATGTCAATTTGGCTTGCGTTACGTCATTGGATGGACATTATTCACAATGCTCATGTCCAAATCCTATCCGACAATACGGCAGTAGTGGCGTATATACGGAATCAGGGAGGCACTCATTCAATTCCGTTGTTCAATCTAACAAAAAGAATCCTTCTGTTTGCTCTAGAACATCAGGTTCTTCTTTCGGTCCGTCATATACCGGGTCGTCTGAACGTACTAGCAGACTCCCTTTCACGAAAGGGTCGCTTGTTGCCGTCGGAGTGGACTCTCAACAAACAAGTATTCAATCAGATTTGCTACCAATGGGAACGGCCAATGATAGACTTATTTGCGACACATCTCAACAATCAGTTGTAGACGTATGTGTCTCCGTGTCCGGATCCAAGAGCATTTGCAGTAGACGCTCTGTCGATCCCTTGGGACGGAATGATAGGATATGCATATCCTCCAGCGCCGTTAATTCAGCAAGTATTGCTAAAGATAAAACAATCTCAATGCAAGATTTTGTTGGTAGCATCTCTGTCTCCACAGAGACCGTGGATAAATCTACTCAGGTGTCTGTTGTGTGACTTACCGCGAAAGCTTCCTCCACGGGAGGATCTTCTTTCGCAGAGGAAATCGCGTCAACTCCATCACAACCCGCAAGGTCTCAACCTTCACGTTTTTCCGTTGTGCGGTCCTTCTTGCATGGCAAGCACTTTACAGGGCGAGCAGTGGACGCGATTTCTAATTGTAGGAGGACCTCCCCTTCGCTAAACTATGCGGCTAAGTGGAAGGTTTTTCGTCGTTGGTGTAGGGATCATTCTATTGATATTTTTGATCCCTCCATACCAGACATTGCAAACTTTCTAGTATACTTGTTTGACGAAATCAAACTGCAGCCTGTTACTATTAAGGGTTATAGGTCTATGTTATCTGATACCTATGCACATCATGATAGTTTACAAATTGGATCTAATGTCTCTTTATCTAAGTTAGTTAGAAACTTCTCGATAAATAGACCCAGAACTCTTAGGTTAATTCCTAAGTGGAATTTAGCTTGAGTTCTTCTTAAACTGAAGGAAAAGCCATTTGAACCTCTTGGGACAGTAGATTTCAAATTCTTGTCTTATAAGACAGCTTTTCTCTTAGCTTTCTCTTCTGCTAGAAGAGTCAGTGAGCTTCATGCACTGTCAGTGGATGATTCTCACTATCGTAGTGTCGGGAACACTATCACCTTCACTACTAATGTGGGATTTTTAGCTAAGAATCAGGCTCCTATTGTTATTAAGGCTCTTCCGTCTTCAGACGGGCGTAGGCCTTTACTCTGTCCTGTTAGAGTGTTACGTATCTATAAACAGAGATCTCAGTTTATCAGAAAGGGACGAAAACGTTTCTTTCTGTCTCTGATGCCTAATAGAAAGGACATTTCGGTCCATTCTATTGCTAGATGGATTCAATTAACTATCCGTACTGCTTATGAAAATTTATCTTCTTCTCAGCAGTCTGTGCTTAAGATTTCGGCTCATGAAGTAAGAGCTCTTGCTACTTCTTGGGCTTACGCTAATAGTATTGCTATTAAAGATTTAATGAAGGCTGCTTATTGGTCTCAGCCATCCACATTCATGAATTTTTATCTCAGAAATATTGAGTCCATTTCTGGAGACCTGCATTGTTTAGGTCCGTTATCTGTTACTCAGAATGTCGTCCACTAAACAGTTGCAACTATTCTTATGCAGGCTTTCTGTTCCGGCAGTGACTCCGTCCGGCTACCCTCTTCGCTCTGGGCTATTTGACCCAGGGCAAGGGGAAGGGGTGGGGGGGGGGAGGGTGTTCCCTTAGGTCACCTGCTTTATAGTGAAAAGCAAGGGAATGCCTCCTCCGAAGTCAATATATCTGAGTTGTTTCCGGGATGGTTTTAAAGTGTAATATTAATGTTAAAAATTCATTCATGTCATATTTTTAAAGTGTAGCTCGGTGTGAAGCATTTGTATATGTCAAGTGTCAAACGGGCGTTAATATACAATCCTCGGACACTTTTAAAGAATATAAAGAGTCTCAATTCTCTGGACTAACTTTATTTATTGGCTTACTTTAAAAATAATTAGTATAAGGGTTATACTGGATGTTAATAGAGAACATGAATGTTATTGTGCTCAATTATGAGGGTATTGTATCTTTCTAATTTAACATAAAATAAGAAAGATACATGTAAAGCCTAATACTCCTTTTCTCCTTGAGGGGTTGACTCTATATTATATAGTTGAGCTTATTGGATTTTCCTCTATGTCCTAGGCCCTCCAGCCTTTTTACTATTCAGCTATGTCTGGGTCATTGGTACAGTATAAAAATGTTAAAAAATTTATAGTAATTTATATATTTTTTATACTTACCAATGACCCAGATGGGGATGGCCCTCCCAGGAGTTGGGAACTCTTACCTCCCCGCTGAGTACATAGCGCTGACCAGGCACTGCCAGTAAGAATGATAATTGGCGCCAATTTCGGAACGTCCTTGACACTGCGCATGTGCAGTAAAGGCAAAGTATGGAGGTCCTTTAGGACATGATTTCTTTTGGTTTTAGATGCAAATTTTGGGGATTGGGGGGCAAAATTTGTGTTTGGCCCTGGATTTTTTAGAGTTAGCACCAGCAACTATGTCTGGGTCATTGGTAAGTATAAAAAATATATAAATTACTATAAATTTTTTAACTTTTTACGAAATTGTTTCATGTTGCCTATTTTCGAGGCATAGCCCTTATGTTGTCATTCTTGCTATGAATGTATCATTGCTTCCTCTCTCCCTTTCCTTTATTCCCCCCTAGCTATTCTCTCATGCTTTTGGCATATTTTTTGTAATGTTGATTACTAAAATTTCTTGGGAGTTTTGGCTTGGTAACAGAATAATATTCTGTTTTTCCCCCATGTTTACGTCCTCACCCTTGGGTGTTTAGGCATTTTGGTCGGCATCTACCATCTGATGTTCTGCAGTTTCTTTTCTGGAAGTCTCTGTTTTGCATCAGATAGTGTTTAAATTGGTAACTGATTTCGGGCCATGTTTATCAGTGCCTGGAGTCATGTTTCCAGTTTTTGTACACTTTTTGTTTATGTTGACAACGGTTACTTCTGATAGTGATTACTTGTCTTCTGCTTAGTTCAGTTCATAGCAATATACATTAATATTGTCTGTAAGTGTTACATTATTTTTTTTAAATGGTTTTAAAATTTTTGTCCACACTTAGGCCTTTTTGGGATCCATTTGGACTCATTGTTCCCACTGGGAATTTGGGCTTTTCTGAAAATTAAAAAAAAAATTTTTTTTTTAAATTATTTTCTTTCGAAATGTTATAATGGATTATATTATATTATGTATCTTTGTTTCGAGGGTTAGTGCGAGTACTATGGCTGTGTATATTTTTTCTTGATGAAAAAATATTGTTCAAATTGTAATGCGAGGAAATCTTCCTCTAATTCTCATTGTGTTTCTTGTAGCCAATGTATTCGCACTAATTCTTGCTCAGTGTGTGTTGATTGAAATGACAACGTTGGAGACGTGTGTCACGGTATTTTGTTAGCGGTGAGGGGTCCATTCCGGTCCTCTCTCCACAGGGTCACTCTACTTTATCAGTCTCTTTTTCAGAGGAACAAGAACAGGGTGATGTTTCCATGATGTCTTCAACAAGTGTGTCTCCGTCGTTGCAATATTATGGCTAGCGGCTAAGTGCTCAAGGTAATACGACAATTGCCGAAGAGTTCCCTAGTAGGATCGAAGGCATTGATCGTCCACTAGTCCGCCCGGTGTAGCGACCATTCAACGAATGGCTCGGCAGCCAGGTTCGTCCGTTGCGGTCCAGGGAAGCAGTTTGGGTGATGCGAGCACTATAAACATCGAATGTGCACACCCAGCAACGACGGATCTGAGGATAGTACGGAGAAAGCCTGTCAGTCCGGTAGCTAGCTCGTCCAGGTCTGTCTGGACCACGAGCGAGAGAGGTCCCCTCTCTCTTACATCAACATCTGCTCCGCGATGTTGTTGTATGTTCGTTCGTTAGTCGGAGCATACGTCCACTCCTCCTGCTTGGGACGCTCCGTCACATAGACAGTCCAACGCTGCTGTTATATTGGCTTCCTCATCCTCACGTCAGCACACACAACCGCACCTTGGCTATGTGACCACAGATTTCCAGGGGACGTTCGCATATTATATAAATGCAGGAATGAACGTCCCTGGTGCTCCTGCTTCACCGACCAAGAAATACACGTCGACCAGGTCACTCCATCTGCTAGCCAAGGACACAAGGCCTTTCCAGTTGGGACGTTCACATATTATATAAATGCAGGAATGAATGTCCCTGGAGCTTCCAGCGGCTAATTACGTAGGACCACGGCTCCACAGACCTCATTGAGGAAAATGAACAGAGTGTTGTTCCGTGATGTCTTCGAAAAGTGTGCTTCTGTCGCCATAGTCAAATGAAGAGCTAGCGGTAAAAGTGCTCATGCAGATACGTCAATTGCCTAAGAGGTCCCAAGTAGGATCGACGGCTTTGGTGTCTGCTAGCTCGCCCGGTGCAGTGACCATCCATCGAATGGCTCTGCAGCCGGGTTCGTCCGTTGCGGTCCAGGAAGGAGATTTGGGTGATGTGAGCACTATAAAAATAATACGTGCACACCCAGTGACGACGGATACGAGGATGGTATGGAGGAAGCCTATTAGTCCGGTTCCTAGCTCGTCCAGGTCCATCCGGGCTGCGAGCGAGAGAGGTCCCTCTCTCGTTCAACAACATCTGGGCCCAGATGTTGTGGTACAAAACGTTCCTCAGTCGGAGCTTACGTCCACCGCTCGGGATGCTCCGTTATATAGACAGTCTGGAGAGACTGCTCTTGGGCTTCATCATTCTCACGGCAGTGCACACGACCGCACCTTGGCTACGTGACCAGTGATATCCAGCCAACCTCACCGACCAGGGATTCCACGGCGATCAGGTCACGCCATCAGTTAGCCAAGGATACGAGGCCTTCATACTCTGGACGTTCGCATATAAGAAGTATGCAGGAGTCAACGTCCAAGGAGCTTCCAATGGCTAAATCCTGTAAGACCGCAGCTCCACAGGCCTCCGTTACGGACGTGCTATCACAGATAGCACAAATTATCGCAGCATCCCAGCAACCGACAGAAACTCTGTCGGATCAGGAATTATCCGAGGAAGCTGGGTTGGTACGTTCCGCTGCAGGTTCAGGCACGGACGACCAAGAATTACAAGTGGTCTGACAGGATGGCGAAAGGGATACGGAGGAGTTGTATGTTTCCCTTTCGGAACAACATAATTGCCGTAGAGTGCATCCGGCATTATCATCTGACGTTGTTCCTCCGGACCAAAATGCTGCGTTGCCGGATAAGAGACTGATAGCGCCACTGGACACAGAATTCTTAATCGGTTTAGGCACATCATCCCTCAGTTTTCCACACAGTCCAGAAATGTCTCACGGACATTTGAACTATTGAATGATGCTATATGTAACTTGCCACCAAAACGGGCAGGTCCGGTTTCTTATCGGCAAATGCTCTACATCTGCCTTTCATCAATTCAAGGAATAAATCTGAAATGGCAGGACAGAGCATTCCGAGAGTTCGTCTGCATCTAGACAACCAGGCCGAAGACCTAGTATTGTCTGTACTGTCGTCTATGTCAATTCCAACCACGACTTTTGAAACAACAATATCGTCTAGCAGGGTTAGCTTAGACGCATTATCGTACGAAGATCACCTTACCAGAGCGTTATCATTATGTCTCAAAGGAAAAAGAATTCCAAGATGTACAACCTCCTTAAGAGTTCTTTCAAGAGCCTTAGCATTCTCCACGTATAACTCCGCCATTTTAGTGGCAAATATGGAGTTGGTTAGACGTGACGAGGTCCTGGCTACATCCACGCATGTGGATAGTAAGGTGAAAAACTCTCTCCGAGTCGCTCCGGTCTCTGGAGAGTTTCTCTTCGACGGCAATCTTTCCGCAATCTATGATCACATAACTAAGAAAGCTTCAGACTCTCTGCTATTCAAATCCACTTCCATAGAGTCAGGTTCAGAGGAGAAGAGCACGCGGCCCTAGCTACTTCCACAGGTGTGGACAGTAAGGTGAAAAACTCTCTTAGAGTCGCTCCGGTCTCCGGAGAGTTTCTCTACAGCGGCAAGCTTTCAGCAATATATGATAAATTAACTAAGAAAGCTTCTGACTCTCTGCTATTTAAGTCTGCTTCCAAGAAGTCGGAACCAGCAGAGAAGAGTAGGCCAGGCACTTCTGGGGCGAGTTCGTCCAAGGGAAATTCCTATAGAGGTTCCTATGCATCCTCGAGGTCTTACTCTGGAGACCGTCAGGGTAGCGACTCAAGTAGGGGCTGTAATACTGGCCGCGACATCTGGTCAGATGCCCCTAGATCGACGGGGCGAGGTGCGGGCCGTGGAGGACATGATTTCTCCTTCCGCAAGCCTCGCAGGACCAGGAGGTAATGGTATTAACCTCTATCATGTTCTAGTGAGCGGAAGACTGTCGAGTTTCTCAATCAATTGGGAGTAGATTACGGACAGCCCTTGAATTCGAGGGGTGATTTCGGAAGGACTAAATTGTCCTTCAAACGAAAACCTCCATTAACTCGAAGTCCAAGATGGACCCAGCTTCCGTCAAGTCCGCAGGAAAGAGGCTCGCTTCCATCAGAACTCCAGTCTCTTCTGGAGAAAATCGCGATAGAGATCGTAGAAATGAAGGAATTTCCAGGTTTCTACAACCATCCTTTTCTGGTTCCAAAACCAGATGGCTCGTTTCGTCCACTCATAAATCTGAGCTGGATAAACAAGCTGATCGTGGCTCCAAGTTTCTATATGGAGACCATCCGATCGGTCAGAGCGAGTATTCGGGTGTACGACTATGCTACATACATAGATCTCAAGATGCGTACTTTCACGTCATGGTACATCAGGCGTTCAGAAAGTATTTTCGCTTCCTCATCATAGGAGTCGTGTATCAGCTCCGAGCAATGTGCTTTGGTCTGAATCTAGCCCCCTGGGCTTTCACTCGAATAATGAACTTGGTAATGACTCATGTCCAAGCTCATTCACCTACGATAAAGTCGGCCTACCTGGATGACATTCTTCACAGGTAAGGCAATGAGTTAACACTTCAGAACGATGTGCAGAATCTGCTTCTATTGCTCCGACGTCTCGGTTTCATAAGTAAACAAGGAGAAGTCGGATCTGGTGCCGTCCAAGTCATTCACCCACCGGGGGATGAGCTTCGAGACGCATAACATTCTCGTTCATCTGCCGTTAACCAGAGCGAAATTAATCAGTTGTTACTCTCGCTATTGTCTTCACTCAGACAAGGTTTCAGTGAGAGATTTCATGAGACCGATAGGTTTGTGCGGAGCTGCCGCGGATTTTATTTCAATGGGGCGGCTACACACTTGTCCTCTCCAAATTTTTTCTGACCCAGATTTGGAGGGTGAAGATTCTTTCGCTCGGTACGGACATCCTCTTGTCAAATCAAGTGAACAAGAGCAATTGCCGGATCCGAGTTTTACAGTTTTGACAGATGCCAGTCAAACAGGTTGGGACGCAACATTGAGCCCAACGGATTTGAAGTGCAAGGGTCTTTGGGATCCGCAGTTCTTAATCAAGCACATAAACATCAAGAAATGATGTCAATTTGGCTCGCGCTACATTATTGGATGAACGTTATTCATTATTGCAAATTCTGTCCGACAATTCAACGGTATTAGCGTATTTTCGGAACCAGGGAGGCACTCATTCCATTCTGTTATTCAAGTTAACGGAATGAATCCTTCTGTTTGTACTAGAACATCAAGTTCTCCTATCGGTCTGTCATATTCCGTGTCGTCTGAACGTATTAGCAGACTCCCTTTCACGGAGGGGCCGCTTGTTGTCGTCAGAATGGACTTTCAACAAACGAGTATTCAATCAGATTTGCTACCAATGAGAGCGGCCAATGATGGACTTATTTGTGACGCATCTCAACAATTAGTTGCAGACGTATGTGTCGCCATGTTCGGATCCTCTAGCGTTTGCAGTAGACGCTCTATCGATCTCGTGAGATGGAATGATAGGATATGCGTATCCTTCAGCGCCGTTGATTCAGCAGATATTGCTGAAGTTAAAATAATCTCAATGCAAAATTCTGTTGGTAGCATCTCTATCTCCACAAAGACCGTGGATTAATCTAACCAGGTGTCTGTTGTGGGACATGCTGTGGAAGCTTCCTCCACATTTCGGTCCATTTTATGGCTAGATGGATTCAATTGACTATCAGTACTGCTTATGATAATATCTTCAGCTCAGCAGTCTGTGCTTAAGATTTCAGCTCATGAAGTAAGAGTTCTTTCTACATCGTGGGCTTATGCTAATAGTGTTGATATTGATATTACAGATCTAATGAGGGCTGCATATTGGTCTCAGCCTTCCACTTTCACGAATTTGTATCTTAGAAATATTGAGTCTATTTCTGGAGATCTGCATTGTTTTGGTCTGTTATCTGTTGCTCAGAATGTCATCCACTAAACAGTTGCAACTATAGTTATGTAGGCTTTCTGTTCCGGCAGTGACTCTGTTCTGCTGCCCTCTTCACTCTGGGGTATTTGATCCAGGGGAAGGGGGGGGGGGGGTTCCCTTAGGTCACCTGCTTTATAGTGAAAAGCAAGGGAATACCTCTCCTGGAGTCAGTAATTCCAAGTCGGTACCGGGATGTTTTTAAAGTGTAAAGCTAATGTTTACTCATCCATGTAATATTTTTAAAGTGTAGCTCGGTGTGATGCATTTGTATATGTCACGTGTTATACGGGCATTAATATACAATCCTCGGACACTTTTAATAAGTATAAAGAGTCTCATTTCTCTGCACTTCCTTTATTTATTGGCTTTCCTTTAAAAATATTTAGCATAACGGGTTATACTGGAGGTTAATAGAGATCATTGATGTTATTGTGCTCAATTACAGAATGGTGTTGTGTCTTTCTCGTTTTGATGCAAATAAGAAAGATACATGTAAAGCCTATTTCTCCTTTCTCCTCAAGGGAATAATTCTGTTATATGTAGTTGAGTCTATTGGATTTTCCTTATGTCCTAGGCCCTCCAACCTTTTTACTATTCAGCTAAGTCTGAGTCATTGGTACAGTATAAAAATGTTAAAAAATTTATAGTAATTTATATATTTTTTATACTTACCAATGACCCAGACGGGGATGGCCCTCCCATGAGTTGGGAACTCATACCTCACCGCTGAGTACATAACGCTTACCAGGCACTGGTTGTAAGAATGATAATTGCGCCAATTTCGAGACCTCCTTGACACTGCGCATGCGCAGTGGAGTAAAAGTATGGAGGACCATACAGGACATGTAATTTTCGGTTTTTGATACAGATTTTGGGGATTGGGGGGTAAAATTTGTGTTTGGCCCTAGATATTTAAGAATTAGCACCAGCTAAGTCTGGGTCATTGGTAAGTATAAAAAATATATAAATTACTGTAGATTTTTTAACATTACATGCTAGATTTTACAGGGTTGTGAGAGGAAATTGGACAGCGAATTTTTACTGCATCGCAACAAGGTCTTGATCTGGTTGAAATTCTCAGCCCACTTTTGAAATCAAAGTACTGTATTTTAGAGATGGGCAATATACCAAAAAACTGAACTGATACCAATATCATGGGGATACCAGAAAACCAAACCGAATTAATCGTTGAATACCAATACCATCTGAATTTTCAAATATTCCTACATTCACTATTTGTAAGTCCCTTTTGAGGCTTGATAACAGTTGAAAGGTTTATTATCATGAAAGAAGTTACTCATTTTCTTGCCAATTGTGTTAACCCTCAATGGACTGGATAACTGTCCTGAATTACCACTAGACTACAACCTGTACATGTCCAGTTGCTTAGCAGTGATTTCTAGTCAGGAGTTGGCTGCCTGTTAAGGCAGCCAAGACCTGACTAGAAATCACTGTCCAGGTGTTTTGTCTGTTGTCAGCAGGACCTCCTAAAGATGGCATGGTCAAGGCACATACTCAGAGATTGCAAAAGCCTGAAATAGGTCTTGAAACATTATGATGCATTTGGAACAAGTCACAAAATTACTGTAGATGTGATTTGTGGTGGTAAAAGAATGCCACTGTTGAGCTCATTGTGTCATTTATTGCGTTGTGGTTGAATAATACTACAACTTATTCTATTTTTCCTGATGTGAATTCCTCTTTGGTACTATCAGCAAATCTCAGTCAAGTCAGACACTGAACTGATACCATTCTAAACGTACTAAAACAGATACCAAACTCAAAATTCCAATACCGCCTATCTCTGCTGTATTTAGATTTTGAAATCCTAATCCAGGTGTACTGACTTTTAACCTCCATGCAGACTGTAGTAACAATCAGTTCTGTCATTATCCAGTTCATAGCAAAGATTGGTGTATCTAATCGTGCATGCAGATATACAAGCTACAGAGATATATCAAACATATAATTCTTTTTGCTAACATATACTAATGTTTAATGTGTATTTGAAAAACAGGTCAGAGATCATCCATTGTATCACCTTATCAAAGCAAGGATACAGAAAAAACAAGGAGACAATGCTGAGGCAGTGAAAACACTGCAGTTTGCACTACAACTTCCTGGAGTCAAGACATCAGGTCAGTATTTAAAATAAACACTTTTCTTAACCCTTAAAGGCCTAATTCTAACTTTGATCACATTTTACTGCAATAAAACGGTCTTTGGATAACTTATAATTTACATTTCAAGCACTATGGCTGTTGTTCTAGATACGTCTTGGCTACCTATATAGGCACACAAGATTTGCATAGAAATGACTAAACTGCAAAGCCACGGGATGTTGACTGTCAATTTGTAACAAAAATGTCCAAAAGCATCTCCAGGCCTTTAACTGGTAGAGTGCTGGAAGCCCATATTTGGCTTTATTCTGAAGTGCAGGTACCACAGCTTTAAGGCTCATATTCAATGCATGTGCTTTGTATTATCTTTAAAGTGATATTATTTAGTCCATAAGGGTTTGCTTTGTCACAATTTATGGGAGAGTGCCTGGGGCACTCTCCCATAAATTGTAACAAGGCAAACACATGTGTACAAGATTTGATGGCCAAAAATAATTTAGCACTCTACCAGTTAATGAATAAATCACATAGCATGCAGTGGTGAGCAGTGCAAGCCGGATATTAAAAGTTATTCTGGCTGTTGGCTGGTAACATGGTTGGATGTTTTGTGCATTGAAATTATGTTCATACAAGATGAGTTTGAATATAATATCCATGCACTGAACTTCAGCCCATGTTACCAGCCAACCCCCAGAATAATTTGTGTATTCCATTGGAATATTTAAATAACAAAGATAAAAAACAACAGATTTTTAAAAAAAACTTCCATTTTTAATTTGGTTGACCTTGTGAAAACACCATTCATTGATTTCAATTATCTCAGTAAACATAGAAGAAAGACATTGATAAATTCCCCATTGTGCCCTACCAACCTAGAAACAAGTTTAAAGATTAATGTCATTATTGTTTGTGAAGTTTAACCCATAACCTTTTACCCAACACAGATGAGCTCGTTCCAATGAGGGGTCACATGATATGGTTTTGTTGAAATATTTTGAAAAATTTAATTTTTTCAACTGCTCAATTTGCATATTACGTGGGTGGATGCGGGCGATTCGTTGGGTAAAGGGTTAAAGACCCATTCCAAAGTTTACATCCTCAGAACAGGTACCCTTAGCATGCAGTCAGGAGGAAATCCTACAGAAAATAGAGATATTACCTTGGCAGTGGTTTCTTGTCAAGTCTTGGCTGCCGAAATGGGCAGTCAAGACTCAACTAGAAGTCACCACTTTGCTACTGGCAATGTTCTTAAGAAATTTGTCCAGTTCTTAAGGGTTAAAGGTTTTAATTCATTATTTTGGGGTGTTTATTGTGTCATTAAATGTGTAGATGGAAAGTGGGAGCTCTTTGGAAGCTTTGAGTTTGAATGGGTTACATTTTGCCACTATTTAATTGATCTAGCTATGAAATTAACTTATTCATCTAAATTCAGTATGGGGCCAAACTGAATGTTCCAAGAAGTAACCTTGAAGATGAATTTTACAGAAGTCAGGTGGGACAATGATGTTGTTTTTTTGTTCTTTGTTGTGTGTGCCCATAGATAAGTAAACCAATAAATCTGACAAGAGTTGGCTGGAAACCACTTCCAGGAAAATATAAAAGTAGTTTTGTAGACTTCTTTATAAATAGACAAAGCAGCTCCTGCTCGGAGGCCACAAAGTTTATCAGAGTTGATGGGAGACTCTAGGTGTTAACCCTTTAACCAAAGCACAGGATATCAAAATTGGTTATTTTCATTATTGTTTTTTTTTCAAATCAAGTCCAACAAAACCATATCATATGACCCACCACTGGTACAAGCTCAGCAATAGTTATAGGTTAAAATAGAAAAAATCTTGATAGCAGATGACTAAAAAAAGAAGGGGTGTTTTATTGGCATGGTGGAACCCACTTAATTGAATATCTCTTAACTGAAGAATCCTGCTAACTGTTTAAAGCTCCTAATAACCAAACTATTTACCATAACTTCAAAACAAATTTGATATGTTAATTGCAAAAAAGGTTTTAGAGTAAAGTTCTGTTAATTGAATAAAAATCTTGTAATTTAAAAAAAAAAATTACTCTTGACAACCCTGCGTTTCCAATGTTTATAGTCCTCTTTAGCGTTGGTTCATCTAATATAATAATATATATATAGTAGAACATGTCTTGAGAGACTACACATTTTGCCATGTAAAAGTGGTCTCTCAAAACAGGTGGTCTCTCATGACAGGTCCATTACAGAGTTAACCCGTTGAACTCTAGTGGTATCTTCCATGCCAGTTCAATGGTAGCAATTAGAAGAGTCCATATTCATTATTTGGGGTAGACCAATCAGTATTTTCAACATGCAGCCTGCTTTAGGCTGCACGTTGAAAATGCTGATTGGTCTACCCCACAATATTTACTGAACAGCCATCCTATATAATGACGTTATGACGGATCATGTTCCTGCCTGGAAAAGTGGCCTCTGGGGTTCAAAGGGTTAAACAACCAAATGGTACAAGGTCACAGCAGTCTCTCAAGATAAGTGGTCTCTCACAACTGTGGTCTCTCACAACTGTGGTCTCTCAAAACAGGTTTTACTGTATGTGCATTTAATCTATTGTATCTTGTTTGACAGAGCTCCAGGGGCTCTGTCAAACAAGATATAATAGAGTTTCACTGGCAAAATGACTATTCAATTAACATGGTTCGACTGTATTTCCAGAAACTTTTCTGTGCATTGCTGACTGTCATTATGTGTTTGATATTAAATATGTTTGCAGGTAAAAGGAGAGGCTCTCTTGCACAGGTAAAAACTGCTAAACAAATCGGTGTGAATGATCAGGTGTCTGTCTTTCTAGAACTTGCCGAAGCTCATAGACTTTTGGGTGAACAGGTTAGTATGACTTGAGGTTACTGTGCTTCTCTTTCAGAATACTTTTATCCTGATTACTCTACCCTGTCTGCTGAAAGAGCAGTTGCTCTATTATCAGGGAGTGAACTTTGACAAATAAGTTTCCTTCTTGATTTTTTCAACAAAATGCTTTGCATAAAAAATGTTTGTTGCAAACAGTTGATGAGTCTTTTTTTAATCTGTCTGTAAATCAAGGTTTGAATGCTGCACAAGCTGCTTGATTCATAACGAGTTCAAGACAAATTGAGTTTATAATACAATTTTCTAGATGTGGGCAGTGTTCACGCTGGCTCAGAATTGTGTGGTGCCAAATTCTTTTTAGCCAAACAATTTTTTTTTTTTTAGGGAGATGACTTACATCAACTGTAAACTTTCTGTTGAATCCCTTTTCTGCTCAGCAACCTTTCTTCTTATATTTATTGTCTTTTTGTATACTACTGTATCCTGTACTTTCACCATTTACTTCTTTGGACAATTATTGTGAACTGTATACATTAAACAAATTCTTTAATAAATACTGTTTAAACTAAAATGTTTTGGTGCCAAATTATAATGAATCAGATGGGTACTTCTGTGGCAGGCACTGAATAAAGTGATTAATTACCTTGGTTTTGAGCCCACTCACTTCCCTGAATCTAACATGCATTTATTCATTTTCAGAATGATTCATTTTAGACAGGTTTTACTGACTTGAGACCGATGAGAAATGTGTGTGTAGAAAGCTGGGTAGCTAGAGTGAATCAGATAGCAGTGATGTTTGTTTGTTTTGGTTTAAAGGATTTAACTACACTTTCAACAGCCATATTGTGTTGGACCGTTTTATGGGTAGAAAAAAACCTGAGTACATGAAGAGAAATGCCAAGTGGCAGTAACCAACTGTCAGACTCTCAAACTTATTAGGCAGGCACAAGCAGAGTTAGAACTGGTTGATGGCAAGCGGACAACTTTCTAAAATATAGCAACACATGTTACTGTACTCAGATAATAATAGATTAATTACAAATTACTGTTGACCTACTGGATTAAACAGGTGTGGTGAAGTATTTATCTAATTTAATGATGGCTTTTGTAAAGCTGTAGGATTACTTTCCATGCTCTCCATAAAAGAACCTTGATTACCAATCAACAACAATTAATGTGACTTGTGAGAGGGAGGGGAGCGGGGGGGGGGGGGGGGGGGGGGGTGATTTGCCGATTTCTGTTGTTTTCTAAATATGAGCCAGTGGTGCATGTTGATTGTTAAAACAACATTTGTTATGGAAGTTTAAGACGGATTACTATTATAGTCTAGTTCTAATAAGTACAATAAATTATACAAAGAAACTTCATTGATAAAGGTTTCATTAAAATATACAGTCATAAGGCTTAAAAAAATCAATATCTAGATTATCATCAGGAATTTACGTTTAAATTGGGGTGGGGGAGATGTGGAGAATTTTAATTTTTGCTATTAATTTTTAGAGAATTGAACGGTGAGCAAAAAAGACTGTTCGTGTATGCATGCATTAACTGGCACGGTGCTAAATTATTCTCAGTCGGCAAAATTTGTTCATTTGTTTTTGCCTTGTTTCAATATATGAGAGAGTGCCTACAGGCACTCTCCCATAAACTTAAAAAGTCAGATACATACAGACGAAATACATAGATAATATGAAGCACATGGATAGAATGTGAAGCCATTGAGTGGTGTTATCCTCACACCAGAATGTAGCACAAACTAACTTCACGTGCAAATGAAATAAAAACATAATAAATAGTAACTGTTGATAGTATTACACTGTTAACTTATTTAAAACAAACTGTAGTTACACTTTCCATCAGCTGCTGGCAAA
Source organism: Pictodentalium vernedei (assembly GCA_031216915.1). Lineage (NCBI taxonomy): Eukaryota > Metazoa > Mollusca > Scaphopoda > Dentaliida > Dentaliidae > Pictodentalium > Pictodentalium vernedei. The sequence continues at coordinate 143,967,668 of CM062289.1, read as the reverse complement.
GCGACAAAATAATTAATTAGCTTGTGGACAGATCGAGAAGTTTTAAAAGTCGGGCAGCCTGAAAATGGAGACACAACCTGTGACTTAAGAAGTAACCATTCAGTGTGTTTGTCTAAATACTGGTCTGTCACCTCACCTTCTATCTGTTAATCATGTTGACCACCAGTCAGCCTTTTTTTATCGGCACAATTGCAGGTCTTAGGTGTTCATCGCAAAAAACTATGATTATCTGCACCTAATTGCTAGCTGATGAATTCATTTTATGGCCAATAATAGAATGATTCCTTTGTTTGTTTTATCTTCAACAGTTTTCTTTACTGCTGTGGCTACATTTCTGAATTACAAGAGCGAAGATTTTTGGGTGGCAAATTTTTAGCCAAATGGAAATGTTTTGGTGCCAAATCAAAATTTTTAGTACTATTGGCAAAATTTGCAACCGACAGCACGTGGGTGTTGACAAGTATAAAATTCAGATTGAGGGGTTATCTGACTGAATGATATCTTTGAGTCATCTATCTTGAAAATGAATATCTGTCCCTTAACATGATTATTTATCACTACTTAGGCCTAAAAAAATCTCTCGGTTGCTGCATACTGTCTTTTTTTGGCCCGTTTGAAAAACGGTTGTTTTATGTATCAGTCTGTCCCTCCATCTGTCTGTCTGTCCATCCATTAATATTTTTGGTTTCTGACTGATAACTCCAATTTGGATTATTTGATCTCAACCAAAGTTGGTATGTGTATTACCCCGCTAGTAATGCTGGTTAGGTTCGAATATGGGTTCCGTCCAATTATTTTTACATGAGTTATGGCCCTTTTCCAACCGATAACTCCAGTTTGGATCATTTGATCTCTACCAAAGTTGGTATGGGTATTTCCATGCTAATAATACAGGCCAAGTTGAATATGGGTCCCGTTCAATTATTTTTACATTAGTTACGGCTAACAGGCATCTTTCATCACCTCTGGCAGTGCTCTTGTTATAACCAATGCAACTTTCAAAAAATTACAATTGAGTGGTTTATGTCTGATATTTTACCCAAGTTAATAAAATTGATAAATTTGTCCCTTGAGTGCAACAAGGCTTTGCAATGCTTTACAAAGCCTTCTTGCACTCAAGGGACGAAATACACCACTATGCATGCTATTCTGTAGATTATGAGGCCTAAAACATAAAACAAATCAAGAACATGAACTTTTGATGACAAAGAAATAATCACAAAAATAAAAAATGACTGCCCACGTGCAATTTTACAAAAATGGCCTGAAAAACAGAAAATTTCTATATCTTCACAGTGGGGGATACAATTTCTGTCTTTCCACAATTTCTTCAATAATCTATCATTTAGCATATAATAATTATTATTATATTGTAATTCATTCACCCTTGATCCCTGTGGGAATCCCGGGAAATGAAGAAGTGCTTGTTTTACTGGTAAAATAGGATCCTGTAACCAATGCCTGGAGTGAAAGTCATCTAAAATGGGCAACATGGTTATAAATGATTGCTGGACTTTACTTTATCTCTATGTTGCAGTCATGATTAGCCAGTGTGCAGAAATATGTGACCCTGAACACCAATAAATAAATTAGTCAAGCTTGCAATGGCGAAAAAAGAACAAACAAGTGGTTAACAGTTTACAAAGAACAAATGCACACCATTTAAGTTTTATCATCTGTTATAAACATTGTGATGTAAAACAAGCACTTGATCAAACATATGCCAAACCAAATCCATTGTCAGTTATGTTATGGTAACCTCACAAAATGCCAGTCTCTAAATACATGTTGATAATGTTTATTTACCTATCTCTGTAAATTATATCCATAATAATTAGAGTGACAGAGAGCTAATTACTGGAGAGAAAGATGGAGTGGGATAATTCTTCTACTGACTGTGGTTGAAACTTGCAGTTTTGAATGCTATAAAATTAACTGGTTGAGTTCTAGAAGCCACAATCATGACACTATTGAGAAGTGCTGAAAGCCACTATAGAGGCTTTACTCTATAAGCATTAACTTGTTTCCTCAGACATTCTCTAATAAATGGTAATAAAACAATTATTTATGAACAACATCTTGCTAAACTGAGGCTCCCCTTTTGGTAGCATTGTATAATAATATTAGTTATCCTTGTGTTTTCCAGAGTGTATGGGAGTTTACACCGGTTTGGGAACTCATACAACTTGAGGCGAAGACGAAGGCTGTATGAGTTCCCAGAGCAGTGTAAACTCCCATACATCCTGGAAAACACAAGGATAACATTTATTTCCAAGAATTTTGGTGTACTTAATACTTTAACCTACATTGTGTGCAAAAACTGACTGAAAAATTTTATTTTGTAATTTTCTTAATAAAACCAGACAAATATTGATGTCATTGGAACTGGCTCAATGAGCCAGTTCCAATGACATCCATATCTGCAATATTTTATTCCACATAAATATTTAATTTCCTGTATTATTATTTTTGTTCTAACCAAGCAGAAGGTACGAATTAATAATTAAAAATGAATTCTTTTTTTTTTAGCCATATAGCCTGCTATTGTGTATTCTTGTTTTTACACCGTAGTTAACCATGGTGTAAAAAAAACTACTGGAGATTGCAAGTTACACCATACCTCTCAGCCAATCAAAATGCAGTATTTTGTTTCATTTGGAAATAAAACTAAATACTCATGTAACAACTTATCTTTGAAAAATAATGTAGCACCCTACCAGTTAAAGACAAACACATGTATTATCACTCCAAATTTGGTTAAGAATGTGTAAATAAATAGCTGTGTGTAACCTTCAGTTGGTTGTGTGATAGTTGTGATGTTAACTATCAAAAAAAAAAAGTAGTTGTAAAACCTGGTAAAATCAGTAAGAGATAATAACTTATCACTGGCAAATGGTGATGAATGGCATTTCCCAGTGTCATGTTCAAGTAATGTCTTTCCATTATTTTTCTTCATTAATTACCTCTGTGTCAGACTGTTTCTGTGTTTAATTATTTATTTATTGAGTTTAACAATACTTTTGACAGCCATGGTAACCTCGTGTCAGACAGTTTTATGGGTGGAGGAAGCTGGAGTACCTGGAGAGACCCACTGTGCAGAGGCGATCAACTGTCAGACTCCCCAATGTACTAACTCCACACAGTTGGAGTTAGCATTGGTTAAAGACAAGTGCATTATTGACGTGCAGTAGGCCTTAGTACACAGCCCCATGTGGGTAATTGGGATTAAGTGTCTTGCCAAGGACAGAAGGCAGTTACCCCTGGCGGGGATTGAACCATGGACCTTTCAGTTTGAGTCCAATGCCGTAACCACTGAGCCACCACACTCCCTCTGTTTCTGTATATTCAACACAAAATGGCAGAATAAACATTATAAAGATGCATTTTGTACAGCAATTATGGAGTGGTATACTATAGGGGAGCTGGCAGTGAACATGTTAAACTGGAAAGGTACTGATTTTTTTCAGTTTAGTTTTCATTTGTATGACACCGAGGAGCCTGTAGCATGAACATATTGTATGTGGTAGCAAAAACTTGATCTAAAGTCAAAACTTGATCATAAATCACACCTTCAATTCACTGCTTTTTTGTTCACAAGACAATCCAATGAGTGTATTTTGGTTTAATCATTTATGTTTTCTGTCACAAAGAGCAAAAATGGAAAATGCATATTAATTGTTGTAAATTACTCTTGTTTAACCCCCTTCACTCTGATGTCAAAATATCCAAATTTCAAGTAGCCATTTTTCCCATAATTCTTTTTGCATTATACATCAAAGGTTTAGGAGATGAACTCCTGCATAGCGACGAGGGGGTTGCAGTTGGTGACTTGAAGATCCCAGGGCTATTTTTTGCAGTCGATATGGTGCTAGTGTCAGAAAGCGAAGAGGGGCTAGCGAAGATGCTGGGAATTGTTGGGAAATATGGGAGCAAATGGAGACTCAAACTTAATGAAAGCAAGAGCAAAGTTATACCCGTGGGCCGCAAAGTGGACCCCACTCGAAGGTGGAGAGTGGGGGAGATCTGCATTCCGGAAGGTAGCAGTAGACTTCTTAGTGTAGGAGAGACTAGTGACTATGAGTACCTGGGGGTAAATATAAACATCACAGGAAGAGGCATCTACCGAAACCACACAAATAAATTGATTCTGAAGGGGAAGCGAATCCTTAACCAAATAAAACTTATAGGGAGAAACAGTTTCAATAAGGTTTTCGTGGGGAAAACTATTTGGGAAATGGTGGGTCTGCCAAGTATAACATACGGTACGGAAGTTGTACCCCTAAACCACACAGTTGTTAAGAGCTTGGAAATCCTGCAGAACGATGCAGGCCGATGGATAACAGGCTCGAGTAATGCCGCAGCGCTAGAAGCGATCAGGGGTGAGCTTGGGTGGATGAGGATCAAGGACAGGATAGACCTATTGAAACTCGGTTATCTTAATTATTTGATAAATCTCTCCAATAGCCAATAGTGTAAAGTAATGTTCCTGAGAACTTTCAACTCAAATATCAAGACGGGGTGGATGGTCCAAGTGAGGGAGCTAGTAGAAAACTACTCATTGGAGATTTTGGACCTTGACGTTGGGGCAAACCAGGGCAAAAAGATCATCAGAGAAAGGGTCATGGAGGATTGTAACCGTAATTGGCGAGAGGGGGTCAAATCAAAGAGATCTTTGGGTGGCCTGCGTGATAAAGAGAAGCCTGGTTTTGAAGAGTACCTTGATGGCACCTTTGGGGGGTCACTGTTGTTCAAGCTGAGGTCGCGGTCCCTGGAGCTGAGGGGAAAAATTGGGAAAAACAGTGAAAAGGAGTGCCAGATGTGTAACTTGGGCGTGGTGGAGACCCTGGAACACTTTCTTATAGAATGCCCAAAATACCAGTCTAAAGAACAAGATTCACGGGGAGTATAATGGGGAAGTGGGATGGTAGAATGAAGGATATGTGGTTAGGGGGCGACCCAAAGGAGAAGGTTAATATACTAATCGAAGAGATTGTGAAGAATGAGGCAAGGGATGTCATCAAGCAGTTCGTCTCCAAGTGTTGGGAGGAGAGAAGAAGCGCGGGAATAGGGAGGCAGTTGGTAGAACATGGGTAACCAAGGCCTTCTCGTACGAGAACCGCGACAAATCAGCGGCCGGCCGAAGTGTTATTATTATTATATAATGCAACTGAAAATTTAATCAATTCAGTCTTGTTTGACAGAGCTCAATGAGCTCTGTCAAACAAAAATGTGTTGGTTAAATTTCTAGTTGCATTATGGGAAAAATTTGCAGCCTGAACTTTAGATATTTCGACATCAGTGTGCAGGGGGTTAATGCTTTTGCTGCAATTCAACGTGACAAACACCTCTTCATATCAAGAATACTTTAACTATGTTTAGGAAAATGAAAACTTTTTTACCTCTTGACCTAGCTACCTCGCACAAATCTACCCATCACTTTCCACAGAAGTTTTGTTATTTTTACAGTTTTTGCTAAAAAATATTGATTATGATTTCCCAGTAAAATTTTTTAATCCTTTAAGAGTACATACACTTTATTTCAAGTATAATCTTCTTTTGTGAGGTAAAGTATTAAAAGCAGATCAGAAACAGATGTTTATGTTTACTTGTTGGTATTTATGTCACTTTCACCGTATATGGCTATGTTTTGACCATAACACAAGTATAAAGTCAAGTTAAGCCACTTACTTATAACTAATCTGCCTGGTTTAGAGGACTCTGGTCCTTGGTGTTGGCCATTGAGACTGTTGTACCAGTAAAGAAAGCTTCGCAACTTTTGTAGTCAAGCACTTCTGAACTTCCTGGGATTCCCATTTAAAAGATCAGAAGCAGAAACTGTTTTTAGCTTAACTTGACAAAGTCAAGATATGGTATTACCATCACGTGTTCGGAACTCTGTGAGTCTGTGAGTCAGTTCACATTTTCTGTAGCACAGGCTACACCCCGTAGTTCTTGTCCAACCATTACAAAATTTCAAGGTCATGTCTAGATGAGAACGTCCCCTTTTGGATGCTTTCAGTCACCCGTGGTGGCTACAAGAGCTTGAAACCCAAAAACCTTTAGGACAGTCTGCAGGTTGTATTTAGGAAGGGATTTCATTGTAACTTGGTAGGATGACTCTGTATAATGTCTAGTTGAGAACGTCCCCTTTTGGTTGTGATCGTTCAACCGTGATGGCCATACAAGCCCGAAACCCAAAAACCTTTAGCACAGTCTTCAGGTCATATTTATGAAGGGATTTCATTGTAACTTGGTAGGAGTACCCCATATAATGTCTAGATGAGAACATCCCCTTTTGGTCACAATTGGTCAACCGTGACAGCTGCAAAACCTGAAAACTTTTAGCACAGTCTACAGGTCGTATTTATGAAGTGATTTTATTGTAACAATGTTGGATGACTTTGTATAATGTCTAGATGAGAATGTCCTATTTTGGTCGGGTACAGTCAACTGTCACGGCCGCAGGGGCATGTAAGCTAGATTTCTTTAGTACAGACTACAGCTCGCATTTATGAAGGGATTTCATTGAAAATTTGTAGGATGTCTCAGTATAATGTATAGATGGGAACTTCCTATTTTGACCATGATCGGACAACTGTGATGACCGCACAGGCACATGACCTACTTTTGTTTAGCACAGTCTACAGTTCATATTTATAAAGCGATTTCATTGTAACTTGGAATGATGTCTAGAGAGACTGTCGTATTTTTGTCACGATCGGTTAGCCATTAGGGCCGCCTGGTCATGTGCCCTAGGTTCCTGTAGCACTGTCCACAGGTTGATTTTATGAAGGGATTTCATTGTAACTTGGTAGGATAACCTGGTATGATATCTGTATGAGATTCTCATATTTTGGTCATGATCAGTCAATCCTGACTGCTGAACTGTCGTGTGACCTAGATTTCTGTAGCAAAGTCTATGATTTTTATTTATGAAGGGATTTCATTATAATTTGGTAGGATGACTCGTTTTGGAATGATTTTACTCTAACTTGGTTGACATACATTAACTGTGAGGGCCACATTAACCTAGGCCTCACTTCTTTAGCACGGTCTACACCTCAAATTATTCTTATTGAAAACATAGCAGATGGGGAACAAAAATTAACATATTCTCAACTATCACAATTCTTGTTTTATTTCATAATCCTTTCATAAACATTGAACATTATCCTTTTCATCAAGCACTACACACAGTCAAGTTAAGCTATAGTGTCATTGACACTTTCATTTGAATAAAAGTATTGTTAGAAGCAGGCTACCCCCTTGTATACCTTAATATTGAATAAGCATCCAAAATAAATTGGCCATGAATTATTTGAGATGACAATCTATAAAATCCAATTAACTTGAGTCAGGCAGCTTTCATAATATATGCCTTATTCTAAATTTCTGACATTTGTTTTATTTCAGCATGAAGCTGCTAAAGTAATGCAGGATGCTATTAATGAGTTCCAGAATTCTCCAGAGGAAGTGAGGATCACTATTGCTAATGCAGAGCTGTCACTTTCCCGAGGTGATGTGGATATGGCACTTGGCATGCTCAGAAATGTTACTCCTGATCAACCCTATTTTGTACAGGCACGAGAGAAAATGGCAGATATCTACTTGAATCATAGGAAAGACAAAAGATTGTATGCCAGCTGTTACAGGTATAATACGATTTAGTTTATGTCAATGATTACAACTTTCCTGTATAATTTTAAGTGTTTGATGTACTTGAAATTGTGAACCCATAGAGCCTGGAAAATTCTCAACAGTACCAATTGCATGGGTACCTGCTAGTTTAGTTGTTTAGCAGGGATTTCTAGTAAAGTCTTGGCTGCATACAGGCAGCCAAGACATGACAAGAATCCAAGGCCAAGGCACTTTTGTCAACATGACTTCCCCGTGACTACCGGTGGGAGTGCCTATTCTGTGTCCAACATGTCAGAACTAGTCATCAAAGATCTTTCAAAGTTGCTATTTGTACACAACGCAAGATCTGTGATTTTGCTCTGCTGTAGAATGAAGACAAACACATTGAAGCCAATGTCTTAAGTGGAACATACAATCATTAATTATAATCATTGCATCAGATGTGCATTTCTTTTCAACCTACTCACAATTGTTTACAATTGGCTGTAACTTAAGTGCAAGCCCTACTTCGGAACTAACTCAAGCTTTTAGAATCTTTTCCAAACGAGTTGGAAAAGTACTAGAGTGCAAAAGCACGAAAAAGATCGAAAAAAGGGTCGAGCGAGACCAGCGCTCGAAATTACAGGTACTCTCTCTGCACACCTCTTGCATTTACCGAGCGCATGCGCAACAACCGTGACGTCAATTCCTTTATTTTCCGCCATTGTACATGGTCGGAAATTTTTGTGACTCGTGCTAATTATGCTATGTATTCTTCGTGAACTTATTCTTCATATTTAGTGTGCTAGTGGATTGTATCCTTTTATCAAGCTACCAAATTATTATTATTATTTAATGTTAATTTGTATTTTTATTGCTGTTCTCTTCACACTTTGTCTTGTCTTTCCCCCACGTGTGAACACGACCTTAGTACTGTTTTCCGTCGGCGGGAAGCTTGATTATTGTTTTGATATCATGCCTAAGACTATTCCTTGTACCTCTTGTTTGCAGGTGAAACATGTGGATGATTCTCATGCCACATGTGTCACTTGCAACAATTGCACTCAGGCCCAATCATGTGGTATCTGTGGGGTTTGGCCCTCTAAATTTTGGGCTTCTGTGAACAAGGTGGTTCTTTCCAGAGCTAGAACCCCTCGTTCTTGGGGTAAGGGTAGCCGTGCCGTAGCAGACATTTCTGCTGGTGCACGTGGTGACTCTGTCACACAGGATTCGGATCTGACTTCTGTGGCGAGTTCCTCTGCAACTGTTGGCGGTGTTAGTTCAGTGATACCTGACGAGGAGACCGTGGTCTCTTTGTCTTCTGATGTCACTATTGAGGCGTCTGTTTTCGTTGAGAGCTTTTCCGAGGTCAGCTCGGTAACCCTCTCCGATCTGCCTCCTACACCATTGACCGTTGTTGAGGAGGTTGCTACTCCTGATCCTATTCTGTCTGATGGTGGCTCTTCCATCTCCTCTGGGGATGGTCTACAGTCTCGGGGGACCGAGGCTGTATCTGCTGGTGTGTCTGTGTGTTCTCAGCCTCCCCCAGCCTCGCGGCGGGGCTGTGCGGGTTTGCTGTCTGCTCCGTCTCATCTGGCTAGGTTTGCTCCTAGTCGGTTGAGCCGGCCGGTCGCTTCGGCAGCGATTCTTCGTCCCTCGAGTGAATCGTTTATTGTTCCACCTTCGCCTGCTAGTGTGCCGCCTAGCGGGATGGTGTTGGGACGTTGGCATCCAGGGCCTGCTGTTCGGCAGCGGTCAGTGATAGCCCCTGTTAGCTGTCACTCTCAGAACCTTCCTCCGGTGATTCCTCACTGTGTTCCGAGTCTGGGTGTCGATCGATGCTTGCCGTCGGTCTCAGAGGATAAGCAGTTGGGGCCGTCTGCTGCGCAGAGGCCAATGACAGGTTCCTGTCATTCTTGGGACAATCCTCCGGTGTCTTCTCACCGTGTCCTAGGTCCAGCTACCGATCGACGTGCGCCGTCGGTCTCTTTAGAGGATTTGCAGGTAGGGCCTTCTGTTTCGCAGAGGTCAGTGGCGGCCCCTGGGCGTCACAATTGGGACTATCCTCCGGTGTCTTCTCACCGTGCTCCTATTCTGTCTGCCGATCGACGTTCGCCGTCGGTCTCTTCTGAGGATTTGGGTTCTTCTACCAGAACGGTCCATTGGGAGGACACTCCGTCGGGCGATTCTGCTGCGACGGATTCTCAGGGTGACCTGCGCCAGGCCGTTTTGGCGCTCACCCGGTTGCTTTCTGGCAACCCTCAAGTTGGCCTCCCTGTGCCTCCTGAGGCACAACCTCCTTTGGTCAGTCGCCGAGATGTCTCGCCTGGCCCCTTGGATACTGCACAGTATTCACAGGAGGTTTCTGCTGGTCAGCCCGAGTTGGGCTACGTCTCCTCTGCTACGGAGGATGACGAGTATCTTGAAGGTGATGGGCCCCCCTCGTCAGTCTTGGGGCAGGCTTTGGATTTCGTCTTTGGCTTATTGCCGGACGTTCAACCTTCCGACCAGCCTTCTGTGACCGTCCGGCCGTGGTCCACTGTGGAGCGCCGTAACCCTGTTGAGCCTTCTAGCTCCAGAGCTTTGCGTCCTCTGCAATCGGCTCAGGTGGTTGAGTCCTTCCAGGGCTTAGACGCCAAAATGCATTCTAAGGCCCTCAAGGGTTCCTTCTTTTCTAGAGCTGATGCCTTTCTGCCTCCATCGCGGTTTCGTGTGTACGATTCCGTCTCTCCACCAGTCTTCCAAGGGATGACTACTGTGGATGAGGATTCTTCTTCCCTCGGGTTGACTAAGCCTAAGTCGGCAGTTCTCCCGATGTCGGTAGTTGAGTCTATGGTGGGCCTGTCCTGAGAGATGCTGGGTATGTTATCTCTCGCGGACCATGTCGTCGCTGCTCTGGCTGAATATTTTCCACCAGGGGAGTTTGATGACGCTCAGGCGCCTTTTCGCGTTTTTTCACAGGCTCTTATGAACTTGACTCACGCTCACGCCTGTAACACGGCTAATTTGGAGCTGGCACACCGGGATGCGGTTTTGGATTCTTTACCATCCCTTCCTTCTGAGCAACGTGCTGTTCTAAGGTCTGCCTCTTTGGTGGGACCTCAGTTGTTCCATGGTTCCGTGGAAGCTGTTCGTGGCGAAGTTCTTCGTAATTCGAAGGACCAGCTTTTGCTGAGACAGCTTGACCCACCTGCTGCTGCGGGTGGGGGTCGTTCCAGGCCTGCCAAGCATGCTGCTGCGTCTGCCTCGTCGGCGACGTCGGCTACGCCTTCGGCTCCGTCTGCTCCTTCTGCTCATAAGAAGCGCCGACGTGGCCAGGCCCGCTGGCAGCCTCAGGCTGGAAAGTCTCAGGACTCTGTCACTTCCCGAGGTGGTTTCTCCTCTCGGGGGCCACGTCGAGGCCGCATGTGAAGGTTCTCACCTCGATTCGCCTCCAGTCGGGGGAAGGTTGTCGCTGTTTTACGACCATTGGACAGAGATAACGTCGGACTCTTGGGTCCTCGACGTCATTCAATCCGGTCTGCGACTGTCCTTCCATCGGCACCCCAGTTTATCTCGGGTGCCCCTTCCGACTCAGGTCCCTTCAGATTCTCTGCGTCAGGACCTTCTGGTGCAGGAGATCGACAATCTCCTCACCAAAGGGGCGATCGAGGTGGTCATGAACACCCTTTCACCGGGGTTTTACTCGAGACTTTTCTTGGTGCCGAAGAAAAACGGCCAATATCGTCCTGTCATCGATCTGAGTACCCTGAACAAGTACATAATTGCTCCTCGTTTCAGTATGGAGACTTTCCGGTCGGTTCGACGTTCAGTTCATCAGGGCGATTTTGCGGCCAGTATCGACCTGAAGGATGCCTACTTCCATGTACCCATTCATCTGGCGTCACGGAAATACCTTCGGTTCTCGTTTCGGGATCGAGTTTTTCAATTCAGAGCTCTCCCGTTTGGTTTGAACCTGGCTCCTTGGGCCTTCACCCGACTGATGTCACATGTGCTTGCTTTCCACCGCACTCAGTCGGCAGTGACTTCGTTAGCCTACCTAGACGACATCCTCCAACGGCACCACGATGCTGCTGTTCTGGAGTTCGATGTCCGGCAGTTTCTTTGCCTGCTAGCGTCGCTGGGTTTCAGAGTCAATCGCGAGAAGTCGGATCTTCTTCCTTCTCAGCGATTCCGTCATTTGGGGATGGATTTCGACACTCTTCACAATGTAGTGTCGATTCCCCAGGCACGGGCGACGATTCTTTCCGCCTTGACTCGGGACCTGCTTCAATCTTCCTCGGTCTCGGCCAGGACTTTCCTTCGGATGCTGGGCCTTTGCGGTTCGGTGACAGATCTCATTCCGCTCGGTCGCTTGTTTGTCCGACCTCTCCAACACTTCCTGTTGGATCATTGGCGTCCGAATGTAGATCCGCTGGACCTGGAACTCACTATTCCTCGGTCTCTGCTTTGTCACCTCCGCCCTTGGGCAGATATTCCCTGGCTGACACAGGGTGTTCCGTTGGATCTTCCTTTGGCCGTTCGCATCCTTACTGCGGATGCCAGCGATCGGGGTTGGGGTGCGACGTTGGATCCTCTCGGTCTGTCTACTCACGGAGAGTGGGACAGCGAGCAGGTGGGCCTTCATATCAACCAGAAGGAGCTCCTTGCTCTTCTGTTGAGTTTTCGGCTTTGAATCCCTCATCTGTCGGACCATGTTGTCCTACTTCTTTCGGACAATTCGACAGTAGTGGCCTACATACGGAATCAGGGAGGCACACATTCGATTCCATGTATCGGCTGTCTCGGGATCTTCTTCTGTTGGCGAGGGATGTGAACGCTCGGGTGTCCATTCGACACATTCCCGGGCGTTTCAACGTCCTAGCAGACTCCCTGTCCCGACGCGACAGTGTCCTCCCAACCGAATGAATGCTACATCGGTCGGTGTTTCAGGCGATTTGCGAGCAGTGGGGTTGTCCTTAGGTCGACTTTTTCGCTACGCGCTGGAATCATCAGGTAGAGACTTTTGTCTCCCCTTGTCCAGATCCTCTGGCATTTGCAGTAGACGCTCTGTCTCTGGACTGGACAGGTTGGGTCGGCTATGCCTTTCCTCCTGCACCGATTCTTCCTCAAGTTTTAGCGAAGATTCGTGCTTGCAGTTGCAGGATCATTCTGATCACACCCCTGTCTCCACAGAGGGTGTGGATCAATCTGCTGCGGCCTCTATTGGCCGATCGACCAATTCGTCTACCTCTACGTCGCGATCTTCTTTCACAGGGTCGTCCCAGGAAGTATCACAGCAACCTGGCGAGCCTGTCCCTTCACGCCTGTCTTTTATCAGGTCCAGTCTCCGACGTAGAGGTTTTTCGAGACGATCAGTGGAGTGCATTTCTGCATCGTGGCGACCTTCCACTGGAATGACTTATGCCGCCAAGTGGAAGGTTTTCTGCCGCTGGTGTTCAGATCACAACGTGAATTACCGTGATCCGTCAATCGCTCAAATTGCGGATTTTCTGGTTTTTCTTTTTGACTCCAAGGGCCTCCAGCCTATTACGATTAAGGGCTATCGGTCTATGCTGTCTGATACTTTCTCTTATGTGGGAAAGCGGTGTATCGGTCGTAATCTTTTCCTCTCCAAACTTATTCAGCACTTTTCTTTGAAGAGGCCTCGAGTTTTGCGTCTTACACCCAAGTGGAACTTGGCATGGGTGTTGCACTGTTTGGAGGGGGCGCCATTCGAGCCTTTATCTGAGACCGACATGCGTTTTCTCACCTATAAGACGGCTTTTCTTCTAGCGTTGCTTCTGCTCGTCGAGTCAGTGAGCTTCATGCGCTATCTGTTGATTCTGCCTTCTTCCGAAATGAGGCTAACAGTGTCACATTCACTACTGATTGCTCTTTTCTGGCTAAGAATCAACTCCCCGATTCGGTACCTCCTCCCATCTGCATTCGGGCTCTCCCTGCTGTAGATAGACGGAGGCCTCTTCTTTGTCCTGTTCGTGCGGTCAAGACTTACATTACTCGCACTCAGTTCATTAGGAGGGGTCGGAAGAGATTCTTTCTGTCTCTCATTCCAAAGAGGCAGTCTATCTCTTCCCATTCTATTTCCAGGTGGATCTGTCTTGCAATCAAGCTGGCTTATTCTCGCTTGTCTGCATCGGATCTTGTTTCGAACCGGCTTAATGCTCACGAGGTTCGTGCCATTTCTACATCCTGGGCGTTCTCCAATTCTGTTTCGCTCCGTGATGTTATGAATGCGGCTTACTGGAAGAATGCTTCTACCTTCTCCTCCTTTTATCTCCGCCACCTTCAGCAGCAATCTGAGGACCTTTATTCTTTAGGCCCTCTCGTTGCTGCTCAGGCTGTTGTGCACCCTCGTTGAAATTGTTTTTGTCGAGGTTGTGCTTCGCTCAGCCTTGTTCTTTTCAGGTGCCTTCTCTCTATCTTCATTACAGGTTTTCGTTTTTGTTCTCTGCCATCCTTGCTTTCGTTCTGCTACTCTTGTTGGTATTGGTTATGTGATTCACCTCCTCCTATTGTTTATTCAGCCAATTGTAAACAATTGTGAGTAGGTTGAAAAGAAATTAAAATTTTTTAGTAAATTTTGTTTCTTAACATACCTAACACAATTGTTTACCGGAGGCCCACCCTCCTTGGGGATATCTTTGATATCGATGCCTCCCCACTAAATCACAAACTTCTCGTTGGCGGAAATACAGGAATTGACGTCACGGTTGTTGCGCATGCGCTCGGTAAATGCAAGAGGTGTGCAGAGAGAGTACCTGTAATTTCGAGCGCTGGTCTCGCTCGACCCTTTTTTCGATCTTTTTCGTGCTTTTGCACTCTAGTACTTTTCCAACTCGTTTGGAAAAGATTCTAAAAGCTTGAGTTAGTTCCGAAGTAGGGCTTGCACTTATGTTACAGCCAATTGTAAACAATTGTGGTAGGTATGTTAAGAAACAAAATTTACTAAAAAATTTTAATTTTTTTTAAATTTCTGTTACTATATTGGTCTCAGTATTATCAAAATTTTGTCTTTGCTTCTGAGCTAGTACAAATTGATATCACATTGTGCTTAAATTCAAAGCTGAAAGATAAAAAAAATGTTAATGATATCTTTCTTACACTGTTTGTAAATCCCTCACATATGCAACTTGCAATAGTTTTCACCATCTGGACCAGCAAATCATTTTACAGTGATGAAAACAACATTTCTTCTTTTGAATGTGAAAAGATTATCATACACATTTAATAGAACGCTTAGTGAGAAACAAAAAGTTGTGGAAGAATAAGATAAACCAGATTAATAAGTTTAATTTTTTTTAGAATTCATGTCTTTCAGTGTAATTTATATTTATCTTACAATCAACATGTATTTTGTCTGTATTAACTCCGAAACTGTCGTGTATCCGACCCACTGATATAGATGTTTGTATCAGGGGGTCGGATACAAGCATGTTCCTTTCACGTGAGTTCCATTTTTTTTCTTTTTGTTTTGCCGTACGAATAAATAGTTTGTTATATATTTGTCTAGATTCTTGACTTATCCCCAATATTTTAAAAGATAAAATGATTATTACCATTATATGAATGTACAAAATATGTATCCGAGTCTCGCTCCAGGTTCTAAGGGTAGATCACGACTTGTCTTCGACTCATCGTGATCTGCCCTTAGAACCCGGAGCTCGACTCGGATACATATTTTGTACATCCATATAATGGTAATAATCTCTATATACCATACAGCCCCTTAGCCCTCACTTGCACACTGCAAAAATATTGAATTTTAAACGATGAGATCAAACTATGATGCATTTTCTTTTGAAATCAGATCCTGGAAAAAGATATATAAACAATATTTTCATTATTTTTATTAATATTCTCTTTTCAAAAAATAGAACTAACAACATTCAAAGCATGTGATTTTTGGCAACTATATCCTTGTCAGACATTAATATGATGTTTCATTTGCACACAACTTTACTGTATGCTCTTATACAAGTCACACAACTCGTCGGGTTTTGTTTTCCAAAGTAAAAAAAATGTCACTTATACAAGAGAATCTACGATTGTGAGGAGAGCAGTTTTGAGGCTAGCAAATTCATCTCAGTGTTATCTATATGTCTCAAAATTGAACCCTTTTAAGGCTTGGATGTTCTTATATATTTTTGCCGCACAATTATAGTCTACTTTCTGTGCTTGGCAGTTGTTTTTAGGCTAGTCTTGGCTTCCTAAATTGTATTTTGAATGTTACTATGTTGAGGGCACCTGCTTTACTGCAGTCAAGGGTGATCAAGTCAGCATTACACCTTGTGGTTAATATGATTAAGTTGGTGTTTGTATCTAAAAGTTTTTAACTCATTATTTTACAGAGAACTGGTTGATAAACATCCTAGTCCACATACATGCCTGTTACTTGGTGATGCTTATATGAGTATACAAGAGGTATGGTATATTCTTATCTCCCTCTGCCAAAGAAACAAACTTTCCAACCCATGAATTTCTCTGTTCAGCCTTAGCAGTATTAGAATTACCAAAATAAAATAAAAAAAACTTAGTGTTCATACTGGAGATTGAAATCCTTGAATGTGTTTGAGTTTTGCATCTCATTATAATTTAACTCCTCACCTAACATGATTAGCAGACGACACAATATTCTTTTTTTTTTTATAAATGTTTAAACAATTTCATTGTTAGCTTTCTTCACATGGCTTTCGTTCTCTCATCGCAACAAGTTTTATTCAATGAGGTTTCATATGCTATGTTCTGGGTGCAACAGCAAAAAAATAACAAAATTTGAATACTGATTTATGTACATAGAACTGGACAGATTTTGCATATTTTTATACTAATAACCAATGGCCCAGACTAGCTGCTGGTGCAAACTCAATATTATCCAGGACCAAGCACAAATTTTGAACCCCCCAACCCCAAAATTTGCATGCATACAAAACCGAAAATTAAAAGTCCTATCTGGCCCTCCATACTTTTACCATCTGCGCATGCGCAGTGGTCAGGAAGAGACCGGAATTGGCGCAAACATCATACTTTGTTTGACCCTAAAGTCAGTAACAATGATCTGACATCTGTGCTTTAAAATCTCCTTTTTGAGGATGCCAGACACAAATCAATGCAAGAATTGGTGGATCCAAGGCTGTTAATGGATGATGGAAGTGAACAACAGTGGATTCAGACGTTCAGGGCTGTAACTTTATAATAATGATAAAAATTATTTCATGTTTCCCATTTTCGGGACATACGCTTGACATCATCATTCATGCAAATGATTAATCCACTGTTTGTTAAGTATTCCTTCCCTATTCTTCCATGAACCCTTCCTGTTAAACTCCTAACCGTTTTGGCTATTTTTTATTAAATTTCTTGGGTGTTTAATGTGTATTACAGAATTTTTATTCTGCTTATCCCCATGGTTACATCCTCACCCTACGGGTGTTAGGTCATTTTAGTCTTGCATCTTTTATCCGATGTATCGTTTTTTCTTCATATGAAGATCTAGCTTAGCATTTAAATTTGTTACTGACTTTGGGCTTTTTTGTGCCTGATGTCTTGTTTCCGATTTTTCCTTGATGTTGTATTTGATCTATGTATTGAGACGTTCTTTGAATTGAGACACACATTTTTTCCCCAAAATTAATTATTATTTATGTTCCAAAAATTTTGACATGCTGGCAACTTGCTACGAGACATGCTTGCGACTTGCTTCCAGTCGGTTCAGTCACCACTGAGACACCACCCTCCCAATGATAATAAAAGATGGATACTACAGACTGATTTGTGTTGTTTGTATTTAAATCCAAATTCTAACTGATTTAGAAGGGAAGTACAATTCACCAACTGAAGACATTCAAGTTGAGTTTGAAAGCAAATTTATCAACATCCTAGGAATTCCCTGTCAGTCCCACAATTCAGTCATGTAACACTTCCGATTCCCGATATCCTTTTGTTGATAAATTTGCAGTATGTATCATAGATGAAAAACATTACAATATTTTTATACTGTACCAATGACCCAGACTTAGCTGGTGCTAACTCTTAAATTCTAGGGCCAAATACAAATTTTACCCCCCAATCCCAAAATTTGCATCTAAAACCGAAAATTACATGTCCTATATGGTCCTCCATACCTTTCCTCCACTGCGCATGTGCATTGTCAAGGAGGTCTCGAAATTGGCGCCAAAAGTCATTCTTTGTTTGGCCCTTCATCAGTTCACATCTGACTGATATTTGTGTTTGTAAATCTTAGTTTAAATTATGCCAGACACATAAATATGAGAGAAATGGTGGATCTAAAGAGGAAATAGAAGGATGAGAGGAAAATTCAGTGGCAGGAAATAATCAGGGCTGTAACTTAAATTTTTTTACGAAATTATGTTATGTTCC
The DNA here is from genome assembly GCA_031216915.1 of Pictodentalium vernedei. Lineage (NCBI taxonomy): Eukaryota > Metazoa > Mollusca > Scaphopoda > Dentaliida > Dentaliidae > Pictodentalium > Pictodentalium vernedei. The sequence goes on along the minus strand of CM062289.1, from coordinate 143,949,671 downwards.
CTAATTTCGAGGCATGAGCCTGTTGTTATCATTCTTGCTATGAAAGTTCCACTCCTTGATCAGTGTTGCCTCTCTCCCTTTCTTTTATTCCCCCCTTGCTATTCTCCCATGCTTTTGGCATATTTTCTGTAATAATTATTACTAAAATTTCTTGGGAGTTTTGGCTTCGTAACAGAATGAATTTCTGTTCTTTTCCCCATCCTTAGGTGTTTAGGCGTTGTGATCTGCATCTACCATCTGATGTTCTGCAGTTTCTTCTATGGAAATCTCTGTTTTGCATCAGATAGTGTTTAAATTGTTAACTGATTTCGGGCCATGTTTATCAGTGCCTGGAGTCATGTTTCCGGTTTTTGTACAACTTCTTGTTTACATTGACAATGGTTACTGCTGATAGTGATTTCTTGTCTTTACATTAGTTTAGACATAGCAAGATACATTAATATTGTATGTAAGTGTTGCATTAATTTTTTGAAATATTTTAAAAAATTTTGTCCACACTTAGGCTTTTTTGGGATCCATTTGGGCTCGGTGTTCCCATTGGGAACTTGGGCTCTTCTGAAAAATTTTTTCAAAAATTTTTTTTTTTTGAAGATTATTTTCTTTCAAAGATTATAATGGATTATGTTATATTATGTATCTTTATTTCAAGGGATAGTGCGACTAATATGACTGTGTATTTTTTTATTGATGAAAAAATTTTTTTTTTTATAATGCGAGGATATCTTCCTCTAATTCTCAGGTTCAATGTATTCGCACTAATTCCTGCTCTGTGTGTGTTGATTGAAATGATAACGTTGGAGACGTGTGTCACGATATTGTGTTGCGGGGAGGGGTCCATACCGGTCCTCTCTCCGTAGGGTCACTCTATATTATCATTTTATTTTTCAGAATTCAGAGTGATGTCTTCAGCAAGTGTGTCTCCGTCGTTGCAGTGTTAGGGTTAGCGGCTAAGTGCTCAGGGTAATACGACAATTGCCGAAGAGGTCCCTAGTAGGATCGAAGGCATTGATCGTTCGCTAGTCCGCCCGGTGTAGCGACCATTCATCGAATGGCTTGGCAGCCGGGTTTATCCGTTACGGTTCTGGGAAGCAGTGTGGGTGATGCGAGCACTATAAACTTGGAACGTGCACACCCAGCAACGACGAATCCGAGGATAATACGGAGGAAGCCTGTCAGTCTAGAAGCTAGCTCGTCCAGGTCTATTCGGACCGCGAGCAAGAGAGGCCCCCTCTCTCTTACAACTACATTTGAGCCGCAATGTTGTTGTATGTTTGTTTGTTAGTCGGAACATACGTCCAATCCTCCTGTTCGGGACGTTCCGTCACATACACAGTCCGAACTGGCTGTGTTATGGGCTTCCTCATCCTCATGTCAACACACACCACCGCACCTTGGCTTGCAACCACAGAGTTTCAGGGGACGTTCGCATATTATATAAATGCAGGAATGAACATTCCTAGAGCTCCTGCTTTGCCGACCAGGGAATATTGTCGACCAGGTTACTTCATCTGTTAGCCAAGGATATGAGGTCTTTCCTGATGGGACGTTCACATATTATATAAATGCAGGAATGAACGTCCCTGGAGCTGACAGTGGATATTATGTAAGTCACGGCTCTACAGGCCTCATTCAGGAATATGAATGCGGTGATTTTCTGTGATGTCTTCAAAAGTGTGCTTCCGTCATCACAGTCAAATGAAGAGCTAGCAGATAAGTGCTCATGATATTACGTCAATTGCCTAAGAGGTCCCTAGTAGGATCGGCGGCATTGGCATCCGCTAGCTCGCCTGGTGTAGCGACCATTCATCGAATGGCTCGGCAGCTGGGTTCATCCGTTGCGGTCCAGGAAGGAGATTTGGGTGATGCGGGCACTATAATAAGACAAAGTGCACACCCAGTGACGACGGATCAGAGGAGAGAACGGAGGAAGCCTATTAGTCCGGTTCCTAGCTCGTCCAGGTCCATCCGGGCTGCGAGCGAGAGAGGTTCCTCTCTCGTACAACAACATCTGGGACCAGATATTGTGGTACAAAATGTTTTGCATTCAGAGCATGCGTCCGCCATTCGGGACGCTCCGTTATATAGACAGTCCGGAGAGACTGTCGATATGGCTTCCTCATCCTCACGGCAGCGCACATGACCGCACCTTGGCTACGTGACCATGGATATCCAGCCAGCTTCACCGATCAGGGATTCCATGGCGACCAGGTCACGCCATCCGGTAGCCAGGGACACGAGGCCTGTTGACTCCGGACGTTCACATAAAAGAAGTATGCAGGAGTCAACATACACGGAGCTTCCAGCGGCAAAGCAACGTAAGACCACTACTCCACAGGCCTCAGTGACGGACGTGCTATCCCAAATAGCACAACTTATAGCAGCATCCCAGCAGACGACAGAATCTCTGTTGGATCAGGAATTATCCGACGACGCTGGGTCGGTACGCTCCGCTGAAGCATCAGGTACGGACGACCGAGAACTTCATAGGGTCCGACAGGATGGCGAAAGGGATTCAGAGGATTTGGAGCTTTCCCTTTCGGAACAACATAAAGCTGCCGTAGATTTTATCCGGCATTATCTTCCAGAGGTTGTTCCGTCGGACCAGAATGCTGCGATGCCGGATAAGAGACTGATAGCGTCATTGGACACAGAAATTTTTGATCGGTTCAGGGACATCGTCCCTGAGTTTCCGACACAGTCCAATTTGTCACAAGAACATTTGAATTATTGAATGACGCTATATATAAGCTTGCTACCAAACGAGCAAGGCTGGTTTCTTGTCCGCAAATGCTCTAAATCTGCCTTTCATCAGTTCAAGGAATAAATTCGAAATGGCAGGACAGGGCATACCGAGAGTTCCTCTGTGTCTAGACGACCAGGCTGAAGACTTAGAATTGTCTATACCGTCGTCTATGTCAATTCCAACCACGACGTTTGAAACGACAATAATGTCTAACAGAGTTAACTTAGACGCTTTATCATACGCAGATCACCTTACTAAGGCGTTATCATTTCGTCTTCAAGGGAAAGAATTCCAGGATATACAATCCTCATTTAGAGTTCTTTCAAGGACAATAGCTTATTCCACGTATAACTCTGCCCTTTCAGTGGCAAACCTGGAGTTGGTTAGATGTGACGCAGCCCTAGCTACATCCACGCGCGTGGATGGTAAGGTGAAAAACTCTCTCAGAGTCGCTTCGGTGTCAGGAGAGCTTCTCTTCGACGGCAAGCTTTCAGCAATCTATGATAAGATAACTAAGAAAGCTTCGGATTCTCTGCTATTCAAATCCGCTTCTAAAAAGTCAGATACAGCAGAAAAGAGTAAGACAGGCACTTCTGGGACAAGTACGCCCAAGAGAAGTTCCTATAGAGGTTCCTATGCATCCTCTAGGTCTTATTCTAGAGACCGTCAAGGCAGCGACTCACGTGGGGGACGTTATTCTGGTCGAGATAACCGGTTAGACGTCCCTAGGTCGACGGGGCGAGGTGCGGGTCATGGAGGACGTAGTTTCTCCTTCCGCAAGCCTCACAGGTCCAGGAGGTGATGGTATGAACCTCTATCATGTTCCGGTAGGCGGAAGATTTCGAGTTTTATAACAATTGGGCGTCAATTACGGACGACCCCTGGTTTCGAGGGGGTAATTTCGGAAGGACTAAGAATTTCCTTCAAACGAAAGCCTCCATTAACTCGAAGTCCAAAATGGACTCGGCTTCCGTCAAATCCTCAGAAAAGAGACGCTCTTCTATCAGAAGTACAGTCTCTTCTGGAGAAGAACGCGGTAGAGATCGTAGAAGACCAGGAATCACCGGGTTTCTACAGCCATCTGTTTCTGGTTCTGAAACCAGACGGCTCGTTCCGTCCAGTCATAGATCTGAGCTGGATAAACAAGCTGATTGTCGCTCCGAAGTTCTATATAAAGGCAATTCGATCAGTCAGAGTGAGTATTCGGGTGAACGACTATGCTACAAGCATAGATCTCAAGGATGCGTACTTTCACGTCATGGTAATCCGACATTCAGAAAGTATCTACGCTTCGCAGTCCTAGGAATTGTATATCAGTTCCGAGCGATGTACTTCGGTTTGAACCTAGTGCCCTGGGCTTTCACTCGAATAATGAACTCGGTAATGATACATTTCCGAGCTCATTCGTCTGCAGTAACGTCGGCCTACCTGGACGACATTCTTAAGGGGTATGGCAGTGAGTTAACTCTTCGGAACGTTGTGCAGAATCTGCTTCTATTACTCCGATGTCTCGGTTTTATAATAAACGAGGAGAAGTCGGATCTGGTGCCGTCCAAGTTATTCACCTACTTGGGAATGAGCTTCGAGACGCACAACAATCTCGTTCATCTGCCGTTAACCAGAGTGAAATTAATCAGTTGTTACGCTCGCTATTGTCTTCACTCAGACAAAGTTACAGCGAGAGAATTCATCAGACTGATAGGGTTGTGTGGAGCTGCCGCGGATTTTATTCCAATGGGGCGGCTACGCACTTGTCCTCTCCAAATCTTTTTGACTCAAAAAGAGCAGAGTTGGAGGGTGAAGATTCTTTCGCTCGTTACGAACATCCTCATGTAAGTCAAGTGAAACAGATTCAGACTTGGGCAGATATTCAGTGGTTTATTTAGGGAAATAACTTCCACTGCAATTGCCGGATCCGAGTTTTACAGTTTTGACGGATGCCAGTTAAATAGGTTGGGACCCAACATTGAGCCCAACGGTTTTTAAGTGCCAGGGTCCTTGGGATCCGTAGTTCCTAATCAAGCACATAAACATCAGGAATTGATGTTATTTTGGCTTGTGTTACGCCATTGCATGAATGTTATCCAGAATGCCCACAGGCAATTCTGTCCGACAATTCGACGGTATAAGCGTATTTTCAGAACTAGGGAGGTACTCATTCCATTCTGTTATTCACTGTAACGGAATGAATCCTTCTGTTGGTACTAGAACATCAAGTTCTCCTATCAGTCCGTCGTATTCCGGGTCGTCTGAACGTATTAGCGGTCTCCCTTTCATGAAAGGGCCGCTTGTTGCAGTCAAATGGACTTTTAACAACGAGTATTTATATCAGATTTGCTACCTATGAGAGCGGCCAATGATGGACCTTTTTGCGACGCATCTCAACAATCAGTTGCAAGTGTATGTGTCAACATGTTCGGATCCTTGAGCGTTTGCAGTTGACGCTCTATCCATCTCATGAGACGGGATAATAGGATATGGGTATCCTCCAGCGCCGTTGATTCAGCAGATATTGCTTAAGTTAAATAAATAATCTCAATGCAATTCTGTTGGTAGCACCTCTGTCTCCACAAAGACCGTGCATTAATCTATTCAGGTGTCTGTTGTGGCTTATGCTGTGGAAGCTTCCTCCACATTTCGGTCCATTCTATAGCTAGATGGATTCTATTAGCTTTCAGTACTGCTTATGATAATATCTTCAACACAGCAGTCTGTGATTAAGATTTTAGCTCTTGAAGTAAGAGTTCTTTCTACTTCAGAGGCTTATGCTAATAGCGTTGCTATTACAGTTCTAATGATGGCTGCATATTGGTTTTAGCCTTTCACTTGCACGAATTTATACCTCAGAAATATTGAGTCCATTTCTAGAGACCGACATTGTTTAGGTTTGTTATCTGTTGCTCAGAATGTCGTCCACTAAACAGTTGCAACTATAGTTGTGTAGGCTTTTAGTTCCGGCAGTGACTCTGTGCTGCCGCCCTCTTCGCTCTGGGGTATTTGACCCAGGGCAAGGGGAAGGGGGGGGGGGGGGGGGGGGGGGGGTGGTGTTCCCTTAGGTCACCTGCTTTATAGTGAAAAGCAAGGGAATACCTCCCCTAGAGTCAGTAATTCTAGTCGGTACCAGGATGATTTTTAAAGTGTTAAGTTAATCTTTTTACTCATCCATGTAATATTTTTAAGTGTACCTCGGTGTGTAGAATTTGTATATGTCACATATCATGCAGACGTTAATATACAATTATCGGTCACTTTTAATGAACTTAAGAGTCTCATTTATCTGGACTACTTCATTTATTGGCTTTCCTTTCAAAATAATTACCATAATGGATTATACTGGAGGTTAATAAGACATCAGTGATGTTATTATGCTCAAGTACAGAATGGTGTTGTGTCTTTCTCGTTTTGATGCAGAATAGAAAGATACATGTAAAGCCTATTTCTCCTTTCTCCTTGAGGGGATAATTCTGTATATATATATATATAGTTGAGTTATTGGATTGCTTTATGACCTAGGCCCTCCAACCTTTTTACTATTCAGCTAAGTCTGGGTCATTGGTACAGTATAAAAATGTTAAAAAATTTATAGTAATTTATATATTTTTTATACTTACTAATGACCCAGACAGGGATGGCCCTCCCATGAGTTAGGAACTCATACCTCCCCGCTGAGTACATAACGCTTTTCCAGGCACTGCTTGTAAGAATGACTTTTGGCGCCAATTTCGAGACCTCCTTGACACTGCGCATGCGCAGTGGAGGAAAGGTATGGAGGACCATATAGGACATGTAATTTTCGGTTTTAGATGCAAATTTGGGGGATTGGGGGGTAAAATTTGTGTTTGGCCCTAGAATTTAAGAGTTAGCACCAGCTAAGTCTGGGTCATTGGTAAGTATAAAAAATGTATAAATTACTATAAATTTTTTAACTTCTTATAGTTTTATTGATTCACTGAGAAAAATGTGAAGAAAGAACATAACAGTAAGGAATAAAGGCAAATTACATCGATGAGTGTGAAACGCGATACAACATTCTACGAGATTTTCAATTGTGAATGGGTCGTACTATATATAAAATGTACTGAAAATCACCGAAACCGGCTAAAATCCATTTTCAATTATTTTTCTTTCACTGATTCGAATTTTATTAAAACAAATCATTGAAAAGAAAATTTTCAATTGTGAATGGGTCCTACTATATATAAAATGTACTGAAATCCACCAAAATCTGCTGAAATCCATTTTCAATTATTTGTACTCAGCGCAGTATGGATTTTGGCGAAGATAAAATATAAATAATTTTACTGGATTTCAGTGAAGATAAAATATAAATAATTTTTGCTGGATTTAAGTGCACTTTAGGGTATAAGATGCAGGATAATCACAAGAAAATTCTGCTTCCATTTTTCTTTCACTGTTTTGAATTTTATTAAAACGAATCATTGAAAGGACAATGAGAACGAATGTTTTGTGATATTTTTATACTGTACCAATGACCCAGACATAGCTGGTGCTAACTCTTAAAATATAGGGCCAAACACAAATTTTGCCCCCCAATCCCCAAAATTTGCATCTAAAACTAAAGAAAACATGTCCAGAAAGGCCCTCCACACCTCGCCCCCACTGCGCATGCGCAGTGTCAAGGACGTTCCGAAATTGGCGCCATTTATCATTCTAAGTTTGGCCCTTCATCAGTTAACATCTGACTGATCTTTGTGCTTTTAAATCTCAGTTTAAATGATGCCAGACACATAAATATTAGTGAAATGGTGATTCTAAGGAGGATAGAAAAGGAGGAGAGGAAAAGAATGTGTGACAGAATATTATCAGGGCTGTAACTTAAAATTTTTTAATGAAATTATGTTAAGTTACCTATTTTCAAGGCAGCAGCCATTTTGTTGTCATTCTGATTATTTAGTTACACTGTGTTTTCAAGTGTTTTTCCTCTCTCCCTGTCCTTTAATTCCCCCTTGCTATTCTCCCATGCTTTTGGCATAGTTTCTGTAATTATTATTACTAAAATTTCTTGGGAGTTTTAGCTTAATAACAGAATGAATTCTGTTCTTTCCCCATGTTTACGTCTTCACCTACGGGTGGTTAGGCGTTGTGTTCTGCATCTACCATCTGATGTTCTGCAGTTTCTTCCCTGGAAGTCTCTGTTTTGCATCAGATGGGGTATTTTTGGTAACTGATTTCGGGCCTGGGTGCCTGGAGTCTTATTTTAGTGTTTTTACACTCATTGTTTACATTTACAACAGCCCTCTGTGTGAGGGGGGGATTTCTAAATAATAATATCTTTATGTTATTTTAATCATAACTAGATACATTATTATTGTTCGTAAGTGTTGAATAAATTGTTTAAAATATTTTTAAAATTTTTGTCCACACTTAGGCTTGGGATCCATTGGGGCTCAACGTTACTTTTCAGAAACTTGGGCTGTTCTGAAAAAATATTTTTTCAAAATATTTTGATTTCAATTATTTTTTCTATATTAATGGATCATATTATTATTATGTATTTTGATTGCCAGGGGTTAGTGCGAGTACCAGGACTTGTTTTCTTTTCACATGGAAAGGATATTGATCAATTGTTTTAAGAGGAAGTCTTCCTCTGACCTTATTTTCATTCTATATGTGGTCAGTGTACTCGCATTAACTCCTGTTCTGTATCGTATGATTTCGATGACAATATGGGAAGCGTATGTCACGGTATGTTGTTGGGGATTTGGACACTCCGGTCCTTTCCCCGCAGGGTCACTCTACTTTATCAATTTCTATTTCAGACGATCAAGATTAGGGTGATGTATCTGTGATGTCTTCCAACAGTGTGCCTCCGTCGTCACAATTATGAAGGGCTAGCGGAAAAGTGCTCATGTAATACGCCAATTGCCTAAGAGGACCCTAGTAGGTTCGACGGCCTTTGACGTCCGCTAGCTCGCCCGGTGTAGCGTCCATTCACCGAATGGTTCGGCAGCCGGGTTCGTCCGTTGCGGTCTAGAAGGAATTTTGGGGTGATGCGAGCACTATAAAATTAACTTAATGCACACCCAGTGACGGCGGATCGGAGGGAGAACGGAGGAAGCCTTTTAGTCCGGTTCTTAGCTCGTTCCGGTCCATCCGGACGGCAAGCGAGAGAGGCCCCTCTCTCGTTCAACAACATCTGGCCCCAGATGTTGTGGTACAAATGTGTCGTTAGCGGAGCATACGTCCGTCGCTCGGGACGCTCCGTTGTATAGGCAGTCCGCTGAGACTGCTAAGGCTTCCTCTTCTCGTCAGCGCACACGACCGCACCTTGGCTGCGTGACCGCCGATATATTCCAGCTTCGCCGATCAAGGATTCTTCGGCGACCAGGTCACACCATCCGGCAGCCATGGATTCGAGACCGATGGACTCCGGACGTTCGCATAGGAAGTATGCGGGAGCCATCTGATGCGGAGCTGCCCTCGGCGAAGCACCGATAGACTGCGCCTCCGCAGGTCTCGACGCCGGACATTCTTGTGCACATAGCACAGCTTATCGCAGCATCCCAGCAGCCGACAGAAACGGCGTCGGATCGAGAATTATCCGACAGCGCTGGGTCGGTAGCCGGGGACTCGAGGCCTGCAGACTCCGGACGTTCGCATAGGAAGTGTGCGGGAGTCAACGTACACGGAGCTTCCAGCGGCAATGCATCGTAAGTCCGCTACTGCACAGGCCTCGGGAACGGACGTGCTTTCCTTAATAGCACAGTTTATCGCAGCATCCCAGCATCAACTGAATCTGTCGCATATATTTTATCCGACGATGCTGGGTCGGGACGCTCCGCGGAAGCGGGTACGGACGTCCGAAAGTTTCATCCGGTCCGACGGGATACCGAAAGGGATTCGGTGGATTTCAAGCTTTCCCTTTCGGAACAACATATGCTGCGATGTCGGATAAGAAACTGATAGCGTCGGTGGACTTAGAAATTTTTGGTTCGGTTCAGGGACATCGTCCCTCAGTTCCGACATAGTCCAATAATGTCACACAAACTTTCGAATTATTGAACGACGCTATATATATTATTATTTTATGCTTGCTATCCAAGCATTTCTGGTTTCTTGTTCGAAGAGTTATGGAGATGTCTTCAAAAGTGTGCCTCTGTCGTCATAGTTAATGATGAGTTAGCGGCAAATAGTGCTCATGGAATATGTCTATCGCTTACGGAGTGACATTCGCTAGCTCACCCGGTGTAGCGTACATTCATCGAATGGTTCGGCTGCCGGGTTCGTCCGTTGCGGTCTAGGAAGGAGATTTGGGTGATGCGAGCACTTTATTACTTTAGTACTCACCCAGTGACGGCAGATTGAGGACGGATCGGAGGAAGCCAACAACATAGGGGACCGCATGTTGTGGTTCAGATATTTTACATTCGGAGCATATGTTCGTTGCTCGGGACGCTCCGTTATATTGACAGTCCGAGAGACTGTCTTTAATGCTTCCTCATCCTCACAGCAGGGCACACGACCGCACATTGGCTACGTGACCTCGAGTATCCGATCAGTTTCGGCATTCAGTGATTCCACAGCGAATAGGTCGCGCCATCCGGTAGCCAAAGGACACGAGGCCTATACACTCCGTTCGCTCGCATATTGGAAGTATGCACGGGGTAACGATCTCGGAGCTTCCTGCGGCAATGCATCGTAAGACCGCTGCTCCTCAGGCCTCAGTGACGGACGTGCTATCCGAGTTAGCACAGTTGTTTCGCAGCATCCCAGCAATTGACGGTTTCTCGGTCGAATCAGGAATTTTCCGACGGCGCTGGGTCGGTGCGGTCCGCGGTTGCATCAAGCTACGGACGACCGAACGCTTTATAGGGTCCGACAGGATGGCGAAAGGGATTCGAAAGATTTCGAGTTTTCCCTTTAGTAGTATCGGAAGATGCCTTTCATATCTTCTGGCATTTCTTCCAGTGATTATTGTTCGGACTTCATTGCTGCGATCTTGGATAAGAGACTTATAGCGTCATTGGACTCGGATTTTTCGATCGGTACAGGGACTTTGTCCCTGACTTACCGACGCAGTCCAATATTGTCATTACAACATGTGTTTTATTTTTCGACGCTATATATTATATATATATACAAGCCTGCTACTAAGCATGATAGTTTAGTTTCTTGTCCGCGTGGCTCATTTCTGCCATTTTATCTTTTTTACATATAGTTTATTTTGGCAGAGCAGGGCATACCGAGAGTTCATATGCGTCTAGACGGTGTGATTAAAGACTGCATATATTCTTTTTCGCCGTTTATGTCTTTTCCAACTTCAATGTTGGAAACGACATTATGTTTAGTAGACTTAACTTAGACGCTTTATTATACGTAATCCGCCTTACTGAGGCGTTATCATTACGTCTTCAAGAAAAGATTTACGGGATATTATTCTCAATGTAATTTCTTTTGAGGGCAGTAGTTTGTTCACGTATAACTCCGCCCTTCAGTGGCTGATTGGAGTTGGTTAGACGTGATGCAGCCCTAGCTACATCCACGCGTGGATAGTAGGTTAAGAACTCTCTCAGAGTCGCTTCGTTCTCGGAGGAGCTTCTCTTCGACGGCAACTTTCCGGCAATCCATGAATTGCTTGATTTATACATTCTCTTGTCTATCTAGTGTTACAAGAGATTCAGACTGGGGCAAACATTCGGTGGTTGACTCAGAGAGTGCCGCCGCAGTTGCCGGACCCTAGTGTGGCTGTTATGACGGTTGCCAGTCAAACAGATTGGGATATTCTGATCCCTACGGATTCGAAGTGCCAGGGTCTTTGGGTTCCGCAGTCTTTTAGCTATCAGTTTAACTTCCGCGGAATAATGTTTTTTAGGCTTGCTTTATGTCATTGCATGAACATTATTCAGAAACGCATGCCCAAATTCCTGTCCTTTAATTCGACAGTAGTGGCGTATCTCCGGAACCAGGGAGGCACTCTTTCGTTTCCGTTATTCAATTTAATGGAAAGAATCCGTCTGTTGGTTATAGTACACCAAGTTCAGTTTTGGTCCGTCATATTCTGGGTCGTCTGATTGTTTTATCGCACTCCCGTTCTCTTACGGGTCGCTTGTTGCTGTCAGAATGGACTCTCAACAAACAAGTATTTAATCAGATTTGCTATCTATGGGAGCGCCCAATGATGTTTTATTTATGACACAGCTTGCTAATCAATTGCAGACGTATGTGTTGGCTTGTCCAGATCTCTGAGCTAATACTGTTAACGCTCTATTGATCTATAGGACGGAATGATAGGATACGCGTATCCTCCGGCGCTGTTGTTTTAGCAGGTATTGCTAAGATAAACAACCACAATACATTTCTGTTGATAGCATCTCTATCTTCACAGAGATCATGAGTAATTTACTCTCTTGTCTACTGTGGATCTTAACGTGAAATCTTCCTCTATGTGAGGATCTTTTTTCACTGGGTAAATCGTGTCATCTTTATCACAACCAGCAAGGTCGCAACCTTCATGTATTCCGTTGTGTGGTCCGTATTGCATTGTAAGCACTGTACTGGACGAGTTTTGGACGCGATTTCTTACTATAGGAGATCCTCTTCTTCGCTATTCTATGCGACTAAAGTGGAGGCTCTTCCGTCGTGGTGTAGGGATCATTATGTTCATATGGTTGATCCCTCCATACTACGCATTGCTAGTTTTTAGTATACTTGTTTCACAAGATCTACTGCAGCCTGTTGTTATTTAGGTTATAGGTTTATGTTACCTCATACCTATGCACTCTACGATAGTTTACAATTGAGTCTTTTGTCTCTTTATCTAAGTCAGTTAGTAACTTTTTGATAAATAGACTTAGAATCTTTAGATTAAATTCCTATACGGATTTTAACTTCGGTTCTTATTTAGCTATGTAATCATTTGAGCCTCTGGAAACAGTAGTTTTCAAATTCTGACCTTTTAGACAGTAATTCTGTTGGTTTCTCTTTTACTGTAGAGTCAGTGAGTTTCATGCACTATCGATGGATGATTTTCACTTTCATAGTTTCGGAGTCAATACTTCCGTTACTATTTAGGTTGGATTGTTGCATAAGAGTTAGGCTCCTATTTCCGGAACCTATTATTTAAGGTCCTTCCGTCTTCGTATGGGCATAGACCTTTACTCTTTCCGGGTACAGTTTATGTATTTATAAACAGATATCTGTTTATTACAAGGGCGTAAGCTTCTTCTGTCTTTGATGTCTAGTAGAAGGACGTTACGCTCCATTTTATTGTTAATGGATTCTATTAACTAGCGTACTGCTTATGGTATATCATTGGCTTAGCAGTTGTGCTTAAGATTTCGGCTCATGAAGTAAGAGTTCTTCTACTTCTTGGGCTTACATTAATAGTGTTCTATTATAGATTTTTGAAGGCTGCTCATTGCGCTCAGCCATCCATTCATGAATTTTATCTCAGAAATATCGAGTCCATTTCTGGAGGCCTCTATTGTTAGGTCTATTATCTACTGCTCAGAATGTCATTCACTTAACAGTTGCTACTATAGCTAGGTAGGCTGTCTGTTTCGGCAGTGTCTCCGTTCGGCTGCCCTCTTCGCTCTGGGCTATTTGACCCAGGGCAAGAAAAAGGGGGGGGGGGAGGGTGTTCCCTTGGGTCACCTGTTTTTACTATGAAAACAAGGGGATACCTCCTCCGGAGTTAGTAATTCTGAGCTGATTTTAGGATGGTTGTTTAGTGAGAAGTTTAAGTTTATAAAATTCATTCAAGTCTTAGTTTTTAAAGTATAGCTTTTGAATATTGCATATGTCAACGGACATGATTATGCAATTCTCACACACTTTTAGGAGTATAAGAGTCTCTATTCTCTAGACTTACTTTATTATTGGCTTACTTTAAAAATTATTAGTATAAGGATTATTGGATATTAATAGAGTACATGGATGTATGAAGCTCAATTTCTGGAAGGTGTTGTATCTTTCTAATTTATCATAAATAAGAAAGATACATGTAAGGCCTATTACTTCTTTTCCCTACAGGGGATGACTCTATTTTATTTTATTGAGCGTATTCCATTTTGCTCTATGTCCTTGGCCCTCCAGCCTTTTTACTATTCAGCTATGTCTGGGTCATTGGTACAGTATAAAAATGTTAAAAAATTTATAGTAATTTATATATTTTTTATACTTACCAATGACCCAGACGGGGATGGCCCTCCCAGGAGTTGGGAACTCTTGCCTCCCCGCTGAGTACATAGCGCTTACCAGGCACTGGTTATTAGAATGATAAATGGCGCCAATTTCGGAACGTCCTTGACACTGCGCATGCGCAGTGGGGGCGAGGTGTGGAGGGCCTTTCTGGACATGTTTTCTTTAGTTTTAGATGCAAATTTTGGGGATTGGGGGGCAAAATTTGTGTTTGGCCCTATATTTTAAGAGTTAGCACCAGCTATGTCTGGGTCATTGGTAAGTATAAAAAATATATAAATTACTATAAATTTTTTAACTTTCTTGCAAATTATTTTCATTCGTAAATATTTTTACCATAGTTGTTTGTTGAGAAGTTACTTTCAGCGTAAACGCTATATCTTGCCGTCAATCCCCCCCCTCCCTTCCACTACACAAGTACACGAAGAAGGACAACCATAACAACTCAGAAGTAATCAACAAGGATGACCAGATCATTTTATCGAGGACAAATCAGTTCCAGTATTATTCACACCTCGTCTACCAGTGGTCATAAGTTGCAGGATAAGCATAAAAGTTTGCTTCCATTTTTCTTGCACTGATTCGAATTTTATTAAAACGAATCATTGAAAGGAAAATGGGAACAAATGTTTTGTGATATTTTTATACTGTACCAATGACCCAGACTTAGCTGGTGCTAACTCTAACAAAACCAGGGCCAAACACAAATTTTGCCCCCCAATCCCCAAAATTTGCATCCAAAACAAAAAGAAATCATGTCCTATAGGACCTCCATACTACGCCCCCACTGCGCATGCGCAGTGTCAAGGACGTCCCGAAATTGGCGCCAATTATCATTCTCTGTTTGGCCCTTCATCAGTCAACATCTCACTGATCTTTGTGCTTGTAAATCTCAGTTTAAAGGATGCCAGACACGTAATTTTTGGAGAAATGGTGATTCTAAGGAGGATATAGAAGGAGGAGAGGAAAAAGAAGTGACAAAAAATAATCAGGGCTGTACTTAAAATTTTTTGATGAAATTATGTTAAGTTGCCTATTTTCGAGGCATGAGCCTCTTGTTGTCATTCTTGCTAAATGTTGCACTGCTTATTCAGTGTTTCCTCTCCCCTAGCCTTCTAAAGTCCCCCCTTGCAATTCTCCCATGCTTTTGGCATATTTTTGAGAAAGTTCATTTCTAAAATTTTCCTGGGAGAGTTGTTTGGATACAGAATGTTTTCTGTTATTTTCCCCATAGTTACGTTTTCACCCATGGGTGTATAAACGTTGTGTTCTGCATCTTCCATCTGATGTTCTGCAGATTCTCCCCTGGGAGTCTCTGTCTTGCATCAGATAGAGTGTAATTTTGATGACTGATTTCAGGCCAGTTTTTTCAGTGCCTGGAGTCATGTTTTCTGGTGTTTTACACTGTTTGTTTACATTGGCAACAGCCTTTTTTGAGGGGGGCTGTTTGCCTTTGGTGTAGTTTATCTCACTATAAGATACATTTATATTATCCGTAAGTGTCTCATTAATTATTTAATATAAATTTAAAATTTTTGACCACACTTTGCCATCGGATCCATCGGGGCTCAACGTTACTTTTCAGCAACTTGGGCTTCGCTGAAAAAATATTTTTTCAAAATTATTTTGATTTGCAATTGTTTTTTCATTTATTAATGGATCATGTTATTATGTATCTTTGTGTCAGGGGTTTGTGCGAGTAACTAGGACTTGTTGTTGACTTTTCACAATGAAAGGATATTGTTCAAATTGTAATGGGAAGAAATCTTCCTCTGACTTTCATGATCATTGTATTAATTGTAGTCAGTGTTCTCGCACTAATCCCTGTTCTGTATGTCAATATTGGGATGACAAACATTGGAAACGTGTGTCACGGTATGTTGTTTCTGGAGAAAGGGCTATGCCGGCTCTTTCTCCGCAAGGTCACTCTACTCTCTCAGTTTCTATTTCAGAGGAACAAGAACAGGGTGATGTTTCCATGTTATCTTCTACAAGTGCGCTTCCGTCGTCACAAATGAATTCAGAGCTAGTGGCAAAAGTGCTCATGGAGATTAGACAAATGTCGTCCGCTAGCTCGCCCGGTGTAGCGTCCATTCACCGAATGGTTCGGCAGCCGGGTTCGTCCGATGTGGTCCAGGAGGAAATTTTGGGTGATGCGAGCACTATAAACATTCAATGTGCACACCCAGTGACGGCGGATAGTAAGCGAGATCGGAGGAACGCTTTGAGTCCGGTTCCTAGCTCGTCCAGGTCCAGCCGGGCCACGAGCGAGAGAGGCCCCTCTCTCGTACAACAACATCTGGGACCAGATGTTGTGGTACAAAATGTGTCGCAAGCGGAGCATACGTCCGTCGCTCGGGACGCTCCGTTGTATAGGCAGTCCACGGAGACTGCTAAGGCTTCTTCTTCTCGTCAGCGCACACGACCGCACCTTGGCTGCGTGACCGCCGATATCTTACCAGCTTCGCCGATCAAGGATTCTTCGGCGACCAGGTCACACTATCCGGCAGCCAGGGATTCGATACCGATGGACTCCGGACGTTCGCATAGAAAAAGTATGCGGGAGCCATCTGATGCGGAGCTGCCCTCGGCGAAGCAGCGAAAGACTGCACCTCCGCAGGTCTCGACGCCGGACATTCTTGTGCAGATAGCACAGCTTATCGCAGCATCCCAGCAGCCGACAGAAACGGTGTCAGATCGAGAATTATCCGACGGCGCTGGGTCGGTACGCTCCGCCGAAGCATCGGGGGCGGACGACCTGGAGCATCATGAGGTCCGACCGGATGGTGAAAGGGATACGGATGATTTGGAGCTATCCCTTTCAGAACAACATAAAGCTGCCATGGACTTCATCTGGCACTTTCTCCCTCAAGTTGTTCCGTCGGGCCAGACTGCTGCGGTTCCGGACAAGAGGATTATAGCGTCATTGGACTCTGAATTTTTTGAGCGGTTCAGGGACATCGCTCCCGAGTTTCCGTCGCAGTCCAATAATGTTGTAAGAACATTTGAATTATTGAACAACGCTATATTTAAACTTGCTTCCAAGACGGGGAAAGCAGGTTTCTTGTCCGCCAATACTTTCAACCTGCCTTTCATTAATGCAAGGAATAAATTCGACACGGCAGGACAGGGTATCCCGAGAGTTCCTCTGCGTATGGACGACGAGGCGGAAGACTTAGAGCTATCATTACCGTCGTCGGCTTCTATTCCAACCGCGGTGTTGGAAACAGCTATTTCGTCTAACAGAGCCAATTTAGATGCCTTATCTTACGCAGATCACCTTACTAAGGCGTTATCACTGCGCCTTCAAGGGAAAGAGTTTCAGGATATACAATCCTCTTTAAGACTTCTTTCAAGGGCAGTAGCTCATTTCACGTGTAACTCCGCCCTTTCTGTGGCAAACCTGGAGTTGGTTAGACGTGACGCAGCCCTAGCTACATCCACACTCGTGGATACTAAGGTGAAGAACTCTCTTAGAGTCGCTTCGATCTCCGGAGATCTTCTCTTTGTCGGCAAGCTTTCTGCTATTTATGATAAAATTACAAAGAAAGCTTCGGATTCTCTGTTGTTCAAATCTGCTTCTAAGAAGTCGGATACAGCAGACAAGAATAAGACAGGCACTTCTGGGTCTAATGCGCCCAAGAGAGGTTCCTATAGAGGTTCCGGTGCGTCCTCTTGGTCTTATTCGAGAGACCGTCAGGGTAGCGACTCTCGTTCGGGACGTCCTTCGGGCCGGGACAACCTGTCGGACGCCCCGAGGTCGACGGGACGAGGTGCGGATCGTGGAGGACGTGGTTTCTCCTACCGCAGGCCTCGCAGGTCCAGGAGGTGATGGCTTAAACCTCTATCGCGTACCGGTTGGCAGAAGGTTGTCGAGCTTTTCACAAGAATGGGCGTCGATTACGGACGACCCTTGGGTGAGAGGAGTGACTTCGGAAGGTCTAAAGATATCCTTTAAACGAAAGCCTCCATTAACTCGAAGTCCAAAGTGGACTCAACTTCCGTCAAATCTGCAGAAAAGAGACGCTCTGTTATCAGAGGTGCAGTCTCTTTTAATGAAGAATGCAGTAGAGGTCGTAGAAAACCAGGAGACTCCGGGATTCTACAGCCATCTGTTTCTGGTTCCGAAACCAGACGGCTCGTTCCGTCCAGTCATAGATTTGAGCTGGATAAACAAGCTGATCGTCGCTCCGAAATTTTATATGGAGACGATTCGGTCGGTCAGAGCGAGTATTCGGGTGAACGATTATGTAACAAGCATAGATCTCAAATATGCGTACTTTCACGTCATGGTACATCCGACATTCCGAAAGTATCTACGCTTCGCAGTCCTAGGAGTGGTGTATCAATTCCGGGCGATGTGCTTCGGATTGAATCTAGCACCCTGGGCTTTCACTCGGGTAATGAACTCGGTAATGATCTATTTCCGAGCTCATTCGTCTGCGGTAACGTCGGCCTACCTGGACGACATTCTTCAGAGGTACGGCAACGAGTTAACGCTTCAGAACGATGTTCAGAATCTACTTCTATTGCTCCGACGTCTCAGTTTTATAGTAAACGAGGAGAAGTCGGATCTGGTGCCGTCCAAGTCATTCACTCATCTGGGAATGAGCTTCGAGACGCACAACAATCTCGTTCGTCTGCCGTTAACCAGAGCGAAATTAGTCAGTTGTTACGCTCGCTATTGTCTGCACGCAGACAAAGTCACAGCGAGAGAATTTATGAGACTGATAGGTCTGTGCGGAGCCACTGCAGATCTCATTCCGAAGGGGCGGTTACGCACACGTCCTCTCCAAATTTTCTTTACTCAGAATTGGAGTGTGAAAATTCATTCGCTCGACGTAGACGTTCTCTTGTCAGATCAAGTGAAACAAGAGATTCAGACTTGGGCAAACATTCAGTGGTTAACTCAGGGAGTTCCGCTGCAGTTGCCGGATCCGAGTTTTACCATTATGACGGATGCCAGTCAAACAGGTTGGGGTGCATCATTAATCCCAACGGATTCGAGATGCCAGGGTCTTTGGGATCCGCAATTCCTGTTCAAGCACATAAACATCAAGGAAATGATGTCAATTTGGCTTGTGTTACGTCATTGGATGGACATTATTCACAATGCTCATGTCCAAATCCTATCCGACAATACGACAGTAGTGACGTATATACGGAATCAGGGAGGCACTCATTCAGTTCCGTTGTTCAATCTAACGGAAAGAATCCTTCTGTTTGCGCTAGAACATCAGGTTCTTCTTTCGGTCCGTCACATACCGGGTCGTCTGAATGTGCTAGCAGACTCCCTTTCACGAAAGGGTCGCTTGTTGCCGTCGGAGTGGACTCTCAACAAACAAGTATTCAATCAGATTTGCTACCAATGGGAACGGCCAATGATAGACTTATTTGCGACACATCTCAACAATCAGTTGCAGACGTATGTGTCTCCGTGTCCGGATCCAAGAGCATTTGCAGTAGATGCTCTGTCGATCCCTTGGGACGGAATGATAGGATATGCGTATCCTCCAGCGCCGTTAATTCAACAAGTATTGCTAAAGATAAAACAATCTCAATGCAAGATTCTGTTGGTAGCATCTCTGTCGCCACAGAGACCGTGGATAAATCTACTCAGGTGTCTGTTGTGGGACCTACCGCGAAAGCTTCCTCCACGGGAGGATCTTCTTTCGCAGGGGAAATCGCGCCAACTCCATCACAACCCGCAAGGTCTCAACCTTCACGTTTTTCCGTTGTGCGGTCCTTCTTGCATGGCAAGCACTTTACAGGACGAGCAGTGGACGCGATTTCTAACTGTAGGAGGACCTCCTCTTCGCTAAATTATGCGGCTAAGTGGAAGGTTTTTCGTCGTTGGTGTAGGGATCATTCTGTAGATATTTTTGATCCCTCTATACCAGACATTGCAAACTTTCTAGTATACTTGTTTGACGAAATCAAACTGCAGCCTGTTACTATTAAGGGTTATAGGTCTATGTTATCTGATACCTATGCACATCATGATAGTTTACAAATTGGATCTAATGTCTCTTTATCTAAGTTGGTTAGAAACTTCTCGATAAATAGACCCAGAACTCTTAGATTAATTCCTAAATGGAATTTAGCTTGGGTTCTTCTTAAATTGAAGGAAAAGCCATTTGAACCTCTTGGGACAGTAGATTTCAAATTCTTATCTTATAAGACAGCTTTTCTCTTAGCTTTCTCTTCTGCTAGAAGAGTCAGTGAGCTTCATGCACTGTCGGTGGATGATTCTCACTATCGTAGTGTCGGGAGCACTATCACCTTCACTACTAATGTGGGTTTTTTAGCTAAGAATCAGGCTCCTAATAAATATCCGGAACCTATTTTTATTAAGGCTCTTCCGTCTTCAGACGGGCGTAGGCCTTTACTCTGTCCTGTTAGAGCGTTACGTATCTATAAACAGAGATCTCAGTTTATCAGAAAGGGACGGAAACGTTTCTTTCTGTCTTTGATGCCTAATAGAAGGGACATTTCGGTCCATTCTATTGCTAGATGGATTCAATTAACTATCCGTACTGCTTATGAGAGTTTATCTTCTTCTCAGCAGTCTGTGCTTAAGATTTCCGCTCATGAAGTAAGAGCTCTTGCTACTTCTTGGGCTTATGCTAATAGTGTTGCTATTACAGATTTAATGAAGGCTGCTTATTGGTCTCAGCCATCCACATTCACGAATTTTTATCTCAGAAATATTGAGTCTATTTCTGGAGACCTGCATTGTTTAGGTCCGTTATCTGTTGCTCAGAATGTCGTCCACTAAACAGTTGCAACTATAGTTATGCAGGCTTTCCGTTCCGGCAGTGACTCCGTCCGGCTGCCCTCTTCGCTCTGGGCTATTTGACCCAGGGCAAGGGGAAGGGGGGGGGGGGGGTGTTCCCTTAGGTCACCTGCTATATCTTACCATCAATCCCCCCCCCCCCCCCCCCCCCCCACTGCACAAGTACACAAAGAAGGACAACCATAACAACTCGGAAGAAATCAACAAGGATGACCAGATCATTTTATCAAGGACAAATCAGTTCCAGTATTATTCACACCTCGTCTACGAGTGGTCATAAGTTGCAGGATAAGCACAAAATTTTGCTTCCATTTTTCTTTCACTGATTCGAATTTTATTAAAACAAATCATTGAAAGAAAAATGGGAACTAATGTTTTGTGATTTTCCTACAAATTATTTTCATTGCCCCCCCCCCCCCCCCCCCCACACACACACAGGGAGGTAATATAATACACAGATAATACAATACTCAGTTACTGTTCATCTGGAAGCTCATCACATGATTCGTCACCGGCAAAGTAAAAAAATTCACGAACGGCCTGATCAACAGACATCAGGTCGGCAGTTTTATAACACGACTCGCTCGCCTCAGCAAGTTCTTCCAAGGTATCGAAGGGCTTTTCTATTGGGAGCCAAGTCTCTTTTCCTACAAGTTGATCTTCAGACCCATTAAAATGAATGTTAAGACCACACACTTGGAAAGATTTTTGAATTAGTTCAGTTTTTTTCTTCAAATTATCTACAGCATAACTTATCCAATCAACAACTTGTTGTTTTGTTGCTGTTTTCGTTCTTTCTTCCTTGTGTTCAACAATTTTTTTGGTTTCCTCGGACAAGAACTCTGTCCATTTCTTTCTCAAGTCTCCCTTCACTGGCTTATTTATACTAACATCCAGGGGTTGTAATTTGGATGTACACCCCCCCCCCCTCCCCAGGAATAATGGTGGGAACAATGTTGTTTCTCTGTAATGTCTTTTTCACATACTCTGCGAGATGTCTACGAAAGCTATCAATCACTAAAAGCGACCTCTCCTTTTTTGTGTGCTTCACTAAAATTTCTTTCGTCCATCTCACCATCAATTCCTCGTCCATCCACCCTTTTTGTTGAACACAAACAATCCACCCAGGTGGATATTTTAATTTAAGCTCCCTCTTCCCTTTGAAGATAACCATAGGAGGAAGAACACAACCACTGCTCGTAACTGCCAGTACAAGTGTTAGGTGCCTTTTTTCCGAGCCAGTTCTCAAGTGCACTGACAGTGCTCCGACTTTATCAATTGTCTTATTGGGAAGCAGATCAAAATAAACTGGTGTTTCATCCATGTTAATTATAAAATTGTCCTCAAATTCATCCTCTTCTCTCTTTTCTTTGATATAATTCAAGAATTTTGTTGTTTTCTCCTCTAAATCTTTTGGTAGTCTTGTAGACAATGTTGTTCTCGCTCGTAATGTCAAGTTGTGCCTTTTCATAAATTTGAAAGCCCAGCCAGAGCTTGCCTTGAATTCATTTAACGTGCTTGAATTCTCTCCTTCCTTCATTTGTACTAGCACTCATGCATATGTACACATTCCTTCAACCAATACTGGGAGCTGTAGGTCACGCTGAACCAAGACCCACTCTGCAATTTTTTCATCAGTGTCTATATCGTAAGTCACCGGGCGACCAGACTTAGGCAAATGTCCAAATTTGTTTCTCTCCTCTCTTGAGAAATCTATCTTTGTCCAACGGCCAATAGAAGCTCTGGGTAGTTTCAATTTAATTGCTGCCTGTCTTATACCAATTTGTTTTGCAATATCCACGGCCCTTTTTTTCTCTTTCGTTGTAAAGCTAACATAGTGCCCTCGTTTCACCATGGCACTGTCATTACAATCTTTCAAAAGATCTTTTTCCAGATCTAAATTCTTGTTTTGCATGGGGATTTTCTGCGGCTTTCCGTCAATTTCCATTGCAGGCTTCTTGGGTGAGTTGTCCTTTCTACCATCAGTGTCGTCTATTTTTACCTGCGTTGCAAGCAGCAGAGCTGGTCTAGTAACCGCTCGACTCCGTCCATCAGTCCGTCCTAAACACTTCTTCCGTCAAAGTTTTCTTGGCTTCTATGAAAGGGAATGATTTTATATTTGGTCTGCTGCTTTATAATGATGAGTTGTATCGTGTATCTAATTTTCAGATCTGCCGTGCAGCCACTTCCTGTTTGCCGATACTTTGAAGTCTGTTCATCTCTGTAATCAATTGCATGCAACGAAACAGGTCCAGACCCGGTATTGGTCTTGGCTTGTTCATTTAAGAGGCCGCCCCACAGGCTTTTTTAATACTGGTTTTGGAGGGCTCAAATTAACTCTTGGCCTGGCTTCCTCTGCTGATTTATATTTAACAATGAACTTATCCATGTTGAAAACTGAATGACTAGCATCTTTCAGCAGAGCCTTTATAAATATATGAAATAAACTTGAAAAAACAAACTGTAAAGAAAATCAACTCACTTTGATTTCTTTATTTTGATTTTTAATCAACTCAAAATAAAAAAGATTCAATCACTTTGATATCTTTATTTTTATAATTTCAACAAAAGAACTAGCAACTAAAAACGAATGCCAGCACTCATTGTTTACACAACTGGTGGAGCACTTACCTGTAACACTTTTCACTGACACTGAGTAGCTGTTATTATGAAAACAATGCATTTTCTTCCATGTGACTGCAAGTCAGCGATCCATACCAACGTGTGAATAATCTCTTTTAATTTATGGAGTTACAATTCTTTTTTCTTATGGACGTAAGGTGTTTAAAACAGGAGGTAATGACAACTAAACACTAATTGATTTATTGACTATTTTATTTTATTCATAAATAATATGAATGAAAGTATTCCTAAAAAAACAAAATTACTACAATCACACACAACTTCATTTTACCGGCAACAACAGGTGAAATGCCCAAATTGTAACGGGCAACACCCAAGCAATTATCGGGGGTGTCCCCACTACAAAAAAGTTAAAACCGACATAGAACTCAAAGCTATTAATGTCAACAGTGTAGAAAACTCAACCTCTCCACATTCAATGTGCAGCCTAATGGCTGGTTCAATTTTTAATATAATGAACAAACACTTCGATGTCAGTCTTTCCGACATATGTAAAGAAGTTGGGGAAACAGCATCCAAATTATATCGAACTCAAATTTCTTCCTCGCTAATAGAAGCTGCCATAAATAAAATATAAATCACACCCACAACACGTTAACTAGTAAAATTACGTCAGGTACTGAACACTTATGGATAAGTTGAAAATAATTCAGTGGAACGCTCGAAGCGTTAACTGCAAAATTTCACAGATGTCCGATTACTTCACAAACGTAGATGTAATTGGTATCAGCGAAACATGGTTAAAGCCAAGTAAGACATTTTTGCTAAGTGGATTCAACATCATTAGACGAGGCCGTCCCACACAACGTGGAGGCAGAGTCGCTCTCCTCATAAGGCAGGACTTAAAATATAAAACGATATCAAGCGATCATCTCAACGCAGAGGTGATTGCCGCTGAGATTGAACTAGATCATAAAAAAGTTGCCGTAATCTCATATTATAATGAACCGAAAAAAACAGTTGACAGCAAAGTCTTTGAATTCTTTGTGAAAAATCACAAACACTGTATTTTCTTAGGTGATTTCAATGCCAAACATCAGGTTTTCGGATGCAATAAAACGGAGCCCAATGGCGACGCTCTCTTCAATATCATCGAACAATTTGATCTTTTTGTATTAAATAACGACCACGACATTACTCACGTCAGTAACAACACCCTCCACCAATCGGACATCCTTGA
Organism: Pictodentalium vernedei; assembly: GCA_031216915.1. Classification (NCBI taxonomy): domain Eukaryota; kingdom Metazoa; phylum Mollusca; class Scaphopoda; order Dentaliida; family Dentaliidae; genus Pictodentalium; species Pictodentalium vernedei. Next base: position 143,925,149 of record CM062289.1, on the reverse strand, counting down.
CCTAATTATAACCAGTAAATCACTAACTAATCAAATGCAAGACATATATGTGGGGGACGATGATTTAGGTAGCGACCACCTGCCTGTTCATGCTACATTACACGGTTGCAGCGCACCCGCAAGATACCCCACAATGAGGAGGAGGAATATATCCAAAATTGACTGGGACCTCTTCAGAAAAATAATTCAGGTTAAAATAAACAAAAACGACCCAATGAATACCTGCGAGCTCGAGCAAGCATGTACCAATCTCAGTGAAGTCATTAACAACACTCTTGATGAGATTTGTCCCAAACAGACAGTTAAACTGCGGGCCAACAGAATAACTGAAACCACACTCCAAATAATAAAACAAAAAAGAAAGGCCTTCCGTGCATACAAATCAGAAAAACTTCCAACTAAAAAGGTTGTACTTAAAGCCGTGTATAATCGCCTCCACGGCGAAGTTAAAAAAGCAATAGCAAACGACAATCGCGTGAGATGGGAAAAAGCAACGGAAAATCTAAATGGACTCAGGGAGACTAAAAAGTTTTGGGATACTTTTAAAACCCTTACTGGACAAAAACATAAAGACGCCAACAGTAAGGCACTAAAGATCAACGATGGAACTATGGCCCTGGATGACAAGGTGAAGGCTAGCGCCTTTGCTGAGCTCCTTAAGAAATATCATCGTCCACATGAGGGCGATAGGTTTGATGACGAGTTCAAAGAAAAAGTAAACAAATTTGTTCAAGACAACAAGACAACGTTTAACGATGCCAACTTCAGCCAAACGCCCGAGGACGGGGATGGCCATGAACTCATGGAACCGATAAGCAAAGAAGAAGTGGCTAACACAATTAAAAAATGTAAGTCTTCTTCTTCCCCAGGAGGGGACGAGGTCTCATACAAAATCCTGAAACAATGTCCCAACACTTTTTTCGGTAGACTCCCTAACCTCCTAAACTGCTGTCTCTCTAGTGGATACTTCCCAAAATGTTGGAAAGTAGCTACAGGAGTCATGATACCCAAACCCGACAAGGATTTGAGCAACCCAGCTAATTACCGCCCAATCAGCCTACTCAGCTGTATTGGAAAAATTTTCGAACGGATTCTCACAACTAGACTCCGCAGCCATCTCGAATCAATCAGCTTTTTCAATAAGTGGCAAAGGGCATACAGGAGCCAAAGAGAGGGAATCGAGCATGTTTATAGACTGGTAGATTATATGAAAACGGCTTTCAGTCAAAATGAAATAGGAACCGCGCTATTACTCGACGTAGAAAAAGCAATGGCATGAGATACAAACTAGCTAAAATGGGGCTACCTACCAAAATTCTAAGGATCATATTATCATTTTTATCTGATCGAAAAATCAAAGTGAGGGTCAATCGCAAAGTGTCAGCCGAGGTAAAACTAGAAGCGGGCACTCCACAGGGTTCGGTCCTATTCCCGGTCCCGCTTCTATTTATAATATATGTGAATGACATTGACAAACTAGGGAAGAACCATGTTGAACTATCTCAATTCTCAGACGACAAAGGAATGTGGACGGCCAGTAAGTCTGGAAACATAATACAAAACCGCCTGCAGGATACCATCCGCGACCTGCAAGACTGGTGCGCTCTGTGGCGCATCAAGCTAAATGCCACGAAAACACAAAGAATCACATTCTATAAAAAACAAAGGAAAAAGCCTGTCCCTAATATTGAGCTTAAGCTTTACAATCATAAACTTGAAGCTAGTAATGAGGCAAAGTTTCTGGGATTCAACCTGGATAGCAGTCTCAATCTAAACAATCACATAAACTCAGTCACCGTCAAAGCCACTAAACGCATCAATTTCCTGAAAATGATTAGAGGTAAAAATTGGGGATCCAATAAAGAAATTCTACTCTATCTTTACAAATCATATATACGCCCAGTACTAAAGTATGGGGCCATAATAACAAGTGACCTGAAAAAAACCAACATTGAAAAACTACAACGGGTCCAAAATCATGCCTTGCGCGTGGCTCTGCGCAAGCCCACATGGACATCGATAAAACAACTTCACGAGATAGCAAAAATAGACACTATAGCAATGCGCTTAAAAGATCTTCAAAGCAAAACTCTAAATAGACTTCAAGACAGCGAATTAACAATAGAACTCAATGCGCATCGCATCCTCAATAGGAAAACTAAATAATCTGGGGCATGTCTATCGAAAGGTTAAAGATTACATCATTGTGATGGGGTGAGCCAGGCATTCTGTGACCTAAATTTAGAACTGGCTGCGGGTGACACGATACGCACGAAAGCTTGCCTCTGTTACCAGTGGGAGTTGCAAACAGCGAGGAAAATCTCCACCTGCTGCCGGGTCTCCCCTCCCTGAGATATAAATCTCGGGGAAAAAATGCTGGCTTCCCCATCCAAAAGGACGGAAAAGTTGTAAATTAAAAACCGAATTGCTCTAATTTCCAGCTCTCTATCTTTTCTACCTCCTCTATCTCATCAGACACACGACCAAACCGAATGACAAACTGAGGGATTGAAACAATCCTCAAGCAAAGATGTGCAGAAAACCTAACAAGACCAAGGCAAGGATTGAAACAATCTTGCCAGCAAACAGCCCTTTTAAGGGCTTTTTTTTTTTTTTTTTTTTTTTTGTGTGGGTGGGGGGGTGGGGGGGGGGGGTGTTGGAGGTCATTTGGAATTCCCGAAGGATAACCAGATACCTCAAAATCACATACGGCATCCTATCTCCCAGATGGCTTGATGGATGACTCCCGTTTTTTTCAAACTAAACTGTTGGAGCTTTCTCCATTCCTTTTTCGTAACCGCTATGGTCATATACCGGGGCCGCTACCAAACTGGCGTTGCTGTTTGGTTTTCTTTTTTCTTTTTCCCTTAAAATTGCCATCGCACAACATTATATTCTGGCCTGCCACCATGGTGGGACTCAAACCTCTACCATCGCCAAGCTGCAACCGAATAGAGCCCACTCTCTAATAGTCTTAATGGCGTTGAGGGTTTGGTCTTTGACAATCTATCACTCCAATGCAAACTGCCGGGAATTCTAACCGCGTGCATACCCCTTCAGACCCCATTTGAGGCAATAGGAAAGCTAGGCCTGTGTGATCCAAGATCCAAGTGAAATAAAATAAGGCTAACCGGGTTGCAAGGGATTTGTAAATCCCACATCGTCCCTGCGTGCCTTCGGCGCGCTAAAACCTTTCATTCATTCATCAGGTGTTTTTTTTTTTACCTTTTACTAAGAATTGAGACACCTACAAAATTAATTATTTTTACCTGTCTCAATACATAGATCAAATACGGTTCATTGACAACGTCCTCAAATATATGTAGTATTTTATACTATATTACTGTACAATTATTTTAAAATACATTGTTTATTATTCCGGTAGTGTAGCTCATAATATTTGGATTTTGTCCACACTTAGGCTCTATCGGGATGCCCTTGGGTTCATTACGTTCCCTTTGGGAACTTAGGCATTTTTTCAAATGTTTTTCAAAGTTTTTTTTATTAAATTTTGAATTTCATTTTGATTGCGATTATTCATGTATCTTTATCATAAATTTTGTTGTGGAGTTTGTAGGAGTGCTATCAACTTTGTCTTTTGATTGTAATTATGAAAGCTTACTGCTCTAAATGCAAGGCGAGGAAGTCTTCCTCAGATTTACATGCTTGTTGCCTTGCCTGTAGTCGATGCACTCCTGCGGATTCTTGTCCTACTGTGTACATTTGCATGACAGACGTTGGAGATGGGTGTCGCGATACGTTGTTGGTCGGTGAGGTCCTATGGCAGAACACTCACCGTAATATAATTCAAGTTTTTCAGTTTCTATTTCAGAGGAACATGAACATGGTGATGGTATCGTGACACTCATCCAAAGTGTGCTACCGTCGTCGTGCTCTGTTGAGCAAATAGAGCTAGCTGCAAGGTGCTCATGAATATAAGCAAGGGTTAAGGCCTCTGGTCAGTGTTCTTAATCCCTTGCAAGCAGCTAGCTCGACCGGTGAAGCGGTTACTCAGTCTGTGGGAGCCGTGACACCAGGTAAGTCAGTTGCATTTGAAGAAGTGTAGATTTGGGTAGAGCGAGCACCTCAAAATCAAAAGCTCACCCAGCGACAATGGAAATAGGGAGGAAGTCAGCCGGAGCATATGTCCGCCCGTCGCTTGGGACACTCCGTCTAGACTGCAGCCGGGGTCGGCTTCAGTAATGGTTTCCTCCGCTATGTTATAAAAGCACACACGGCCGCATGCTAGCTACCCGAGTTTGGATATCCAGCCAGTTGCGCGAAGATGCAGCCAGTCTTCGCCTGTGAATTTGGACCATTCAAGCTAGCGATCCGAGGCTTTGTTCATCGGGACGTTAGGAGAAGAGATCTATCTTCGGATCTTAGTCCCAGGAGCAGCAAGCAGCAAAAAACCAGAAGGCCGCTACTCCTCAAGCCTCGGTAACAGACTTGCTGTCACAGATTGCGCAGCTGATCGCAGCATCCCAGCAAGTGCAAGAGCAGCCTCCTGCAGACTCCGGTGGTGAGCTGTTGGACTGTGCTGGGTCGGTCCAGTCATCTGTACACGCAGATGCGAATGACCGAATGTCACAGCTGAATCAGGTGGTGGTGAAAGGGACAAGGAAGAGGATTACCCTTCCCTTTTCGGAACAGCATATGGTAGCGATTATTTTTATTCATCACTACTATACTGACTTTGTTCCACCTAATCAGCAAGCTGCGACTACTAGAGAGAAACCGCTGTCGTCTCTGAAGCAGATTTCGTGTGGAGGAAAGAGGATGTTCTTTCCTTCCCGAAACAGTCTTGACAGGTGTCGGAGGCCTTCGGCCATGTTAACAACGCCATATTCAACCTATCTAGTGCTATGAGGAAGGCGGTTTCTTATCGATATCTTCAATAAATGTACCGTTCCTTGGACCACGTTCATTTAAAACTGTTGGAGAAGATTCCAGAGAGCTCCTCTGCGTTTAGATGAGCAGGCCAGGGATGAAAATATGTCCCTACCTGCATCACTCAGTATATGCACAGAAGTGATGGAATGTGCTGTTTCATCCAATAGAGCGAATCTGGATGTGATGTCCTACAAAGATTACCTCACCAGAGCTATGGCGCAACGTCTTAATGGGAAGGAATTTAAGGACGTTGTTCCTCGCTTAGAGTTCTTTCCAGGGCAGTCATGTATGCCACTTACAACCCCGCCCTGACAGTGGCAAATTGGGAGTTGATCAGATGTGATGCTGCCCTTGCGTCGTCATCACTTATAGATGACAAGGTGAAAAGCTCTAAGCGTGTCGCTCCGGTCTCCGGATACACTCTATTGACGACAAGCTTTAGTTAGTCTATGAAAAGGCTACAAGAAAGCTTCCAGTACACTGCTACTGAAGTATGTGCCTCAACAGCACGCTTCAGTAGACCAGGGTAAGCGAGGACGTTCCACTTAAATCAGCTAAGGGAACTCCTCACGAGGGTACAATAAACCCTCTTATTCTTACTCCGGAGGTCGCCAGTATAGCGACTCTGGAAAGGGGCGCAGGTCTGATCCAGACTGTAGGTCAGATGCCCCTAAGCCGATGGGATGAGGTTCTTCGTGGGGAGGATGTAGTTTCTCCTTCCGTAAGCCTCGTTAGTTGTGCAGGTGATGAATAAGACCTCTATTGCTTACCAGTTAACAGAAGGTTATCATCTTCGCGAGAAACTGGATTTATGTCACGGAAGATCAGTGGGTAAAATTGTGGTCTTGGAAGGCCTACGCCTATGATTCTGAACAACCCCCCCCCTCCCTCCCCACTTACAAGATGGACAAATCTTTCAGTGGATCCTTTCAAAAGGGAGTCGCTCCTAGCAGAGGTACAGGCTCTCTTATTGAAGGAAGCAATAGAGGTCGTCGAGAATAGACTTCTGTTGCTTTCCACTTAGCGGAAGGTTATCAACCTTGCAAAAGTGGATGAAATTGCAGAAGATCAATGGATGAGAATGTAGTCTCGGCAGGCCTGCGGCTATCAGTCCGAGCAGAGCTCCACTTACAACAAGTTCGTGTTGGACATATCTTCCGGCAAATTCTTCCAAGAGAGTCTCTCCTTCCAGAGTTATAGGCTCTTCTATTGAAGAAAAGCAATAGAGGTCGTCGATATATTCTCCAGGTTTTTTCAAGTCTCCTGTTTCTCGTCCCAAAGCCGGATGGATAGAGCATAGATAGGCTGAAACAGCTGTCTTGTTTGGAATAGAACTGTTAGAGGGAATAAGTACATCTTTTCCCTCTCTGTGTTGTATTCCTTGGCGTCAAGACATTTAATGTCATTGTTGATGCCATAGTAGCCTTATGTACTGTTTACAGCGGTCTTTTCTTGCGGCTAGTGTTGTAAGTCACCATTTGACAGTCAACAGAGAACTCACCTAATAACATTCTGATTTATTATCTTCAATCACCAGATCCAACCTCATCTTCTGCTAGCGCTAGCGTTTCTTTGTTTGATTCAGTTCACCTTCATCCACTCACTCCATTAAATATTTTACAACTTCCCTTCCAGTCCCACTAAAAAGCTCTGCTTGTCAAAACGGTCCTACTGAAATAACCTCACTTCTGACTTCCACTGTCCTTCAACATTAAACAGTGCTCTATCATAACACATTCCTCTTCTTTTCTCTTTTTTTTTTTTTTTTTTTTAAACTTTTACAGGTCTATATACATATATTATTTACACTGATAGTTTAGCTATTTCACAAGTCTTCCAACAAAACCTTTTATATTTTCCCTGTGGTGAGGACTTCCATTAAATATGTACTTGAGGCTCCTTTCTTGGTTAGTGAATCAGCAAGCTGTTTTTTGCTCTCTACCCAATGAACTTTTACTATTTCTTCTTCATTTATCATCTGCTTGATGCTTGAGATATCAATTCTAAGTCTCTTTCCTGATGCCAATTTTGTAGATTTTATATTCTCAACTAAAGAGCGATTGTCAGTAAACACATCGATAGGAATTTGATTTCTGTCAGCTCTGTTGTAAAGTAATTCACTCAATATACATCCTAGATAATGTGCAGTATCAATTCTGTTTCTGCTGCTAAAGTACTCTTTACCACTCATCGAATTTTGTTTGATTTCCAACAAATTGGGCAGCACTGCCCAGATTCGTCAACCAAAAAGATGATATAACCAGAGGAACTTGAGAAACCATCAGGTAGATTAGCGAATGATGCATCACAATAGAGTCTTAATCGAAGAGTTTCAATCTGTGTGAGTACAGTGAATTTAAGTTCCAAAGAGTCCAACTTGAGTTGTTTTAGAAGTTTGTTGCCTTGAATCAAATGTTCAACTCAAGGATCTTTGATGGAAGTGCTAAGCTCCAAAGCATCATAAGCTATATCAGGATGGGTTTGATTTACTATCCAGTGTATTTGTCCAGACACTCTTCTTAAATGAGCAATTTCATCTTCAGTTAATGGTTCTTTCCTCATTAATTTTCTTGAACTACTCAAAGGAGTTACTTGTGTGCAATGAATATATTGTTTTTGATTCATGAATATGCCTTCAGTAGAATGTCTGATATCAAGTCCAATGTATTTAAACTGATGTCTTTTTTCTTTTCCAATATTAAAAGTCTCTGTCAGTGGAATTATAATATTTTTCATGAATTCATCAGTACCAGCCCAGATAAAATCGTCCACGTGAACCAAGAACATTCCAGAAAGATCATTTTTATCATACTCATAGAACAGACTAGGATCATTGATAGATTTCTTGCATCCTAACTGTTTCATAACATCACAGATTCGGAAGTACCACTGGCGAGATGCATCATTGAGCCCATATACACACTTGTTGAGTTTCCATAATTTGTTTTGAGGTAATGTATTAATATCTGGTTTAAGATATACTTCACGTTCAATTTTTTTTCCTTGCAGAAAAGCAGCCTTGACATCTATGATGTTACAAATCCACAGATGTGAAGAAGATAATGCCAAAAATATTTTAAGTGTTTCTTTTCCTGCAGTTGGTGAATCTGTCTGATGTTCACTCTCTTCTTCGAATCCTCTTGCAACAAGTCGAGCCTTTATCTTTTTCTCACCATTTATGTGTTTTTCAGTAACAACCCACCGAGTTGATAGATAAGATTGACCAATATCATCTACCTCTTCAAATACAGAAAATTTTCTCCAGTTGTCAGTTTCCTTAGATTTAGCTTCAGCTATTTTCATCATTTTCCTGCTCGCTTATTACAACATTGACTTTATCTTCTTCACTTTCGTATTCTTCATTACTAAAATGCTTCCATTCCACTTGAGGATTTCCAAAATCTACTCCCTCCAAATCAGAACTATATGTATTCTTCACATTAAACCAGTTCCTGTATTTACCTGTCATCTTTCCACCTCTGCTTACAATATTTCCTCTTACCCAAACCCCATCACTACCAAACCTGTAAAGAATGCAGTCATTTACTTTTGAAATCTTAGTTTTGTCATTTGGAAGAGGAATGTGATCTTGAAGCGGCGCAGTTACTACAGGCTCATCACAAGCTGTAGCTTTGATAATTTTCTCTTCTTCTTCACTGTCATATTCAGTTTCAGCTTCTTTATTAGCAGCTGGTGAAGTTATTTCTTGTCTTGTCTTTTCTTTATAATTCTCAGTAGTGTCTTGTTCATCAGACGATTCCTTAGAAAACTCCTGGCCAACTTTTACTACTCGACATGATGGCACTCTAATATATAAACTACCATGTCTCAAAAAGATAATCTTTCCATCCTAACCTAACACTTTTGCAGGTCCTTGCCATTCTAAACACTTTTCTTTCTTGAAGTATACTTTCTGACCAATTTCAAAGGTTTCTCCAGATGGGCGAATTTGGTGTTTAAGTGCTCGACGAATCTTGTCTGACGATTCTGCCCTGATAAAAGCATTTCTTCCTGCATGCAAAGCACTTAAATGTTTAGCAAAAACATCACTTATGGTTTTTCCTTCCAGTGCTGGAGGAGTATCTGTCAAGATAGAAAGAATCTTTGGATTAATTCCAAATACCAGTTGATATGAACTATAGCCATAGACCATTTGCAGTGAGTTCTTGGCATTGACAGCCCATAAAAGTGCTATGTCAAGGTCCATTTTAGGATCATCAGACATTATTTTGGACACATTGTTGTCTATAATTGCATGATTTCTTTCACAGATACCATTTTGCCATGGGCTGTTGGCTGAAGTATTCCTCACTTCAATATTGAGATTTCCTGCCATGTCTCTAAACTTCTCTGATGCAAACTCCCCACCATTGTCTGATAAAAAGCGAACAGGTGATCCGAATCCACCTCCAACCCACATTCGCATAATCTGATCAATCACAGTTTCGGGCTTCTTGTCATAAGTCACAGTTGAAAGAGAAAATCTTGTGGCCAAATCAATTAGATGTAGGAAGTAAATTCCTGATTTCCATTCTTTTAAATGCATTGCAACAGTTTCATTGAATTCTTTCGCTATCGGTAAGCAAACCACAGGTCTTGATGGTGTTCGTTTATATTTGGTACAGATTTCACATGTCGAGCATACATCATCAACTAGTTAAATTTTACTATTTATTCCAGCATCTTTCAGCAAAGATTTCAGTCGATCGGCAGATGGATGTGAAAATTGTTTATGTAACTTTAATACAATATGCCTTTTCTCTTTTTCTGTTTTCATATCCTTACCTACCACAGCAACCTCATAAATAGAGGTTTCTTTTATATGAATTTCAGAAGGAGTGAGAGGTATACAGTAATGTCCAGATGAGGTACATTGTAAGTCTACTTCTTTACCAAATATTGAAGCTTGGTCATTTTTCAAATCTAACACAATTTGGGCTTTTTTCATTGCCGGTTTTCCAAGAAGTAAGGGTATGTCACTATCAACAACATCAGATATGATTTTACACTTTCGGCCAGCTATTTCACATGGAAATGTCACTTTTTCTTTAGAAATTAATCGTGTCCCTCCACCAAATTTGAATACAGTTCCACCTGGAGATTTTGTGACACAAGAAAAATCATTTTCATTCAGAGAATCCAAAAAGGTTTTCATCCACATAGAACCAGCAACAGTCAAGCTGCATGTACTATCTAAAATAGCACAATTAATAGCCTCAGCTACAAGAATTTCTAATTCGGAATGTTGATTCCCAGTAAATAAGACTGCTTCTACCTCATTGTTTTTGTCATCATATGAAGTCACATACACATTGTTATTGTTTTCATAAGCGTCAGGGCAAAATCTAGCAAAATGGAAGATTGACTGACAAATTTTATATAATAATGGTTTTCCATCTGAGCCCAAGGGATTGGTCCGTCTACGAGGCTGACTCTGTCTTCCAAAATTATCATTCAAATATTTTCCTCTACTATTGTTTTGGCTAAAATTTTGCCTTCCACCTCTTCCGCGAAATCTACTTCTGCCTCTCATCGCTGAATAAAATGTTTCCCTGTCTTGTGGTTCCACTTTTATGTGAGGATGTTGTTCACGTCTGTAATCACACGCAGAAGATTGTCGACCAAAAAATTTTCTAAGAGAAACACACATTTGGGTATAAAGAGTATCAGCGTTCTCATACTTCACCCCTGTCAGAACCAACTGCCGATCTTTGTGTTCTAATGCTGATCCTTCTAACAATTTAAAAGCCAAAACTGGTTGTGGCAAGTCCATTTTGAATTTTCGTGTTCTGTTATATCTTTTGTCAAATTCAGTTATGAAATGATCCATGTCCATATCTGCTTCTTTTTGAAATCTGTCAAAGTTCACATACACTTCAAATGCTTCAGAGAGTTCATCCTTTTTGTAAATTTTATCCAAAAATTTATCAGTGTTTTAACCCCATCGTCTAAATTCAGATCATCAATAGAAAGTTTACTGAAAACTTTGTCCCGAATTCCTCCTTCTGATTCGGGAAGGGATAGAGCTATTGCCGAAGCTTGTTTCTTGGCGTCAAGTTCTGTTACTGTTTGCCACACTTTTATCTCCTCGAGCCATTTACTGTATGGCTTTGACTCGCTGAACACGGGTGGTATTTTGAATCCAGTCGCCATTTTTGTAATTTCACCAAAGTCAAATTCAGCTTGAAATTTTCTCTAATTTTTGTTGTAACCTCGCTCTGCTACCAATTGACAGTCAACAGAGAACTCACCTAATAACATTCTGAATTATTATCTTCAATCACCAGATCCAACCTCATCTTCTGCTAGCGCTAGCGTTTCTTTGTTTGATTCAGTTCACCTTCATTCACTCACTCCATTAAATATTTTACAACTTCCCTTCCAGTCTCACTAAAAAGCTCTGCTTGTCCAAATGGTCCTACTGAAATAACCTCACTTCTGACTTCCACCATCCTTCAACATTAAACAGTGCTCTATCAACACTTTCAAGGCCACAAGTGACTCAGATATGTCTTCAAGTAGACAAAGACTCATAACTGTGTAGCTACCATGAGGTTACTGTCTCTTTGGGAATTACCGCTGTTAGAACAGCGGCTTGTCATTCCCTACCTTGTGCGACGATGGTTGTAAGTCACCATTTAGTGAGCTTTCAAAGTCGCTACTTACACTGAGATATCTGTATTCACGGAGAGGAAGATTTCTAGCTAGGTTAGTTAGGCTCTGACCGCTGTATTTTGGGAATAAAACCGATAAAGGTACAGTGCTTTTTGGTTTGTTTTCCTAGGTGTCATAAACTTGAGTCGTATTGTTTACACCATAGTAGCCTAGCTAGAATCATGAGCGAGATTGTTTCAGTAATTATGCAGTGACATAACTGAATTTATTATCTCTTGGGACTGCTGTCTCTTTCGGAATTTAGGGCTGTTAAATAGTGGCTCTTCATTCTCTACCTTGAGCGCCAATAGTTGTTAGTCTCCATTCAGTGAGCCTTCAAGGTCACAACTTACACTGATATATCTGTCTTCACAGAGATGAAGACTTATAAGCTACGGCTAGCGTTGTAAGTCTCCTTAGTGAGCTTCTAAGGCTGCAGTTATCAACCTTTTTATTGTCTTCACATATAGGAAGACGTTTAGCTGCTTCAGCTAGGCTGAGTTCGTTGTTCTATTGGGCATGATACCGTATGTTAGAGGAGGTTATTCTCTTCCTACCGGTATGGTTTGGTGTTAGTTATATGAGGCGATAAGCTCTATTAATGACGCCATATTTACCTAGTGTGATTATGTCAATATGGTGTATTTGTTCATTACATCCCTCTCCATCCTTAGTGGCATTATGGAGTCGGTCAGACGTGAGGGAGCCCTGCAGTTCCTACTATTTGATGACTAACACAAGAGCGATTCAAGTAATGCGGGTGAGGGGAGTTTGATATGAATTTTTCGTCGAACCCCCACACCCCCCACCAATGTGTTAAGCGGCGATTACAGGGCAAGACATAGTTTTCTTCCCGTAAGCCTCGTATCCATTTAAGTATATACATGCCTTTCATGGCTTCTTGATTGGCGGCTGGGTCGTGTTCTAATGGCGACCTCATGGGCACATACACTTTTTAGTTGGTTTGTTTCCTGTGGTTGTTCGTTTATTAGTCATATACGAGCATATGATTCTTTATCAATAAAATTGCTAGCCTTCGTGTACCTGTATGGCTGACATGTCGGTTATCTGGGCGACATTCTCCAATGTGGCAGTTAGTCCATTCTGAAAAGTTTCGCTAGAGCGGTCTGGCCTTTCTTACAACGTATGAGTTATTACTCAGTTAACTGCATATTAATGTCTTATTATTCATTCAGTTTCCTGGTTACACTTGTATCTTTTGGTCATTCCGTGGTTACAGGCTGTATTCAGATGAGTACATGCGGGATTTCATTGCTCGAGTGCATAATATGTGTATTATTAGGCAGACGCATTATTGACAGATTATATAAATTCTTGCTCTAAAGCTCATGGGAATTTTGGAGCTACTTGGATCAGTTATGGAACTGCCAATAGGCCGTCTATGCATATGTTCTCATTTTTTGGCATCATTATTCGGAGTAATATATTCTTCTCCAAATAGTTAGGTGGTCATGATTAGCCATTGTGCAAAAATATGTGACCTTAAACACCAATAAATAAATAAATCTCCAAATAGTTATTGGTTGTTACGGACCTAGGAAACAATAAATCATTTTGGGGACAGTCCGTGATGGGTCTGTTAATCATAGCTCATTCCATGTTGTAATCCAGGTTTCTATGAGATACAGTACACATTCTTGTATATTCACGCTTGTCAATAGGAGTGTTATTATTGGAAATAATTGTACACCTGAATGGGGTCGCCTGTTGGTTGCCTTAGAAGTGTGTTTTCTCTTCAGATACTTTCCATAGGGATTCTATTGGACAAGTGTATGGTACTCATTATATCACCAGTTTTCGACCTATCTACGTATTCCCTCTCTGGTATATGTTAGAAGCATGTGTTGTTAATTACCGGGATTGCCATGATAGCTTTGTTTGGCTTCTGAAGTGACATTAAGCACCAATAATTAATAATAATTAATATTTGGGTGCCTTTTGGACGAATATATTTTGTTTAATTGGTACCGCTTTTCACTGATTCCAGAGCGCTTCCCTCTTTGTTTTGAAGAATATTCCTTCAAAAAAGGGGGTGGGGGTGGTGGGAGTTGAATTTTTGTAAAATCTCCTCCAGCTTGATGAGTGTGTAACTATGAGTGAAGCTGTTTTGTCTGTAGATTATATCTGATCCTAGATACAACTTGTTTATTATTTATATATATGTTTGTGGGGGTTAGTCTCTCACTCTCAAATATGCCATCCTAATTTATGGAGCTTAGTCCGGACTAGCCTTAAAAATTGGGGGCTAGTTACACCCAATTAGCATAATCATTCATGCTATGAATATGGAATTACTTGGATATGGCTCCTTATTTATGATATGTCTTCTCTATTATTGTATAGAGAGACATACATGTAATTCCTTTTAAATTTAATTTCCTTTCACCTTTGAATGCAGGCTAAGGAGCTATATTTGGTCTGCTAATTCTTAAGTCCTAGGCCCTCCACCTTTTTATGATTCAGCTTTTCTGGGCCATTGGTTATAAGTATAAAAATATGATAAATATAAAGTAATTTGTATATTTTGTATACTTACCAATGGCCCAGACGGGGATGGCCCTCCCCACTGAGTTATTATTGGTACACTCATCTACAAAGAATGATGTTGGCACCAATTCCGGTCTCTTCCTGACCACTGCACACACGCAGATGGTAAAAGTATGGAGGGACAGATAGGACTTTTAACTTTCAGTTTTGTATGCATATTTTGGGGATTGGGGGGTTCAGAAGTTGTGTTTGGCCCTTGATAATATTGAGTTTGCACCAGCAGCTAGTCTGGGCCATTGGTAAGTATAAAAAATATACAAATTACTTTAAATTTATCATTTTTATTAGATAGAGGGTTCTCCTTTTGAAAAAAATATTTGTTTTTCACATGTTCCTTTAAAAATACTTGAAACTTGTCAGAAACTTGTCCTACAGTTACGACTGTGTTTTCTTTATCTTTTTCACTTGCTTGTATTCACTCATCTGACTCAGTGTTATCATTGCGTCAGTTCATCTGTCGCTATTAAAGAGAGTTTTCAGTGGCACAAAATATACAAATGAAAACACAGATGATATGTTTCACTTTTTAATTTTGTTTGCCATCAAATGTATTCACCCTGTCATCTATAACAATCCGCCTCATATTCTAGGTCCTTCTTAAAACATGTGTAGGTCCTAAATTGAAGTCAGGATAAGAAAATGGACACAGAATGAATAAGAAATAAAAATAGCTTCCCGATAGCTCTTATTGGAAGCCAAAAGTAGGTTCTGTGGGGTTCCCAGACATCAAATACACGGAAACTGTTTTAAGGTTCCGTGAATTTCTGAAATCTGCATGCCTGTAAATTAACCCTAATAAAAATATGAGTCAATATTTTGGTTGATTTTTATTTCAGCCAGAGAAGGCAATTGAAGTTTATGAAGCTGCACTCAAGAAAAATCCTAAAGATGGTTCTTTAGCTAGTAAAATAGGACAAGCGTTGGTTAAAACACATAATTATGCTAAGGTAACTTGATTACATATCTTAGAATGTCATCTTTCTTTATCATTCTCATGTAAAGTATTTTGATCTTTTATTTTCTGATGAACATAACTGGGTTGTCATGTAGCTCATTAAACTCTAATCTATCACTTGATTATTCTTTGGTATTAATCACACATACACTGTTGAAAGCTTTCAGTAAATCACTCCTTAACCCAGCTGTTCACAGTCAGTTTATTCTACCAAATTCACTGAAAAGATTCTAGCAGAAGACCCTTTTTATGAAATTTAAATAGATGACCAGGGGTAAGGGTTCCAGTTTCATGCAAGAATTCAATTGTATATACCTGAGGTTATTTGTGCATGTTATTGAATGATCATGATTTACCACTTTCAAAGTATGAGTTTAATGGTTAGGAAAAGAGTCGGATCATGTGGTACTGGTTTTTTAATCAAAGAATAATTTTATTGTAGGCAATAAACTACTATGAAGCGGCTTTAAAGAATGGTGGACAAGGTTTTTTGAGGTATTACATTCTTATTAAATTTTCAAAAGATGGGATTGTTATTCAGAATATTTATCACAACACAACGTATAAGACTCGACTCATGGTTAGACATTAGTTTTAATCAAGCCTTATTTCCAGAATAGGCAGCCAAGACCTGAAACTTTATTGCCAATGTTATTTTAACATTTCTCTTAAAAATTTCCTCATGAGTTTGTTGTAGCATTTGCTCCCCCTTTCCACCTTTTATGCATAAACTTTTGTGTAAGAAAAGAGTAGCATTTGATGAGTTATTATACCACAAATCTGTATGGGGAATCAGCAGTAATAATTCAAAGGCTGTTGGATTAAATTATTATTGAACTTTTGTCTTAATGCTGTATAGATTTATCCACTGTAATGTAAATCGTGTTCTCTGTTTGCTTCTTTCATTGGGATTTAACCATACTTTAAACAGGCATAGTCATATCATGTTAGACACTTTTACAGGTGGAGGAAGCTGTGTACCCAGAAAGAACCACTGAGCAATGGTGAGCAACTATCAGACTCCCCAATGCACTATCTCTGCACAAACAGGGTTAGCCAGAAGGCAGTGCACCATCGACAGGTAGTACGCCTTTGAACGTGGTGCCACCATGCAGCCATATTGGCAAATCAAAGTAAGTTGACCAAGAACACAATGCAGTTATCACTGGTCAGGATTGAACCATGGATCTTTGGTTTGTAGGTCAATGATCTAACCGTTGAGCCAACATACTTCCTTAAATTATGTTCTTCAGGATAATAAATAAATATAATATAAATACAGTTTAGAGCTATGAATCTGCAAAAATTATGCGCTCTCAGACTTTACAATGCTGTGTTAGTATGTAGCAAATATGTTATATGGGACACAGGGAGAATACACTACTAGCGTGCACCCAAAACTTGGGTGAGGATGGTACCGATCTGGAGCTCACATGGAAAGGCAGGAATTCTTCTGCCTTCTTTGGTAAAGAGTACAGGGCCCATGCAATTCACATCAATTTTAAACGGAGAACCTTAATGCAGAACTACTACAGGTATAGTACATGTAATAAGTTTTATAGCAAACTGTAGCATGAAATAATCAGGAGTCTGTAAAATCTGTATTAAATAAATTGTTTTATACCATTAAATGACGAAGATATACATGCTTTTTGCTGCACCATGATTGTCTACATTCTTTGGCTTTGCAGTTGTGTCTAGGGAAAGTCTTGGCTGCCTTAATAGGCAGCCAAGACTTGCCTAGAAATAGCTGACAAGGTTCTTGAGATGTAACTGCAAATGTATCCAAAAACTCCATGTTGAGCCACCTGTTTTGATGCAGTAAAAAGTGATTAAAGCCATAATTGGGTCATCAAGGGTTAAAGAAGAATTAAATTGTTATATGGGAGCGCGGTGGCTCAGTGGTAGACTGTTGGACTTCAATGCTAGAGGTCCCAAGTTTGATCCCTGTCCAGGACGACCCGCATTGTTCTTCTTGGGCAGGGCACTTAATCTCGGTTGCCTACATAGGGGCATGATGAAGCCGTGTACTAAGCCGTACTGCCGTCGATGGTCAACTGCTGTAACCCTGCTTGAGCAGAGCTTGAACAGAGTTAGAATGTTGAGGTGAGCTGACAGTTGCCCATCGATGCTCGGTGGTTCTCTCCGGGTACTATGGCTTCCTCCACCCTTAAAACTGTCACTGTCACAGTTAGCCATTGTGCATAAGTATGTGACCTTAAACACCAATAAATAAATAAATATTTTTATACTGTACCAATGACCCAGACTTAGCTGGTGCTAACTCTAACAAAACCAGGGCCAAACACAAATTTTGCCCCCCAATCCCCAAAATTTGCATCCAAAACCAAAAGAAATCATGTCCTATAGGACCTCCATACTTCGCCCCTACTGCGCATGCGCAGTGTCAAGGACGTTCCGAAATTGGCGCCAATTATCATTCTCTGTTTGGCCCTTCATCAGTCAACATCTCACTGATCTTTGTGCTTGTAAATCTCAGTTTAAAGGATGCCAGACACGTAATTATTGGAGAAATGGTGATTCTAAGGAGGATATAGAAGGAGGAGAGGAAAAAGGAGTGACAAAAAATAATCAGGGCTGTACTTAAAATTTTTTATGAAATTATGTTAAGTTGCCTATTTTCGAGGCATGGGCCTCTTGTTGTCATTCTAAAAAGTTGTACTGCTTATTCAGTGTTTCCTCTCCCCTGGTCTTCTAAGTCCCCCCTTGCAATTCTCCCATGCTTTTGGCATATTTTTGAGAAAGTTCATTTCTAAAATTCTCTTGGGAGAGTTGCTTGGTTACAGAATGTTTTCTGTTATTTTCCCCATAGTTACGTTTTCACCCATGGGTGTATAAACGTTGTGTTCTGCATCTTCCATCTGATGTTCTGCAGATTCGCCCCTGGGAGTCTCTGTCTTGCATCAGATAGAGTGTAATTTTGATGACTGATTTCGGGCCAGTTTTTTCAGTGCCTGGAGTCATGTTTCCTGGTGTTTTACACTGTTTGTTTACATTGGCAACAGTCTCTTTTGAGGGGGGCTGTTTGCCTTTGGTGTAGTTTATCTCACTATAAGATACATTTTTATTATCCGTAAGTGTTGCATTAATTATTTAATATAAATTTAAAATTTTTGACCACACTTAGCCATCGGATCCATCGGGGCTCAACGTTACTTTTCAGAAACTTGGGCTTCGCTGAAAAAATATTTTTCAAAAATTATTTTGATTTGCAATTGTTTTTTCATTATTAATGGATCATGTTATTATGTATCTTTGTGTCAGGGGTTTGTGCGAGTAACTAGGACTTGTTGTTGACTTTTCACTATGAAAGGATATTGTTCAAATTGTAATAGGAAGAAATCTTCCTCTTACTTTCATGATCATTGTATTAATTGTAGTCAGTGTTCTCGCACTAATCCCTGTTCTATATGTCAATATTGGGATGACAAACATTGGAAACGTGTTTCACGGTATGTTGTTACTGGAGAAAGGGCTATGCCGGCTCTTTCTCCGCAAGGTCACTCTACTCTCTCAGTTTCTATTTCAGAGGAACAAGAACAGGGTGATGTTTCCATGTTATCTTCCGCAAGTGCGCTTCCGTCGTCACAAATGAATACAGAGCTAGCGGCAAAAGTGCTCATGGAGATTAAACAAATGTCGTCCGCTAGCTCGCCCGGTGTAGCGTCCATTCACCGAATGGTTCGGCAGCCGAGTTCGTCCGATGCGGTCCAGGAGGAAATGTTGGGTGATGCGAGCACTATAAACATTCAACGTGCACACCCAGTGACGGCGGATAGTAGGCGAGATCGGAGGAAGCCTTTGAGTCCGGTTCCTAGCTCGTCCAGGTCCAGCCGGGCCGCGAGCGAGAGAGGCCCCTCTCTCGTAAACAACATCTGGAACCAGATGTTGTGGTACAAAATGTGTCGCAAGCGGAGCATACGTCCGTCGTTCGGGATGCTCCGTTGTATAGGCAGTCCGCGGAGACTGCTCAGGCTTCTTCTTCTCGTCAGCGCACACGACCGCACCTTGGCTGCGTGACCGCCGATATCTTACCAGCTTCACCGATCAGGGATTCTTCGGCAACCAGGTCACACCATCCGGCAGCCAGGGACACGAGGCCGATGGACTCTGGACGTTCGCATAGAAAAAGTATGCGGGAGCCATCAGATGCGGAGCTGCCCTCGGCGAAGCAGCGAAAGACTGCGCCTCCGCAGGTCTCGATGCCGGACATACTTGTGCAGATAGCACAACTTATTGCAGCATCCCAGCAGCCGACAGAAACGGTGTCGGATCGGGAATTATCCGACGGCGCTGGGTCGGTACGCTCCGCCGAAGCATCGGGGGCGGACGACCGGGAGCATCATGAGGTCCGACCGGATGGTGAAAGGGATACGGATGACTTGGAGCTATCCCTTTCAGAACAACATAAAGCTGCCATGGACTTCATCTGGCACTTTCTCCCTCAAGTTGTTCCGTCGGGCCAGACTGCTGCGGTTCCGGACAAGAGGATTATAGCGTCATTGGACTCTGAATTTTTTGAGCGGTTCAGGGACATCGCTCCCGAGTTTCCGTCGCAGTCCAATAATGTTGCAAGAACATTTGAATTATTGAACGACGCTATATTTAAACTTGCTTCTAAAACGGGGAAAGCAGGTTTCTTGTCCGCCAATACTCTCAACCTGCCTTTCATTAATGCAAGGAATAAATTCGACACGGCAGGACAGGGTATTCCGAGAGTTCCTCTGTGTATGGACGACGAGGCGGAAGACTTAGAGCTATCATTACCGTCGTCGGCTTCTATTCCAACCGCGGTGTTGGAAACAGCTATTTCGTCTAACAGAGCCAGTTTAGATGCCTTATCTTACGCAGATCACCTTACTAAGGCGTTATCACTGCGCCTTCAAGGGAAAGAGTTTCAGGATATACAATCCTCTTTAAGACTTCTTTCAAGGGCAGTAGCTTATTCCACGTGTAACTCCGCCCTTTCAGTGGCAAACCTGGAGTTGGTTAGACGTGACGCAGCCCTAGCTACATCCACACTCGTGGATACTAAGGTGAAGAACTCTCTTAGAGTCGCTTCGGTCTCCGGAGAACTTCTCTTTGACGGCAAGCTTTCTGCTATTTATGATAAAATTACAAAGAAAGCTTCGGATTCTCTGTTGTTCAAATCTGCTTCTAAGAGCTTTTCACAAGAATGGGCGTCGATTACGGACGACCCTTGGGTGAGAGGAGTGACTTCGGAAGGTTTAAAGATATCCTTCAAACGAAAGCCTCCATTAACTCGAAGTCCAAAATGGACTCAACTTCCGTCAAATCCACAGAAAAGAGACGCTCTATTATCAGAGGTGCAGTCTCTTTTAATGAAGAACGCGGTAGAGGTCGTAGAAAACCAGGAGACTCCGGGATTCTACAGCCATCTGTTTCTGGTTCCGAAACCAGACGGCTCGTTCCGTCCAGTCATAGATTTGAGCTGGATAAACAAGCTGATCGTCGCTCCGAAGTTTTATATGGAGACGATTTGGTCGGTCAGAGCGAGTATTCGGGTGAACGATTATGCAACAAGCATAGATCTCAAAGATGCGTACTTTCACGTCATGGTACATCCGACATTCAGAAAGTATCTACGCTTCGCAGTCCTAGGAGTGGTGTATCAATTCCGGGCGATGTGCTTCGGATTGAATCTAGCACCCTGGGCTTTCACTCGGGTAATGAACTCGGTAATGATCTATTTCCGAGCTCATTCGTCTGCGGTAACGTCGGCCTACCTGGACGACATTCTTCAGAGGTACGGCAACGAGTTAACGCTTCAGAACGATGTTCAGAATCTACTTCTATTGCTCCGATGTCTCGGTTTTATAGTAAACGAGGAGAAGTCGGATCTGGTGTCGTCCAAGTCATTCACACATCTGGGAATGAGCTTCGAGACGCACAACAATCTCGTTCGTCTGCCGTTAACCAGAGCGAAATTAGTCAGTTGTTACGCTCGCTATTGTCTGCACGCAGACAAAGTCACAGCGAGAGAATTTATGAGACTGATAGGTCTGTGCGGAGCCGCTGCGGATCTCATTCCGATGGGGCGGTTACGCACGCGTCCTCTCCAAATTTTCTTGACTCAGAATTGGAGTGTGAAAATTCATTCGCTCGACATAGACGTTCTCTTGTCAGATCAAGTGAAACAAGAGATTCAGACTTGGGCAAACATTCAGTGGTTGACTCATGGAGTTCCGCTGCAATTGCCGGATCCGAGTTTTACCATTATGACGGATGCCAGTCAAACAGGTTGGGGTGCATCATTGATCCCAATGGATTCGAGATGCCAGGGTCTTTGGGATCCGCAATTCCTGGGCAAGCACATAAACATCAAGGAAATGATGTCAATTTGGCTTGCGTTACGTCATTGGATGGACATTATTCACAATGCTCATGTCCAAATCCTATCCGACAATACGACAGTAGTGGCGTATATACGGAATCAGGGAGGCACTCATTCAGTTCCGTTGTTCAATCTAACGGAAAGAATCCTTCTGTTTGCGCTAGAACATCAGGTTCTTCTTTCGGTCCGTCACATACTGGGTCGTCTGAATGTGCTAGCAGACTCCCTTTCACGAAAGGGTCGCTTGTTGCCGTCGGAGTGGACTCTCAACAAACAAGTATTAAATCAGATTTGCTACCAATGGGAACGGCCAATGATAGATTTATTTGCGACACATCTCAACAATCAGTTGCAGACGTATGTGTCTCCGTGTCCGGATCCAAGAGCATTTGCAGTAGACGCTCTGTCGATCTCTTGGGACGGAATGATAGGATATGCGTATCCTCCAGCGCCATTAATTCAGCAAGTATTCCTAAAGATAAAACAATCTCAATGCAAGATTCTGTTGGTAGCATCTCTGTCTCCACAGAGACCGTGGATAAATCTACTCAGGTGTCTGTTGTGGGACCTACCGCGAAAGCTTCCTCCACGGGAGGATCTTCTTTCGCAGGGGAAATCGCGTCAACTCCATCACAACCCGCAAGGTCTCAACCTTCACGTTTTTCCGTTGTGCGGTCCTTCTTGCATGGCAAGCACTTTACAGGACGAGCAGTGGACGCGATTTCTAACTGTAGGAGGACCTCCTTTTCGCTAAACTATGCGGCTAAGTGGAAGGTTTTTCGTCGTTGGTGTAGGGATCATTCTGTAGATATTTTCGATCCCTCTATACCAGACATTGCAACTTTCTAGTATACTTGTTTGACGAAATCAAACTGCAGCCTGTTACTATTAAGGGTTATAGGTCTATGTTATCTGATACCTATGCACATCATGATAGTTTACAAATTGGATCTAATGTCTCTTTATCTAAGTTGGTTAGAAACTTCTCGATAAATAGACCCAGAACTCTTAGGTTAATTCCTAAATGGAATTTAGCTTGGGTTCTTCTTAAATTGAAGGAAAAGCCATTTGAACCTCTTGGGACAGTAGATTTCAAATTCTTATCTTATAAGACAGCTTTTCTCTTAGCTTTCTCTTCTGCTAGAAGAGTCAGTGAGCTTCATGCACTGTCGGTGGATGATTCTCACTATCGTAGTGTCGGGAACACTATCACCTTCACTACTAATGTGGGTTTTTTAGCTAAGAATCAGGCTCCTAATAAATATCCGGAACCTATTGTCATTAAGGCTCATCCGTCTTCAGACGGGCGTAGGCCTTTACTCTGTCCTGTTAGAGCGTTACGTATCTATAAACAGAGATCTCAGTTTATCAGAAAGGGACGAAAACGTTTCTTTCTGTCTTTGATGCCTAATAGAAGGGACATTTCGGTCCATTCTATTGCTAGATGGATTCAATTAACTATCCGTACTGCTTATGAGAGTTTATCTTCTTCTCAGCAGTCTGTGCTTAAGATTTCCGCTCATGAAGTAAGAGCTCTTGCTACTTCTTGGGCTTACGCTAATAGTATTGCTATTACAGATTTAATGAAGGCTGCTTATTGGTCTCAGCCATCCACATTCACGAATTTTTATCTCAGAAATATTGAGTCCATTTCTGGAGACCTGCATTGTTTAGGTCCGTTATCTGTTGCTCAGAATGTCGTCCACTAAACAGTTGCAACTATAGTTATGCAGGCTTTCTGTTCCGGCAGTGACTCCGTCCGGCTGCCCTCTTCGCTCTGGGCTATTTGACCCAGGGCAAGGGCAAGGGGGGGGGGGGGGGGGAGGGTGTTCCCTTAGGTCACCTGCTTTATAGTGAAAAGCAAGGGAATGCCTCCTCCAAAGTCAGTATTTCTGAGTCGCCTCCGAGATGGTTTTAAAGTGTAATATTAATGTTAAAATTCATTCATGTCATATTTTTAAAGTGTAGCTCGGTGTGAAGCATTTGTATATGTCAAGTGTCAAAAAATATATAAATTACTATAAATTTTTTAACTTTTATATGAATAAGGACTGAGATTGGGAAATTTTTGGTTTGAATTGGGAAAAATCATGCCAAAATGCCATTAGGAAAGGGTCCCATATTCGGCCCCTGTAGACACCTGAAAGGGTTAAAGGTGTGAACTTTATAATAAAGCAGATAGACCTATGGAGTTAATTGCCTGTGAAAACAAGAATAAAATGTTAGGTGGATAGGCACACTTTTATCTTCTTGCTTACTTGACCAATAAAATGAATTTACATGCCTAACCTGTTTATCTTCAAAAGTTATTCCATTTAAAGGCAGCACAAGACACACAATATTTTTATACGAATAACCAATGGCCCAGACTAGCTGGTGAAGCTCGATATTATCAAGGGCCAACCACAAATTTTGAACCCCCCAGTCCCCCAAATTTGCATACAAAACTGAAAATTAAAAGTCCTATCTGGCCCTCCATACTTTTACCATCTGTGCATGCGCAGTAGTCAGGAAGAGACCGCAATTGGCGCCAACATCATTCTTTGTTTGGCCCTAAAGTCAGTAACAATGATCTGACATCTGTGCTTTAAAATCTCCATTTTTGAGGATGCCAGACACAAATCAATGCAAGAATTGGTGGTTCCAAGGCTGTTAATGGATGATGGAAGTGAACAATGGTGGTTTCAGACGTTCAGGGCTGTAACTTTATAATAATTATAAAAATTATTTCATGTTTCCCATTTTCGGGACATACACCTGACATCATCATTCTTGCTAATGATTAATCCACTGTTTGTTAAGTATTCCTTCCCTATCCTTCCATGAAGTCCTATTAAACTCCCAAGGTTTTTGGCTATTTTTTATTGAAATTTTTTATTAAATTTCTTGGGAGTTTAATGTGTATTACAGAATATTTATTCTGTTTATCCCCATTGTTGCGTCCTAACCCTAGGGGTGTTAGGTCATTTTAGTCTTGCATCTTCTATCCGATGTATCGTTTTTTCTTCGTATGAAGATCTAGCTTTGCATCTGGTAGCATTTAAATTGGTTTCTGACTTTGGGCCTTTTTGTGCCTGATGTCTTGTTTCCGTTTTTTTCCTTGACGTTGTTTACATTGGCAACGTCCTCAAATATATGTACTATCTCATATTATATTACTGTAGAATTACTTTAGGATGCATTGATTATTATTATGGTAGTGTAGCTCATAATATTTGGATTTTGTCCACACTTAGGCTCTATCGGGATGCCCTTCAGTTTATTATGTTCCCTTTGGGAACTTAGGTATTTTTTCAAAATTTTTTCAAAATTTTTTTTATAAATTTTTGAATTTCATTTTTATTGTGATTATTCATGTATCTTTATCATATATTTTGTTGTGGAGTTTGTAGAAGTGCTATCGACTGTGAAATTTCAGTCTGTTTTTTTCTGATCCCACTGGTTATGATAATATATTTCAAAGATAATACCAACTAGAGAATTGTAATTTGCTGGACAAATTACGGGCTTTCCCAACTTTCCAATGTGAAAATGCAGACTACATATAGCAAAGCAAAGTGTTTGAAATTAACCATTTCCAAAATGATAGACAAAAAGCATCCAAAGTTGGCTAATTTTGGCATTCTCTCACGGTTCTCTTATTCACACCATCATTTTGCTTGGGGGTTAAATCTTGAGATTAAAAAGTAAACAGTAACGTTCTTCTACGATCATTGTTGCATCTATCCATACCAAAATAATTGCTACAACAACCTTGCAATTAGAGGAAATGAGTACAGACGTTTGCAAAATTCACTGAAAATCAATTTTTGTTCTGACAGTACTATTCTTTACTTGGCCAAAGCTTATGTTGTGTTAAGCCCCAAAGCATAACTTACAGCAGAGGATTTGTTCATTAGGCATCTCTACCTACAGCAAACCAAAGTGTTTAGAATTAACCCTTTCCAAAATGACAGGAAGATGCAACCACAGTTAGCTAATTTGGGCATTTTCGGATGGTACTCTTACCCTCATTTGCCTGAGGATTAAAGACGAGATTAAAAACTAAACAGTAACTTTCTTCTGCAAGCATTGTTACATCTGTGCATACAAAAATAATTGTTACAACAACCTCGCAATTAAGAGAAATTTGCCCTTGAAGTTAGTAAATGTTGAAGATAAAATGATATATTCATATCATTTGTGGCCGATAGGGGTTAATTTTGAAATATTTGTCTGGTGATTTTAGTATATCATATTATGCTCTTAATGTGTGAACATCAATCACAGACTGAGTGTCTGAAAAGAGACATGGACTCATCTTGAATCTTAATATTTTTATACTGTACCAATGACCCAGACTTAGCTGGTGCTAACTCTAAAATATTTAGGGCCAAACGCAAATTTTACCCCCCAATCCCCAAAATTTGCATCTAAAACCGAAAATTACATGTCCTATATGGTCCTCCATACTTTTACTCCACTGCGCATGCGCAGTGTCAAGGAGGTCTCGAAACTGCCGCCAAAAGTCATTCTTTGTTTGGCCCTCAATACAGATACACTTCACTGTTATTTGTGCTTATAAATCTCAGTTTTAAGGATGCCAGACGCATAATTATGTGAGAAATGGTGGATATATGGTGGAAATAGAAGGTGGAGAGGAAAAAACAGTGGAAACAAATGTTCAGGGCTGTAACTTATAATTATTTAACAAAATTATTACATGTTACCTATATTTTTATACTGTACCAATGACCCAGACATAGCTGGTGCTAATTCTCAAAAATCTAGGGCCAAACACAAATTTTGCCCCCCAATCCCCAAAATTTGCATCTAAAACCGAAAAAATCATGTCCTAAATGGTCCTCCATACTTTTCCTCCACTGCGCATGCGCAGTGTCAAGGAGGTCTCGAAATTGGCGCCAATTATCATTCTTTGTTTGGCCCTTCATCAGTTCACATCTGACTGATATTTGTGCTTGTAAATCTCAGTTTAAATGATGCCAGACACTTAAATATTAGAGAAATGGTGGATCTAAAGAGGAAATAGAAGGAGGAGAGGAAAAATGAGTGGCAGGAAATAATCAGGGCTGTAACTTAAAATTTTTTACGAAATTATGTTATGTTGCCTAATTTCGAGGCATGGGCCTGTTGTTGTCATTCTTGCTATAAAGTTACACTGCTTGTTCAGTGTTTCCTCTCTCCCTTTCCTTTAAGTCCCCCCTTGCTATTCTCCCATGCTTTTGGCATATTTTCTGTAATATTATTACTAAAATTTCTTGGGAGTTTTAGCTGGGTAACAGAATGAATTCTGTTCTTTTCCCCATGTTTACGTCCTCACCCATGGGTGTTTAGGCATAGTGTTCTGCATCTACCATCTGATGTTCTGCAGTTTCTTCCCTGGAAGTCTCTGTTTTGCATCAGATAGTGTGTTATTGGTAACTGATTTCGGGCCATGGTTATCAGTGCCTGGAGTCATGTTTCTGGTGTTTATACACTTCTTGTTTACATTGACAACGGTTTCTGTTGAGAGGGATTTTCTTGTCTTTGTATTAGCTTAATCATAACAAGATACATTATTATTATACGTAAGTGTTGCATTAATTTTTTTGTAATATTTTAAAAAATTTTGTCCACACTTAGGCTTTTTTGGATCCATTGGGGCTCAACGTTACTTTCAGAAACTTGGGCTTTTCTGAAAAAATATTTTTTTATACTGTACCAATGACCCAGACATAGCTGGTGCTAAAAATTTTTTTGATTTCAATTATTTTTTCTATGTTAATGGATCATGTTATTATGTATCTTTGTTTTCAGGGGTTGGTGCGAGTACTAGGACTTTTTGTTTCTTTTCACAATGAAAGGATATTGTTCAAATTGTAATAAGAGGAAATCTTCCTCTGACTTTCATAATCATTGTATTAATTGTAGTCAGTGTACTCGCACTAACTCCTGTTCAGTATGTGTCAATTGGGATGACAAACATTGGAAATGTGTGTTACGGTATGTTGTTAGTGGAGAAAAGGCCATGCCGGTCCTTTCTCCGCAGGGTCACTCTAGTTTATCAATCTCTATTTCAGAGGAACAAGAACAGGGTGATGTTTCCGTGATGTCTTCCAAAAGTGTGCCTCCGTCGTCACAGTTAAATGAAGAGCTAGCGGCAAAAGTGCTCATGGAAATACGTCAATTGCCTAAGAGGTCCCTAGTAGGATCGACGGCATTGGCGTCCGCTAGCTCGCCCGGTGTAGCGACCATTCATCGAATCGCTCGGCAGCCGGGTTCGTCCATTGCGGTCCAGGAAGGAGATTTGGGTGATGCGAGCACTATAATAAGACAAAGTGCACACCCAGTGACGACGGATCAGAGGAGAGAACGGAGGAAGCCTATTAGTCCGGTTCCTAGCTCGTCCAGGTCCATCCGGGCTGCGAGCGAGAGAGGTCCCTCTCTCGTACAACAACATCTGGGACCAGATGTTGTGGTACAAAACGTTTCGCATTCGGAGCATACGTCAGCCACTCGGGACGCTCCATTATATAGACAGTCCGGAGAGACTGTCGATAAGGCTTCCTCATCCTCACGGCAGTGCACACGACCGCACCTTGGCTACGTGACCACGGATATCCAGCCAGCTTCGCCGATCAGGGATTCCACGGCGACCAGGTCATGCCATCCGGTAGCCAGGGACACGAGGCCTGTAGACTCCGGACGTTCGCATAAAAGAAGTATGCAGGAGTCAACGTACACAGAGCTTCCAGCGGCAAAGCAACGTAAGACCGCTACTCCACAGGCCTCAGTGACGGATGTGCTATCCCAAATAGCTCAACTTATCGCAGCATCCCAGCAAACGACAGAATCTCTGTCGGATCAGGAATTATCCGATGACGCTGGGTCGGTACGCTCTGCCGAAGCATCAGGTACAGACGACCGAGAACTTCATAGGGTCCGACAGGATGGCGAAAGGGATTCAGAGGATTTGGAGCTTTCCCTTTCGGAACAACATAAAGCTGCCATAGATTTTATCTGGCATTACCTTCCAGAGGTTGTTCCGTCGGACCAGAATGCTGCGATGCCGGATAAGAGACTGATAGCGTCATTGGACACAGAATTTTTTGATCGGTTCAGGGACATCCTCTCTGAGTTTCCGACACAGTCCAATAAGATCACAAGAACATTTGAATTATTGAACGACGCTATTTATAAGCTTGCTACCAAAACAGGCAAGTCTGGTTTCTTATCCGCAAATGCCCTAAATCTGCCTTTCATTAATTCAAGGAATAAATTCAAAACGGCAGGACAGGGCATACCGAGAGTTCCTCTGCGTCTAGACGATGAGGCTGAAGACTTGGAATTGTCTATACTGTCGTCTATGTCAATTCCAACCACGACGTTGGAAATGACAATAATGTCTAACAGAGTTAACTTAGACACCTTATCATACGCAGATCACCTTACTAAGGCGTTATCATTACGTCTTCAAGGGAAGTAATTCCAGGATATACAATCCTCATTAAGACTTCTTTCAAGGGCAGTAGCTTATTCCACGTATGACTCCGCCCTTTCAGTGGCAAACCTGGAGTTGCTTAGACATGATGCAGCCCTAGCTACATCCACGCGTGTGGATGGTAAGGTGAAGAACTCTCTCAGAGTCGCTTCGGTCTCCGGAGAGCTTCTCTTCGACGGCAAGCTTTCAGCAATCTATGATAAGATAACTAAGAAAGCTTCGGATTCTCTGCTTTTCAAATCCGCTTCCAAAAAGCCGGATACAGCAGAAAAGAGTAAGACATGCACTTCTGGTACAAGTACGCCCAAGAGAAGTTCCTATAGAGGTTCCTATGCGTCCTCTAGGTCTTATTCTAGAGACTGTCAAGGCAGCGACTCTCGTGGGGGACGTTCTTCTGGCCGAGATTATCGGTCAGATGTCCCTAGATCGACGGGGCGAGGTACGGGTCGTGGAGGACGTAGTTTCTCCTTCCGCAAGCCTCGCAGGTCCAGGAGGTGATGGTTTGAACCTCTATCGTGTTCCGGTAGGCGGAAGATTATCGAGTTTTATAAACGATTGGGCATCAATTACGGACGACCCCTGGGTTCGAGGAGTAATTTCGGAAGGACTAAGAATATCCTTCAAACGAAAGCCTCCATTAACTCGAAGTCCAACATGGACTCAGCTTCCGTCGAATCCGCAGAAAAGAGACGCTCTTTTATCAGAAGTACAGTCTCTTCTGAAGAAGAACATGGTAGAGGTCGTAGAAGACCAGGAATCACCGGGTTTCTACAGCCATCTGTTTCTGGTTCCGTCCAGTCATAGATCTGAGCTGGATAAACAAGCTGATCGTCGCTCCGAAGTTCTATATGGAGACAATTCAATCAGTCAGAGCGAGTATTCGGGTGAACGACTATGCTACAAGCATAGATCTCAAGGATGCGTACTTTCACGTCATGGTACATCCGACATTCAGAAAGTATCTACGCTTCGCAGTCCTAGGAGTTGTATATCAGTTCCAAGCGATGTGCTTTGATTTGAACCTAACGCCCTGGGCTTTCAATCGAATAATGAACTTGGTAATGATATATATCCGAGCTCATTCGTCTGCGGTAACGTTGGCCTACCTGGACGACATTCTTCAGAGGTATGGCAACGAGTTAACGCTTCAGAACGATGTGCAGAATCTGCTTCTATTACTCCGACGTCTCGGTTTTATAATAAACGAGGAGAAGTCGGATCTGGTGCCGTTCAAGTCATTCACTCATCTGGGAATGAGCTTCGAGATGCACAACAATCTCGTTCGTCTGCCGTTAACCAGAGCGAAATTAATCAGTTGTTACGCTCGCTATTATCTTCACTCAGACAAAGTCACAGCGAGAGAGTTCATGAGACTGATAGGTCTGTGCGGAGCCGCTGCAGATCTCATTCCGATGGGTGGTTACGTACTCGTCCTCTCCAAATTTTCTTGACTCAGAATTGGAGTGTAAAGATTCATTCGCTCGATATAGACGTTCTCTTGTCAAATCAAGTGAAACAAGAGATTCAGACTTGGGCAAACATTCAGTGGTTGACTCAGGGAGTCCCACTGCAATTGCCGGATCCGAGATTTATGATTATGACGGATGCCAGTCAAACAGGTTGGGGTGCAACATTGATTCCAACGGATTCGAAGTGCCAGGGTCTTTGGGATCCGCAGTTTCTAGGCAAGCACATAAACATCAAGGAAAAGATGTCAATTTGGCTTGCACTACGTCATAGGATGATCATTATTCAGAAAGCACATGTCCAAATCCTGTCCGACAATACGACAGTAGTAGCATATATTCGGAATCAGGGAGGCACTCATTCCATTCCGTTATTCAATTTAATGGAAAGAATCCTTCTGTTTGTTCTAGAACACCAAGTTCTACTTTCGATCCGTCATATTCCAGGTCGTCTGAATGTATTACCAGACTCCCTTTCACGGAAGGGTCGCTTGTTGCCGTCAGAATGGACTCTCAACAAACAGGTATTCAATTAGATTTGCTACCAATGGGAGCAGCCAATGATAAACTTATTTGCGACACAACTCAACAATCAGTTGCAGACGTATGTGTCTCCATGTCCGGATCCCCGAGCATATGCAGTAGACGCTCTTTCGATCTCGTGGGACGGAATGATAGGATATGCGTATCCTCCAGCGCCGTTGATTCAGCAGATATTGCTAAAGATAAAACAATCTCAATGCAAAATTCTGTTGGTAGCATCTCTGTCTCCACAGAGACCGTGGATAAATCTACTCAGGTGTCTGCTGTGGGACTTACCGCGAAAACTTCCTACACGAGAGGATCTTCTTTCGCAGGGGAAATCGCGTCAACTACATCACAACCCGCAAGGTCTCAACCTTCACATATTTCCGTTGTGCGGTCCTTCTTGCACGGCAAGCATTTTACAGGACGAGCAGTGGACGCGATTTATAACTGTAGGAGGACCTCCTCTTCGCTAAACTATGTGGCTAGGTCTTTTGTCGTTGGTGTAGGGATCATTCTGTTGATATTTTTTATCTCTCCATTCCAGACATTGCAAACTTTCTAGTATACTTGTTTGACGAGATCAAACTGCAGCCTGTTACTATTAAAGGTTATAGGTCTATGTTATCTGATACCTATGCACACCATGATAGTTTACAAATTGTATCTAATGTCTCTTTATCTAAATTAGTTAGAAACTTCTCGATAAATAGACCTATAGCCCTTAGATTAATTCCTAAATGGAATTTAGCTTGGGTTCTTCTTAAACTAAACGAAAAGCCATTTGAGCCTCTTGAGACAGTAGATTTCAAATTCTTGTCTTATAAGACAGCATTTATCTTAGCTTTCTCTTCTGCTAGAAGAGTCAGTGAGCTTCATGCACTATCTGTGGACGATTCTCACTATCGTAGTGTCGGGAACACTATTACCTTTACTACTAATGTTGGGTTTTTGACTAAGAATCAGGCTCCTATTAAATATCCGGAACCTATTGTTATTAAGGCCCTTCCGTCTTCAGACGGGCATAGGCCTTTACTCTATCCGGTTAGAGCTTTACGTATTTATAAACGAAGATCTCAGTTTATCAGAAAGGGACGAAAATGCTTCTTTCTGTCTCTGATGCCTAATAGAAAGGACATTACGGTCCATTCTATTGCTGGATGGATTCAATTAACTATCCGTACTGCTTATGATAATCTATCTTCAGCTCAGCAGTCTGTGCTTAAGATTTCGGCTCATGAAGTAAGAGCTCTTTCTACATCTTGGGCTTACGCAAATAGTGTTGCTATTACAGATTTAATGAAGGCTGCATATTGGTTTCAGCCATCCACATTCACGAATTTTTATCTCAGAAATATTGAGTCCATTTCTGGAGACCTGCATTGTTTAGGTCCGTTATCTGTTGCTCAGAATGTCGTCCACTAAACAGTTGCAACTATAGTTATGCAGGCTTTCTGTTCCGGCAGTGACTCTGTCCTGCTGCCCTCTTCGCTCTGGGCTATTTGACCCAGGGCAAGAGGAAGGGGGGGGGGGGGGGGGTGTTCCCTTAGGTCACCTGCTTTATAGTGAAAAGCAAGGGGATACCTCCTCCGGAGTCAGTAATTCTGAGTCGTTACCGGGATGGTTTTAAAGTGTAAAGTTAATGTTTAAAATTCATTCATGTCATATTTTTAAAGTGTAGCTCGGTGTGAAGCATTTGTATATGTCACGTGTCAAACGGGCGTTAATATACAATCCTCGGACACTTTTAAAGAGTATAAAGAGTCTCAATTCTCTGGACTAACTTTATTTATTGGCTTACTTTAAAAATAATTAGTATAAAGGGTTATACTGGATGTTAATAGAGAACATGAATGTTATTATGCTCAATTATGGAGGGTGTTGTGTCTTTCTAATTTATCATAAATAAGAAAGATACATGTAAAGCCTAATACTCCTTTTCTCCTCGAGGGGATGACTCTATTATATATAGTTGAGCTTATTGGATTTTCCTCTGTGTCCTAGGCCCTCCAGCCTTTTTACTATTCAGCTATGTCTGGGTCATTGGTACAGTATAAAAATGTTAAAAAATTTATAGTAATTTATATATTTTTTATACTTACCAATGACCCAGACGGGGATGGCCCTCCCAGGAGTTGGGAACTCATACCTCCCCGCTGAGTACATAGTGCTGACCAGGCACTGCTTGTAAGAATAATAATTGGCGCCAATTTCGAGACCTCCTTGACACTGCGCATGCGCAGTGGAGGAAAAGTATGGAGGACCATTTAGGACATGATTTTTTCGGTTTTAGATGCAAATTTTGGGGATGGGGGGCAAAATTTGTGTTTGGCCCTAGATTTTGGAGAATTAGCACCAGCTATGTCTGGGTCATTGATAAGTATTAAAAATATATAAATTACTATAAATTTTTTAACTTTCGTGGCATGACCTTATTGTGGTCATTCTTGCTATGAATTTTCCCTTTCCTTTATTCCCCCTAGCTATTCTCCCATGCTTTTGGCTTATTTTTTGTAATGTTTATTACTAAAATTTCTTGGGAGTTTTGGCTCATGTCGTGTACGCTGCCCATATGAACACAGAAATTGAGACCCCACTAATTACACTACGTGGGGGGTCTCAAAACCCCACCACGTGACTTCAATTTGTCTATAATTAACTTGTGTTTTTTGCAAGTGCGGTAATCAGGTTTATTCTTCCACCCAAAATAGTTTCAGTTCATTGTTGTTTAGTGATTGTTAGGTATTGCACTTAAGTATAAATTGAATACGTGTACTCCATACATGTTTTTTGATAATAAAACGCATTAATATGGCAGAAAAAACGGTCAAAATATGGAGTTTGAATCGTGTTTTTAATCTCGCATGAATATGTCAAACTGTGTGATGGGATGTTTGGATGACGTCGGTTTATCTTTTGATCTCTCAGTCGCCGGCTCTTAATTAGATCAATTTTTTTCAGTCAGTGAAAAATTACCTTTACTTTTACTTGAAATATTAAAAAAGATAGTTCAGTATTTGAAAAAGTTATTAAAAGCTGTTGCGATTCCGAATGTTGTTCATCAAAATCGATTCAGAACTCAAGGAATTACGAAAAAATAAATATGATACCGTACTGAAATCATGGATGTGAGTTGAAAAAATTATAACTTGACCAGCACAATATCTGGACATTCCCCCGACAGTCTTTTACCTAACTGTAGCTATTGACGGAGAAGAATCATGTTACCGGTACTGAATTTTGAATAAATTGTGGGTTGGGTAGGAAGGGAATCCGATTTAAGATTTTAAATATTAAGTCCAGAGTGGAATGTTAAAATATACATGTTGAGAGTGGAATTAACATAAATAAACTACATTAACGAAAAAGGAATGCTTGTGGTGGCCCTGGGACGTTTCAGCCCAACACGCTTCGGAATCCATATATTGAAAAACCTGCATGCACTAACAAGGAAAACTGGCCAACGTTATTTCACACCTTGTGCAGGTGGTAGTTTAATCTACTATATTTAATTAATCACATCAATCCCGACTACTTTAATGTAGTAGTAGAATATTTTATTTAAGTGTCACATTTCAATATACATACATAATATACAGAGTATTTACAAAAAATTTATATGAAATCCAGCCTATGAAGGCTTATGAGACATATCTTCATCAGAGGTAGGTCTTTTTTTACAGTAGTTCATAAAAGAACCCCCCCCCCCCCCCCAAAAAAAAACTCCCCCAAAAAGCAAAAAAAACAAACCCGAAAAACCAAAACACATGCATGCACACCCCCCCCCCCCCCCCCCCCACACACACACACAGAGTAATATGCAGACATACGCCCAAGTGCACTTGGGTATACTTTCGTGTACTAATTTTCTTTCACTTTTTCTTATCCCCCCCCCCCCCCCCCCCCCCCCCACCCATCACGTATATCTGTCTCTATCTCTTTCCCACTGAAGTGTACTCTCTCTTAGAATGGCACATTCGCAGATATTTTTATTCGGTATCCCCCTTATATTCACCCACGTATTTTTACATACACACAGGCTTAGCTATTATTTTTTATTATTTATTAGAGTTTAACGACACATTAACAGGACACATTAACAGCCACATCACGTCGGTGACAGTTTTACAGGTGGAGGAAGCCGGAGTTCCCGGAGAGAACCACCGAGCAGCGACGAGCAACTGTCAGCTCCCCAACATCGTAACTCTGCACCGTGGCACAGGCAGGGTTAGATTGGTTGAAGACATACGCACCATCAATGTGCAGTACGCCTTAGTACACAGCGTCATCGTGCCCCCATGTAGGCAATCGGGGTTAAGTGCCTTGCCCAAGGACACAACGCGGAAAACGTTGAAAACAGAATTATTTTCTGTTTTTTTCCCCATGTTTACGTCATCGCCCGTGGGTGTTTAGGCATTTTGGTCTGCATTTACCATCTGATGTTCAGCAGTTTCTTCTCTGGAAACCTCTGTTTTGCATCAGATAGTGTTTAAATTGGTAACTGATTTCGGGCCATGTTTGTTTTAGTGCCTGGAGTCATGTTTCCGGGTTGTTGACACTTTTGCTTATGTTGACAACTGTTACTTCTGACAATGATTACTTGTCTTCTGCTTAATTTAGTTCATAGCAAGATACATTAATATTGTCCGTAAGTGTTACATTAATTTTTCAAAATGATTAAAATTTTTGTCCACACTTAGGCTTTTTGGGCTCAGGGTTCCCTTTGGGAACTTGGGCTCTTCTGAAAAATTTTTCAAAATTATTTTCTTTTGAAATGTTATAATGAATTATAATACATTATGTATATTTATTTCAAGAGTTAGTGCGAGTAATATGACGGTGTATATTTTTTCTGGTTCAAAAAATATTCTTCAATCGTAATGCGAGGATATCTTCCTCTAATTCACAAGTTCATTGTGTTTCTTATAGTCATTGTAGTCGCATTAATTCTTGCTCTGTGTGTGTTGATTGATATGACAACGTTGGAGACGTGTGTCATGGTATTTTGTTGTGGTGAGAGGTCCATTACGGTCCTCTCTCCGTAGGGTCACTATATATTATCAGTTTCTTTTTCAGAACTCAGAGTGATGTTTCCGTGATGTCTTCAATAACTGTGTCTCCGTCGTTGCAATATTAGGGCTAGCGGGAACTGCTCAAGGTATTATGACAATTGCTGGGAGTTAGCTAATTCAATCGAAGGCATTGTCGCCCGCTAGTCCGCCCGGTGTCGCGACCATTCATCAGGAAAGAATGGCTCAGCACCTGGGTTAGTCCGTTGCGGTCCAGGGACGCAGATTGGGTGATGCGAGCACTATAAAACTTCAGATGTGCACACCCAGCAACAACGGATCCGAGGATAGTACGGAGGAAGCCTGTCAGTCCGATAGCTAGCTAGTCCAAGTCTCCCGGACCGCGAGCGAGAGAGGCCCCCTCTCTCTTGCATCAACATCTGCGCTGCGATGTTGTTGTATGTTGTTCGCTTAGTCGGAGCTTACGTCTGCTCCTCCTGTTCGGGACGCTCCGTCGCATGACAGTCCGACGCGGATGTTATATTGGCTTCCTCATCCTCGTCAACACACACGACCGCACCTTGGCTATGTGACCACAGATCTCCAGGGGACGTTCGCATATATAAATGCAGGATTGAACGTCCCTGGTGCTCTTGCTTCGCCGACCCAAGGAATACACGTCAACCAGGTCACTCCATCTGCTAGCCAAGGATACGAGACCTTTCCAGTTGGGACGTTCGCTTATTATATAAATGCTGGAATGAACGTCCCGGGAACTTCCAGCGGATATTTCACGTATGACCGTGGCTCCACAGGTCTCATAGGGTAACATGAACTAGATATTGTTACCGTGATGTCTTTGTAAAGTGTGCTTCCGTTGTCACAGTCAAATGAAGAGTTAGCAGCAAAAGTGCTCATGTAGATACGTCAATTGCCTGGAGTTCCCTAGTACAATCGATGGCATTGGCGTCCGCTAGCTCACCCGGTGTCGCGACCATTCACTAAATGGCTCAGCACCCAGGTTTGTCCGTTGCAGTCCAGGAAGGAGATTTGAGTGATGCGAGCACTATAAAATACATTGTGCACACCCAGTGTTGACGGATACGAGGATGGTACGGAGGAAGCCTATTAGTCCAGTTCCTAGCTCGTCCAGGTCCATCCGGGCTGCGAGCGAGAGAGGTCCCTCTCTCGTATTACAACATCTGGGCTCAGATGTTGTGGTACAAAATGTTCCTCAGTCGGAGTATACGTCTACCCCTCGGGACGCTCCGTTATATAGACAGTCCAGAGAGACTGCTCTTTCGGCTTCCTCATCCTCATGGCAGCACACGCAACTGCACCTTGGCTATGTGACCTGTGATATTCAACCAACATCACCGATCAGAGATTCTACGGCGACCAGGTCACACCATCCGGTAGCCAAGGATACGAGGCCTTCATTCTCCGGTTGTTCGCATATTAGAGGTATGCAGGAGTGAACGCGGCCAAGGAGCTTCCAGCGGCTATATCCTATAAGACCGCAGCTGCACAGGCCTCTGTTGCGAATATGCTATCGCAGATAGCACAAATTATCGCAGCATCCCAGCAACTGACAGTAACTCTGTCAAATCAGGAATTATCCGACGAAGCTGGGTTGGTACATTCCGCTGCAGGTTCAGGCACGGATGACCAAGAATTTCAAGTGGTCCGACAGGATGGTGAAAGGGATACAGATGAGTTGTATTTTCCCTTTTCGGAACAACATAATTGCCGTAGAGTGCATCCGGCATTATCATTGGACGTTGTTCCTCCGGACCAAAATGCTGCATTGCCGGATAGCGCCTCCGCATATAGAATTCTTAATCGGTTTAGGGACATCATCCCTCAGTTTCCGACATAGTCCAGATATGTTTCACGGACATTTGATCTGTTGAATGGCGCTATATTTATATAACTTGCTACCTAAATGGGCAGGTCAGATTTCTTATCGGCAATATGCTCTACATCTGCCTTTCATCATTTCATTGAATATTTTGAAACGGCAGGACAGAGCATTCTGAGAGTTCTCTGCGTCTAGACGACCAGGTCAGGAACTAGTATTGTTTTACTGTCGTCTATGTCAGTTCCAACCACGATGTTGGAAATAACAATATCGTCTAGCAGGGACAGCTGAGACGCATCATCGTATGCAGATCACCTTACCAGAACGTTATCATTACGTCTCAAAGCAAAAAGAATTCTAGGATGTACACAACCTCCTTAAGAGTTCTTTCAAGGGCCTCATGTAAAACTCCATCCTTTAGTAGCAATATGGAGTTGGTTATACATGACGTGGCCCTGGCTACATCCACGCATGTAGATAGTAAGGTGAAAAACTCTCTCAGAGTCGCTCCGGTCTCCGGAGAGTTTTCTTCGACGGCAAGCTTTCCGCAGTTTATGATCAGTTAACTAAGAAAGCTTTAAACTCTCTGCTATTAAAATTCGCTTCCATATAGTCGAATTCAGCAGAGAAGAGTAGGACAGGCACTCCTGGGACGAATACGTCCAAGGGAAGTTCCTATAGAGGTTCCTATGCATCCTCTAGGTCTTATTCTAGAGACCGTCAAGGTAGCGACTCAGATAGGGGCCGTAATTCTGACCGAGACATCCGGTCAGACGCCCCTAGGCCGACGAGGCGAGGTGCGGGCTGTGGAGGACATGGCTTCTCCTTCCGCAAGCCTCGCAGGACCAAGAGGTAATGGTTTTAACCTCTATCTTGTACTAGTGAGCGGAAGACTGTCGAGTTTCTCAATGACTTGGGATTAGATTATGGACGTCCCTTGGATTTAAGGGGTGATTTCGGAAGGATTAAATTGTTCCTCAAACGAAATCCTCTGTTAACTTGGAGTCCAAGTTGGACTCGGTTTCCGTCAGTCAGTAGGATAAACGCTCGCTTCCATCAGAAGTCCAGTCTCTTCTGGAATGATCGCGATAGAGATCGTAGAAATCGTAGGAATTTCCAGGCTTCTACAACCATCCTTTTCTGGTTCTAAAACCAGATGGCTCATTCCGTCCACTCTTATTCTGAGCTAGATAACAAGCTGATCGTTGCTCCAAGTTTCTATATGGAGTCTATCCAATCAGTCAGAATGAGTATTCGGGTGTACGGCTATGCTACATGCATAGATTTCTAGTTGCATACTTTCACGTCATGGTACATCAGGCATTCAGAAAGTATCTTTGCTTCTTTATCATAGGAATTGTGTTTCAGCACCGACCAATGTGTTTCGGTCTGAATCTAGTTCCAGGGCTTTCACTTGAATAACGAACTCAGTAATGACTCATTTCCGAGCTCATTCGTCTGCGGTAACGTCGGCCTACCTGGACGACATTCTTCAGAGGTGTGGCAACGAGTTAACGATTCAGAACGATGTGCAGATTCTGCTTCTATTGATCCGACATCTCGGTTTCATAAGTAAACGAGGAGAAGTCGGATCTGCTTTCGTCCAAGTCATTTACCCACCGGGGGATGATCTTTGAGACGCATAACATTCTTGTTCATCTGCCGTTAACCAGAGCGCAGAACGATGTGCAGATTCTGCTTCTATTGATCCGACGTCTCGGTTTCATAAGTAAATGAGGAGAAGTCGGATCTGGTTTCGTCCAAGTCATTTACCCACCGGGGTATGAGCTTCGAGATGCATAACATTCTCGTTCGTCTGCCATTAACCAGAGCGAAATTAATCAGTTGTTATACTTGCTATTGTCTTCGCTCAGACAAGGTCTCAGCGAGAGATCTCATGTGACTGATACGTTGTGCGGAACTGCTGTGATTTTATTCCAATGGGGCGGTTACGGATTTGTCCTCTCCATATTTCTTTTAATTTAGAATTGGAGGGTGAAGATTATTTCGCTCGATACGGACATCTTCTTGTCAAATCAAGTGAATAAGAGATTCAGACTTGGGCAAGTTTTCAGTGCTTAACTCAAGTAGTTCCACTGCAATTGCCGAGTTTTACAGTTTTTACGGATGTCAGTCAAACACTTTGGGTAGTTTCATTAAACCCAACGGATTTGAAGTGCCAGGGTCTTTTGTTTCCGTAGTTCCTTATCAAGCACACAAAAATCAAGAATGATGTCATTTTGGCTTGCGCTACGTTATTGATGAACGTTATTCAGAATGCTCATATGCTAATTCTGTCCGACAACTCGACGGTATTAGCATATTTTTGGAATTATGGAGGCACTCATTCCATCCTGTTATTCATGTTAACGGAAGGAATCTTTTGGTTGGTACTAGAACATCAAGTTCTTCTATTGGTCCGTCATATTCCGGGTCGTCTGAATGTATTAGCGGACTCCCTTCACGGAGGGGACGTTTGTTGGAATGGACTTTCAACAAACCAGTATTCAATCATATTGCTACCAAGGAGAGCGGCCAATGATCGACTTTTTCGCGATGCATCTCAACAATCAGTTGCAGACGTATGTGTCACAATGTTTAGATCATTGAGCGTTTGCAGTAAACGCTCTATCGATCTTGTGAAACGGAATAATAAGATATACGTATCTTCCAGTGCCGTTGATTTAACAGATATTGCTCAATGTAATTATTTCAATGCAAATTCTGTTGGTAGCTTCTCTTGATCCACAAAGACACTGAGGATTAATTTACTCAGGCGTCTGTTGTGGGACATGCCGTGGAAGCTTCCTCCACATTTCGGTCCATTCTATGGTCAGATGGATTCAATCTACTATCAGTTCTGCTAATGATTATATCTTCATTCAGCAGTCTGTGCGTTAGTGTTAAGCTCATGAAGTAAGAGTTCTTCTACATCATAGGCTTAAGCTAATATATGTTGATATTACAGATCTAATGAGGGCTGCATATTGGTCTTAGCCCTCCATTTTCACGATTTTGTATCTGAGAATATTGAGTCCTTTCTGCAGATCTACATTGTTTAGGTCCGTTATTTTTTACTCAGATGTATAGGCTTTTGGTTCCGGCAGTGACTCTGTCCTGCTGCCCTCTTTGCTCTTGAGTATTTGATCCAGGGCAAGAGGAATGGGGGGGGGAGGGGTGTTTTCTTGGGTCACCTGCTTTATAGGAGTCAGTAATTCCGAGTCGGTTCCAAGATGATTTTAAAGGTTAAAGCCTATGTTTAGTCATCTGTGTAATATTTCATCTGTGTAATATTTTTTAAGTTTTGATTGGTGTGAAGTATCTATATATATCACGTGATTAATTGGGCGTTAATATACATTCTTCGAACACTTTTAAATGAGTATATAGAGTCTCATTTTGCTAGACTCCCGTATTTCTTGGCTTTCCTTTAAAAAATATTAGCATAAAAGGTTATACTAGATGTTTTAGAGATCATTGAGGTTATTGTGCTCAATTACAGATTGGTGTTGTGTCTTTCTTTTTTGATACAAATAAGAAATATACATTTAACCTATCTCTCCTTTTCTCATTGAGGGGATAGGTTTGTTATAGGTAATTGAGTCTATTGGATTTTCCTTATGTCCTAGGCCCTGCAACCTTTTTACTATTCAGCTAAGTCTGGGTCATTGGTACAGTATAAAAATGTTAAAAAATTTATAGTAATTTATATACTTTTTATGCTTACCAGTGACCCAGACGGGGATGGCCCTCCCAGGAGTTGGGAACTCTTGCCTCCCCGCTGCGTAAATAACGCTTACCAGGCACTGGTTGTACGAATGACTTTTGGCGGCAGTTTCGAGACCTCCTTGACACTGCGCATGCGCAGTGGAGTAAAAGTATGGAGGACCATATAGGACATGTAATTTTCGGTTTTAGATGCAAATTTTGGGGATTGGGGGGTAAAATTTGCATTTGGCCCTAAATATTTTAGAGTTAGCACCAGCTAAGTCTGGGTCATTGCTAAGTATAAAAAATATATAAATTACTATAAATTTTTAACATTTGAATGAAATGTACAAGTTGAGGGTACTCCAATTAAAGGCCTGACAAGTGGGTGAGGGTTAAAACTTGGAATAAAACATATAACAGCAAAATTGTTCTTGGGTGAATGCCCTATCTTCTCATGGGAAAGGTTTTGAGACAATATGGCTCCAGTGCTGAGAAATTGCATGTAAAAGTTGGCGAAAATAACAATTATTCCGACAGTACCCTTATGGGAAGTCTCAAATCTGCCAAGGGTTAAACTTTTAATAATAACATATAAAACAAAATTTGTCATACTTTGACTTCTGCATGCTGCTATAGAACACATTCAGAGCTCAATCAATTAAAAATGGAGTAAATCGTCACCTAAACTTACCAAATTCTGAAAAAATTGGAGTTTTTTGGATGGTACCTACTTTTATGCAACCAGTATGGGATAGGGTTAAACTTTACAACCAAACTTACTACAGCAAATATGCTAGGTAGTCAATTGTGAATACGTACATGAAAAGTGTTTGAAATTAAGCCTTTCCAAAATGATAGAAAATGCAACCAAAGTTGGCCAATTTTGGCACTTTCAAATGGTACTCTTATTCTCGCCCTCATTGTGCATGAGGGTTAAATCTGAGATTAAAAAGTAAACAGTAACTTTCTTCCACAATCATTGTTGCATCTATCCATACCAAAATAATTGTTACAACAACCTTATAATTAGAGAAATTTTCCCTTGAAGTTGGTCAATTTTGAAGAAAAAAGCTATATTAATGTCATTTTTGGCCAGTGGGGGTTAATATTGAAAGATTTGAGTGGTGATTGTGGTGTATCATATTATGCTCTAAATGTGTGGAAAATTTGATCTAAATAACTGTAAACAGTTTTGAAACTTTCGAAAAATGTTAAAATTTTGAAAGTTTTGGCAGAATATTTTGAAAATACGCGTTTTTACAGACATGATGATACCGCATTTCACTAGATTTTATGACATTACATAAGTATGCCAAATTTGGTTAAAATCGTACAGCTTGTTTTTGAGCAGTTCAACAGACAAAATTCACGGAGGAAATAAAAAAAAAAAAAAAAATAAGAGAAGAAAAATTTTGAAAAAGAAGAATAACAAGAGTCTTTCCCAAACTGGGTTTGGGAAAGCCTAATAAGATTAAGAGAAACAAATGCGATTATATAAATGTGCTTCAATGATTATATTCTGACAAGATTCAAGTATTTTTAAAGGAACATGTGAAAAACAAATATTTTTTTTCAAAAGAAGAACCCTCTACCTAATAAAAATTATAAATTTAAAGTAATTTGTATATTTTTTATACTTACCAATGGCCCAGACTAGCTGCTGGTGCAAACTCAATATTATCAAGGGCCAAACACAAATTCCGAACCCCCCAATCCCCAAAATTTGCATACAAAAATGAAAATTAAAAGTCCTATCTGGCCCTCCATACTTTTACTATCTGCGCTTGCACAGTGGTCAGGAAGAGACCGGAATTGGCGCCAACATCATTCTTTGTAGATGAGGGTACTAATAATAACTCAGCGGGGAGGTATGAAGCGGGGAGGTATGAGTGCCCACTCATGGGAGGGCCATCCCAGTCTGGGCCATTGTTAAGCATAATAAATATACAAATTACTTTAAATTTATCATATTTTTATACTGATAACCAATGGCCCAGACTAGCTGAATCATAAAAAGGCAGAGGGCCTAGGACTTAAGAATTAGCAGACCAAATATAGCTCCTAAGCCTGCATTCAAAGGTGAAAGGAAATTAAATTTAAATGGAATTACATGTATGTCTCTTTATACAATAATAGAGAAGACATATCATAAATAAGGAGCCATATCAAAGTAATTTCATATTATTAGCATGAATGATTATGCTAATTAGGTGTAACGAACCCCCAATTTTTAAGGCTAGTCTGGACTAAGCCCTGTAAATTATGATGGTGAATTTGAGAGTGAGAGACTAACCCCACAAACATATGCCATATATAAATAATAAACAAGCTGTGTCTAGGATCAGATATAATCTACAGACAAAAACAGCTTCACTCATAGTTACAAACCGGAGGAGATTTTACAAGAAAAATCACCCCTCCCCTTTTTGAAGGATTATTCTTCAAAACAAAGAGGGGAGTGTCTCTGGAAATGAGTGAAAAGCGATACTAAATAATCCAAATATTTTTGCCAAATAAGCACCCTGTTATTAATTATTATTAATTATTGGTGCTTAATGCCACTTCAGAAGCTAATGCTATTGTGGCAATCCCGGTAATTAACAGAGCACGCTTCTAACAAATACCGGAGTCGGAATATGCAGATAGGATGAAAACCGGTGATATAAAGTGTTCGACCATACACTTGTGCAATAGAATATGAATTGAAAGTATCTGAAGAGCAAATAGGCTTCTAAGGCAACCCCCCGTTCATGTGTACAATTTATTCCATTAATAACACTCCAATTGAATTGTTTTCTAATTCTTTTCTAGACATGATTTAGCAGAATTACTTTTGAAGTTACGGCATTATGACAAGGCTGAAAAGATTTTGAATCAAGGCCTGGAGAATGAAAGCCAAGGTACTTTGTTTTAGTATGTAAAGAAATGTAATTAAACCTTGTGAGCAAGCCAAATGATTAACAAGAATGTAAGGGAGGTGAAATGCTAGCATATTTTGAAAGAAAGTAATGTAGTGTTTCTCCCAAAAGTGGGTTGTCATATTATGAC
Source organism: Pictodentalium vernedei (assembly GCA_031216915.1). Classification (NCBI taxonomy): domain Eukaryota; kingdom Metazoa; phylum Mollusca; class Scaphopoda; order Dentaliida; family Dentaliidae; genus Pictodentalium; species Pictodentalium vernedei. The sequence goes on along the minus strand of CM062289.1, from coordinate 143,880,603 downwards.
AATGAACCAGAAAAATAGAAGACTGGAAAAGTACCTCTTTACTTCAGAATTTTCTAAGAGACAACTGTTCACTACTTTGGAGTTGGGAACTATACTACTCAAAGTTTGCTAAGCACCAAGTATATTCAACTACATGTACCTGTTCTACGTTTTAGTTGAAATATTGTTATGAAAAGTGTATATATTTTTATTTTATTATATCTTTAATGATTTAAGCACAGAAATTAAGATTTTATTAGGCTTTTCCCTCTGGAAAAGACTATTGTTTTTCTACGGATTATTATTTTTTTTTATTTTTTTTTATTTTTGGGGATTTTTTTTTTTTTTTTTTTCCCACACATTTTTGTCTGTACGATTCAGAAGCCATTTTCGAACCAATTTTCACACAATTTGGCACACACATAGAGTGGCAAAAAATCTAAAAATGTACCGAAGCGGAATTTTCGATTTAACCCTTATTTCGCCAGAATTGGCAAAAAAACTGCCAAAATTGGGGTTTATCGGCACTTTCTAGAAACACGTCTTTAGGATTTTTTTTAAACATTCATCATTACTAGACCTGCCTATGACACAACCTTTGATACACACGACATATTAGGCGATGCATATGGTAACCCTCCACAGGCTGCCAAACATCGAAATTTTGATGAAATGGGCCGGTTTCAGACCCCCACAGCACCCAAACGATACCCGAGAGGTAAACATAACTTCCTTCATTGGAAGTGGAATTCACCGAGGATAATTTTTGTAAGTAATAAGGGTGTTCAGAAAACCAAGTGTTAACCCGTTTTGGGCTGGTTAAACAGCAATACCCCAAAAAAGCTCAAAACTTCATGTTTTCCGTGGATTTCTCTAAACGAGTCTTGTAGATTTTTAAGAAAAATTGGTCACTCTGAGGTCTTGGTGTGACATTACAAGTTGCATGGATAAAATATTCCGGTCAGCATTAGTTAACCCTCCCCGAGCTGCTAAACGTAAAAATTGTGATAAAATGGGCTGTTTTTAGACACCAACAGCACCCAAACGATATACCACAGAGAAAGGGGCCTTCATTTATCGGACTCAAAATTGATTGGAAAATATTTTTGAAAGTGGTAAGGGTATTCAAAATTTGACGTCTTAACCCATTTTGGGCTGGTTAAAGAGAGATACCCATTAAAATCTTAAAATACCCGTTTTCTGTGCATTTCTCTAACAACATCTTGTAGGTTTTCAAGAACAATCGGCTATTTGCAGGTCTTGGTGTGACATTACAAGTCGCATGAACAAAATATTCCGGTCAGCATTAGTTAACCCTCCCCGGGCTGCGGAAGGTCAAAATTGGGATAAAACGGGCTGTTTTTGCACACCAACAGCACCCAAAGGGTACACCACAAAGAAAAGTGCCTTCTTTTATCGCGCGTACAATTTATACGGAAACATTTTTGTAAGTAGTAAGGGTATTCAAAAGTCGACGTCTTAACCCATTTTGGGCAGGCTAAAGAGAGATATCTCTTGAAAGCTTTAAATTCCCATTTTCTGTGAATTTCCCTAACGGTAACTTGTAGGGTTTCAAGACAAATTGACTATTCGTAGGTCTTTATGTGACTTTACAAGATGCATGGACAAAATACTCCGGTGAGCGTTTTTTAACCATCTACAAGCTGCCAAGCATCATAATGTTGTTAACATGGGACTGTTTTCAGACACGCACAGCACCTAATGTATACATGAGAGATAAACATAATCTCCTTTGTTTGAAGTGGAATTCACAGAGGACCATTTTTGAAATGTAATAAAGGTATTCAAAAAGCCAAGCGTTAACCCCTGTTGGGGAGGTTAACAGGGATACCCATCAAAAGCTTAAAAAATTGTTTTCCCTGAATTTCTTTACAAACATTTTGTGGGGTTTTCAAGAGAAAATGGCCGTTGATAGGTCTTGGTGTCATATGACCAGTTGCATGGATCAATATTTCTGGTAGGCATTTGTTAACCCTTCATGGGCTGCTAAATGTAAAAAAAATTGAGGAAATAGTCTGTTTTTGGACACCAACAACATCAAATGGAAATGCCACAGAGAAACGTAACTTCTTTTACCAGATGCAAAACTGATAGGGAAACATTGATATTGATATTAACCCATTCTACCATTAATGATGGGTTTTACCTAAACATTTTTTTATCAAACCCAAACCGAGTCATTTGAGACTACTATACTCACCTTTCTCATAACATCAATGAAGAAACTTTAGTGAGACAGTTTAAAACAATTCATCAGACACTGTGGGGTCAAGAAAAATCATGGAATCTAATCGGGAAAAGCCATGATTCTCCAGAATCATAAAGTCTAGTTTGTGTCTGACATTATTTTTTAGCTTTTGAATACGATAACCATGGAAAATGGATATTACTGGTAAAAGAGGAAATTTTTCAAATTTGCCAAAAAGTTGACGGAGCGAACTGATATGGGTTCAATATCGAGTTTGAGACCCATTATTGTTAATTACAGCTTGACAATGCCTTCTCATGCTCTCAATCAGGTTCCAGATGGTCCTTTGTGGGATGTTGTTCCATTCTTGGACCAGCATGGCACCAAGCTCCTGGACACTTCTTGGTTGGACTGGACGGACTGAAATTGCAAGCTGCAACTCATTCCAGACATGTTCGATTGGATTGAGGTCAGGGGATCTTGCTGGCCAGTCCATACGCTCAATACGCTCCCTCTGTTGGTACTCCCGGACAGCATGGGCAACATAAGGATGGGCATTATCATCCATCAGAATGAACCTATCACCCACTGCACCTGCATACAATCTGACGTGGGCATCCAGGATCTCATTAATATACCGCTGTGCAGTCAATGTACCATGTTCAAGGACACAGAGCTCTGTAGTCCATCCCAGCTGATGCCACCCCAGACCATTATTGACCCTCCACCATAGTGGTCATGCTCAGCAATGTTGGCTGCATGGAATCACTCTCCTGGTCTCCATACTCCAGAATGCCTATCTGTGTTGTCTAGGCAGTACCTTGACTCATCTGTAAAAAGTACAGGTCGCCAATCTTCTCTGGTCTATCCAACGTGATCCATGGCCCATTCATATCATGCCTGGTGGTCGTTCTGGGACAGCTGAAAGCGAATACATGGTCTTCTTGATCGGAGACCACCTTCGTGCAACCTTGCCCGGATAGTCTGCATCGAAACATTTACCCCAGATGCATTTTGAAGGTCACTGTGAAGCTGGGTTGCTGTGTGAAAGCAGTTCCTACGGGCCTGAATGATTAAAAAACGGTCTTCAGCTGCAGATGTTGCCCTGTCTCTGCCATCACCATGCCATCTTACTGGTGTGCCATACTGCTGAAATCTTGCCCAGGCTCTGGTGATCACCGTATGGTGCACACCAAGGACTTCACCAACCTGACAATGGGTAGCCCCTTGTTCCCCCATCCCTACAGCCTGCCACATTTCTGCTTCTGACAAATGTCTTCTTACATTTGCATTCGCCATATTCAATCATTAAGTCACAAGGATTTGTGTTGAAATGAAGACTGAATACCCTACACATCTCATGTACATGTCGACAGTACACGAAAACATCATGAAAATCAAGGAGTACATGCTTTCCGTGACTGTCACGAAAAGTCTGCCTGTCAAGAGAGCTAATGTAAACACTGCGGACCATCATATCCTCCAAAAATATCGCTAATGTGTCACAAAAAAATTTCACAATGATGTGTCAAATATGTGGTGCTTAGCAAACTTTGAGTAGTATATTTTCACTTCTAACTATATTGGTTACAGTGGAATCTGTTAATTGGATATTGAAATTTCTGATTGAAAATATTGAAATAATAGTGATTTTACAGAATATTTTAGTTACTGTTAAATACCATTCACAATTACTCTTCTGACAGAGGTCTTGGAGTTCTGTCAAAGAAGATATAAGGCCCCACAAAGTAGATCTTCTGTTTCTCAGGCCACTTTTTGTAAAATTACATGTGGGTGGGCTGTTTTCTATTTTATTTTTAGCTCATCTTGACAAAGTCAAGCTGAGCTAATCTCATCGCTCTCCGTCCATCGTCCGTCAACACATTGTTTTAGTCTTCTCCAAAGCCACTGGGCCAATTCAAGTGAAAGTTTGTGTGAGTGATGGTCCTAAAGGGGCATTGCATTTTTGTTCAACTCAGCATGCCCAGCCCCATAGGGAGGGAGTGGGGAAAAAGCTCCAAAATATTTTTAAAATGTTCTTCTCATGAACCAGTGTGTACAATGACTAGATATTTGCTATGGAGCTTCCTTTTGAGGTGTAGAATCAAGTTTGTTCAAACGAAGTTCGTGAAGCAATATTTGTCTTTGTAATGGGAGGGCTAAGATTTTTGGCCCCGCCCAAAATTTCTATTTTCTGAACCGATGGTCTAGTTTAAACCAAATTTGATATGTGATATTATTGGGTCATATGTACTTGACCCATGCAAAAAAAAAAAAATTCCCGCATCCCCATGGGAACCCTGGGAGCTAAAAATAGAAATATTTTCGAACGCCCATATTTCCCAAACCACACGGAACAGAGAGCTGTTATTTGGTATGAAGTATCCTTAGGACCAGTAGAATTGATTGGTAAAAAAAAAATTGCCATCGGTTATGTTAGGGTGTTCTGTAATGGGCATCGAAAAAATGCTGAGTCAGCATATTTGCAAAAAATTTTTAAAATCTTTTTTCTAGAACAAATCATTAGAATCTTTTGATATTTGGTATACAGCATTCATAGGGGGGTCAGATACAAGTTTGTTAAAATAAAGCCCATTGGTTCATATTTGGGCTCAATACAGGAGCCCAAATATTTTACATAGGGTAATATGGGGAATATTCTTTAAAAATCTTCTTCTTCAGAACCACCAGTCAGAATCTTTTACTGTTTGATATACATCATTGTTATGAGGGTCAGATTCAAGATTGTTCAAACCAAGTCCCTAGGTTAATATTTGGTCTTCCTATGGAAGCCCAAATTTTAACTTTGTTCAATATGGGTGATAATTTTTTAAAATCTTCTTCTTCAGTTCCACCAGTCAGAATGCTTCCATATTTGGTATGCAAGATCTCTAGGGGGATCAGATTCAAGTTTGTTCAAATCAGATCCCTAGGTTTATATTTGGGCTCGCTATGGTAGCCCAAATTTTTACTTAGTGCGATATGAGGAAATTTCTTTAAAAATCTTCTTCTCTTCTTCATATCCACCAGTCGGAATGCTTTCATATTTGGTATACAACATCTCTAGGGGGGGAGGGAGGGGGGGGGGGGGGGGAAGATTCCAGTTTGTTCAATTCGAGTGCCTGGGTTAATATTTGGGCTCCATATGGGGACCTGGAATTTAACCTGGTACAATAGGATGAAATTTCTTCAAAATCTTCTTCTTCTTCTGATCCACTGGTCAGAATGCTTTCATGTTTGGTATACAACATCTCTAGGGGGGGTCAGATTCAAATTTGTTCAAATCGGATCCATGGGTTAATATTTGGGCTCGCTGTGGTAGCCCAAATTTTAACTTGGTGCAATATGAAGAAATTTCTTTAAAAGTTCTCTTCTTCAGATCCAACAGTCAGAATGCGTTCATATTTGGTACACAACATCTCTAGGGAAGTCAGATTCAACTGTGTTCAAATCGAGAGCCTGGGTTAATATTTGGGCTCCATATGGGTTGCCGGAATTGGCCATTTTGCTGAAGAATTAAAAATTTTGTATTCAGTACCCTCTAGAGGTGTGTAACTAAGATTAATCCACATAGGTTGTATCAAGGGGCTTCATAGGGGAGCTCTACATTTTACATTATGATCACCTGAAGAAAAGGCATGGATTATTTTTGTCACTCCTGAAGGACTCACGGATTTAGAGTGTAGTCTATGGATATGGATTGCTTATTGTGGACTCATTCTTGGACTTATATTGTGTTCTTTTCAAGATGGGCGCTTCAGGCCCCGTGGGGCCTCTTGTTGTAATTACTTCTTTGCCATTAAAAGTTCATGTTTGTTTGTTTTATGTTTTAGGCCTCATAATCTACAGAATAGCATGGGTGGTTGTGTATTTCGTCCCTTGAGTGCAAGAAGACTTTGCAATGCTAAAGCATTGCAAAGCCTTGTTGCACTCAAGGGACAAATTAACTTGGGTAAAATATCAGATATAAACCACTGAATATTTATTTTTTTAAGTTTGCATTGGTTACAAAAAGAAAGCATATGGCAGCCAAAAGAGGGGTGCTGAGAAACATATATTTTACTTTTTTAGGCCTAATGAACAATTTACTTCATGAATTCCAATGGATAATATTTTAGAAATAATTTCTTCCATAATCCCTATGCAGATAACAGGTTAAATTTACACTGAATTGTACCCAACACAACTAGAGAAAACACTTGCGAAAAAATGTCTTTAATAACTAAATATTTCCATATCTAAATAAATTGTTAACATTATCATTGCATTTATTCTTTCTAATAAAAGTAGTATTCATCTAGGTAATATAAAGAAAAATGGTACTCATCTCTCTCATCTTATTGTACTGATGGACAATATGAGAATATTTAAGAATTGAATGCAATTTTTATAATCATTATTGGAGTATGAACGTGTGGGAATGGGTACAAATTGTATGAATCCCTTTTTCATACTCCAATAAAGATTATAAAAATTGCATTCAGTTCTTATAATTACATTCCTTAACTGTTTAAACTACTTTTCACCAAACAACAAAGCAGAAAGATGAAATAAAACATGTATGAACGAACGAGGCGAAAAACCACCCTCACACAAAAGACAAAGCGCACAGCTCTGAGTTGAGCACCGGTTTTCGGCATTGACCCAAATTTGTCAAATTGCCGTCTTTCGCATCGAAACTTGGAATGTTCAAAACAATTTATTTAACATATCAGTAAACTATAATCATTGATCACTGTGCGAGGCGTTAAAAGTTATAAACCCGCCCAAACACTGCCCGAATTACATTCTGTCAACTGCGCTCTACCATAAATGCGGGTCAAAGTTCGACCAAATGTATTCATTGGGAAATGAATTACATTTGGTCATGACATTTTCATCCAGCTGACCAATGGGAATTGAGTATTTGGACCCAAAACGTATAACAACATTAACAATGTAATTATTATATGTATGAATTTACTCTTAACACTTAAGGGCCTGGAGATTTTTATACATTTTCACTTGACTTTGAAAGTCTACCTCCAGTGGCTTTGCAGTTGTTTCTAGTCAAGTCTTTGCTACCTACAGAGACAGCTAGGACTTGCCTAGAAACAACTGAAAAGGTACTTAGAAAACAAGTTTTGAGTTGACCCAAACTATGCATGTTGGGGCATCTGTTCCTTTGCATTAAAACTTATCTAAGTCAGAATTAGGCCCTTAAGGGTTAAAACATTGCCTAACACAACTAGAAGATTACAGAATATGTTTTCCTGTATAAGTAAAAATTTGTATTCTTTTGCTTTGAAGCCCAGTGATCTTGATCTTATGAGGGGTTGAATGTGATGTGTTGTTGGCATACATTGATAAAAATAACAAAATTTGAATGGTGATTTTTGTGTCTAGCACTTGATGAATGTGGCTGGTACATTAGATAAGGGGTCAAATCAGGATTACTATTTGCAAGAAAATGTAATAATTACACAAGTAAACTGGTTCTATTTGGTTCTAATTATTATTCTCTGGTGAAATATTGGGATTAATCCACCTTGTATTGATGATGAATAATTTTGTTCAGTAGTACAACATGTAGACAATAGTTCAGGGTAATACAGTATAACCCACTTAATTGGATATCTCTTAACTGAATAACCCTGTTAATTGAATATAACTTCCCAACACAAAACCATTTACCATATCTCCAGTACAAATGTTACCTGTTAATTGAATATAGGATATAGAGTAAACTTCTGTTAATTGAATAAAAAATCTTGTAATGTGTCAAGAAATTATCCTGACTCCCACCAGTTTTCCTTTGTTTATAGACCTATTTGGCCTCAGTACATCCAATACAGGCATTTAATCTATTATATCTTGTTTATAATAAGATATAATAGAATAAATGATAAGTTTATCTCTAGAATACAGGAAAGTGACACAAGCCCTGTTAATTGAATTTTCCTGTTAATTGAATAATTTTCATTTGCAAAGTGGCTATTCAATTAACAGGGTTCCACTGTATACATTTTTCTCAATAACATGATTGAACCTCGGGAAATGGCATAGCCACTTGGCGGGTCTGCCTCCCATTCCTGCCATTGAGAATTAATCCTTTTTCATTTAACTTGGAAAATAACATCTACATTTAAAGCAAATGAGTTAACTGTGTATTTTATTTTCTTCTGATAGAAACTTATAAGGCATGTGCCAAAAAGAGCTCTTATAACACTTGTCAAGGTGTACTTGATTAAATTTTTTGATGCTGTATCAGAATGTGTTGTCAAACATGTATTTTATAGATTTGGATGCCATGATGGAAAATACCAAGTATTTAGTTTGCATGTCCAAGGTTCATCAAAAACAAGACAGAATGGAGGAAGCTATGCTCTCATTAACAAAAGCAAGAGACTTAGAAGCGAGGTATGATATCTGAAGTAGTGCATTTCCGAGTCAAGATTGTATGTTCCAATATGCTTATTTTTGCTTTTGAACTTCCGTGTTACATTGGCCAAGACATAGCTGGTGCTAACTCTAAAATATCTAGGGCCAAACACAAATTTTGCCCCCCCCAATCCCCAAAATTTGCATGCAAAACCAAAACTTAGAAGTCCTATCTGGTCCTCCATACATTTACTCTCTGCACATGCGCAGATGTCAGGAAGTGACCGGAATTGGCGCCAATACCATTTCTTTGTTTGGCCCTTGTCAGATAACAACAAACTGACTTTTGTGCTTTTTAAATCTCAGTTTATAATGATGCCAGAAACAAATCAGTGGTTAATTTGGTGGATCCAAGGATGCAACTGAATGAAGGAAGGAAGAAACGGTGGTTTGAAACGTTCAGGGCTGTAATTTTATAATATTTATTAAAATTAGTTCATGTTCCCCAATTTCGGGACATGGGCCTGACGTCATCATTGTTGATAATGATTTTTCCACTGTTGGTTAAGTATTCCTTCCCTACCCTCCTTTGATCCCCCCCCCCACCCCCCCCCCCCCCCCCCCCCCCCCAGTTAAACTCCCAAGCTTTTTGGCTTGTTTTATGGAAATTTTTTTATAAAATTTCTTGGGAGTTTATAGTGTTACACAGAAAGTTCATTCTGTATATCCCCAGGGTTACGTCCTCACCCTTTGGGTGTTTTTAGTCATGCTTCCAGTGTATACATAGTCATCCAATGTATCGTTTTTTCTTCTGATGAAGATCTTGCCTTACATCGAATTGTTCAAAAATCTGTTACTGACTTCGGGACATGTTGCCGGGGGTCCCGTTTCCGGTTTTCATTCTGACGTTGTTTACATTAGCAACGCTCTTTAAATATATATGTAGTTTCCTATTTATTATATGGTATGTCTGTTGTAAGATACATTAAATATTCCGGTGGTGTAGCAGTTAATTTTTTTGGATAGAAAAATTAATTTTTGTCCACACTTGGGCTCTTTTGTGATACATTTGGGCACTTCATTCCCTTTAGGAACTTGGGCTCTTGTCAAAATTTTTCAAAAATTCTTTTTTGTGTAAACTATTTCTCGGTTTATATTTTGAATGTTTTTTGTTATGTATCTTTTTATATTATTTAATGTGGAGTTGGTGGGAGTACGATCTACTTAGTTTGCTTCATTATGTAAGCATATTGCAATAAGCAATGCGAGGAAGTCTTTCCTCTGATTTACATGTTGGTCATGTGTCGCATGGGATGACAAACATTGTTAACGGGTGTCACAGTATGTTATTAGTGAGGGGCCACTGTCGGTCCTCTCACGGTGAGAGGCTGTCGCCGGTCCTCTCACCAAAAGGGCGCTCTAGTTTTTTAGTTTCTATTTACAGAGGAACAAGAACATGGTGATGTTTACATGACGCCATCAGAGAGTGTGTTTCCGTCGTCACATTTAGATAGTCAATCAGAGCTAGTGGCAAAAGTGTTCATGAATATTAGACGACAATAAACCACAGCATGGTTTCAGATCAGATCCCTGTCACCAACTGCTTCAACGGTGAAGCGGTACACTGTCCGGGGGTACCGTGACGCCAGGTGTGTCCATCGTTGCGGTCGAGGAGAGTAGAAAGGGTAGAGCGAGCACTATAAAATAATATCAGGCTCACCCTGTGATGACAGAGAGGAAGAAGCCAACAAGTTCAGCAGGAAGCTCGGCGAGGTCTGAAGGACCGCGAGCGAGAGAGCCCCCCTCTCTCTTTTATAACAACATCTGGGGCCAGATGTTATGGTTCGGAACTTGCGTCAGTCGGAGCATACGTCCATGCCTCCCGTCCGGGACGCTCCGTTCAGTTTACAGTCAGGATCGGCTATAGTTACGGCTTCTTCTTCAGCATCTACCAAGCACACACAACCGCACCTTGGCTATGTGACTTCTGATATCCAGCCTGCATTGCCGAGAAGGTCACTCTTCGTCAGAGAAGTCACACCATACAGTAGCCAAGGAGACAAGTCCTCATTTATCGGTTCGTCCGCAGAAAAGAGCCATCTCAGACACACTGTCCCAGGAGCAGCCGGCGGCCAAGCAACAGAAGACCGCTGCTCCTTAGGCCTCCATAACAAACTTGCTGTCGCAGATTACGCAACTCATCCCAGCAAGTGCAGAAGCAGTCGACGGCAGTCTCAGAACTTGAGCTGTCGGATGGTGCTGGGTCGGTCCAGTCATCTGTGCATTCAGATGCCGGTGACCATGAGTATAATCTGATTCAGTCGCATGATGAAAGGGATTTGGAGAAGAATTACCCTTCCCCTTCAGAACAACAAAGGGTGGCGATAGATCTTATGTATCGATACTTCCCTGAGTTCGTTCCTGAGAATCAGAATGCTGTGACAGCTTGAAAGTAGCACTATTCAGTAGCTAAGACGAGGTCTCATATATTGGGACATCCGGAGAAAAGAGCCGTCTCGAACACACTGTCCCGGGAGCAGTCGGTGGCCAGAATAGAAGACCGCTGCTCATCAGGCCTCCATTATGGTTTTGCTGACGCAGATTGCGCAGCTCATCGCAGCATCCCAGCAAGTGCAGAAGCAGCCGACGGCAGTCTCAGAACCTGAGCTGTCAGATGGTGCTGGGTCAGTCCAGTCATCTGCGCATTCAGATGCCGCTGACCGTGATTTTCAACTGATTCAGATGAATGATGAAAGGGATATGGAGGGGGATTACCCTTCCCTTTCGGACAAACACATGGTTGAGATGGATTTAATCCATTAACACTACCCTGAATTTGTTCCAGCGAATCAGAATGCTGCGATTACTTGCAAGAAACCGCTAGCGTTGTTGGACGCTGACAAAAAAAGAAGGAAAAAGAGAAGGAAGTGTCTTTTCTGGTTAAGCATAGACAGGTGTCACAGGCCTTTGGCCTTTTAGATGGCGCCATATTCAACTTTCCAGTGGAAAGAAGTAAGGCGGTTTCTTGTCATCATCTTCCATAATTTTACCGATTTTCGGAAAACGGCAAAGATGTATTGAGAGTTCCTCTGCATTTGAATGAGTAGGTTAAGGACCTAGCTATGGCCTTACCTTCGTCATTCACTATTCGCTCGGTCACAATTGAGATGGCATTTCTTCATTCAGAGCAAATTTAGACTCACTCCGGTTTCCGGGCACTAAGTTTTTGACGATAAGCTTTCATTGGTTTATGACCAAGTTACAAAGAAAGCATCAATACTCTGCTCCTTAAGTCGGCGTCTAATCAACCTGCAATAGCAGAAAGGAGTAAGGGAGGACGTCCTAGACAGAAGGTCGTCTAAAAAGGACTCCTCGCAAGGGTATAGTTAACCCTCCTATAATTACTCTAGGGATCGTCATACAGCGACTCAGAAAACAGGGCTTAGGTCTGATCGAGACTACCAGTCAGATGCCCCTAAACCGCTGGGTCGAGGCTCTTCACGAATGAGACACAGTTTCTCCTTCCGAAGGCCTCGCAGGTACTACAGGTGTGGGTTAGGACCTCTATTGCTTACCAGTTGACAGATGATTATCAACATTCGCATCAACTAAATAACTGTTAGGGAAGACCAGTAGGCGAGAAGTATGGTCTCTGATGGCCTACGGCTATCTTTCCGAGAGAACCACAACTAACTTAATGTCTAATGGGCAATGCTTCTGTCAAATCCTTGCATAAGAGTCTCTCAAATCGGAGGTAAAGGTTCTCTTGACAATGAAAGTAATAGAGGTCGTTGAGAATTAAGATTCTCTAGGATTCTGTAGTCACCTGTTACTCGTACCGAAGCCATAGAGCTCGTTCCAACAGATAATAGACTGTAGCTGGATAACAGTTTATCAATGCTCTAAAAGTTTATTTATGGTTATCATTTAGTCGGTTAATGTGAGCGTTCGAGTGATTGGCTATGCTATAAGCATAGATCTAAGGATTGCTTAGGTCTGAAGGTAGCGCCCTGGGCTGTCACTCGAATATTAAACTCGGTAATGTCTCACAACAATCTGGTTCGTCTGCCATTATCCAGAACATAATTAGTTTTATGCGACCGATGGGGTTGTGCTGAGCGGCTACGCATCTTTTTTAGATGGGTCGCTTACGCACACGTCCCCTCCAGTTATTCTTACCCAGAACTGGAGTGTGATAATGCATTCGCTCAGGACCAGTATTGTTTTAACGGATCCAGTGAACAAAAGGTCCATATTGGGGCAGATATTCAGTGGTTACAAAAAGTTCCGCTGCATCTGCCAGATCCAGCTTTCACAATTATGACGGGTATGAGTCAATAGTTTGGGGTGCGACCCTGAGTCCGCCAGACTCGAAATGCAGGCGTCTTGGGACCCTCGGTTCCTGGAGAAACACATAAACATCAATAATGATGTCAATATTGTTAGAGCTACATCAATGTGGACACGCTTGTTCAGATATTGTCGGACAACTTGATAGTGGTAGCGTACATCGGGAACCAGGGAGGCACCCATTCATTTTCATTATGATAACTAACGGCGAAGAATTTTCATGTTCATTTCTCTATCTATCATATACCGGGTCGTCTGAACATACTGGCAGACTCGCTCCTCGGAAAGGTCACCTGTTTCATTTGTATGGATGCTCAACATGCGATTATTTGGACAGTTTTGCTACCAGTGAGATCACCCCATGATAGTTCAGTTTGCGACGCACCGGATCAATTAGTTGCCATCATTTGTGTCGCCATGCCCAGATTATTGAGTGCATGCAGTAGACGCTCTGCAGAATTCATGGGGATGAATGATAGGTATACAGGTATCCTCCATTTCATTTGATTCAATAGATTACGTTTAAGATTAAACAGTCTCGTTGTGAATCCTATTAGTAGCACCTCTGTTGTCACAGAAATCTTGGATCAGTATTCTCAAGACTCTGTTATGGGACGCTCCCCAGAATCTTCCTCCATGAGAGTGTCTTCTTTCAGGGGAAGTTTTATTCTTCACATCCTTCTCCACCCAATAGTGGCATAATGGAGTTGGTTAGACGTGAGGGAACCATCACGGTTCCTATATTTTTGTTAACTGGCACAAGAACGATTAAATAATGCGGGTGAGGAGATTTCGATATGACTTCGAATTCCCCCCCCCCCCCTCCCCACACTCACACACACTGCCTGTTTGTTTAGAGGCGAATACTGGGCAAGACTTAGTTTTCTTCCCGCAACCCTCATGTAATTTAATACATACATACTATGCATTTGGTCATGGCGACCTCATGGGCACATCCGCTTTTAGTTGGATTAGTGTTCTGTTATTTTTGTTGATTTGTTATATACGAGCGCTTATTTGTAAATCATTACAATTAAATTGCTACTCTTGAGTACCTCACAGGCTGCATAACTAGTTAACTGGTATTCAGATGATTACATGCTAAATATAAATGCTCTCGCGCATTATTTTTATTAGGCTAACGCTTTATTGTATTTTGTGTAATCTATTTCGGGGGCGGTCCATGTTGGAGCCTGTTAATCATACCTTTTACATTTCTAGAGCCAAGTTTCTTTTATGTTTTGTACTCACCTAACACGTGTTTTTACGATCGTAGATATCGGATAGTACATGTTGGAGAGTGTTACTGGAATTTATTGTACAGAGGCCGCCTGTGGATTACCTGGGAAGTCTGTTTTCTCTTCAGGGATCGTTCAGTGTGGATTGATTGGATATGTGTATGTTATATTTTTATATATCACCGGTTTTCAACGTATCTGTGTACGTCGTCTGCATTGTGTGTTATTTAGTGGGTAATATTAATTACCAGGATCATCACTGTAGCCGTAACTTCTGAAGTAACGTTGATCACTATTTATTAATCATAAATTAATACCTGAGTGCCTGTTCGACTATTATTTATATTGTTTTTTGGTACCGCTCTTATTTCCAGAGCTCTCCCCTTTTTTCTTTTGAAGACTTCAAAAAAGGGGGGGGGGGTGTGATTTTTACCCCTTCTCTGGCTTAAAAAGTATGTATCTTTGAAGGAAGCTGTTTTATCCCTATTTATATCCTGCATACAGCTGAAGTGTTATTGTAAGGCGTATGTTTGTGGGAGATTTTCACTCATTCTCAAATATGCCATCCTAATTTTTGGGGCTTAGTCCGAACTAGCCTTAAAAATTAGGAACTTGTCTTCATGCTTACAATAAGGAATTACTTAAATTGGGCTCCTTAATATTTAGAATATGTTTCCTCTATTACTGTGTAGAGAGACATACATGTAATTCCTAATTATTCTAAGTTCCTTGATCATGGATTGCAGGATTGGAATTATTTCAGAAGTCCTAGGCCCTCCACCTTTTTACGATTCAGCTATGTCTGGGCCATTGGTATACTGTGTAAAAATATTATAAATTTATAGTAATTTCTATATTTTTATACTTACCAATGGCCCAGATGGGAAGGACCCTCCCATGAGTGGGTACTCATACCTCCCCGCTGAATTATTATGTAATACTCTCTTTTACAAAGAATGGTGTTGACGCCAATTCCGGTCACTTCTTGACATCTGCGCATGCTCAGAGAGTAAATGTATGGAGGACCAGATAGGACTTCTAATTTTCAGCTTTGCATTCAAATTTGGGGGATTGGGGGGGGGGGGGGGAGGGGGGTGCAAAATTTGTGTTTGGCCCTAGATATTTTAGAGTTATTACCAGCTATGTCTGGGCCATTGGTAAGTATAAAAATATAGAAATTACTATAAATTTATAATATTTTTATACTGTACCAATGACCCAGACATAGCTGGTGCTAACTCTTAAAAATCTAGGGCCAAACACAAATTTTGCCCCCCAATCCCCCAAATTTGCATCTAAAACCAAAGAAATCATGTCCTGAATGGCCCTCCATACTTCACCTCTACTGCGCATGCGCAGTGTCAAGGACGTCCTGAAATTGGCGCCATTAATCATTCTTTGTTTGGCCCTTCATCAGTTAACATCTGACTGATCTTTCTGCTTGTACATCTCAGTTTAAATGATGCCAGACACATAAATATTAGAGAAATGGTGGTTCTAAGGAGGATATAGAAGGAGGAGAGGAAAAATGAGTGACAGAAAATAATCAGGGCTGTAACTTAAATTTTTTTAATGAAATTGTGTTAAGTTACCTATTTTCGAGGCAACGGCCTGTTGTGGTCATTCTTGCTATAAAGTTACACTGCTTGTTCAGTGTTTTCCTCTCTCCCTTTCCTTTAAGTCCCCCCTTGCTATTCTCCCATGCTTTTGGCATATTTTCTGTAATATTATTACTAAAATTTCTTGGGAGTTTTAGCTGGATAACAGAATGAATTCTGTTCTTTTCCCCATGTTTACATTTTCAGCCTTGGGTGTTTAGGCGTAGTGTTCTGCATCTACCATCTGATGTTCTGTAGTTTCTTCCCTGGAAGTCTCTGTTTTGCATCAGATAGTGTATTATTGGTAACTGATTTTGGGCCAGGGTTATCAGTGCCTGGAGTCATGTTTCTGGTGTTTTTACACTTCTTGTTTACATTGACAACAGGCTCTGTGTGAGGGGGATTTCTTGAAAATAATATCTTGATGTTAGTTTAATCATATCTAGATACATTATTATTATTCGTAAGTGTTGCATTAAATTTTTTAAAATATTTTTAAAATTTGTGTCCACACTTAGGCTTGGGATCCATTGGGGCTCAATGTTACTTTTCAGAAACTTGGGCTTTTCTGAAAAAATATTTTTTCAAAAAATTATTTTGATTTCAATTATTTTTTCTATGTTAATGGATCATGTTATTATGTATTTTGATTTGCAGGGGTTGGTGCGAGTACTAGGACTTTGTTTTCTTTTCACAATGAAAGGATATTGTTCAATTGGATTAAGAGGAAATCTTCCTCTGACTTTCATAATCATTGCATAAATGTAGTCAGTGTACTCGCACTAACTCCTGTTCAGTATGTGTTATTTTCGATGACAACATGGGAAGCGTGTGTCACGGTATGTTAGCGGGGAAATGGCCATGCCGGTCCTCTCCCCGCAGGGTCACTCTAGTTTATCAATCTCTATTTCAGACGATCAAGAACAGGGTGATGTATCCGTGATGTCTTCCAAAAGTGCGCCTCCGTCATCACAATTAATGAAGAGCTAGCGGAAAAGTGCTCATGGAAATACGTCAATTGCCTAAGAGGTCCCTAGTAGGATCGACGGCCTTTGACATCCGCTAGCTCGCCCGGTGTAGCGTCCATTCATCGAATGGTTCGGCAGCCGGGTTCGTCCGTTGCGGTCTAGAAAGGAGTTTTGGGTGATGCGAGCACTATAAAACAACCAAGTGCACACCCAGTGACGGCGGATTAGTGGAGAGAACGGAGGAAGCCTATTAGTCCGGTTCATAGCTCGTCCAGGCCCATCCGGGCTGCGAGCGAGAGAGGCCCCTCTCTCGTACAACAACATCTGGCCCCAGATGTTGTGGTACAAAGTGTTTCGCATTCGGAGCATATGTCCGCCACTCGGGACGCTCCGTTATATAGACAGTCCAGAGAGACTGTCAGTAAGGCTTCCTCATTCTCATGGCAGTGCACACGACCGCACCTTGGCTACGTGACCTCCGATATCCAGTCATCTTCGCCAATGAGAGAATACGCGGCGACCAGGTCACACCATCCGGTAGCCAGGGACACGAGGCCTGTAGCCTCCAGACGTTCGCATAAGAAAAGTATGCAGGAGTCAACGTACACGCAGCTTCCAGCGGCAAAGCATCGTAAGACCGCTACTGCACAGGCCTCAGTGACGGACGTGCTATCCCAAATAGCACAAATTATCGCAGCATCCCAGCAACGACAGTATCTCTGTCACAGCTTGTAATATCCGACGACGCTGGGTCGGGACGCTCCGCTGAAGCATCAGGTACGGACGTCCGAAAACTTCATATGGTCCGACAGGATGGCGAAAGGGATTCGGAGGATTTCGAGCTTTCCCTTTTGGAACAACATAAGCTGCTGTATATGTCATCCGGCTTTATCTTCTAGAGGTTGTTTCGTCGGACCACAATGCTGCGATGCCGGATAAGAGACTGATAGCGTCGGTGGACACAAAAAATTTTTGGATCGGTTCAGAGACATCGTCCCTCAGTTCCGACACAGTCCAATAATGTCACAGGAACTTTTGAATTATTGAACGACGCCATTTATATATATATATGCATGCTATTAACAAGCAAGTCTGGTTTCTTGTTCGCAAAATTACTGAGATGTCTTTCAAAAGTGTGCCTCTGTCGTCATAGTTGAATGATGAGCTAGTGGCAATAAGTGCTCATGGAATACGTCAATCACCTAGGAGGTTCCTAGTAGGATCGACAGCATTGACATTCTCTAGCTCACCCGGTGTAGCATCCATTTATTGAATGGTTCGGCAGCCGGGTCCGTCTGTTGCGGTCCAGGAAGGAGATTTGGGTGATGCGAGCACTTTATAGACAATAGTACACACCCAGTGACGACAGATTAGAGGAGAGATCGGAGGAAGCCTGTTAGTCCAGTTCCTTGCTCGTCCAGGTCCGTCCGGGCTGCGAGCGAGAGAGGTCCCTCTCTCGTACAACAACATCTGGGACCGGATGTTGTGGTACAAACGTTTCGCATTCGGAGCATATGTCCGCTGCTCGGGACGCTCTGTTATATAGACAGTCCGAGAGACTGTTGATAATGCTTCCTCATCCTCACGGCAGCGCACACGACCGCAACTTGGCTACGTGACCTCGAGTATCCTGCCAGCTTCGTCATTCAGTGATTCCACGGCGAACAGGTCACGCCATCCGGTAGCCAAGGGACACAAGGCCTGTACACTCCGGTCGCTCGCATAATAGAAGTATACACGGGGTAACGAACACGGAGCTTCAAGCGGAAAAGCATCGTAAGACCGCTTCTCCATAGGCCTCAGTGACGGACGTGCTATCCAAAATAGCACAGCTTTTCGCAGCATCCCAGCAAACGACAGAATCTCTGTCGGATGAGGAATAATCCGACGACGCTGGGTCGGTTCGCTCCGCGGATGCATCAGGTACGGACGACCGAACACTTCATAGGGTCTGACAGGATGGCGAAAGGGATTCGGACGATTTCGAGCTTTCCCTTTCGAAACAACAGAAGATGCCATACATTTCTTCCGGCATTATCTTCCAGAGGTTGTTCCGTCGGACTACAATGCTGCGATGCTGGATAAGAGACTAATAGCGTCATTGGACATAGAGTTTTTGATCGGTTCAGGGACATCGTCCCTGAGTTGCCGACACAGTCCAATAATGTCACTAGAACTTTCGAATTATTGAACGACGCTATATATATATAAGCTTGCTACCAAAACACACTAGTCTAGTTTCTTGTCCGCAAATGCTCTAATCTGCCTTTCATCAATTCTAGGAATAAATTTGAAATGGCAGGACAGCGCATACTGAGAGTTCCTCTGCGTCTAGACGACAAGGCTGAAGACTGGGTATTGTCTTTTTCGCCGTCTATGTCAATTCCAACCACGACGTTGGAAACGACAATGATGTCTAATAGACTTAACTTAGACGTTTTATCATATGTAGACCACCTTACTGAGGCGTTATCATTACATCTTCAAGAGAAAGAATTCCAGGATATGATTCTTAATGAGATTTCTTTCAAGGGCAGTAGTTTTCCACGTATAACTCCACCCTTCAGTGGCAACCTGGAGTTGGTTAGACATGATGCAGCCCTAGCTACATCCACACGCGTGGATAGTAAGGTGAAGAACTCTCTCAGAGTCGCTTCGGTCTCGGAGAAGCTTCTCTTCGACGGCAACTTTTCAGCAATCTATGAATTGCTCGATATATACGTTCTCTTGTCAATCAAGTGTAACAAGAGATTCAGACTTGGGCAAACATTCGGTGGTTGACTCAGAGAGTTCCACTGTAGTTGCCGGATCCGAGTTTTTCGATTATGACGGATGCCAGTCAAACAGGTTGGGGCACAATATTGATCCCAACGGATTCGAAGTGCCAGGGTCTTTGGGTTCCGCAGTCTTTAGGCAAGCACTTAACTTCCAAGAAATGATATTATTTTGGCTTGCATTACGTCATTGGATGAACATTATTCAGAAACGCATGTCCAAATCCTGTCCGATAATACGACAGTAGTTGCGTATATCCAGAACCAGGGAGGCACTCATTCGGTTCCGTTATTGAATTTAACGGAAGAATCCTTCTGTTTGTTATAGAATACCAAGTTCTGTTTCGGTCCGTCATATTCTGGGTCGTCGGATTGTATTAGCAGACTCCCTTTCACCTAAGGGTCGATTGTTGCCGTCAGAATGGACTCTCAACAAACAGGTATTCAATCAGATTTGCTACCAATGGGAGCGCCCAGTGATAAATTTATTTGCGAGACAACTCACCAATCAATTGCAGACGTATGTGTCACCGTGTCCGGATCCCCGAGCATATGTAGTTAACGCTCTATCGATCTAGTAGGACGGGATGATAGGATATGAGTATCCTCCAGCGCTGTTGATTCAGCAAGTATTGCTAGGATTATACATTCACAATACAATTCTGTTGGTAGCATCTCTGTCTCCACAGAGACCGTGGATAAATTTACTTAGGTGTCTGCTGTGGGACTTACTGCGAAAACTTCCTCCACGAGAGGATCTTTTTTCGCTGGGGAAATCGTGTCAACTTCATCACAACCCGCAAGGTCTCAACCATCACGTATTCCGTTGTGTGGTCCTTCTTGCATGGCTAGCATTGTACAGGACGAGCAGTGGACGCGATTTCTAACTGTAGGAGGACCTCCTCTTCGCTATACTATGCGGCTAAAGTGGAGGGTCTTCGGTCGTTGGTGTAGGGATCTTTATGTTGATATTTTTGATCCCTCCATACCAGACATTGCAAACTTTCTAGTATACTTGTTTGACGAGATCAACTGCAGCCAGTTACTATTAAAGGTTATAGGTCTATGTTATCTGATACCTATGCACACCATGATAGTTTACAATTGAGCCTAATGTCTCTTTATCTAAGTTAGTTTGAAACTTTTCGATAAATAGACCTAGAATCCTTAGATTAATTCCTATACGGAATTTAGCTTGGGTTCTTATTAAACTAAAGCAACCATTTGAACCTCTTGAGACAGTAGTTTCAAATTCTGGCCTTTTAAGACAGCAATTCTCTTAGTCTTCTCTTCTGCTGAAGAGTCAGTGAGCTTCATGCACTAGCGGTGGACGATTCTCACTTTCGTAGTATCGGAAACTCTATTACCTTTACTACTAATGTTGGATTTTTGGTTAAAAATCAGGCTCCTAATAAATATCCGGAACCTATTGTTTTTAAGGTCCTTCCATCTTCGAACGGGCATAGGCCTTTACTCTGTCCGGCTAGACCTTTATGTATTTATTAACAGATCTCAGTTTATCAGTAAGGACGTAAAGCTTCTTCTGGCTCTGATGCCTAATAGAAAGGTCATTACAGTCCATTCTATTGCTAAATGCATTCAATTAACTATCGGTACTGCTTAGGATAATCTATCCTTAACTCAGCAGTCTGTGCTTAAGATTTCGACTCATGAAGTAAGAGCTCTTCTACATCTTGGGCTTACGTAAATAGTGTTGCTATTATAGATTTAAAGAAGGCTGCATATTGGTCTCAGCCATCCACAGTCACGAATTTTTATCTCAGAAATATCGAGTCCATTTCTTGAGGCCTGCATTGTTTAGGTCCATTATCGGCTGCTCAGAATGTCGATCACTTAACATTTGCAACTGTAGCTATGTAGGCTTTATGTTCCGGCAGTGACTCCGTCCTGCTGCCCTCTTCGCTCTGGGCTATTTGACCCAGGGCAAGGGAAAGGGTGGGGGGGGGGGGGGGGAGGGTGTTCCCTTGGGTCACCTGTTTTATTATGAAAACAAGGGGATACCTCCTCTGGAGTCAGTAATTCTGAGCTGTTACTGGGATGGTTTTAAAGTGAAAAGTTATGTTTTAAAAATTCATTCATGTCATAGTTTTAAAGTATAGCATTTGAATATGTCACGTGTCAAACGGGCGTTATTATACTATCCTCGGACACTTTTAAAAGAGTATAAAGAGTCTCAACTGGACTAACTTTATTTATTGGCTTACTTTAAAAATAATTAGCATAAGAATTATACTGGATATTAATAGAGAATATGGATGTTATGATGCTCAATTATAGAAGGTATTGTGTCTTTCTAATTTATCATAAATAAGAAAGATACATGTAAAGCCTAATACTCCTTTTTTCCTCGAGGGGATGACTCTATTTTATATAGTTGAGCTTATTGGATTTTCCTCTATGTCCTGGGCCCTCCAGCCTTTTTACTATTCAGCTATGTCTGGGTCATTGGTACAGTATAAAAATGTTAAAAAATTTATAGTAATTTATATATTTTTTATACTTACCAATGACCCAGACGGGGATGGCCCTCCCAGGAGTTGGGAACTCATACCTCCCCGCTGAGGACATAGCGCTTACCAGGCACTGATTGTAAGAATGATTAATGGCGCCAATTTTGGGACGTCCTTGACACTGCACATGCGCAGTAGAGGTGAAGTATGGAGGGCCATTCAGGACATGATTTCTTTGGTTTTAGATGCAAATTTGGGGGATTGGGGGGCAAAATTTGTGTTTGGCCCTAGATTTTTAAGAGTTAGCACCAGCTATGTCTGGGTCATTGGTAAGTATAAAAAATATATAAATTACTATAAATTTTTTAACTTTTACAAGTGTGTCAAGTACTGAAATTGCAGAAAAAGTGGGCATTGTTTTGAATAAAGGTCGACAATCAAGAAAAGTAACTCTCATGATCTCAAGGCTTGATGACTGTCAACAGGTGTGGGAAATTTCATAACTGTAGCTTCATGTAATTTTATCTCTCAGAATGTTGGGTTTATACAAGCTCCTTCAAAGGGGTATAATTTATAAAATAAGTCCTAAAAAAGTTAAATATCTGTTTCTCAGGCCCTGCCACATGGTGATTTTGGCTGCCGCCTATTCCCTTTTTATAACCAATGTAAACTTAAAAAAAATTAAAATAAATGGTTTATGTCTGATATTTTACCCAAGTTTATAAAATTTCTAAATTTGTCCCTTGAGTGCAACAAGCAGGCTTGTCAATCGGTACCAATACTGGAACCATTGGTACTCGGTCATTTTAACAGTACCACAAGGCAAGTATAGATGGTACTCGGTACCATATCAGTACTCCCCGAATTATGGCTAGATTCGCTAGACGGCTCATAAAATGTATCACTATTCCACGATATCCCGTAATCCCTCGAAAAAAATGTAAGATTCCGGTCACCGGTGCATAACTTCAGTCGCGGGCCTCGCCCTCACAGCACCTTCTCAATTAAAAGCTGAACGTGTGACGGTATGAGGTCTTGGTATCATAACCGGTAACCTTATTAATTGCGAAAAAAAAAACCATTTCACGTGGAGATCAAATCCAACAGACAATCGAGTAATAAAAAGCTACCATCCTGAGTCATGAGGTTCCACAAAGGTGATAAATTCTGCGAATAAAATATAAGCCTACAAGACTCTGAATCATGGGGATTAATGCTCCAACTTGGAGACGATATACAACATCTGATTCTCTCCTTTCGTGGAATTTGTGGCCTTTCGTCATTCTCTTTTATCTGTCATCACTCATCTAATATGTTGATCAACGCTAGGTTACTGCAAACACATGATTGATGTCGAACACTGTGACTTTTTGAAAGATCAATGAACCATTGATGTATAGATTCTGTTATTAATTTCTTTATTTTATTGTTCTTCAAATAATGGAAGCCTGGGGAGCACCACCATTGTGCTATCATCTTCATTGTTTTTGTTCGTTTTGGAAATCATGATCGATTAAATTAATCAGTGTTTACTGATTTTACTGTAGTGCAATCAAGCTATTATAGGGGCTCACTTTACGATCATTCAGTCTGATAGTAAAGTGAGCCCCTGTAATAGCTTGATAGTAAGCAACTGGAAAAACTGAATAGGTGCAATACCAAAAATCATTGTCGTTGTTAATTGTTTCCTGTCCTGTTCCGACTTTATTTTCAATGTGATTAGAGTGTTTCCATCATCAAAACGTTATCGAATATATGAATTACGAATGAATCTGTATCCAGAAAAATATTTGCCCTGATATGTGGAGCAATGAAACTGGAGAGGAATGATTCACTGATTGGTACCAGTACCGAGTACCTTGTTGCAATCCTAAGTACCATACCAGTACCAAGTTTAGTGGTCCCGATGGTACTTTGACATGCCTGACAACAAGACTTTAGGATTGCGAAGCCTTCTTGCACTCAAAAGGACGAAATACTCCACCACCCATGCTCTTCTATAGATTATGAGGCCTAAAACATGAAACAAACGAAGAATATGAACTTTTGATGGCAAAGAAATAATTATAAAAATAAAAAATAAAATACCCCACCCCTCCACATGCAATTTGGCAAAAAATGGCATGAGAAGCAGAAGATCTACTTTGCGGGGCCTAATTGTCTGTTTCATATGATACTCTAGGCACGAAATGTTCTTTTTTTGTAGAATACTGAAGCGAGTTCAGCTGGAACAACCAGATGCTGTGACAGCCCAAAAACAGTTTGCAGCAGAGTAAGTGTTTGTTTCTTTTTAAACAGTTGTAAGCTACAGGGAATATAATACTGCTGAGTAGTATTATATTCCCTTCATCACATTACCTTACATGATTAGTAGACAAGACTTAAAATGATTTTCATTTTTTGTTTCCAAAACATAGCTTATGACACTCACTGAATGCATTTCAAAAAACTATTCTGTTTACCACTCCTCCCCTCCCCATGCCCCCTCCTCCAGTAACGATGAAGAAAGCATTGTGGTTATTGAGTTCAGCACATTCAAGTGCAATGCCAAGCAGTTCCTGTAGCTGCGGTTGTGTAATAACACTTTGGTCAACTGCTAATTTATCGCGGTTCTTATGTGAGAAGGCCTTGATTAGCCCTGTTCTCCTAAATGCCTCCTTATCCCCATGCCTCTTCTCTCCTGCCAACACTGTAAGATGAACTGCTTGATGACATCCCATACCTCATTCTTCCCAATCTCTCCAATAAGCATACTTACTCCTTTGTGCCACCCACTAACCACATATCCTTCATTCTCCCATCCCACTTCTCCATCATAATCCCTATAAATCTTATTCTGTTAGACTGGTATTTTGGACATTCTAATAGAAAGCAATCCAAGGTCTCCACTACATCTAAATTACACATTTGGTAATACTTTGTTGGAAAAATCTTAGAGAGCCCTTTCTGAGTATGTATCAGTTAACAACATTTCATCAGCAAAAGCAAAAATACTTTTTGAAACTTATCCAGTAATCGGGTCCAAACCAAGCCAAAGGCTAGATCCATACTATATTTAATGCACTTGTTTCATAAATTTCATTATTAATTAGACATCCACTATATAATTTACATATAATAATTACACTTTTTCTATATGCACGTTAAAATATGTTGTTGGAGAACTATCATGATAATTTTTTTTGTTTTTTACAAAAATTTTCAGAATTCCATTATTTAATTTCAGTATATGTTCCAAGATGGCTGTGCAATCTGCTGGTCAGAGAGATTATGAGAAATCTATAAAATACTACAAAGAAGCATTGATATACAATGAAGATGACAGCAAGGTAATTGTTTTTCTTTTTGATCAAGAGTTTCACAATAAAAATAAAAGTAACAAGAAAACTGAACTTTTGTGCAACAAATTTTCAGATAATTGAGTGAATCCATTATGACATGAAGCACAAAATTATTTCCACAATGTTTAATCCCCTGCACACTGATTAAACTTTCAAGGTGCAGTATTTTCCCAAAATGCAACTATGAATTTAACCAATTCACACATTTGACAGAGCTCAATGAGCTCTTTTAAACAAGATTGAATTGGTTAAATTTGTAATGCAATTAGGAAAACTTTGCAAGGTTGAAATATTCATTTTGCGTCATCAGTATGTGAAGGGTTTTTTTTTTAATTTTTGTTGGGGTTTAATGACACTTTTGACAACCAGGGCCAACTCATGTCAAACAGGTTTCTGGGTGGAGAAAGCTGGAGTACCCGGAGAGAAGTACGGAACAATTGCAAACAACTGTCTGACTCCATAATGTACTAACTTTACACAAGCAGGGTTAGCATTGGTTGAAGACATGTGCACCATCGATGTGCAGTATGCCTTAGCACACTTTGCCAATGTGCCCCTACATAGGCAATGGGATTAAGTGCCTTGCCCAAGGACATGCAAATGGTTAAGGGTCAGTCAATGCCATTCACAAAAATCGCAATTGAAATATATAACTTTTTCAATTTTTATTTCCAAGACATAGCTTATGACCTTCATTGGCACAATTTGCATGGTTTTGAGATTAAAAAAAAAATGAAAATGTTCAGTTATTCAAGACGTTACTTTTCATATATCCTTTCCCAGTTGTGTTAAGCAAAGGGCAAACTCATTACTTAACCTGACTGGAAGACTAATCATTAAACATTTCATTTTTTTCACCACAAAAGCTTAGCGGGGCTTATATTTCATCTAAATTTGGGAGAATCCATTTGGTTTCTCACAAAAATGGTTGTGAGAATCCATACCTGTTATGAGTGTCCCAGGATCCCATTATGCCACCAGGGTTGAACCCCTGTTGTATAATGATAACACATGTTATCCCTTTACCCAACACAGCTTTTTTAATTTTTAGCCCGACTGTTTACAGTGAGGGCTACAGTTAAAACTAGAAGTCATGTCCCGTATTCTGCACTAATTTGAAATAATAGCGCGTTAGGTTAGTGCAGCAAATCATCAGAGAATCACATCTGATGCACGGTAGTGTGTCGCGATTTCTGCAGAATTGTAACGCGCGACGGCTGACTGATATTCAGTACTTGAAACAGGCAATCAACAGTTATTAAGTCGCACGTCCTACTGACATGAGGTGGCAATTAAATATTAGAATTAGATACTAAGAGGACGAAATGATGTTCATTCATCTGCTCCCCTCCCCCCCCCCCACCCCCCCCCCCCCTCCACAAACACACACTTCTCATTATCAATTCATTTCGCGACAATACAAGAAGTATTTAAAAACGCGTATTGCGTGATTTTTGTTTTCGAAGATTGATGAGAAAATCATGCTGGTTGATTCAAGACTGCTAAACCTTGAGAAGGTAGAAGTAATGACGTTTTTATTTCGAGAATTTTTAGCCTAGTATGTATGAATCGCAGCCGTTCTTATGGAGGAACTATGAGAAAACAAGCGTGGTTGGAAACAAAAGAACGCTCTCCACAGCCTACCGAACTGACAGTGTATCGAAAGTGTTGCGAGCGAATTAAGAAATCGGAATGCTCAGATATTTATAAAGAAAGTTTCAATTTCAAGAGATAGTTGGTGTTCTGTAAAAAAAAATATGCATTTGGGTGAAAGCTCAAAAAGAAATTAATTATTCGTCGAGAACTTTGAAAATCAACAAAAAGAAAAAAGATCCCCCCCCCCCACCCCACACACTCCCTTTCCGGGGCAGAACCCTCAAGTCCTCATGTACCCTTATCCCCACACAGAGGAAAGCATGAGCAGCAAACTGCCAATTCCTCACACACCACAACTCCTCATCCCCACGCTAGCTTCGTTTTTTTTTTTTGAAGTAAACGGTAAAAAAAATTCTCAAATTTGGCTGGTGGCCAATGCCACGTGCACCTTCGATCATTGAAGGTAAAACAAGGTTAACATTATGAGTTAGATTAAAAACGTCGATGCGTAATTATTTTGTGTGAGTTCATATGATGGGGGGGGGGGGGGGATTTTATATTTCCCCCCCCCTCCCCCCCCCCCCCCCCCCACACACACACACCCGCTAACACAAGTTTCCACCACTGCATGGTTCGAATCGATGGGCATGCGGTGTTAACAATTTATGATTGATAAGGGCGGGCCTACCCTTCACAACACTTTTTCTGGGACCTACATTCCTACTCTTCCATATGTGGTCAGTTAAATTTGGCCTTTTAAAATTCATAGTACGGCATTTTTAAATTTCTCTCAAATACTGGCAACCGCAATAGAATATTAAACCCTTGGGCTTGACTTGCATATATTTTATTTTTATTTTAGAAAGATATCCATGAAACATTTCAAACAATCGTTGTCAATATTTAATGGAGTGTTGAAAACGCAAGGGCAACTGAAAATTGTCCACATGCTCATGCTAGAAATCAATTAAAATCAGTTTTTTTTTATTTTCTGTCCGCGGGCGGCTTTTTTGGGGTGAATTGATATTCTGACGCATTTCACTTGATAGGTTAATATGTCGTGAGAGAGCATTTCCAAATGACTGAGAGCAATCAAAAGCCTGTAACAACTATTTATTCGTGAAAAATATCTGAAAGAATGTTTTTAGAAAGCTCAGTGAGCATGAACATTGTGAACAATTTTCTCGTCCACATCTTGACACGTGGTTTGAGACGTTGAAACTTCATCTCTGTTTCGTACCACAGGTGACTCGACCCATCGTTCTTCTGAATTTCTCGTACACCGTTAACGACTGTACTTCTGATTGTGGATATTCTGTGACGTGTCTGAAACCCATCCAAGGTACATGGTATATGCTTTTGTACTGAAACACCAACAAAGTGGAATTTCCACGCATTCTGGATTGTGTTATGTGAAAGAAACATTCTCAACTTCAAGTGAGCTTCGAACCAATATAAAAAAAACAATCAACAGAACCATACTGTGAGTTCCTTGTGTTTGCTTTGTCACAGAAACTGAGAATATCATTCGGGTGGATATTCCACCCCTGGAGTGATTTGCAGACACCCCAATTATAAGGAGAAGAATAAACTCGGGTCATCTGGCGAGTAGATGAGTACAAGTGCCAAGTGGTGTTTCCTCGAGTTGAAATTTGCAGGATTTCAGTCCGATATTCCAAACAGTGGGTGGGGGAGGGGAATTGTATAGACCCATCCCACACAAGACCCTATCATATCTCTAATATAGGCGTACAGTTCGTTTACAATGAACTGCCATTAAACCATGTGCACGGTGAAGTTTTTACTCTGCACACTTGAAAGTTGTTAGTTTTAATTTTCATAAATTGTCACCAGTTCTTTTTGATTATTCAACTTTCTTGCTCCACATTATGGAACAAATATGATTATTATTTATTGGTGCTGAAGGCTACATCAGAGGATTGCGCTGTATTGTGGACTGAACAGGGAGGATTTTCTGCGGCAGTTTTTCAGGTAGCAATCAGGAATGTTGGCAATTACCATCTGTGCGTTTTTTGAACAACAGAAGGTGTGAATAAGCTTTGAAAACACTCCTGTCAATATACTAAGCTCCCGTTTTATGACTTCAATTTGGAAATGGGTTACTTAATAACAATTAGGTGTCAAATTTATATTTACATTCTTTTATCATCAGTGATTAAAGACACAGGGGGCTGGAAACGTAAATAGGCCCTATATATATATATACCCTAAAAAAATCTCTTTTTTTAGGGTATATATATATATAGGGCCTATTTACGTTTCCAGCCCCCTGTGATTAAAGAATAATGATGAAGAATGATTGAAAAACGGTTTGGTCCCATAAGTTACACATCCCATTTGTCACACAATCCAAATGTGTCATTAGTCACACAGTTTTGAAGTTAATAAAAGCGTGTTAACAACCTGTTACCCCTCGACAGATAATGCTGTGTTATTACGTGAGAAGCAATCAATTGAAGTTTGCTTTACTGTAATAATCAATTAGTTTTATTAGTTTTATTTTTTTTTCAAGTATTCAAAACTCATAACTTGTTCACTCTGTACAAACACTATCACCTAAATGGCTTTTTCTATCAGGTTAATTTGTTGTATTGTGTATTTGAAAAATTTCATTTCATTACTCTATGTATTGGGACAGCTAAAAATAATTATTTTCACAGGTGTCCCAATTCTTAGAAAATGGGGAAAGAACAGAGCCTGGTCTTGATTTGATGCTGAATAAAGTTGTGTGTGATTCGGTTTCCATCACTATATACGAAAATCGCCGTCCAATTTTTTTTATATTTTCATTTTTTGCTTCCAAAACACAGCTTATGATCCCTCATTGGAACGAGCGCAATACGCTCGTTCCAATGAGGTATTATAAGCTATGTGTTGGAAGCAAAAATGAAAACTTTTTAGTTACCCAATAATTTTTTTTATGAGTGTCGTCTGCTACTAGCGACGGGCCAACTGGAAACAAATCTCCTGAATGTCCCAAACTTTGGAGCATAAAAAAAATATAGTTTTCTGGAAAAAATGTGTGTCTCAAATCATAGAGTGTCCCAATACATAGAGTAATTACGGTATTTTCTTCATTTATTTATCTGCCATGTTGCATATTTATTTGCAATAAACATCAAAACCCATTTAATTTGTTGTTTTTTTTTAAATCCCCTGATGATGAAAATTGTCACTGAATGAAATTAATTCAGAACAGACCATTAACACCAATAATAGGTGTTCAAGGGTGGTGTTTATATAGTCATTTAGACTGTGTGACAAATGGGATGTGTAACTTATGGGATGGTACCTGAAAAACTGATCCGAAGAAAAATCTGTTTGGGATAAAAAATTAAAATAAAAAAAAGACTCATTTTTTCCGGCTGCTTTAATTGTTTAAAGGGATTGAAATTCCTGTCCCAAACGCTGAAATTTTTAGAAATTAAATATTTCTAAATCAACAGGTTCGTTCACCCTGTGTTCTTATATTTAAAAAAAAATCCCTGATTTTTACAAATTTATTTTGAAAACGGAATTTTTGCAAATTTCAGCGAATTTTGTTGCTAAGCGTTCTCATCTACGGAAGCCTATTAGCTTCACATTGTTTTTAGTTATTAAATTGTAGCTACAATTTAATAAATTGTACCTACACCTAAATTGTCTCATCCCTATTGTTTACTGATAATTTTATAAGATACACTTCACTTACGGTGAGAAGGACAAGACGGTTCGGAAAAGTTGAAGATCGGGGGTGTGTGTGTGTGTGTGTGTGGGGGGGGGGGGGGGGGGGGGGGGGGGGGGGGGGTCAAGTAAGTCGTGTTGGCTTATGACCTATTTTTAACCAGTCTGCACAGGAAGGGGAAGGGCGTTTTTCAATGAACATTGAAAAATTATTGTTTATTTAGTCCTTAGACTAATATGAACAAGCGCGCCGTTTGCCAAAACAAGAACAACTACCGCCTCAAAAACCCAGCTTGTGACCACCCAGTCATTATTTCAAAATCTTGGGGGGGGGGGGGGGGGGGGGGGGGAGGTGTCGGTCTAAATATTCTGGGGACGGTTTGACTCTGGGACGGGCGGGGTGAAATCGTTCGCCAGCCTTACGGCCTTGCCACTGAAAATGGGTTTGGGTCAAATAAATAGTGGAGACGGGGTTCGGATCAAAACAATGTGGATCGATTCGGCTAGGGGAGTCTCTGGGCGATTCCCATCGTACTGAATAGCAAGTCGCGGCCTCACTGTGTTTGTTATTATTTGGTGTAGCAAGTGATATGAACAAGGCCTTATATTGGAATGAGAAGGTTTTAAATGATATTGAAAATTTGTTGCGAATTACTTGTTGAAATTCAGACGGAGACTGAGCGGTATTAACGGTATTTGGATGATTTTTTTATGGTGATTTTACGAACAAATTTATCCATATTTTCCAAGTCGAACAGAGTCAGAGATATTAATTAATTGATAAAATGTTGTTGTCAAAACATTTTTATTAGGTTATTTCAAAACGATCACGTGCCGGGCAGTTCGTACATACACATATCACACAAGTCTCGTCCCCGTGTTCATCAATAGCACGGAATAAAATCATTTAAAAGACGATTATATCCGATTTGGCAATGACTTTGATTTCACTGTCCGGGCTTCTTGTGAAAATTAAAACTGGTCATTTCGACATTTTTTTCTGCGTTTTTTCATTCATTGTCACGACTAATTTACCCGGCGAACCTGATTCGAAATAATATCAACTGATGTCTGAGTCCACTTACCACACATTTCTTTTCCTCATGATATGTGTCAGAGATCGATGTTAATGACCTCGGGAATAGCGCACTACGTTCTGCGTTACATAGCGCAGAAGTTATCGCATGTTTAACGAGATTTACTTGACTGTTCTGCACTAGATAGCGCATTAGCTAACGAGCGTTTTCTGCACTAGACGTGACAGGACTTCTAGTTTTAACTGTATAGTAATGACTTTTGTCTGTCCGTCCGTCTGTTAACATTTAGAGTTTTGGTTAAAGTTTGTGGTGAAAGTTTTTTTACTGAAGGTTCAAGTGTTTTTTTTTTGTTTTTTTTTCTTTTCCTGTTTAGTTGACATTTGGAGTTTTGGTTAAAGTTTGTGGTTAAAGTTTTTTATTCAACCTTCAAGTACAGGCTATACCCGGTAGTTCTTGTCTGATCATCACAAAATTTCATATGCAGGTTTTAGGTCATGTCTACATGAGAACGTCCCCTTTTGGTCGTGATTGGTCAACCGGTATGGCTGCTCGAACCCAAAACCCGAAAACCATTAGCACAGTCTACAGGTCGTATTTATGAAGGGATTTCATTGCAACTTCATAGAATGCCTCTGTATAATGCATAGATGAGAACGTCCCCGTTTGGGCATGATCTGTCAACCGTGGTGGCTGCCCAAGTCCGAAACCCAAAACCTTTTAGCACAGTCTGCAGGTCATGTTTAATGTGGACGGATTTCATTGTAACTTGATACGATGACTCCGTATGATGTCTACATGAGAATTTCCCCATTTGGGCGTGATCTATCATCTGTCACGACTGCCCGAGCCCAAAACCTGAAAACCTTTAGCACAGTCCTACAGGTCATATTTATTGAAGGATTTCATTGTAACTTGGTAGGATGACTCAGTATAATGTCTAGATTAGGACGTCCCCTTTTCGTTGCGATCGGTCAACCATGATGGCTAACTTGATAGGTTGACTTCATATAATGTCTACATGAGAAAGTTCCCTTTTGGACGTGATTGAGCAACTGTGATGGCTACAGATGCCCAAAGCCCGAAAACCATCAACACAGTCTACAGGTCATATTTATGAAGGGATTTCATTGTAACTTCGGAGGATCAATCCACATGATGCCCAGATGAGAATGACCCCTTTTGGTTGCGATCATTCAACCATGATGGCTGCCCAAGCCCGAAGCCCGAAAACTTTTAGCACAGTCTACACGTCATATTTATGGAGGGATTTCATTGTAACTTGATAGGTTGACTTCATATAATGTCTAGATGAGAACGTCCCCTTTTGGGCAACTGTGACGGCAACAGGGGCCCGAAGCCCGAAAACCTTTAGCACAGTCTACACGTCATATTTATGAAGGGATTTCATTGTAACTTGATAGGTTGACTTCATATAATGTCTAGATGAGAACGTCCCCTTTTGGGCAACTGTGATGGCAACAGAGGCCCGAAGCCCGAAAACCTTTAGAATATTCCACAGGCCAAAATTATAAAGGGGATTTCATTGTAGCTTGGTAGGATGACTCCAAGTTTGTGGTTAAAAACCCACACAAACACCACCACCCCCTACCCCCCGCCCTCACCCCCCAATTAGGCTTTTTTTCCCCTTTTTTTTCTCCAGTATACATTTTGAACTATTTACAGTCACTACATGTGGATTTTTTTTTTAAACTTACGTACCCCCCTCCATCCCCCCACCCCCCACCCCACCCCCACCCCGGGGGCCAATTAGGCATTTTTTTTTTCTTTCGTCAAAAATGCTGGTTTACAGTTTCGGTTAAAAACCCAGACAAACACCACCGCCCCCCCACCCTCCCCCAAATTAGGCATTTTTTTTTTTTTTTTTTTTTCCTCCAATATGCATTTTGAACTATTTACAGTCACTACATGCAGAACCTTTTTTTTCCTTTTGTCAAAAATTTTTTTTTACAGTTTTGGTTAAAGTTTGTGGTTAAAAATCCAGACAGAAATTATCCCCCTCCCCCCAAATTAGGCATTTTTTTTTCTTTCCTCGAATATGCATTTTGAACTATTTATAATCACTACATGTGGGACCTTTTTTTAAACTCACGTAGCCCCCCCCCCCCCCCCCCTCCCAGGAGCCAATTAGGCACTTTTTTTTCTTTTGTCAAAAATGATATTTTTATACTGTACCAATGACCCAGACATAGCTGGTGCTAACTCTTAAAATATAGGGCCAAACACAAATTTTGCCCCCCAATCCCCAAAATTTGCATCTAAAACCAAAGAAAACATGTCCTGAAAGGCCCTCCACACTTCGCCTCTACTGCGCATGCGCAGTGTCAAGGACGTTCCGAAATTGGCGCCATTAATCATTCTAAGTTTGGCCCTTCATCAGTTAACATCTGACTGATCTTTGTGCTTGTAAATCTCAGTTTAAATGATGCCAGACACATAAATATTAGTGAAATGGTGATTCTAAGGAGGATAGAGAAGGAGGAGAGGAAAAAAATGTGTAACAGAATATTATCAGGGCTGTAACTTAAAATTTTTTAATGAAATTATGTTAAGTTACCTATTTTCGAGGCAGCAGCCATATTTTTATACTGTACCAATGACCCAGACTTAGCTGGTGCTAACTCTAACAAAACCAGGGCCAAACACAAATTTTGCCCCCCAATACCCAAAATTTGCATCCAAAACAAAAAGAAATCATGTCCTAAAGGACCTCCATACTACACCTCTACTGCACATGCGCAGTGACGCAGACGTCCCGAAATTGGTGCCAATTATTATTCTCTGTTTGGCCCTTCATCAGTCAACATCTCACTGATCTTTGTGCTTGTAAATCTCAGTTTAAAGGATGCCAGACACGTAATTTTTGGAGAAAATGTGATTCTAAGGAGGATAGAAGGAGGAGAGGAAAAAGAAGTGACAAAAAATATTCAGGGCTGTACTTGAAATTTTTTGATGAAATTATGTTAAGTTGCCTATTTTCGAGGCATGGGCCTCTTGTTGTCATTCTTGCTAATTGTTGCACTGCTTATTCAGTGTTTCCTCTCCCCTAGCCTTCTAAAGTCCCCCCTTGCAATTCTCCCATGCTTTTGGCATATTTTTGAGAAATTTCATTTCTAAAATTTCCTGGGAGAGTTGCTTGGTTACAGAATGTTTTCTGTTATTTTCCCCATAGTTACGTTTTCACCCATGGGTGTATAACGTTTGTGTTCTGCATCTTCCATCTGATGTTCTGCAGATTCTCCCCTGGGAGTCTCTGTTTTGCATCAGATAGAGTGTAATTGATGACTGATTCCGGGCCAGTTTTTTCAGTGCCTGGAGTCATGTTTCCTGGTGTTTTTACACTGTTTGTTTTCATTGGCAACAGCCTTTTTTGAGGGGGGCTGTTTGCCTTTGCTGTAGTTTATCTCACTATAAGATACATTTATATTATCCGAAAGTGTCTCATTAATTATTTAATATAAATTTAAAATTTTTGACCACACTTTGCCATCGGATCCATCGGGGCTCAACGTTACTTTTCAGCAACTTGGGCTTCGCTGAAAAAATATTTTTTCAAAATTATTTTGTTTTGCAATTGTTTTTTCATTTATTAATGGATCATGTTATTATGTATCTTTGTGTCAGGGGTTTTTGCGAGTAACTAGGACTTATTGTTGTTCTTTCACAATGAAGGGACGTTGTTCAAATTGTAATAGGAAGAAATCTTCCTCTGACTTTCATGATCATTGTATTAATTGTAGTCAGTGTTCTCGCATTAATCCCTGTCCTATATGTGAACATTGGGATGAGAAACATTGGAAACGTGTGTCACGATATGTTGTTTCTGGAGAAAGAGCGATGCCGGCTATTTCTCCGCAAGGTCACTCTACTCTCTCAGTTTCTATTTCAGAGGAACCAGAACAGGGTGATGTTTCCATGTTATCTTCTTCAAGTGTGCGTCCGTCGTCACAAATGAATTCAGAGCTAGCGGCAAAAGTGCTCATGGAGATTAGACAAATGTCGTCCGCTAGCTCGCCCGGTGTAGCGTCCATTCACCGAATGGTTCGGCAGCCGGGTTCGTCCGATGCGGTCCAAGAGGAAATTTTGGGTGATGCGAGCACTATAAACATAATAGATGCACACCCAGTGACGGCGGATAGTAAGCGAGAATGGAGGAAGCCTTTGAGTCCGGTTCCTAACTCGTCCAGGTCCAGCCGGGCCGCGAGCGAGAGAGGCCCCTCTCTCGTACAACAACATCTGGGACCAGATGTTGTGGTACAAAATGTGTCTTTAGCGGAGCATACGTCCGTCGCTCTGGAAGCTCCGTTGTATAAGCAGTCCGCAGAGACTGTTAAGGCTTCCTCTTCTCGTCAGCGCACACGACCGCACCTTGGCTGCGTGGCCGCCGATATATTACCAGCTTCGCCGATCAAGGATTCTTCGGCGACCAGGTCACACCATCCGGCAGCCAGGGATTCGAGACCGATGGACTCCGGACGTTCGCATAGGAAAAGTATGCGGGAGCCATCTGATGCGGAGCTGCCCTCGGCGAAGCAGCGAAAGACTGCGCCTCCGCAGGTCTCGACGCCGGACATTCTTGTGCAGATAGCACAGCTTATCGCAGCATCCCAGCAGCCGACAGAAACGGTGTCGGATCGAGAATTATCCGACGGCGCTGGGTCGGTATGCTCTGCCGAAGCATCGGGGGCGGACGACCGGGAACATCATGAGGTCCGACCGGATGGTGAAAGGGATACGGATGACTTGGAGCTATCCCTTTCGGAACAACATAAAGCTGCCGTGGACTTCATCCGGCACTTTCTCCCTCAAGTTGTTCCGTCGGGCCAGACTGCTGCGCTTCCGGACAAGAGAATTATAGCGTCATTGGACTCTGAATTTTTTGAGCGGTTCAGGGACATCGCTCCCGAGTTTCCGTCGCAGTCCAATAATGTTGCAAGAACATTTGAATTATTGAACGACGCTATATTTAAACTTGCTTCCAGGACGGGGAAAGCAGGTTTCTTGTCCGCTAATACTCTCAACCTGCCTTTCATTAATGCAAGGAATAAATTCGATACAGCAGGACAGGGTAT
This sequence comes from Pictodentalium vernedei, assembly GCA_031216915.1. Classification (NCBI taxonomy): domain Eukaryota; kingdom Metazoa; phylum Mollusca; class Scaphopoda; order Dentaliida; family Dentaliidae; genus Pictodentalium; species Pictodentalium vernedei. The sequence continues at coordinate 143,843,908 of CM062289.1, read as the reverse complement.
ACCGAGAGTTCCTCTGCGTATGGACGACGAGGCGGAAGACTTAGAGCTATCATTACCGTCGTCAGCTTCTATTCCAACCGCGGTGTTGGAAACAGCTATTGCGTCTAACAGAGCCAATTTAGATGCCTTATCTTACGCAGATCACCTTACTAAGGCGTTATCACTGCGCCTTCAGGGGAAAGAGTTTCAGGATATACAATCCTCTTTAAGACTTCTTTCAAGGGCAGTAGCTTATTCCACGTGTAACTCCGCCCTTTCAGTGGCAATCTGGAGTTGGTTAGACGTGACGCAGCCCTAGCTACATCCACACTAGTGGATTCTAAGGTGAAGAACTCTCTTAGAGTCGCTTCGGTCTCAGGAGAACTTCTCTTTGACGGCAAGCTTTCCGCTATTTATGATAAAATTACAAAGAAAGCTAAGGATTCTCTGTTGTTCAGATCTGCTCCTAAGAAGTCGGATACAGCAGACACGAATAAGACAGGCACTTCTGGGTCTAATGCGCCCAAGAGAGGTTCCTATAGAGGTTCTGGTGCGTCCTCTTGGTCTTATTCGAGAGACCGTCAGGATAGCGACTCTCGTTCGGGACGTCCTTCAGGCCGGGACAATCGGTCGGACGCCCCGAGGTCGACGGGGCGAGGTGCGGGTCGTGGAAGACGTGGTTTCTCCTACCGCAGGCCTCGCAGGTCCAGGAGGTGATGGCTTAAACCTCTATCGCGTTCCGGTTGGCGGAAGGTTGTCGAGCTTTTCACAAGAATGGGCGTCGATTACGGACGACCCTTGGGTGAGAGGAGTGACTTCGGAAGGTCTAAAGATATCCTTCAAACGAAAGCCTCCATTAACTCGAAGTCCAAAGTGGACTCATCTTCCGTCAAATCCACAGAAAAGAGACGCTCTGTTATCAGAGGTGCAGTCTCTTTTAATGAAGAACGCGGTAGAGGTCGTAGAAAACCAGGAATCTCCGGGATTCTACAGCCATCTGTTTCAGGTTCCGAAACCAGGCGGCTCGTTCCGTCCAGTCATAGATTTGAGCTGGATAAACAAGCTGATCGTCGCTCCGAAGTTTTATATGGAGACGATTCGATCGGTCAGAGCGAGTATTCGGGTGAACGATTATGCAACGAGCATAGATCTCAAAGATGCGTACTTTCACGTCATGGTACATCCGACATTCCGAAAGTATCTACGCTTCGCAGTCCTAGGAGTGGTGTATCAATTCCGGGCGATGTGCTTCGGATTGAATCTAGCACCCTGGGCTTTCACTCGGGTAATGAACTCGGTAATGATCTACTTCCGAGCTCATTCGTCTGCGGTAACGTCGGCCTACCTGGACGACATTCTTCAGAGGTACGGCAACGAGTTAATGCTTCAGAACGATGTTCAGAATCTTCTTCTATTGCTCCGACGTCTCGGTTTTATAGTAAACGAGGAGAAGTCGGATCTGGTGCCGTCCAAGTCATTCACTCATCTGGGAATGAGCTTCGAGACGCACAACAATCTCGTTTGTCTGCTGTTAACCAGAGCGAAATTAGTCAGTTGTTAGGCTCGCTATTGTCTGCACGCAGACAAAGTCACGGCGAGAGAATTTATGAGACTGATAGGTCTGTGCGGAGCCGCCGCGGATCTCATTCCGATGGGGCGGTTACGCACACGTCCTCTTCAAATTTTCCTGACTCAGAATTGGAGTGTGAAAATTCATTCGCTCGATGTAGACGTTCTCTTGTCAGATCAAGTGAAACAAGAGATTCAGACTTGGGCAAACATTCAGTGGTTAACTCAAGGAGTTCCGCTGCAGTTGCCGGATCCGAGTTTTACCGTTATGACAGATGCCAGTCAAACAGGTTGGGGTGCATCATTAATCCCAACGGATTCGAGATGCCAGGGTCTTTGGGATCCGCAATTCCTGTGCAAGCACATAAACATCAAGGAAATGATGTCAATTTGGCTTGCGTTACGTCACTGGATGGACATTGTTCACGATGCTCATGTCCAAATCCTATCCGACAATACGACAGTAGTGGCGTATATACGGAATCAGGGAGGCACTCATTCAGTTCCGTTGTTCAATCTAACGGAAAGAATCCTTCTGTTTGCGTTGGAACATCACGTTCTTCTTTCGGTCCGTCACATACCGGGTCGTCTGAATGTGCTAGCAGACTCCCTTTCACGAAAGGGTCGCTTGTTGCCGTCGGAGTGGACTCTCAACAAACAAGTATTCAATCAGATTTGCTACCAATGGGAACGGCCAATGATAGACTTATTTGCGACACATCTCAACAATCAGTTGCAGACGTATGTGTCTCCGTGTCCGGATCCAAGAGCATTTGCAGTAGACGCTCTGTCGATCCCTTGGGACGGAATGATAGGATATGCGTATCCTCCAGCGCCGTTAATTCAACAAGTATTGCTAAAGATAAAACAATCTCAATGCAAGATTCTGTTGGTAGCATCTCTGTCGCCACAGAGACCGTGGATAAATCTACTCAGGTGTCTGTTGTGGGACCTACCGCGGAAGCTTCCTCCACGGGAGGATCTTCTTTCGCAGGGGAAATCGCGCCAACTCCATCACAACCCGCAAGGTCTCAACCTTCACGTTTTTCCGTTGTGCGGTCCTTCTTGCATGGCAAGCACTTTACAGGACGAGCAGTGGACGCGATTTCTAACTGTAGGAGGACCTCCTCTTCGCTAAATTATGCGGCTAAGTGGAAGGTTTTTCGTCGTTGGTGTAGGGATCATTCTGTAGATATATTCGATCCCTCTATACCAGACATTGCAAACTTTCTAGTATACTTGTTTGACGGAATCAAACTGCAGCCTGTTACTATAAAGGGTTATAGATCTATGTTATCTGATACCTATGCACATCATGATAGTTTACAAATTGGATCTAATGTCTCTTTATCGAAGTTGGTTAGAAACTTTTCGATAAATAGACCCAGAACTCTTAGATTAATTCCTAAGTGGAATTTAGCTTGGGTTCTTCTTAAATTGAAGGAAAAGCCATTTGAACCTCTTGGGACAGTAGATTTCAAATTCTTATCTTATAAGACAGCTTTTCTCTTAGCTTTCTCTTCTGCTAGAAGAGTCAGTGAGCTTCATGCACTATCGGTGGATGATTCTCATTATCGTAGTGTTGGGAACACTATCACCTTCACTACTAATGTGGGTTTTTTAGCTAAGAATCAGGCTCCTAATAAATATCCGGAACCTATTGTTATTAAGGCTCTTCCGTCTTCAGACGGGCGTAGGCCTTTACTCTGTCCTGTTAAAGCATTACGTATCTATAAACAGAGATCTCAGTTTATCAGAAAGGGACAGAAACGTTTCTTTCTGTCTTTGATGCCTAATAGAAAGGACATTTCAGTCCATTCTATTGCTAGATGGATTCAGTTAACTATCCGTACTGCTTATGAAGATTTATCTTCTTCTCAGCAGTCTGTGCTTAAGATTTCTGCTCATGAAGTAAGAGCTCTTTCTACTTCCTGGGCTTATGCTAATAGTGTTGCTATTACAGATTTAATGAAGGCTGCTTATTGGTCTCAGCCATCCACATTTACAAATTTTTATCTCAGAAATATTGAGTCCATTTCTGGAGACCTGCATTGTTTAGGTCCGTTATCTGTTGCTCAGAATGTCGTCCACTAAACAGTTGCAACTATAGTTATGCAGGCTTTCTGTTCCGGCAGTGACTCCGTCCGGCTGCCCTCTTCGCTCTGGGCTATTTGACCCAGGGCAAGGGGAAGGGGGGGGGGGGGGGGCGGGTGTTCCCTTAGGTCACCTGCTTTATAGTGAAAAGCAAGGGAATGCCTCCTCCAAGTCAGTATTTCTGAGTCTCTTCCGGGATGGTTTTAAAGTGTAATATTAATGTTTAAATTCATTCATGTCTTATTTTTAAAGTGTAGCTCGGTGTGAAGCATTTGTATATGTCAAGTGTCAAACGGGCTTTAATATACAATACTCGGACACTTTTAAATGACTATAAAGAGTCTCAGTTCTCTGGACTACTTTATTTATTGGCTTGCTTTAAAAATAATTAGTATAAGGGTTATACTGGATATTAATAGAGAACATGAATGTTATTGTGCTCAATTATTAAGGGTAGTGTATCTTTCTAATTTAATATTAAATAAGAAAGATACATGTAAAGCCTAATACTCCTTTTCTCCTTAAGGGGTTACCTCTTTACTATATAGTTGAGCTTATTGGATTTTCCTCTATGTCCTAGGCCCTCCAGCCTGTTTACTATTCAGCTAAGTCTGGGTCATTGGTACAGTATAAAAATGTTAAAAAATTTATAGTAATTTATATATTTTTTATACTTACCAATGACCCAGACGGGGATGGCCCTCCCTGGAGTTGGGAACTCTTGCCTCCCCGCTGAGTACATAGCACTGACCAGGCACTGCCAGTAAGAATGATAATTGGCGCCAATTTCGGGACGTCTGCGTCACTGCGCATGCGCAGTAGAGGCGTAGTATGGAGGTCCTTTAGGACATGATTTCTTTTTGTTTTGGATGCAAATTTTGGGGAGCAAAATTTGTGTTTGGCCCTGGTTTTGTTAGAGTTAGCACCAGCTAAGTCTGGGTCATTGGTAAGTATAAAAAATATATAAATTACTATAAATTTTTTAACTTTGTTGTCATTCTGATTATTTAGTTACACTGTTTTTTAAGTGTTTTCCTCTCTCCCTGTCCTTTAAGTCCCCCCTTGCTATTCTCCCATGCTTTTGGCATAGTTTTTGTAATTATTATTACTAAATTTTCTTGGGAGTTTTAGCTGAATAACAGAATGAATTCTGTTCTTTTCCCCATGTTTACGTCTTCACCTATGGGTGGTTAGGCGTTGTGTCTGCATCTACCATCTGATGTTCTGCAGTTTCTTCCCTGGAAGTCTCTGTTTTGCATCAGATAGTGTATTTTTGGTAACTGATTTCGGGCCTGGGTGCCTGGAGTCTTATTTTAGTGTTTTTACACTCATTGTTTACATTTACAACAGCCCTCTGTGTGAGGGGGGGATTTCTGGAAAATAATATCTTGATGTTATTTTAATCATAACTAGATACATTATTATTGTTCGTAAGTGTTGAATAAATTGTTTAAAGTATTTTTAAAATTTTTGTCCACACTTAGGCTTGGGATCCATTGGGGCTCAACGTTACTTTTCAGAAACTTGGGCTGTTATGAAAAAATATTTTTTCAAAATATTTTGATTTCAATTATTTTTTCTATATTAATGGATCATATTATTATTATGTATTTTGATTGCCAGGGGTTAGTGCGAGTACCAGGACTTGTTTTCTTTTCACATTGAAAGAATATTGATCAATTGTAATAAGAGGAAGTCTTCCTCTGACTTTATAATCATTCTATATGTGGTCAGTGTACTCGCATTAACTCCTGTTCTGTATCGTATGATTTCGATGACAATATGGGAAGCGTATGTCACGGTATGTTATTGGGGAATTGGACACTCCGGTCCTTTCCCCGCAGGGTCACTCTACTTTATCAATTTCTATTTCAGACGATCAAGATTAGGGTGATGTATCTGTGATGTCTTCCAACAGTGTGCCTCCGTCGTCACATTTAATGAAGGGCTAGCGGAAAAGTGCTCATGTAAATACGCCAATTGCCTAAGAGGACCCTAGTAGGTTCGACGGCCTTTGACGTCCGCTAGCTCGCCCGGTGTAGCGTCCATTCACCGAATGGTTCGGCAGCAGGGTTCGTCCGTTGCGGTCTAGAAGGAATTTTGGGGTGATGCGAGCACTATAAATCAACCTAATGCACACCCAGTGACGGCGGATCGGAGGGAGAACGGAGGAAGCCTTTTAGTCCGGTTCATAGCTCGTTCCGATCCATCCGGACGGCATGCGAGAGAGGCCCCTCTCTAGTTCAACAACATCTGGCCCCAGATGTTGTGGTACATAATGTTTCGCATTCGGAGCATACGTCCGTCGCTCGGGACGCTCCGACATATAGTCAGTCCGGAGTAGACTGTCAATAAGGCTTCCTCATTCTCATAGTTGCGCACACGACCGCTCTTGGCTACGTGACCACGGATATCCAGTCAGCTTCGCCAGTCAGAGATTCATCGGCGACCAGGTCACACCATCCGGTATCCAGGGACACGAGGCCTGCAGACTCCGGACGTTCGCATAGGAAGTGTGCGGGAGTCAACGTACACGGAGCTTCCGGCGGCAATGCATCGTAAGACCGCTACTGCACAGGCCTCGGGAACGGACGTGCTTTCCTAAATAGCACAGTTTATCGCAGCATCCCAGCATCAACTGAATCTGTCGCATATTTTTTATCCGACGATGCTGGGTCGGGACGCTCCGCGGAAGCGGGTACGGACGTCCGAAAATTTCATCCGGTCCGACGGGATACCGAAAGGGATTTGGAGGATTTTGAGCTTTCCCTTTCGGAACAACATATGCTGTTGTGTATGTCATCTGACTTGGTCTTCTACAGCTTCTTTCGTCGGACCAGAATGCTGCGATGCCGGATAAGAAACTGATAGCGTCGGTGGACTTAGAAATTTTTGGTTCGGTTCAGGGACATCATCCCTCAGTTCCGACATAGTCCAATAATGTCACACAAACTTTCGAATTATTGAACGACGCTATATATATTATTATTTTATGCTTGCTATAACCAAGCATTTCTGGTTTCTTGTTCGCAAAGTTACGGAGATGTCTTTCAAAAGTGTGCCTCTGTCGTCATAGTTAATGAAGAGCTAGCGACAATAAGTGCTCATGGAATATGTCTATCACCTACGGAGTGACATTCGCTAGCTCACCCGGTGTAGCATACATTCATCGAATGGTTCGGCTGCCGGGTTCGTCCGTTGCGGTCTAGGAAGGAGATTTGGGTGATGCGAGCACTTTAATCACTTTAGTACTCACCCAGTGACGGCAGATTGAGGACAGATCGGAGGAAGCCTGTTAGTCCGGTTCCTGGCTTGTCCAGGTCCGTCCGGGCTGTGAGCGAGAGAGGTCCCTCTCTCGTCCAACAACATAGGGGATCGCATGTTGTGGTTCAGATATTTTACATTCGGAGCATATGTCTGTCGGTCGGGATGCTCCGTTATATTGACAGTCCTAGAGACTGTCCTTAATGCTTCCTCATCCTCACAGCAGGGCACACGACCGCACATTGGCTATGTGACCTCGAGTATCCGATCAGTTTCGGCATTCAGTGATTCCACGGCGAATAGGTCACGCCATCCGGTAGCCAAGGGACACGAGGCCTATACACTCCGTTCGCTCGCATATTGGTAGTATGCACGGGGTAACGATCACGGAGCTTCCAGCGGCAATGCATTGTAGGACCGCTTCTCCTCAGGCCTCAGTGACGGACGTGCTATCCGAGTTAGCACAGTTGTTTCGCAGCATCCCAGCAATTGACAGTTCTTGGTCGAATCAGGAATTATCCGACGGCACTGGGTCCGTGCGGTCCGCGGTTGCATCAGGTACGGACGACCGAACGCTTTATAGGGTCCGACAGGATGGCGAAAGGGGATTCGAAAGTTTTCGAGTTTTCCCTTTAGTAGTATCGGAAGCTGCCTTTCATATCTTCTGGCATTATCTTCCAGTGATTGTTATTTTGGACTTCATTGCTGCGATCTTGGATAAGAGACTTATAGCGTCATTGGACTCGGATTTTTCGATCGGTTAAGGGACATTGTCCCTGACTTACCGACGCATGTCCAATAATGTCATTACAACATGTGTTTTATTTTTCGACGCTATATATGCATACAAGCCTGCTACCAAGCATGATAGTTTAGTTTCTTGTCCGCATTGCTCATTTCTGCCGTTTTATCATTTATACAAATAGTTTATTTTGGCAGAGCAGGGCATACCGAGAGTTCATATGCGTCTAGACGGTGTGGTTAAGGACTGGAAATATTCTTTTTCGCCGTTTATGTCTTTTCCAACTTCTATGTTGGAAACGACATGATGTATAGTAGACTTAACTTAGACGCTTTATCATACGTAATCCACCTTACTGAGGCATTATCATTACGTCTTCAAGAAAAGATTTACGGGATTTTATTCTCAATGTAATTTCTTTTGAGGGCAGTAGTTTGTTCACGTATAACTCCGCCCTTCAGTGGCTGATTGGAGTTGGTTAGACGTGACGCAGCCCTAGCTACATCCACACGCGTGGATAGTAAGGTTAAGAACTCTCTCAGAGTCGCTTCGTTCTCGGAGAAGCCTCTCTTCGACGGCAACTTTTCGGCAATCCATGTATTGCTCGATTTACACGTTCTCTTGTCTATCTAGTGTTACAAGAGATTCAGACTGGGGCAAACATTCGGTGGTTGACTCAGAGAGTGCCACCGCAGTTGCCGGACCCGAGTGTTGCTGTTATGACGGTTGCCAGTCAAACAGATTGGGATATAATACTGATCCCAACGGATTCGAAGTGCCAGGGTCTTTGGGTTCCGCAGTCTCTTAGCAACCAATTTTCTTCCGCGGAATAATGTTTTTTAGGCTTGCTCTATGTCATTACATGAACATTATTCAGAAACGCATGCCCAAATCCTGTCCGTTAATTCGACAGTAGTGGCGTATCTCCGGAACCAGGGAGGCACTCTTTCGTTTCCGTTATTCAATTTAATGGAAAGAATCTGTCTGTTGGTTATAGTACACCAAGTTCTGTTTTGGTCCGTCATATTCCGGGTCGTCTGATTGTTTTACCGGACTCCCGTTCACTTAGGGGTCGCTTGTTGCTGTCAGAATGGACTCTCAACAAACAAGTATTCAATCAGATTTGCTATCTATGGGAGCTCCCAATGATGATTTATTTACGACACAGCTTGCTAATCTATTGCAGACGTATGTGTTGGCTTGTCCAGATCTCTGAGCTAATGTTGTTAACGCTCTATTGATCTATAGGACGGAATGATAGGATACGCGTATCCTCCGGCGCTGTTGTTTCAGCAGGTATTGCAAAGATAAACAACCACTATACATTTCTGTTGATAGCATCTCTATCTTCACAGAGATCATGGGTAATTTACTCTCTTGTCCACTGTGGGACTTAACGTGAAATCTTCCTCAATGTGAGGATCTTTTTTCACTGGGTAAATCGTGTCATCTTTATCACAACCCGCAAGGTCGCAACCTTCATGTATTCCGTTGTGTGGTCCGTATTGCATTGTAAGCATTGTACTGGACGAGCTTTGGACGCGATTTCTTACTATAGGAGATCCTCTTCTTCGCTATTCTATGCGGCTAAAGTGGAGGCTCTTCCGTCGTTGGTGTAGGGATCATTATGTTCATATTGTTGATCCCTCCATACTACTCATTGCAATTTTTTAGTATACTTGTTTCACAAGATCTACTGCAGCCTGTTATTATTAAGGTTATAGGTTTATGTTACCTCATACCTATGCACTCTAGGATAGTTTACAATTGAGTCTTATGTCTCTTTATCTAAGTCAGTTAGTAACTTTTTGATAAATAGACTTAGAATCTTTAGATTAAATTCCTATATGGATTTTAACTTCGGTTCTTATTTAGTTAAGTAATCATTTGAGCCTCTGGAAACAGTAGTTTTCAAATTCTGACCTTTTAGACAGTAATTCTGTTGGTTTCTCTTTTACTGTAGAGTCAGTGAGTTTCATGCACTATCGATGGATGATTTTCACTTTCGTAGTTTCGGAATCACTATTCCGTTACTATTTAGGTTGGATTTTTGATTAAGAGTTAGGCTCCTAATATCCGGAACCTGTTGTTATTAAGGTCCTTCCGTCTTCATACGTGCATAGGCCTTTACTCTTTCCGGGTAGAGTTTATGTAATTATAAACAGATATCTGTTTATTACTATGGGCGTAAGCTTCTTCTGTCTTTGATGCCTAGTAGAAGGACGTTACGCTCCATTCTATTGTTAATGGATTCTATTAACTATCGGTACTGCTTATGGTATATCATTGACTTAGCAGTTGTGCTTAAGATTTCGGCTCATGAAGTAAGAGTTCTTCTACATCTTGGGCTTACATTAATACTGTCGCTATTATAGATTTTTGAAGGCTGCTCATTGCACTCAGCCATCCACATTCATGAATTTTTATCTCAGAAATATCGAGTCCATTTCTGGAGGCCTCTATTGTTAGGTCTATTATCTACTGCTCAGAATGTCATTCACTTAACAGTTGCTACTATAGCTAGGTAGGCTGTCTGTTTCGGCAGTGTCTCCGTTCTGCTGCCCTCTTCGCTCTGGGCTATTTGACCCAGGGCAAGAAAAAGGGGGGGGGGGGGGAGGGTGTTCCCTTGGGTCACCTGTTTTACTATGAAAACAAGGGGATACCTCCTCCGGAGTTAGTAATTCTGAGCTGTTATTGGGATGGTTGTTTAGTGAGAAGTTTAGGTTTTTAAAATTCATTCAAGTCTTAGTTTTTAAAGTATAGCTTTTGATTATTGCATATGTCAGCGGACATGATTATGCAATCCTCAGACACTTTTAGGAGTATAAGAGTCTCTATTCTCTAGACTTACTTTATTTATTGGCTTACTTTAAAAATTATTAGTATAAGGATTATATTGGATATTAATAGAGTACATGGATGTATGAAGCTCAATTTTGGAAGGTGTTGTATCTTTCTAATTTATCATAAATAAGAAAGATACATGTAAGGCCTATTACTTCTTTTTCCCTACAGGGGATGACTCTATTTTATATTATTGAGCGTATTCCATTTTGCTCTATGTCCTTGGCCCTCCAGCCTTTTTACTATTCAGCTATGTCTGGGTCATTGGTACAGTATAAAAATGTTAAAAAATTTATAGTAATTTCTATATTTTTTATACTTACCAATGACCCAGACGGGGATGGCCCTCCCAGGAGTTGGGAACTCTTGCCTCCCCGCTGAGTACATAGCGCTTACCAGGCACTGGTTTTTAGAATGATTAATGGCGCCAATTTCGGAACGTCCTTGACACTGCGCATGCGCAGTAGAGGCGAAGTGTGGAGGGCCTTTCAGGACATGTTTTCTTTGGTTTTAGATGAAAATTTTGGGGATTGGGGGGCAAAATTTGTGTTTGGCCCTATATTTTAAGAGTTAGCACCAGCTATGTCTGGGTCATTGGTAAGTATAAAAAATATAGAAATTACTATAAATTTTTTAACTTTTTACAGTTTTGGTTAAAGTTTGTGGTTAAAAACCCAGACAAGCACCACCACCCACCCCCACCCCCACCCCCCATGGTGCCAGTTAGGTATTTTTTTTTCTCTGCTCAAAATGCATTCTGAAGGATTTGGAAAAAAAAAATGGACTCCCCTAAAACACCCCCACTCTCCCACACCCCTCACCCCCACCCCACCTCCTCCTCACCCAGGGCCATTCATGCAATATTTTTTCTTTGGTACAAAATGCATTTTTAGCCTGACTGTTTATATTCAGGGCTATAGTCATGACTTTTGTCAGTCCATCTGTCGGTCCATCCATCTGTCTGTAAACAATTGGTTTCCGACTGATAACTCCGGTTTGGATTATTTGATTTCAACCAAAGTTGATATTTTCCACCTAGTAATACAGGCCAGGTTTCAATCACTATAGGTTCCACAACCCCCCCTCCCCCCACCCCCCCCCCCCCCCCCCCCCTCCTTTACTTAACACAAGTTGAAGCCAACAGTACAAATTATTTTTTTGAAACATCAGATTTTTTAATTTTTTATTTACTTATAACCATGGCTTTTAGTCGTTATTGGAACAAGCTCATCAAGTTTGTTCCATTAATAGGTCATGAGGTATGTTTTGAAGTACAGAAATGAAAAAATAAAATTTGAATAGCAAATTTTGTATATCACGAGTGCAGATATGGTAGATTCATTAGGTAAACTGTTAACAAAAAATGGCTCTGACTATTTTTCGTCTGTTGCGGTCCAGGGAAGCAGATTGGGTGATGCGAGCACTATAAAACATCAAATGTGCACACGCAGCAATGACGGATCCTAGGATAGTACTGAGGAAGCCAGTCAGTCCGGTAGCTAGCTCGTCCAGGTCCACCTGGACCGTGAGCGAGAGAGACCCCCTCTCTCTTGCATCAACATCTGCACGGCGATGTTGTTGTATGTTTGTTCATTAGTCAGAGCTTACGTCCACTCCTCCTGCTCAGGACGCTCCGTCGCATAGACAGTCTGACGCGGCTGTTATATTGGCTTCCTCATCCTCACGTCAACACACACGACCGCACATTGGCTATGTGACCACAGATTTCCAGGGGACGTTCGCATATTATATAAATGCAGGATTGAACGTCCCTGGTGCTCCTGCTTCGCCGACCAAGGAATACACGTCGACCAGGTCACTCCATCTGCTAGCCAAGGACATGAGGCCTTTCCAGTTGGGATGTTCGCATATTATATAAATGTAGGAATGAACGTCCCTGGAGCTTCCAGCAGATAATTACGTAGGACCACGGCTCCACAAGTCTCATTGAGTAACATGAACAAGGTGATGTTACCGTGATGTCTTCGTAAAGTGTGTTTCTGTTGTCACAGTCAAATGAAGAGCTAGCGGTAAAAGTGCTCATGCAGATACATCAATTGCCTAAGAGGTCCCAAGTAGGATCGACGGCGTTGGCGTCCACTAGCTCGCCTGGTGTAGTGACCATTCATCGAATGGCTCAGCAGTCGGGTTCATCCGTTGCGGTCCAGGAAGGAGATTTGGGTGATGCGAGCACTATAATATACAATGTGCACACCCAGTGACGACGGATACGAGGATGGTATGGAGGAAGCCTGTTAGTCCGGTTCCTAGCTCTTCCAGGTCCATCCGGGCTGCGAGCGAGAGAGGTCCCTCTCTCGTACTACAACATCTGGGCCCAGATGTTGTGGTACAAAAGTTCCTCAGTCGGAGCATACGTCCACCGCTCGGGACGCTCTGTTATATAGACAGTCCGGAGAGACTGCTCTTTAAGCTTCCTCATCCTCACGGCAGCACACGCGACCGCACCTTGGCTATGTGACCAGTGATATTCAACCAACATCGCCGACCAGGGATTCTACAGCGACCAGGTCACGCCATCCAGTAACCAAGGATATGAGGCCTTCATACTCCAGACGTTCACATATAAGAAGTATGCAGGAGTCAACGTCCAAGGAGCTCCCAGCGGCTAAATCCTGTAAGACTGCAGCTCCACAGGCCTCCGTTACGGACATACTATCGCAGATAGCGCAAATTATCGCAGCATCCCAGCAACCGACAGTAACTCTGTCGGATCAGCAATTATCCGAGGAAGCTGGGTTGGTACTTTCCGCTGCAGGTTCAGGCACGGATGGCCAAGAATTACAAGTGGTCCAACAGGATGGCGAAAGGGATACGGAGGAGTTGTATTTTTCCCTTTCGGAACAACATAATTGCCGTAGAGTGCATCTGGCATTATCATCTGACATTGTTCCTCCAGACCAAAATGCTGCGTTGCCGGATAAGAGACTGATAGCACCACTGGACACAGAATTCTTATCGGTTTAGGGACATCGTCCCTCAGTTTCCGACATAGTCCAGAAATGTCTCACGGACATTTGAACTATTATCGGCAAATGCTCTACATCTGCCTTTCATCAATTCAAGGAATAATTTCGAAACGGCAGGACAGAGCATTCCGAGAGTTTCTCTGTGTCCAGACGACCAGGCCAAAGACCTAGTATTGTCTATACCGTCGTCTATGTCAATTCCAACCACGATGTTGGAAACGACAATATCGTCTAGCAACGTTAGCTTAGATGCATTATCATACGCAGATCACCTTACCAGAGCGTTATCATTACGTCTCAAAGGAAAAAGGATGTACAACCTCCTTAAGAGTTCTTTCAAGGGCCTTAGCATTCTCCACGTATAACTCCGCCCTTTTAGTGGCGATATGGAGTTGGTTAGACGTGACGTGGCCCTGGCTACATCCATGTGTGTGGATAGTGAGGTGAAAAATTCTCTCAGAGTCGCTCCAGTCTCTGGAGAGTTTCTCTTCGACGGCAAGCTTTTCACAATCTATGATCAGATAACTAAGAAAGCTTCAGACTCTCTGCTATTCAAATCTGCTTCCATACAGGCGGATTCAGCGGAGAAAAGTAGGACAGGCACTTCTGGGGTGAATACGTCCAAGGGAAGTTCCTATAGAGGTTCCTATGCGTCATCTAGGTCTTACTCTAGAGACCGTCATGGTAGCGACTCAGGTAAGGGCTGTAATACTGGCCAAGACATCCGGTCAGAAGCCCCTAGGTCAACGGGGCGAGGTGCGGGCAGTGGAGGACATGGTTTCTCCTTTCTCAAGCCTCGCAGGACCAGGAAGTAATGGTATTAACCTCTATCGCGTTCCAGTGAGCGGAAGACAGTCAAGTTTCTCAATCAATTGGGAGTAGATTATGGACGTCCCTTGGATTCGAGGGGTGATTTTGGAAGGACTAAATTGTCCTTCAAACGAAAATCTCTGTTAACTCGAAATCTAAGATGGACTCAGCTTCCGTCAAGTCCGCAAGAAAGAGGCTCACTTCCATCAGAAGTCCAGTCTCTTCTGGAATGATCGCGATAGAGATCATAGAAATCCAGGAATTTCCAGGTTTCTACAACCATCCTTTTCTGGTTCCAAAACCAGACGGCTCGTTCTGTCCACTCATATAAATCTGAACTGGATAAACAAGCTGATCGTGGCTCCAAGTTTCTACATGGAGACCATCCGATTGGTCAGAGCGAGTATTCGGGTGTATGACTATGCTACATGTATAGATCTCAAGATGCGTACTTTCACGTCATGGTACATCAGGCATTCAGAAAGTATCTTCGCTTCCTCATCAAAGGAGTCGTGTATCAGCTCCGAGCAATGTGCTTCGGTCTGAATCTAGCCCCCTGGACTTTCACTCGAATAATGAACCCGGTAATGACTCATTTCCGAGCTCATTCGTCTACGATAACGTCGGCCTACCTGGACGACATTCTTCAGAGGTACGGCAATGAGTTAACGCTTCAGAATGATGTGCAGAATCTGCTTCTATTGCTCCGACGTCTCGGTTTCATAAGTAAACGTGGAGAAGTCGGATCTGGTATCGTCATTCACCCACCGGGGGGATGAGCTTCGAGACGCACAGCATTCTCGTTCGTCTGCTGTTAACCAGAGCGAAATTAATCAGTTGTTATGCTCGCTATTGTCTTCACTCAGACAAGGTTTCAGCGAGAGATCTCATGAGACTGATAGGTTTGTTCAGAGCTGCCGCGATTTTATTCCAATGGGGCAGCTACGCACTTGTCCTCTCCAAATTTCTTCTGACCCAGAATTGGAGGGTGAAGATTCTTTCGCTCGATACAGACATCCTCTTGTCAAATCAAGTGAATAAGAGATTCAGACTTGGGCAGATTTTCAGTGGTTAACTCAGGGAGTTCCACTGCAATTGCCGGATCTGAGTTTTACAGTTTTGATGGATGCCAGTCAAACAGGTTGGGACGTAACATTGAGCCCAACAGATTTGAAGTGCCAGGGTCTTTGGGATCCGTAGTTCCTAATCAAGCACATAAACATGTCATTTTGGCTTTTGCTGGGTTATTGGATGAACGTTATTCAGAATGCTCACGTGCAAATTCTGTCCAACAATTCGACGGTATTAGCTTATTTTCGGAACCAGGGAGGCACTCATTCCATTCTGTTATTCAAGTTAACGGAATGAATCCATCTGTTTGTACTAGAACATCAAGTTCTCCTATCGGTCCGTCATATTCCGGGTCGTCTGAACGTATTAGCGGACTCCCTTTCACGGAGGGGCCGCTTGTTGCCGCCAGAATGGACTTTCAGCAAACGAGTATTCAATCAGATTTGCTACCAAGGAGAGCGGCCAATGATGAACTTATTTGCGACGCATCTCAGCAGCCAGTTTCATGTGTCACCATGTTCGGATCCTCGAGCGTTTGCAGTAGACGCTCTATCGATCTCGTGAGACGGAATAATAGGATATGCGTACCTTCCAGCGCAGTTGATTCAGCAGATATTGCTCAAGTTAAATAATCTCAATGTAAAATTCTGTTGGTAGCATCTCTATCTCAACAAAGACCATGGATTAATCTACTCAGGAGTCTGTTGTGGGACATGCCGTGGAAGCTTCCTCCACATTTCGTGTTGTGGGACATGCCGTGGAAGCTTCCTCCACATTTCGGTCCATTCTATGGTCAGATGGATTCAATTTACTATCAGTACTGCTTATAATATCTTCAATCAGCAGTCTGTGCTTTAGTTTTAAGCTCATGAAGTAAGAGTTTTTTCTACATCATGGGCTTATGCTAATAATGTTGCTATTACAGATCTAATGAGGGCTGCATATTGTCCTTAGCCCTCCACTTTCTCGAATTTGTATCTGAGAATTATTGAGTCCTTTTCTGCAGATCTGCATTGTTTGGGTCCATTATTTTTCACTCAGAATGTCGTCCACTAAACAGTGGCAACTAGATATTTGTAGGCTTTCGGTTCCGGTAGTGACAATGTCCTGCTGCCCTCTTCGCTCTGGAGTATTTGATCCAGGGCAAGGGGAGGGGGGGGGGGGGGAGGTAGGGGGGGGGGGGGGGGTGTTCCCTTAGGTCACCTGCTTTATAGTGTAAAGCAAGGGAATACCTCCCTTGGAGTCAATAATTCCGAGTCGGTACTGGGTTGGTTTTAAAGTAAAGCTAATGTTTACTCATCTATGTAATATTTTTTAAGTGTTGCTCGGTGTGAGACATTTGTATATATCACGTATTAATCGGGCATTAATATACAATCCTCAGACACTTTTTATATGAGTATATAGAGTCTCATTTTGTGGGACTTCCTTATTTATTGGCTTTCCTTTAAAAAATGTTAGTATAAAGGGTTATACTGAATGTTAATAGAGATCATTGATGTTATTGCGCTCAATTACAGAATGGTGTTGTGTCTTTCTTTTTGATACAAATAAGAAAGATACATGTAAAGCCTATCTCTCATTTTCTCCTTCAGGGGATAGTTCTGTTATATGTAATTGAGTCTATTGGATTTTCCTTTATGTCCTAGGCCCTCCAACCTTTTTACTATTCAGCTAAGTCTGGGTCATTGGTACAGTATAAAAATGTTAATAAATTTATAGTAATTTATATATTTTTTATACTTACCAATGACCCAGACAGGGATGGCCCTCCCATGAGTTGGAAACTCATACCTCCCCGCTGAGTACATAACGCTTACCAGGCACTGGTTGTAAGAATGATAATTGCGCCAATTTTGAGACCTCCTTGACACTGGGCATGCGCAGTGGAGTAAAAGTATGGAGGACCATATAGAACATGTAATTTTCGGTTTTAGATGCAAATTTTGGGGGGTAAAATTTGCGTTTGGCCCTAGATATTTTAGAGTTAGCACCAGCTAAGTCTGGGTCGTTGGTAAGTATAAAAAATATATAAATTACTATAATTTTTTTAACTTTCATTGTACACATGGTTTAGTGTTGCTGTAGATGGGGATTTCATAGAACAGGCATATAATAAAATATGTGATGGAGGGACTTCTATATCTTCCTGATTTTTGTTTTTTACAGATAATGTTGGACTTGGCTGGATTGTATCTTACAACAGAAGACCTAGATGCCTGTCAACACCAACTGATGATGCTTTTGAAGCTGAGAGAAAATGATTCTGCCACTATTGTAAGTATGTCATAGTACATGATTTATACAATGGAATAGGTTTCAGCAGGAGCATAATGAATAAAGGGGAACATGAAGTAAAGATTCAGTATGCTTATTTTATACTTGGCTGGATTGTATCGTACAACAGAAGACCTAGATGCTCGTCAACACCAACTGATGATGCTTTTGAAGCTGAAGGAAAATGATTTTACCACTATTGTAAGTATGTTATAGTACATGATTTATACAATGGAATAGGTTTCAGCAGGAGCATAATGAATAAAGGGGAACATGAAGTAAAGATTCAGTATGCTTATTTTGGAACTTCAAATCAAGTCCCTGCATTGATATTTGCATTCCATATCGGAGCCCAGATTTTAACTTAGTGCTATATTGGGAATATTCTCCAAAAATCTTCTTCAGTACCACCAGAGTTAGAGTTTATTGATATTTGGTATACAATATTCAGGGGTGAGGTGGTGGTCTGGGAGGGACAGAAATTTCAAGTTCATTCAAATCAGGTCCTTGGGTTGATATTTAAATATTTGGGCTCTGAATTTAACTTGGTGCAAAAGAGGAATATTCTTTAAAATCTTCTTAGGAATAAGCATTCAGAATGTTTTGATATTATGTCTACAACACCCTATCTAGGCTCAGATTCAAGTTTGTTCACATCAAGTCCATGGATTCATTTTAACTTAATGCATTATTATGATAATCTAAAAAAATCTCCTTCAGCTCCACCTTTCAGAATCTATTGACATTTGGTATATGCCATCCTGGGGAGGGTGTGTGTGTGGAGGAGGGGGACAGATTCAAGTTTGTTCAAGTTTAGTCTCTAGGTTGATATTTGGGCTTCTGGGTTTTGCATTACTGGAAATCTGAGCATTAATTCTCTGGTAGCATCTCAGTACTAGAAAAAATCATCTGACGTGGACAGCAGAGTTATAAATAATTTCATGACTTCATTCGTCTGTCGACATGTTAACTATCAATAGATGCTAATTAAATCCTTCTTTAAACAACTTTGTCAGGTGAGTGCCTCGGACCCCCTGAATGTTTCATTCTAGAGTTCAGCAGTTCAGCCAATATCTATATCGTCAGATCAGCCAAGCTTATGAGTAAAATGTGCTGTATAAATTTCTGTTGTTTTTCTTTTGTCAATACTGCAAATACAAGGTTTATCGAGCTTATTGGAAAGCGCTTGTTGAATGCATTCCATTTAGAGGCTATAAGCCTTGCTTTCAGGTAAAAAACAATTGTATCATTTAGGAATAGGTATTTAACCCCTAAAGGCTTGGGAAATTTTTGTTGTACTTTTAAAGGCTACATCTTGTACCTTGGCTGTTTTTAGGCAAGTCTTGGCTGCCTATGTAGGCAGCTAAGACATGCCTAGAAACAATTGCCAAGGTACTTAGAAGGAAATGTTTAAGATTACCCCAAAATGCATTTTGGGGCCGCCTGTTCTATTGCACTAAATTAAGCCCTAAAGCTATTTGTAGAAATTTTTTTAAGCATTATTGGATTTCAAAAATCCAACCGAAAACTTATGAAGGTAGTAGCATTCCAGTGATTTCTAGTCTTGTCATGGCAGCCTGTAAAGACAGCCAAGACTTAACTAGAAACTACTGTGAGATCAATTGGACTATTTATCTGGACGACTTACACAAGACTACATGTTAGAGCCCCTGTTGTGTGGCCTTAAACCAGACTCAAGTTTGAATTAGGCCTTTAAGGGTTAGTTATAGCGGCACCCAATTCATCAACTATGTGTTTTGAGCTCTGTAACAAAAAATGCCACTCAGACCTTTTTTTTTAATTTTAGCCATAAAACCATAACTTATGACCCCACATTGAAATGAGATCCTTGAGCTCATTCCAATGAGGGGGTCATAAGCCATGGTTTTGAGGCAAAAATTGAAAAAACTTAGTTATTCAAGAAATATTTTTTTTAAATTGTCATCTGCTTGTCATGTAATATAAATAGCTAGATGGCACACTCTTTGAAAGGTCTGTTAAAGCCCTTTTCAACAGACTGTTACATAACTGAATTCCATCAGGAAAATCAAAGATATTGCCTCCATTAGGGAATTATCTCAACATAAAAATTTTAGATTTGATGTCATGAACTGGAAACTGTTGTGTGTAGACTCTAACGCGTCAAAGATAATTCTAATTGAGGTTTAAAAGACAAAGGGTTAATGTTACACTTGAAAATAATTTTCATCATCTTTTCAGATGTTGGCAGATTTGATGTTCAGGAAGAATGAATATGATTCTGCAATGTTTCATTTTCAAAATTTATTGGAAACAAAAAATGGTAAGACATATTGACCACTACATTGTATTAGTTGAGTTTGCTTCATATACTTTAGCAGTGCTCACAATTCAGTTGGAGACAAATGATTTTTTTTCAACAGGCATTCTTCAATAAACAGTTGGAGAATAATATGTATGAAATGAAATATATTATGACACAATACACTGTGTGTCTTGTCAGGGCTTTACCAAAATAGTATGAAAATTGTGATAGAGGTCTTGATAAGTTTGGATATGATTCATTTCGAGTTTGAATCAGTCATTGTTTTGTTTGTATCCTTTTGTTTTGTTACAATCCATTGGAGAGTGCCTAAAGGTGCTCACCAATAAACTATAACAAAACTGGTATTTATGGACTAATTCTGACCATGAATTCAACTTTATTCTCTAGCAGTTCAAGCTCAACACAGTGTAGACTGTTGGACTTCTATGCTAGAGGTCCTGAGTTCGATCCCTGTCCAGGACGACCTGTGTTGTGTCCTTGGGCAAGGCACTTTATCCCACTTGCCTACTTCCGTGCACGATGACACCGTGTACTAAGGCGTACTGCACATCGATGGTGCACATGTCTTCAATTGCTGTAACCCTGCTTGAGCAGAGCTTGAACAGAGTTAGAATGTTGAGGAGCTGACAGTTGCTTGTTGATGCTCGGTGATTCTCTCCAGGTACTCCGGCTTCCTGCACCCATAAAACTGTCACGCTCACAATTAGCCATTGTGAATAAGTATGAACCCTTAAACACCAATAATAAATAAATAGTTCAAGCCCAAATATCAGGATTTTTTCACAGAGACCGAATATGGGTTTTAAGCTGTGTACTAGTCATAATGCATAATGAAATTATATACCCCAGTTAAAATGCACAATCACAGTGTACTTATGAGCAATAATAATAAATGATAATAATTTTATAATTAAAAATCCACACATGATGCTCTATGACTACACAAAATTGCATAATGCCTCATGGGGGAAAAAAGATTCAAGTTTGTTGCTATTATTATTCAGGGTTCAGAGAAAAATGTCTCAAACCACTTATCTGGCAGACAAGTTAATCACAAAAAGTATTATTTCAAACTCTTACTAAAAAAAATGTGAAAGAAAAATTCAAGTTATAACTTTGTTTTGTACTCTTAAACCTTTCAACACTGATTTCCAGGGGCGCAGTGGCTCAGTTGGTAGAGGTGCAGACTGCAAGCCAAGAGGTCCTCGGTTCGAATCCCACCTGCGGCAACCGCATTGTGTCCTTGGGCAAGACACTTCACCCCCATTGCCCACGTGGGGGCACAGTAACGCTGTGTACTAAGGCGTACTGCACGTCGATGGTGCACCTGTCTTCAACCAATGCTAACCCTGCTTGAGTGGAGTTAGTATGTTGGGGAGCTGACAGTTGCTCGTCATTGCTCGGTGGTTCTCTCCGGGTACTCCGGCTTCCTCCACCCGTAAAACTGTCGTAGTCATGATTAGCCATTGTGCAGAAATATGTGACCTTAAACACCAATAAATAAATAAATAACACTGATTTCCTGAATTGTATTTCGACATACAATACAGGTTATAGTGATTGGGTGAATCCATTTTGTATTTTTAGAGAGGTTAAGTAATAATTATACCCCCCACAAACAAAGTTTGGGGGGGGGGTATATAGGAATCACCCTGTCTGTCCATCTGTTCATCCTTGTAAGCGCAACTCCTCCTAAACCATTTGAAGAATTTTCATGAAACTTTACACAATGGAAGAACTCCATATGAACATGTGCATGAAGCAATATAATTCCTTTCTGACATTTCCAAGGGGAGATAATCTAACTTATACATTTCAGGCGCTGTCCATCCTTGTAAGTGCAACTCCTCCTAAACCGTTTGAAGAATTTTCATGAAACTTTACACAATGGAAGAACTCCATATGGAGATGTGCATGAAGCAATATAATTCTGTTCTGGTATTTCCAAGGGGAGATAATCTAACTTATACATTTCAGGCGCAGGGGGGGGGGGGGGGGTATCACTTTGTGAGTTTGCTCACAGTACCTCTAGTTTAATTTAGTACTGATCCTCCTCAACTATTTCACAAAAATTGCCATTCAAATTTTGTTTTTTCAATTTTTGTTACCAAAATGTAGCAGGTAAATTTAAAAAAAAATTTGAAGCAAAAACATAGCCAACAATTCCCCATTGGTACAAGCTAGCTTCAATAATGGATCATCATCTGAGTTTTTGAAGCAAGAAATTAAAATATTTAGTATTTAAAATGAAAATATGTAGTTCAAGAAATCTTACCACGTGTGCCATCTTCATCATCTGTTCTTAAGTAGAGGGTTAAAAAAAAACCTGAGAATGCTTGGACTGCATTAGTTCAGATTTGGACAGCAAGGTTATAAAAACATACCATACCAAAAATTAACTTCCTGTCTCAGAATTTGCAATTGGTCTGTGGTCTGAAAGATGCTACTATCGCAATAAAACTAATAACCCGGTGGACTGATTTCACCCAGTACCTTAGGACAATCAGTAATATACATGAATTACAGTGAGCATGTGATATAAAAGTTTGATCAGTCTCTTTTAGCATGTAATTTTCACTTGTCACGAATAACAGGACTAGTAGTTTTCCTTAGGCATTGTCTTTACCATCTAAACACAAGAAAAAAATAGTACTGAAACAAATAGCAGAGTTGAGGGTTCAAATATTCATACAAAGTATTTGATTAGTATTTGAATATTTGTTCCTTATTTCATGTACAAGACAACATTGTTATGTATAAGTACATATATTTTTGTAATTTTGAATGGTAAGGCTGTAAGTTAATTTATTGTATGCCTGTTCTATGAAATCCCCATCTACGGCAACTCTAAACTATGCTGAAAATGAAAATCTGTTCCACATATATGTGCGGAACGGAAATCGTTGACAGACTATTTTTAAATATGAAGCGGAATTCACTGAAATTTTCTACAAATCGTGTGACGCAATTACAATTTGACTGCCTAGCGATAGCTGAAAATCGTCCCCTGAGTTCCAATGTGTTCTATGTGCCAGTAAGCACATAGAACACATAGGAACTCATGGGACGAAATAGTAACAAGGGGTCCTCTCGCAAATTTGGTTGGCAATTAAATGTGTTCTTTTTGTTGATATTTATCAAATGAATTGCTGAGTGTCATTCGAAAAATGTTTTTTTTATAGATGTGAAGGCATGTAATAAACACAGAATGACACATGCATATGAATGGTTAATCGATATGGTACTTGTGCCATCGTGGAAGGATAAAACTCGAGGCCTGTGGCCATATCTATTCACACGCGTGTGTCGTTTAATTTATTTATTGTTGTGCTATATCCTGACGGGACATACTATACCAGTAATCTAATTTACAGCCTATACCACCCAATTCTGGAGTAATATATGTTGACCCTTCCAAAGTCAACATTAATTTACAAAAATAAACTTGGTTTCAGTCAAGAAGACCAAGAAGAGAGCAGTAAATTTGTTGAAAGCCAAGTGTTTTTGCAAAATTTGCCAGATCAGATGCCCTTAATGTCACGTCTATTTTATTACTTTTTCTTTCTCAAGGAGCCACATCCATTGCTGACGTTTATGCAGTGGGAAGTGTGTGTGATAGGGGAGGGGGGCGGGCATGCATATTGAAATGTCAATTCAATATTTGTATATTGCCCTTCTACAAACAAATATTCAAATATTTGTTTCAGCACTAGAATAAATAGATGTACATAATGCATTATTCTTTCTCACTGCACACCTCATAAACAGTGTAAAATAAATAATAGAAAGTATTCTAGAGTAAAATACTTTTTGTCTCATTATAGATAATTATGAAGCATTATCTAGACTAGTTGATCTGATGAGAAGAGCTGGCAAGTTGGATGATGCGCCAAAGTTTTTAGAAATGGCTGAGAAAGCAACACCTCGGGCATCAACAGATCCTGGATATAACTATTGTCAAGGATTATTTGAATGGTATTTATTCAATTTCCTCCATCCATTACACTCCCGATTGTGTTTTTAGTTCTGCCTGACAAAGTCAGCAGAGCTTTTCTGATGATAAGTCGTCCGTCCGTCAACATTTTGTTTGTCCAGGCTGTAATTTCTTAACGCGCTGAAATTTTTTAATGCAACTTTATACCAATATGTAATATCAAAAGACAGTGTGTCAGAAATTATAATATGGTGTGTACTCCTCAAGGTCACAGGCCCTATGATAAGGTGACACTTAGAAAAACTTCGACATTTGTTTGTCACTGTCATAATTTCTTAACCACTGAGCATTTATAAAAGAAACTTTATAACAATATGTAATATCAAAAGACTGTGTGTCACAAAGTATAATATGGTATGTGACCCTCAAGGTCAAGGTCACAGGCCCTATGTTAAGATGACACTTAGAAAAACTTTGACATTTGTTTGTCCGGGCCTTAATTTCTTAACCACTGAATATTAGCTCTGCCTGACAGAATGTCAGTGGAGATTTTCTAATGCTAAGTTGTCTGTCTGCCACCTGTCCATCCATCGTCAACATTTTGTATGGACCATACAATTTGATCTAATCAGCAGATCTTGTTCATACTTGGTACAATTATTGCTCATGACTCAGAGGTGTGTCATGACATTGATCCAATGTCATATTATCAAGGTCAAGGTCACAGACAGCAAAACTTGGATATTATTACACAGCCCTTGTCTGGTTCATATAACTTTGAATGATTAACAGAGCTTATTCATAATTGGTACTATTATTTCTCATGGCACACAAGTGTGTCACGACTTTGATCCAAGGTCATACTATCAAGGTCAAGATCATACACAACATGACTTTGATATTGTTATACAACCCTTGTTTGATCTGTATAATTGAATCTGTGTGACAGATTTTGTTCATACCTCACACAATTGTTACCCATAACTTAACCTTGTGTCATGACTTTGACCCAAAGGTTATATCATGAAGGTTAAGGTCACCAACATTGACACTTGAATTTTTGTCTTGTTTTCAGCTTCCCCTAAAAAAGTGACCCTAGGCAGAGCTATCTAGGCATAGCTGCCTCTTGTTTATTTCTTATTCCATACAATTTATTATAATTTACTTTTCTTCAAAGGTATGCAATTTTCTTCCAGATGAATGGTTGAGATTACTTTTTTATAACTCACTGAATGTGTTTCTTGTCGTATGAGTATTTTTGCAGTTCCCCTACCCATCTGTCAAAACAAAAATATGTGTCTAATGGTGCAATTAAACTGCAATTCCACCAGGTGAACTGTGAAGTCACTGAATTCACTCACCTACAACCCTGAAACAATCATTTATAATTTACCACCAAGAAGTGGATCTGGGTTGAAACTGAAAAAGGCAGCATTCATTATAATACTGATAAATTATTTTTCAAATTAGTATTCACATGAGTTGTTTACACTATCTTTTCCTGAAGTATTCACTACTGCTTGTATTATATAACTTTTTGTCAAGTTCATCTTTTCTCACGTTTTGTAGTAAGCTTTGCAAGTTTGTTTAAAACAGTATGTTGGTGCAGAATTTAAGTAATTTTTGTTAGTGGAGACTGGATTGCCAGTTTCTCATTCATGTTGTTTCATCAGATGTATTTGTTAATGCTATAGAGAATAGTCTCCATTTTGCAGCTTGATGTGTTTTCCCTATAAATATATTCGACTCCAAAATTGTCATATTTTAATTTTATTATTAACATCATACATAACTGATGTGATGTTTAGCCTTTGCCTGGTGCAGGTGGATGTTTCTATCCATAACAAAATACTCTCTTTTTAGCTGAAATGTTACTGGCTCTATTTAACAAAATATATCTCATTAAATATATAGAAGTAGCCCTCTTATTAGTGGTATCCTTGCATAGACTTCATAGAATTTTTCATCAAATCAAGTAATGGTTGCTTTACAGCAACTATGACTTGATTTTATGGGAAATTCAAGAAAATACTCAGTGAGTTAGGAATTAAATTAGAATAACAGTTAACTGTCTCAGTATGAAACTAGTTTCACCACGATATTAAGAACAGGAGGTTTTTAAAAGTTTATATCATGACACTTCACTCTCATGGGCTGTAAGATAGGTTATTCCCATGAGAGGTCATAAGCTATGTTTTGGAGGCAAAATTTGAAACAAAAATATAATAAAATTTGACTGGAGATTCTTGTGAATAGTACCACCCAGATATGGCAATTATGTAGGTTTTGGTTAACCCTTTACCTAAAGAATTTGCCACATCCACCCATGTAATAGACAAATTGAGCAGTTGAAAAAAAATTGTTTTTCAAAAAATTTAAACAAAAACATATGATGTGACCCCCCCCCCCCCCCCCCCACCTTCCATTCGAATGAGATAATATACATGAAGAAAAATGTTAAGCACCACGTATGGTTTTGGCTGTCAGGGAAATAAATACATGCTATTAGAGAAATTCCGAAATAGTATAACTGTGGTAAAATAGACAGTCATCAAAAAACATTTAATTGTTAATACAGGAACACCTGAAGTGATGAATTCACTTAGACATTTCCTGTAGAGCATGATGAACAAATGGGGTGATTTTAACGAAAAGCAATATGACATGTAACTATGGAGCTGGATAGTTTAGTAAATGCTAACAGATGACATTGTTTTTCACAGAGCACATGTAGAGTGTCTACAAGCATGTAAGTGTCAATAACGCATGCTTACTCCATGTTTACAGATGACAGCCTCCACCCTTCACCTCATACCCCTAACAAGGCCTTGAAACTGAAACATGGGTAACCGCAGCCATTCCTCATGTAAAGCTGCTTCCAATTCCTTCACGTTCTGTACAGGAGGGTCCCGTGTCTGTATACAATGACCTAAAATGCTCCAGAGGGTTCAAATCTGGTCTCATAGCTGGCCATATAATCCTAGTCTCTGCATTGTTATGGAGAAAGGCTGTCACTGCACGGGAACGATGAGGTCTGGTGTTGTCATCCATGAACTCTGGTCTAGTGGCAAGAGGGTGATTGTCAAAATGAGGAATGACAACAGGATCCAGCACAAACCAAGCGTAGCGTTCACCTGTCAGATTGCCCTATTTGGTTACCAGGTCTAACTTACAGTCATGTGAGAAGCATCCCCACACCACCACCGTAAGGAACCATGGGAAGGATGTTCCTAGGGGTATAAGCTCTATTTCTACACCTCCAGACTCACTCAACCATCCTTGACATGAAGCAGGAAATGGCTTTCATCGGACCAGTGGATTCTCTTCCATGACCTCAAATTCCATGCCCTTCTTGCTAAACACCAGACCAGTCACCTTCTTTTATGGTCATTTGCCAACAGAGGATGTCTGATGACCTTCTTGAACCCAATCCAGCCACCTTCAACCAATTCTTTAGCATTTTGGTGCTCAAATGGCGATGGGATAGCCATTGATGCTTCAGGACTGTGTTTGATGCAAATTGAAAATATCTTACTAGCCATATCAGTGATCTGTCTTCTCATTGTGACATCACGGGAGGGTGTCCTGAATCTGGAAGGTTCTTCACATCATGAGTCCGAGCATGTTTTCTGATGAGTCTGCTAATGGCTGAAAAATGGTAGCCTGATTGTCATCCAATTGATATTTTTGTGAATATCACCAGCCCAATATGGCCAAAACATAGGGTGAAGGGTTAATGTTGCATTCACCAGTCCAAAATAATCACTTATTTATTCAGGTACACTGGTAATCCAACAGCAGCACTAAAATGCTTCAACAAAGCTCGTAAAGACACAGACTGGGGAAACCAAGCTATCTATAATATGATAGAGATCTGTCTTAATCCAGACAATGATACCATTGGTGGAGAAGTATTTGAATCTGTTGATTCAGAGACTGGGTGAGTTTGAAATAATCTTCCTTTTTCACAAGTTATAGTTCTCAAATTTTGTTCCTACGAAACGGCATTTGGTGAGGTAGTTTTGATGGTTTTCTAGTAGAATAATCAATAAAAAAAGTCTTTGTGTTTCATATGATTGAACTAAACTATTTGTTATTGTACCTATATATGTGTAAATCATATATTTTTATACTGTACCAATGACCCAGACTTAGCTGGTGCTAACTCTTAAAATTCCAGGGCCAAGCACAAATTTTGTCCCCCAATCCCCAAAATTTGCATCGAAAACCAAAAGAAATCATGTCCTGAAGGACCTCCATACTTTGCCCTCACTGCGCATGCGCAGTGTCAAGGACGTCCCGAAATTGGCGCCAATTATCATTCTTTGTTTGGCCCTTCATCAGTTCACATCTGACTGATATTTGTGCTTGTAAATCTCAGTTTAAATGATGCCAGACACATAAATATTAGAGAAATGGTGGATATAAAGTGCATATAGAAGGAGGAGAGGAAAAATGAGTGACAGAATATATTCAGGGCTGTAACTTAAAAATGTTTTATTGAAATTTTGTTAAGTTGCCTATTTTCGAGGCATGGGCCTGTTGTTGTCATTCTTGCTATGAAGTTTCACTGCTTATTCAGTGTTTCCTCTCTCCTTGTCATTTAGATCCCCCCCCTTGCTATTCTCCCATGCTTTTGGCATGTTTTTGAGTAATATTATTACTAAAATTTCTTGGGAGATTTAGCTAGGTAACAGAATGAATTCTGTTCTTTTCCCCATGTTTACGTTCTCACCCATGGGTGTTTAGGCATAGTGTTCTGCATCTACCATCTGATGTTCTGCAGATTCTTCCCTGGAAGTCTCTGTTTTGCATCAGATAGTGTATTATTGGTAACTGATTTCGGGCCAGGATATTTTTATACTGTACCAATGACCCAGACTTAGCTGGTGCTAACTCTAACAAAACCAGGGCCAAACACAAATTTTGCCCCCCAATCCCCAAAATTTGCATCCAAAACAAAAAGAAATCATGTCCTAAAGGACCTCCATACTACGCCTCTACTACGCATGCGCAGTGACGCAGACGTCCCGAAATTGGCGCCAATTATCATTCTCTGTTTGGCCCTTCATCAGTCAACATCTCACTGATCTTTGTGCTTGTAAATCTCAGTTTAAAGGATGCCAGACACGTAATTTTTGGAGAAATGGTGATTCTAAGGAGGATATAGAAGGAGGAGAGGAAAAAGAAGTGACAAAAAATAATCAGGGCTGTACTTAAAATTTTTTGATGAAATTATGTTAAGTTGCCTATTTTCGAGACATGGGCCTCTTGTTGTCATTCTTGCTAAATGTTGCACTGCTTATTCAGTGTTTCCTCTCCCCTAGCCTTCTAAAGTCCCCCCTTGCAATTCTCCCATGCTTTTGGCATATTTTTGAGAAAGTTCATTTCTAAAATTTCCCTGGGAGAGTTGCTTGGATACAGAATGTTTTCTGTTATTTTCCCCATAGTTACGTTTTCACCCATGGGTGTATAAACGTTGTGTTCTGCATCTTCCATCTGATGTTCTGCAGATTCTCCCCTGGGAGTCTCTGTCTTGCATCAGATAGAGTGTAATTTTGATGACTGATTTCGGGCCAGTTTTTTCAGTGCCTGGAGTCATGTTTTCTGGTGTTTTACACTGTTTGTTTACATTGGCAACAGCCTTTTTTGAGGGGGGCTGTTTGCCTTTGGTGTAGTTTATCTCACTATAAGATACATTTATATTATCCGTAAGTGTCTCATTAATTATTTAATATAAATTTAAAATGTTTGACCACACTTTGCCATCGGATCCATTGGGGCTCAACGTTACTTTTCAGCAACTTGGGCTTCGCTGAAAAAATATTTTTTCAAAATTATTTTGATTTGCAATTGTTTTTTCATTTATTAATGGATGATGTTATTATGTATCTTTGTGTCAGGGGTTTGTGCGAGTAACTAGGACTTGTTGTTGTCCTTTCACAATGAAGGGACATTGTTCAAATTGTAATGGGAAGAAATCTTCCTCTGACTTTCATGATCATTGTATTAATTGTAGTCAGTGTTCTCGCATTAATCCCTGTCCTATATGTGAATATTGGGATGAGAAACATTGGAAACGTGTGTCACGATATGTTGTTTCTGGAGAAAGGGCTATGCCGGCTCTTTCTCCGCAAGGTCACTCTACTCTCTCAGTTTCTATTTCAGAGGAACAAGAACAGGGTGATGTTTCCATGTTATCTTCTACAAGTGTGCGTCCGTCGTCACAAATGAATTCAGAGCTAGCGGCAAAAGTGCTCATGGAGATTAGACAAATGTCGTCCGCTAGCTCGCCCGGTGTAGCGTCCATTCACCGAATGGTTCGGCAGCCGGGTTCGTCCGATGCGGTTCAGGAGGAAATTTTGGGTGATGTGAGCACTATAAAAATAATAGATGCACACCCAGTGACGGCAGATAGTAAGCGAGAACGGAGGAAGCCTTTGAGTCCGGTTCCTAGCTCGTCCAGGTCCAGCCGGGCCGCGAGCGAGAGAGGCCCCTCTCTCGTACAACAACATCTGGGACCAGATGTTGTGGTACAAAATGTGTCGCAAGCGGAGCATACGTCCGTCGCTCAGGGCGCTCCGTTGTATAGGCAGTCCGCAGAGACTGCTAAGGCTTCTTCTTCTCGTCAGCGCACACGACCGCACCTTGGCTGCGTGACCGCCGATATATTACCAGCTTCGCCGATCAAGGATGTTACGGCGACCAGGTCACACCATCCGGCAGCCAGGGATTCGAGACCGATGGACTCCGGACGTTCGCATAGAAAAAGTATGCGGGAGCCATCTGATGCGGAGCTGCCCTCGGCGAAGCAGCGGAAGACTGCGCCTCCGCAGGTCTCGACGCCGGACATTCTTGTGCAGATAGCACAGCTTATCGCAGCATCCCAGCAGCCGACAGAAACGGTGTCGGATCGAGAATTATCTGACGGCGCTGGGTCGGTACGCTCCGCCGAAGCATCGGGGGCGGACGACCGGGAACATCATGAGGTCCGACCGGATGGTGAAAGGGATACGGATGATTTGGAGCTATCCCTTTCGGAACAACATAAAGCTGCCGTGGACTTCATCCGGCACTTTCTCCCTCAAGTTGTTCCGTCGGGCCAGACTGCTGCGGTTCCGGACAAGAGGATTATAGCGTCATTGGACTCTGAATTTTTTGAGCGGTTCAGGGACATCGCTCCCGAGTTTCCGTCGCAGTCCAATAATGTTGCAAGAACATTTGAATTATTGAACGACGCTATATTTAAACTTGCTTCCAAGACGGGGAAAGCAGGTTTCTTGTCCGCTAATACTCTCAACCTGCCTTTCATTAATGCAAGGAATAAATTCGATACGGCAGGACAGGGTATCCCGAGAGTTCCTCTGCGTATGGACGACGAGGCGGAAGTCTTAGAGCTATCATTACCGTCGTCGGCTTCTATTCCAACCGCGGTGTTGGAAACAGCTATTGCGTCTAACAGAGCCAATTTAGATGCCTTATCTTATGCAGATCACCTTACTAAGGCGTTATCACTGCGCCTTCAGGGGAAAGAGTTTCAGGATATACAATCCTCTTTAAGACTTCTTTCAAGGGCAGTAGCTTATTCCACGTGTAACTCCGCCCTTTCAGTGGCAAATCTGGAGTTGGTTAGACGTGACGCAGCCCTAGCTACATCCACACTTGTGGATTCTAAGGTGAAGAACTCTCTTAGAGTCACTTCGGTCTCCGGATAACTTCTCTTTGACGGCAAGCTTTCTGCTATTTATGATAAAATTACAAAGAAAGCTTTGGATTCTCTGTTGTTCAAATCTGCCTCTAAGAAGCCGGATACAGCAGACAAGAATAAGACAGGCACTTCTGGGTCTAATGCGCCCAAGAGAGGTTCCTATAGAGGTTCCGGTGGGTCCTCTTGGTCTTATTCGAGAGACCGTCAGGGTAGCAACTCTCGTTCAGGACGTCCTTCGGGCCGGGACAGTCGGTCGGATGCCCGAGGTAGACGGGGCGAGGTGCAGGTCGTGGAGGACGTGGTTTCTCCTACCACAGGTCCAGGAGGTGATGGCTTAAACCTCTATCGCGTACAGGTTGGCGGAAGGTTGTCGAGCTTTTCACAAGAATGGGCGTCGATTACGGACGACCCTTGGGTGAGAGGAGTGACTTCGGAAGGTCTAAAGATATCCTTCAAACGAAAGCCTCCATTAACTCGCAGTCCAAAGTGGACTCAACTTCTGTCAAATCCACAGAAAAGAGACGCTCTGTTATCAGAGGTGCAGTCTCTTTTAATGAAGAACGCGGTAGAGGTCGTAGAAAACCAGGAAACTCCGGGATTCTACGGCCATCTGTTTCTGGTTCCGAAACCAGACGGCTCGTTCCATCCAGTCATAGATTTGAGCTGGATAAACAAGCTGATCGTTGCTCCGAAATTTTATATGGAGACGATTCGGTCGGTCAGAGCGAGTATTCGGGTGAACGATTATGCAACAAGCATAGATCTCAAAGATGCGTACTTTCACGTCATGGTACATCCGACATTCCGAAAGTATCTACGCTTTGCAGTCCTAGGAGTGGTGTATCAATTCCGGGCGATGTGCTTCGGATTGAATCTAGCACCCTGGGCTTTCACTTGGGTAATGAACTCGGTAATGATCTATTTCCGAGCTCATTCGTCTGCGGTAACGTCGGCCTACCTGGACGACATTCTTCAGAGGTACGGCAACGAGTTAACGCTTCAGAACGATGTTCAGAATCTACTTCTATTGCTCCGACGTCTCGGTTTTATAGTAAACGAGGAGAAGTCGGATCTGGTTCCGTCCAAGTCATTCACTCATCTGGGAATGAGCTTCGAGACGCACAACAATCTCGTTCGTCTGCCGTTAACCAGCGCGAAATTAGTCAGTTGTTACGCTCGCTATTGTCTGCACGCAGACAAAGTCACAGCGAGAGAATTTATGAGACTGATAGGTCTGTGTGGAGCCGCTGCAGATCTCATTCCGATGGGGCGGTTACGCACACGTCCTCTTCAAATTTTCTTGACTCAGAATTGGAGTGTGAAAATTCATTCGCTCGACGTAGACGTTCTCTTGTCAGATCAAGTGAAACAAGAGATTCAGACTTGGGCAAACATTCAGTGGTTAACTCAGGGAGTTCCGCTGCAGTTGCCGGATCCGAGTTTTACCATTATGACGGATGCCAGTCAAACAGGTTGGGGTGCATCATTAATCCCAATGGATTCGAGATGCCAGGGTCTTTGGGATCCGCAATTCCTGTGCAAGCACATAAATATCAAGGAAATGATGTCAATTTGGCTTGCGTTACGTCACTGGATGGACATTATTCACAATGCTCATGTCCAAATCCTATCCGACAATACGACAGTAGTGGCGTATATACGGAATCAGGGAGGCACTCATTCAGTTCCGTTGTTCAATCTAACGGAAAGAATCCTTCTGTTTGCGCTAGAACATCACGTTCTTCTTTCGGTTCGTCACATACCGGGTCGTCTGAATGTGCTAGCAGACTCCCTTTCACGAAAGGGTCGCTTGTTGCCGTCGGAGTGGACTCTCAACAAACAAGTATTCAATCAGATTTGCTACCAATGGGAACGGCCAATGATAGATTTATTTGCGACACATCTCAACAATCAGTTGCAGACGTATGTGTCTCCGTGTCCGGATCCAAGAGCATTTGCAGTAGACGCTCTGTCGATCCCCTGGGACGGAATGATAGGATATGCGTATCCTCCAGCGCCGTTAATTCAACAAGTATTGCTAAGATAAAACAATCTCAATGCAAGATTCTGTTGGTAGCATCTCTGTCGCCACAGAGACCGTGGATAAATCTACTCAGGTGTCTGTTGTGGGACCTACCGCGAAAGCTTCCTCCACGGGAGGATCTTCTTTCGCAGGAGAAATCGCGCCAACTTCATCACAACCCGCAAGGTCTCAACCTTCACGTTTTTCCGTTGTGCGGTCCTTCTTGCATGGCAAACACTTTACAGGACGAGCAGTGGACGCGATTTCTAACTGTAGGAGGACCTCCTCTTTGCTAAACTATGCGGCTAAGTGGAAGGTTTTTCGTCGTTGGTGTAGGGATCATTCTGTAGATGTATTCGATCCCTCTATACCAGACATTGCAAACTTTCTAGTATACTTGTTTGACGAAATCAAACTGCAGCCTGTTACTATTAAGGGTTATAGGTCTATGTTATCTGATACCTATGCACATCATGATAGTTTACAAATTGGATCTAATGTCTCTTTATCTAAGTTAGTTAGAAACTTCTTGATAAATAGACCCAGAACTCTTAGATTAATTCCTAAATGGAATTTAGCTTGGGTTCTTCTTAAATTGAAGGAAAAGCCATTTGAACCTCTTGGGACAGTAGATTTCAAATTCTTATCTTATAAGACAGCTTTTCTCTTAGCTTTCTCTTCTGCTAGAAGAGTCAGTGAGCTTCATGCACTGTCGGTGGATGATTCTCACTATCGTAGTGTCGGGAACACTATCACCTTCACTACTAATGTGGGTTTTTTAGCTAAGAATTAGGCTCCTAATAAATATCCGGAACCTATTGTTATTAAGGCTCTTCCGTCTTCAGACGGGCGTAGGCCTTTACTCTGTCCTGTTAGAGCACTACGTATCTATAAACAGAGATCTCGCTTCATCAGAAAGGGACGAAAACGTTTCTTTCTGTCTTTGATGCCTAATAGAAAGGACATTTCGGTCCATTCTATTACTAGATGGATTCAATTAACTATCCGTACTGCTTATGAGAGTTTATCTTCTTCTCAGCAGTCTGTGCTTAAGATTTCCGCTCATGAAGTAAGAGCTCTTGCTACTTCTTGGGCTTATGCTAATAGTGTTGCTATTACAGATTTAATGAAGGCTGCTTATTGGTCTCAGCCATCCACATTCACGAATTTTTATCTCAGAAATATTGAGTCCATTTCTGGAGACCTGCATTGTTTAGGTCCGTTATCTGTTGCTCAGAATGTCGTCCACTAAACAGTTGCAACTATAGTTATGCAGGCTTTCTGTTCCGGCAGTGACTCCGTCCAGCTGCCCTCTTCGCTCTGGGCTATTTGACCCAGGGCAAGGGGAAGGGGGGGGGGGGGGTGGGTGTTCCCTTAGGTCACCTGCTTTATAGTGAAAAGCAAGGGAATGCCTCCTCCAAGTCAGTATTTCTGAGTCGCTTCCAGGATGGTTTTAAAGTGTAATATTAATATTAAAATTCATTCATGTCTTATTTTTAAAGTGTAGCTCGATGTGAAGCATTTGTATATGTCAAGTGTCAAACGGGCTTTAATATACAATACTCGGACACTTTTAAATGACTATAAAGAGTCTCAATTCTCTGGACTACTTTATTTATTGGCTTACTTTAAAAATAATTAGTATAAGGGATATACTGGATGTTAATAGAGAACATGAATATTGTGGTGCTCAATTATTAAGGGTATTGTATCTTTCTAATTTAATATTAAATAAGAAAGATACATGTAAAGGCTAATACTCCTTTTCTCCTTAAGGGGTTATCTCTTTATTATATAGTTGAGCTTATTGGATTTTCCTCTATGTCCTAGGCCCTCCAGCCTGTTTACTATTCAGCTAAGTCTGGGTCATTGGTACAGTATAAAAATGTTAAAAAATTTATAGTAATTTATATATTTTTTATACTTACCAATGACCCAGACGGGGATGGCCCTCCCAGGAGTTGGGAACTCTTGCCTCCCCGCTGAGTACATAGCGCTGACCAGGCACTGCCAGTAAGAATGATAATTGGCGCCAATTTCGGGACGTCTGCGTCACTGCGCATGCGCAGTAGAGGCGTAGTATGGAGGTCCTTTAGGACATGATTTCTTTTTGTTTTGGATGCAAATTTTGGGGATTGGGGGGGCAAAATTTGTGTTTGGCCCTGGTTTTGTTAGAGTTAGCACCAGCTAAGTCTGGGTCATTGGTAAGTATAAAAAATATATAAATTACTATAAATTTTTTAACTTTCAGTGCCTGGAGTCATGTTTCTGGTGTTTTTACACTTCTTGTTTACATTGGCAACAGTCTCTGTTGAGGGGGACTTTTTGTCTTTGTACTAGTTTATTTCATTATAGATACATTATTATTATTCGTAAGTGTTGCATTAATTGTTTAAAATATTTTTAAAAATTTTTGTCCACACTTAGGCTTGGGATCCATTGGGGCTCAACCTTACTTTTCAGAAACTTGGGCTTTCCTGAAAAAATATTTTTTCAAAAATTATTTTTGATTTCATTTATTTTTTCTAGGTTAATGGATCATGTTATTATGTATCTTTGTTTGCAGGGGTTCATGCGAGTACTAGTACTTATTGTTTTCTTTTCACTGTGAAACGATATTGTTCAAATTGTAATGAGAGGAAATCTTCCTCTGACTTTCATGATCATTGTATAAATTGTAGTCAATGTACTCGCACTAACACCTGTTCAGTATGTGAATTTTGGGATGACAAACATTGGAAACGTGTGTCACGGTATGTTGTTAGCGGGGAAAGGGCTATGCCGGTCCTTTCTCCGCAGGGTCACTCTAGTTTATCAGTTTCTATTTCAGAGGAACAAGAACAGGGTGATGTTTCCGTGATATCTTCCAAAGGTGCGCCTCCGTTGTCACAATCAAATGAAGAGCTAGCGGCAAAAGTGCTCATGGAGATATGCCAATTGCCTAAGAGGTCCCTAGTAGGATCAACGGCGTTGTCGTCCGCTAGCTCGCCCGGTGTAGCATCCATTCATCGAATGGTTCGGCAGCCGGGTTCGTCCGTTGCAGTCCAGGAAGGAGATTTGGGTGTTGCGAGCACTATAAATATTCAAGGTGCACACCCAGTGACGGCGGATAAGAGGAGAGAACAGAGGAAGCCTAGTAGTCCGGTTCCTAGCTCGTCCAGGTCCATCCGGGCTGCGAGCGAGAGAGGCCCCTCTCTCGTACAACAACATCTGGGACCAGATGTTGTTGTACAAAATGTTTCGCAAGCGGAGCATATGTCCGCCGATTGGGACGCTCCGTTGTATAGACAGTCCGGAGAGACTGTACAAAAGGCTTCCTCATGCTCTCAGCAGCGCACACGACCGCACCTTGGCTACGTGACCGCCGATATACAGCCAGCTTCGCCGATCAGGGATTCCACAGCGACCAGGTCACGCCATCCGGTAGCCAGGGACAAGAGGCCTGCAGACTCTGGACGTTCGCATAAGAGAAGTATGCAGGAGTCACTTTACACGGAGCTTCCGGCGGCTAAGCAGCATAAGACCGTTACTCTGCAGGCCTCGGTGACGGACGTGCTAGCTCAGATAGCACAAATTGTCGCAGCATCCCAGCAACCGACAGAATCGGTTTCGGATCAGGAATTATCCGATGACACTGGGTCGGTACGCTCCGCCGAAGCATCGGGTGCGGACGACCGAGATCATCATGAGGTCCGACAGGATGGCGAAAGGGATACCGAGGACTTGGAGCTATCCCTTGCGGAGCAACATAAAGCTGCCGTAGATTTCATCCGGCACTTCCTTCCACAAGTTGTTCCGTCGGGCCAGACGGCTGCGATGCCGGATAAGAGACTGATAGCGTCATTGGACACTGAATTTTTTGAGCGGTTCAGAGACATCGTCCCTGAGTTTCCGATACAGTCCAATAATGTCACAAGAACATTTGAATTATTGAACGACGCTATTTATAAGCTTGCTTCCAAAACAGGCAAAGCTGGTTTCTTGTCCACTAACGCTCTCAACCTGCCTTTCATCAATTCAAGGAATAAATTCGATACGGCAGGACAGGGAATACCGAGAGTTCCTCTGCGTCTAGACGACGAGGCGGAAGACTTGGAATTGTCATTACCGTTGTCTATGTCTATTCCAGCCGCGACGTTGGAAACGACAATAACGTCTAACAGAGCAAGCTTAGACGCTTTATCATACGCAGACCACCTTACAAAGGCGTTATCTTTGCGTCTTCAAGGGAAAGAATTCCAGGATATACAATCCTCATTAAGACTTCTTTCAAGGGCAGTAGCTTATTCCACGTATAACTCCGCCCTTTCAGTGGCAAACCTGGAGTTGGTTAGACGTGACGCAGCCCTAGCTACATCCACACGTGTGGATAGTAAGGTGAAGAACTCTCTCAGAGTCGCTTCGGTCTCCGGAGAGCTTCTCTTCGACGGCAAGCTTTCAGCAATCTATGACAAGATTACTAAGAAAGCTTCGGATTCTCTGCTTTTTAGTTCCGCTTCCAAAAAGTCGGATACGGCAGAGAAGAGTAAGACAGGTACTTCTGGGACAAAAACGCCCAAGAGAGGTTCCTATAGAGGTTCTCATGCGTCCTCTAGGTCTTATTCTACAGACCGTCAAGGCAGCGACTCGTGTACGGGACGTTCTTCGGGCCGAGACAACCGGTCTGACATCCCGAGGTCGACGGGACGTGGTGCGGGTCGTGGAGGACGTGGTTTCTCCTTCCGCAGGCCTCGCAGGTCCAGGAGGTGATGGTTTGAACCTCTATCGTGTTCCGGTTGGCGGAAGGTTATCGAGTTTTACAGACAAGTGGGCGTCGATTACGGACGACCCCTGGGTCAGAGGGGTAATTTCGGAAGGACTAAGAATATCCTTCAAACAAAAGCCTCCATTAACTCGAAGTCCAAAATGGACTCAGCTTCCGTCAAATCCGCAGAAAAGAGACGCTCTGTTATCGGAAGTACAGTCTCTTTTGATGAAGAACGCGGTAGAGGTCGTAGAAGACCAGGAATCACCGGGTTTCTACAGCCATCTGTTTCTGGTTCCAAAACCAGACGGCTCGTTCCGTCCAGTCATAGATCTGAGGTGGATAAACAAGCTGATCGTCGCTCCGAAGTTTTATATGGAGACGATTCGATCGGTCAGAGCGAGTATTCGGGTGAACGATTATGCTACAAGCATAGATCTCAAAGATGCGTACTTTCACGTCATGGTACATCCGACATTCAGAAAGTATCTACGCTTCGCAGTCCTAGGAGTTGTTTATCAATTCCGGGCAATGTGCTTCGGATTGAACCTAGCGCCCTGGGCTTTCACTCGAATAATGAACTCGGTAATGATGCATTTCCGAGCTCATTCGTCTGCGGTAACGTCGGCCTACCTGGACGACATTCTTCAGAGGTACGGCAACGAGTTAACGCTTCAGAACGATATGCAGAATCTGCTTCTGTTGCTCCAACGTCTCGGTTTTGTTATAAACGAGGAGAAGTCGGATCTGGTGCCATCCAAGTCATTCACTCATCTGGGAATGAGCTTCGAGATGCACAACAATCTCGTTCGTCTGCCGTTAACCAGAGCGAAGTTAATCAGTTGTTACGCTCGCTATTGTCTTCATGCAGACAAAGTCACAGCGAGGAAGTTCATGAGACTGATAGGTCTGTGCGGAGCCGCTGCGGATCTCATTCCGATGGGGCGGTTGCGCACTCGTCCTCTCCAAATTTTCTTGACTCAGAATTGGAGTGTGAAGATTCATTCGCTCGATTCAGACGTTCTCTTGTCAGATCAAGTGAAACAAGAGATTCAGACTTGGGCAAGCATTCAGTGGTTGACTCAGGGAGTTCCGCTGCAGTTGCCAGATCCGGGTTTTACGATTATGGCGGATGCCAGTCAAACAGGTTGGGGTGCAACATTGATCCCAACGGATTCGAAGTGCCAGGGTCTTTGGGATCCGCAGTTTCTAAGCAAGCACATAAACATAAGGAAATGATGTCGACTTGGCTTGCATTACGTCATTGGATGAACATTATTCAGAAAACTCATGTCCAAATCCTGTCCGACAATACGACAGTAGTGGCGTATATCCGGAATCAGGGAGGCACTCATTCCGTTCCGTTATTCAATTTAACGGAAAGAATCCTTCTGTTTGCTCTAGAACACCAAGTTCTACTTTCGGTCCGTCATATACCGGGTCGTCTGAATGTACTAGCAGACTCCCTTTCACGGAAGTGTTGCTTGTTGCCGTCAGAGTGGACTCTCAACAAACAGGTATTCAATCAGATTTGCTACCAATGGGAACGGCCAATGATAGACTTATTTGCGACACATCTCAACAATCAGTTGCAGACGTATGTGTCACCATGTCCGGATCCACGAGCATATGCAGTAGATGCTCTATCGATCTCGTGGGACGGAATGATAGGATATGCGTATCCTCCAGCGCCGTTAATACAGCAAGTATTGCTAAAGATAAAACAATCTCAATGCAGGATTCTGTTGGTAGCATCTCTGTCTCCACAGAGACCGTGGATAAATCTACTCAGATGTCTGCTGTGGGACTTACCGCGAAAGCTTCCTCCACGGGAGGATCTTCTTTCGCAGGGGAAATCGCGCCAACTTCATCACAACCCGCAAGGTCTCAACCTTCACGTATTTCCGTTGTGCGGTCCTTCTTGCATGGCAAGCATTTTACAGGACGAGCAGTGGACGCGATTTCTAACTGTAGGGGGACCTCCTCTTCGCTAAATTATGCGGCTAAGTGGAAGGTCTTTCGTCGTTGGTGTAGGGATCATTCTGTTGATATTTTTGATCCCTCTATACCAGACATTGCAAACTTTCTAGTATACTTGTTTGACGAGATCAAACTGCAGCCTGTTATAGGTCTATGTTATCTGATACCTATGCACACCATGATAGTTTACAAATTGGATCTAATGTCTCTTTATCTAAGTTAGTTAGAAACTTCTTGATAAATAGACCTAGAACTCTTAGATTAATTCCTAAATGGAATTTAGCTTGGGTTCTTCTTAAACTGAAAGAAAAGCCATTTGAGCCTCTTGGGACAGTAGATTTCAAATTCTTGTCTTATAAGACAGCTTTTCTCTTAGCTTTCTCCTCTGCTAGAAGAGTCAGTGAGCTTCATGCACTTTCGGTGGATGATTCTCACTATCGTAGTGTCGGGAACACTATTACCTTTACTACTAATGTTGGATTTTTAGCTAAGAATCAGGCTCCTGATAAATACCCGGAACCTATTGTTATTAAGGCTCTTCCGTCTTCGGACGGCCGTAGGCCTTTACTCTGTCCTCCTAGAGCTTTACGTATTTATAAACAAAGATCTCAGTTTATCAGAAAGGGACGGAAACGCTTCTTTCTGTCTCTGATGCCTAATAGAAGGGACATTTCGGTCCATTCTATTGCTAGATGGATTCAATTAACTATCCGTACTGCTTATGATAATATATCTTCTACGCAGCAGTCTGTGCTTAAGATTTCGGCTCATGAAGTAAGAGCTCTTTCTACATCTTGGGCTTATGCAAATAGTGTTGCTATTACAGATTTAATGAAGGCTGCTTATTGGTCTCAGCCATCCACATTCATGAATTTTTATCTCAGAAATATTGAGTCCATTTCTGGAGACCTGCATTGTTTAGGTCCGTTATCTGTTGCTCAGAATGTCGTCCACTAAACAGTTGCAACTATAGTTATGCAGGCTTTCTGTTCCGGCAGTGACTCCATCCTGCTGCCCTCTTCGCTCTGGACTATTTGACCCAGGGCAAGGGGAAGGGGGGGGGGGGAACGGTGTTCCCTTAGGTCACCTGCTTTATAGTGAAAAGCAAGGGGATCCCTCCTCTGGAGTCAG
Organism: Pictodentalium vernedei; assembly: GCA_031216915.1. Taxonomy (NCBI): domain Eukaryota; kingdom Metazoa; phylum Mollusca; class Scaphopoda; order Dentaliida; family Dentaliidae; genus Pictodentalium; species Pictodentalium vernedei. The sequence continues at coordinate 143,802,446 of CM062289.1, read as the reverse complement.
TAATTCTGAGTCGTTACTGGGATGGTTTTTAAGTGTAATATTAATGTTAAAAATTCATTCATGTCTTGTTTTTAAAGAGTAGCTCGGTGTGAAGCATTTGTATATGTCAAGTGTCAAACGGGCGTTAATATACAATCCTCGGACACTTTTAAAAGAATATAAAGAGTCTCATTTCTCTGGACTAACTTTATTTATTGGCTTACTTTAAAAATAATTAGTATAGGCCATCAAAAAAAGAACCTCTGTTTCTCAGGCCCGCGCGCATGCTCATTTTTGGTGTGCATGCAACCTTTTTATGACTCAAAAAAATATTTTTAAAAAAATCGAGATATTGTGCTCATTTCGGTAATTCGATAGTATTGAACGCTTGCGGTAGCGAAATCTAAATTAACACATTCCAAGCTTATTCTTCATCATACGTTAATAAAGTAGGTGGATTTGAGCAATATTCACGACAGAAAATGTTTTATTCTGCAAGAGGTAAGTCATAACGACAGCCAGAACGACAGCGTATTTCACTGTTTCAGACTGACAACAAACAGTCACAAAGGGGAATGGTCAATTCGCACCAAGCCAAAAGTCGCTTCACACCATCCCATACAATGGTGCAATTCGACTTTTGAGATGGTGCGAATCAACTTCGGCATGGTGCGAATCGATTTTGCAGGTGGTGCCAGTCAATTATTTTTGTAATAATATATTCTCAGGGGCGAACTCGCTTGGAGCGAATGACCAGTTTTAACAAACTTTCGTTTCCAGGTTGTGTTTTTTACTCAACAGTTTCAGCATTGAGTTGCTTGGAAACGCGAACGTGCAGGTCAAGGTTGACAGCCATTGATGTTTTCAATACTTATGTTTACACACTGACGTTTCTTAAAGTTTTAATAATATCATACATTTGTATTAGCTTGAATGCCTTTACCTCTTGAAGAAAATGCCTTCTCGGATTTCTGTCCAGATGAAGTTAGCTCTAACCGTTTTGTTAGATTGGTGCATCATAGATGACTTCAATCCAAATGGTACTCTTCGCGAACTCTTTCAGGGTTTGTGCACGGGGAAGGTAGGACATGGAGAATTGAAACCCGGTTTGGAGAAGTACAGTTCCTCTCACGTGGAATGTTTTGTTGGCCATACCAGAGAGCCTGATAAATTTCAGCGTGTTTTTCTACCAGCAACCGTGAGTGACGTGGCATTGGCGTTCGGGAAGTATTTCCTATTTTGCATTGATGTTGATAATGAAGACAGAACGTCCGGGATTGAACCTACGTCCACTCGGTCAAAAACTCAAAATGCTTTTTTTGAATTGATGAAAAATCGTCCACTTCAATTACCGAATCCTTATGATGACACACTTGCTTCTTGAAACAATAAATCCAGACTTTATAATGATGTGATAAAAATGCTTAAAACTGAAAATGTTGGGTGGTCTGTTGAATCAGTTGACTCAGTGGGGAAGCCATTTGTTGACACCCTTGTGAATACCCTGTGGTACTTAGACCCCCATATTGACAAACTGAAGGAACGGTCTTGTTTTCTACCTGAAATGTTCACCCCCTTTACTGGTTACAAATGTTTTCAGACACATAAACATACTGTACCCCCGATTGATAAACAAAATTTACTGACACTTTTATCTGCACTTGATAGATTTGTAGATTCACCTTGGATGAAGGGAAAAGTTTGGGGTCAAGTCAGTTGTGAAATAAAAAAACTTTGTGAGTGCATGAGTAAATATGTTGATTATTTAAATAATAAAATAGAAACAATGCGGACAGTTCATGATGCCACAGAATTGTTTAGATCTCCTAGAGATTCTCAGGTTATTGCAGTCATAAAACCAAAATTCATAGTAAAGCCAAGTATATCGGCACGCTACGAATGGCTTAATACAAAATTAACAAGTGCAGACTATTATGAGGTCATAAATTTAGATGAATATACACCCCGAGATACCCGACAACGGAGATACTACCTTGATCATTTGGGTGAGGGGTTGTCAAATAAATGTATTCATTTTAGCATTTCAAGTGGAAACAATCATGGCACACTTCATTTTATTTGGAAAATTCCAGCACATATGAATGAGACGGACCTTACTTCAGAGACTAATAAAATTATAAAAGACATTGAAACTGATATACCTTATTATCACACCAGAGCTATGCGAAAAAACTTTCTTGCGACATGTGGTTTACGTATGCAAACATCTCCTGCTATGCTCAGACACATATATGCTCGCCTTACAGGCGATTCATCTGTTGCAGAAGATAAAATTACTGCAGCTGTTGATGAAAGGGTTAAATTATCCTTTGAGTTAGAAGATCCTGATATAATTATCGACTTAAGGGAAAATAACACAAGACTTTGCAAATATGAACTTTTCTTTGAAAAATGTAAAGAATATCTCACCAACATTGTGGAAGAAGCCGTTGATGAACGCCGACATGACAAGTACACTCATTTGGCAGCGGCCATATCAGTGAGAGATTTAAAAGAAAGTGTCACAAAAATGTGCCCTGAGAATACTCCAATACCCAGTGAACAATGGATACGCCTTCAGTTTGTGCCAAAAGTTCCATCATCAGTAAGCAGCCTGCAATACACAGGCAAATTGAATATTAAATATGCTGTCCAGGCTCGACAATTCAGAAAGGAACACTCCGACAGTCATTACGCCTCTGCCATTTTCCGATATCAAAACGAAATGGCTGTGAAATTCAGAGAGTATTCTACATTTGCTGCTATGGATGATAAACATGCATGTAAGGTTGGGGAGCCGGGATTCCCTGTTGCTGCGGTAGAAAGGGGCAGGGAGGTTTTAGTTTCAACAAATAAAAAGTATGTTGTTGGAGACCATGATTTTACCAAGTTCACCCTTGTACCAAGTGTAACATTCCTGATAGACATCCCCCAAGATATTTGTGGGTCTTTTTACGATGGGCAGGTTCATATCGGCGTGAAGAATCATATCTTTGAGCAATCGACTCCTCTCAGACATGTTACCGAACTACAAAATATACTTAAATCTACACCTGGAAAGGAAATTTTGTTTCTTTACACTGATGGAGGGCCTGACCACAGGCTGACCTATCTTTCAGTGCAGTTGTGTTTACTATGTTTATTTCTTTCTTGTGATTTTGATATGATTGTTGCTGCAAGAACACCCCCACATTGGTCATGGAAAGATCCTGCAGAGAGAATCATGTCTGTTTTAAATCTAGGTCTACAGTGTATTGGGTTGATGCGAGAAAGTATGAGTGATTCTGATGAAGCAGCGATTTCATCATGTAATGGTTGTAATTATATAAGACAAAAAATTGATATTTTGCCAGATCTTAAGAATTCAATCCACCTTAGTTTAGAACCAGTTAAAAATCTAATGACCAACATTTTTCAGCGTTTGAAATTAAAGGGGAAAAGTTTTCAAACATATTCACCTGCAGCTGATCAGGAGATGTGTGACCTTTGGTCTGTTCTTTCAAAATTCGGTGAAACAGACACCAATGATTTTTCACAAAAAACTCTAAAAAATATTGTTGATCAGAATACTGAACTGAAAACTATTCTGGATCACTGCAGTAGGGCTAGACATTATTCATTCTGCCTGAAAAAGTGTGGCCAGGAAGGGTGCAATATTTGTATGCCTGTAAGACTACCAAAACACATATTTGAAACACTTCACTTCATCCCAGATCCTATGCCAGGTGAGGATGGGCATTACAGAGACTTTTCTGATGTTTATGGAAAAGATACAACTGAAGATCATAGACCTTCTCTTAAAGAAGCATCTGCTAAAGGACATGGCATCCCATTCAACCCGTCAGGTCAGACAGCTAAATGTGTGAGAGAAGTTGTAAAATGTGTGGACTGTAATAAACCTCGTGTCATTCATGCAGCCAAGAAACTCACTTCCAAAGAAAGTGACATTTTGCAATGTATCCTGCAGTTTTACCAGTACAGCTGTGGTTCAGTTCTTCAGGATTTGATGACTAATGATGACAAAACCCCACAAATAAATGCTCTTCTAGAAAAAATTTATGTGAGAAAAAACCTTACATGCAGTTTGTCTATTGAGGTTCCCTACTATAGCAGCGAATCATTTGTTGATGTGTGTTACTTTTGTGCAGATACTGATGATATAGTGCGAGGGAAAAGAGCAGAGAGTATTCACCCCACGTTTGAAATGTGCTTTCTTAAATTTAAGAAACAGTTGCCACTAAAGCGCAAGAGAAATCTGTTAACCACAGAAACCTCTAAAAAACTAAAACAACAGAAGTTAAAGTTTTGATTGAGAAATCAAGCAAATTAAACAGTAGGGAGTATGGGTAGAATGAATTCCTACCAAAACACCATAGCGTGAATTCCCCATCCCATATAACTTTACAATTCATGGAATGAAACACAAGAACCACTGGCAAACGTTCTGTTAATGGACCACTGGCTCAACCCAGTGGACCATTAACAGAATGTTTGCCACTGGTTCTCTTGTTTTTTTTTCTCGGATATTGAAATTGATTTTCAGATAAAAAGTCCTCCCACAGTGTTTTGGTAGAAGACCACTCTCCACACACTAAAGAGTTGAGTGGGTTTACTAAAAAAGATATTCTGAGAAAAGTTATCTCCAAATGGGTAATCAAGAATTCAACCAGTTATATCTTGTTTGACAGAGCTCTAAAGGCTCTGTGAAACCAGATATGAGTGCCTGAAATCTTGTTGACACAATGGGATATAGCTGGGTTTGACAGTTGATGACTTTTCACATCAGAGAGAAGGCAGTTTGAAGAAATTTTTACATCAATGTAAAATCAGTGGGACCAAGTTTTCTTGTCTGAATTGTTACAATAGGGTATGAGGAGAGTAGATGATGCCTACCATACACCACCGGCAAAACACTTTCAAAATCACATTAAAAGCATAAGAATTGCTAGCAAACATTCTGTTAGTGAACCACCAGGTTTATCTGGTAGTACATTAACAGAAATTTTGCTAGTGACTCCTATGCTTTTTCTCATATTGTAAATTTATGTCAGGTGGATAATCCACTCTACAAGGATAGTGTTGGAATCCACTTTTCCTTTTATTACTATTTATATATATGTGATTTTAATACAGTAGACCTGTAGGTTGTTTTAAGTGTTTGGCTCCCAATGGTAAACATCCAATGGCAATGCCACAAATTATGGCTGGTATTTTTGTATGTATGTTCCTGCATTCTTTATTTTATCACAAACTACCCCATACAGCTGAACTGTTTATTAGATATTAAGAGGGGTTCTGTTTTAGTGTTTACACACCCAGGTGCAGTGGATCTGCTTTTTAAGTTTTACACCAATGGTCAGCAGTAAACAGTGAATAGCACAAACAGTGGCTGATGATAGTAAATGTTGAGAAGAAGATTTATTTCTGTTAAAATAGAATAAAATCCCTCCCCCCCCCCCCCCAGCAAATCTTGAAATTTAATTTAGGGTTGAGAAGTAGGGGGTCATGACATTAGAGTGAAGGGAGTTGAAATATTGTCTTCAACAACTGTTCACCAGATATTTCTGTTGGATATTATCTGATGTACAATTGTTGAAGGCAATATTTTAACCCCTTCACTCTGATGTCAAACCCCCCTACTTCTCGCCTCCCAATTTAATATTAATTCAGGGTTGAGAAATTGGGGATTTTGACTACAGAGTGAAGTGAGTTAAAATATTGCCTTCAAGGATTGTTCACTGGATAATTTCCATTAGATGTTATCTGGTGAACAATTGCTGAAGGCAATATTTCAACTCCCTTCACTCTGATTGCCCACCCTCCAACTTCTCAGCCCTAATTTGATATCTAGGGTTGACAGGTGGGGGATTTTTATATCAGAGTTGAGGCCATTGAAATATATGAGTATGGTCACTGGTGACTACCTCAGATGGTAGAAAGCATATTTATAATAAGTGAAACAAGACATGTTTTTTTTTTGTTGATTTGTTTTATTTGAAATAAAAATACAGCTTCTTTATTAGTCAGACTGTCAGACCATTATTCTGACATGTACAGCTTGACATCTAACACTATTTTTGAATATTCTGTATATTTGAGACCCTGCAACATAAAGCATATGTTCTATATTAAGCCTCTGGGGAAAAATAAAAAATTTAAAAAAAAACCGCCCGCCCGCATGCTTTTTTGAAAAAAATGGCCTGAGAAACAGACAATCAACTTTGTATGGCCATAAGGGGTTATACTGGATGTTAATAGAGAACATGAATGTTATTATGCTCAATTATGAAGGGTATTGTATCTTTCTAATTTAACATAAAATAAGAAAGATACATGTAAAGCCTAATACTCCTTTTCTCCTTGAGGGGTTCACTCTATTTATATAGTTGAGCTTATTGGATTTTCCTCTATGTCCTAGGCCCTCCAGCCTTTTTACTATTCAGCTAAGTCTGGGTCATTGGTACGGTATAAAAATGTTAAAAAATTTATAGTAATTTATATATTTTTTATACTTACCAATGACCCAGACGGGGATGGCCCTCCCAGGAGTTGGGAACTCATACCTCCCCGCTGAGTACATAGCGCTGACCAGGCACTGCTTGTAAGAATGATAATTGGCGCCAATTTCGGGACGTCCTTGACACTGCGCATGCGCAGTGAGGGCAAAGTATGGAGGTCCTTCAGGACATGATTTTTTTTGGTTTTAGATGCAAATTTTGGGGATTGGGGGGCAAAATTTGTGTTTGGCCCTAGAATTTTAAGAGTTAGCACCAGCTAAGTTTGGGTCATTGGTAAGTATAAAAAATATATAAATTACTATAAATTTTTTACCTTTTTACAAGAATGAGTGGAATCAGACAAAAATTTCAATTTAATTTCTTCTCTCAGAACATTGGAACCCCTCATCATTGCTGCATATGTCATGAGTTATGTCTTGCAAGGAAAGTTGATAAAATAAAAAAAAAATTAATATTTTTGAACAATTTCTGATCAGTTTTACCATGTGTCTTTGGCAAAGAGCTACCTTCTTCAGAATGGATTTTCCTTTTCGACAGTGAACATTATCAGAACATTTTGATTGCCTATATGACAGCACGGAACCACTGTGTACTAAGCTAAGGCATTCTGCATATCGATGGCACACTTGGCTTCAACAAATGTAGCCCTGCTTGTGCAGGTTTTCTCTTTAAACCCAATAAAAATATCACAACATGCATACTTATTTTAACCATTTACTTAATGCAAATGATATAAAAATTTGTTACTTTTTTTCAATTTAAAAAAAAAATGTCAACAAAACCATATCATGTGATGCTCTCATGGAACGAGCTCATCGGGTTACATGATATGGTTTTGTTCAAATTTTAAAATATTTTTTTTCAATTACTCAGTTTGTAAATTACTTTGAAGTGATGTCAAAATGGCACCAAATCGAAAAACAGAAAAAAACAGCTATCTCATAATTTTTTTTAGCTCTACAAATTTAAAAAATATCCACAACATTTTAAATTTTTATACTGTACCAATGACCCAGACTTAGCTGGTGCTAACTCCACAAAAACCAGGGCCAAACACAAATTTTGCCCCCCAATCCCCAAAATTTGCATCCAAAACAAAAAGAAATAATGTCCTAAAGGACCTCCATAGTACGACTCTACTGCGCATGCGCAGTGACGCAGTCGTCCCGAAATTGGCGCCAAATATCATTCTCTGTTTGGCCCTTCATCAGTCAACATCTCACTGATCTTTGTGCTTGTAAATCTCAGTTTAAAGGATGCCAGACACGTAATTCTTGGAGAAAATGTGATTTTAAGGAGGATAGAAGGAGGAGAGGAAAAAAGAAGTGGCAAAAAATAATCAGGGCTGTACTTAAAATTTTTTGTTAAAATTATGTTAAGTTGCCTATTTTCGAGGCAAACGCCTCTTGTTGTCATTCTTGCTAATTGTTGCACTGCTTATTCAGTGTTTCCTCTCCCCTAACCTTCTAAAGTCCCCCCTTGCAATTCTCCCATGCTTTTGGCATATTTTTGAGAAGTTTCATTTCTAAAATTTCCCTGGGAGAGTTGCTTGGTTACAGAATGTTTTCTGTTATTTTCCCCATAGTTACGTTTTCACCCATGGGTGTATAACGTTTGTGTTCTGCATCTTCCATCTGATGTTCTGCAGATTCTCCCCTGGGAGTCTCTGTTTTGCATCAGATAGAGTGTAATTGAGGACTGATTCCGGGCCAGTTTTGTCAGTGCCTGGAGTCATGTTTTCTTCTGTGTTTACACTGTTTGTTTTTATTGGCAACAGCCTTTTTTGAGGGGGGCTGTTTGCCTTTGAGTTAGTTTATCTCATTATAAGATACATTTATATTATCCGAAAGTGTCTCATTAATTATTTTATATAATTTTAAAATTTTTGACCACACTTTGCCATCGGATCCATCGGGGCTCAACGTTACTTTTCAGCAACTTGGGCTTCTCTGAAAAAATATTTTTTCAAAATTATTTTGTTTTGCAATTGTTTTTTCATTTATTAATGGATCATGTTATTATGTATCTTTGTGTCAGGGGTTTTTGCGAGTAACTAGGACTTATTGTTGTTCCTTCACAATGAAAGGAACTTGTTCAAATTGTAATAGGAAGAAATCTTCCTCTGACTTTCATGATTATTGCATAAATTGTAGTCAGTGTTCTCGCATTAATCCCTGTCCTGTATGTGAACATTGGGATGAGAAACATTGGAAACGTGTGTCACGATATGTTGTTTCGGGAGAAAGAGCGATGCCGGCTCTTTCTCCACAAGGTCACTCTACTCTCTCAGTTTCTATTTCAGAGGAACCAGAACAGGGTGATGTTTCCATGTTATCTTCTTCAAGTGTGCGTCCGTCGTCACAATTAAATACAGAGCTAGCGGCAAAAGTGCTCATGGAAATTAGACAAATGTCGTCCGCTAGCTCGCCCGGTGTAGCGTCCATTCACCGAATGGTTCGGCAGCCGGGTTCGTCCGATGCGGTTCAAGAGGAAATTTTGGGTGATGCGAGCACTATAAAATAATAGATGCACACCCAGTGACGGCGGATAGTGAACGAGAACGGAGGAAGCCTTTTAGTCCGGTTCCTAGCTCGTCCAGGTCCAGCCGGGCCGCGAGCGAGAGAGGCCCCTCTCTCGTACAACAACATCTGGGACCAGATGTTGTGGTACAAAATGTGTCTTTAGCGGAGCATACGTCCGTCGCTCGGGACGCTCCGTTGTATAAGCAGTCCGCAGAGACTGTTAAGGCTTCCTCTTCTCGCCGGCGCACACGACCGCACCTTGGCTGCGTGACCTCCGATATCTTGCCAGCTTCGCCGAGGAAGGATTATTCGGCGACCAGGTCACACCATCCGGCAGCCAGGGACTCGAGATCGATGGACTCCGGACGTTCGCATAGGAAAAGTATGCGGGAGCCATCCGATGCGGAGCTGCCCTCGGCAAAACAGCGAAAGACCGCTCCTCCGCAGGTCTCGACGTCGGACATTCTAGTGCAGATAGCACAGCTTATCGCAGCATCCCAGCAGCCGACAGAGACGGTGTCGGATCGAGAATTATCCGACGGCGCTGGGTCGGTACGCTCCGCCGAAGCATCGGGGGCGGACGACCGGGAACATCGGGAGGTCCGACCGGATGGTGAAAGGGATACGGATGAATTGGAGCTATCCCTTTCGGAACAACACAAAGCTGCCGTAGACTTCATCCGGCACTTTCTTCCTCAAGTTGTTCCGTCGGGCCAGACTGCTGCGCTTCCGGACAGGAGAATTATAGCGTCATTGGACTCTGATTTTTTCGAGCGGTTCAGGGACATCGCTCCCGAGTTTCCGTCGCAGTCCAATAATGTTGCAAGAACATTTGAATTATTGAACGACGCTATTTTTAAACTTGCTTCCAGGACAGGGAAAGCAGGCTTCTTGTCCGCAAATACTCTCAACCTGCCTTTCATTAATGCAAGGAATAAATTCGACACGGCAGGTCAGGGTATACCGAGAGTTCCTCTGCGTATGGACGACGAGGCGGAAGACTTAGAGCTATCATTACCGTCGTCAGCTTCTATTCCAACCGCAGTGTTGGAAACAGCTATTGCGTCTAACAGAGCCAATTTAGATGCCTTATCTTACGCAGATCACCTTACGAAGGCGTTATCACTGCGTCTTCAAGGGGAAGAGTTTCAGGATATACAATCCTCCTTAAGACTTCTTTCAAGGGCAGTAGCTTATTCCACGTGTAACTCCGCCCTTTCAGTGGCTAATCTGGAGTTGGTTAGACGTGACGCAGCCCTGTCTACATCCACACTAGTGGATTCTAAGGTGAAGAACTCTCTTAGAGTCGCTTCGGTCTCAGGAGATCTTCTCTTTGACGGCAAGCTTTCCGCTATTTATGATAATATTAAAAAGAAAGCTAGTGATTCTCTGTTGTTTAGATCCGCTCCTAAAAGGTCGGATTCAGCAGACACGAATAAGGCAGGCACTTCTGGATCTTATCCGCCCAAGAGAGGTTCCTATAGAGGTTCCGGTGCGTCCTCTAGCTCTTATTCGAGAGACCGTCAGGATAGCGACTCTCGTTCGGGACGTCCTTCAGGCCGGGACAATCGGTCGGACGCCCCGAGGTCGACGAGGCGAGGTGCGGGTCGTGGAAGACGTGGTTTCTCCTACCGCAGGCCTCGCAGATCCAGGAGGTGATGGCTCAAACCTCTATCGCGTTCCGGTTGGCGGAAGGTTGTCGAGTTTTTCTCAAGAGTGGGCGTCGATTACGGACGACTCTTGGGTGAGAGGAGTGACTTCGGAAGGTCTAAAGATATCCTTCAAACGAAAGCCTCCATTAACTCGAAGTCCAAAGTGGACTCATCTTCCGTCAAACCCTCAGAAAAGAGACGCTCTGCTATCAGAGGTGCAGTCTCTTTTAATGAAGAACGCGGTAGAGGTCGTAGAAAACCAGGAATCGCTGGGATTCTACAGCCATCTGTTTCTGGTTCCGAAACTAGACGGCTCGTTCCGTCCAGTCATAGATTTGAGCTGGATAAACAAGCTGATCATCGCTCCGAAGTTTTATATGGAGACGATTCGATCGGTCAGAGCGAGTATTCGGGTGAACGATTATGCAACGAGCATAGATCTCAAAGATGCGTACTTTCACGTCATGGTACATCCGACATTCCGAAAGTATCTACGCTTCGCAGTCCTAGGAGTGGTGTATCAGTTCCGGGCCATGTGCTTCGGATTGAATCTAGCACCCTGGGCTTTCACTCGAGTAATGAACTCGGTAATGATTTACTTCCGAGCTCATTCGTCTGCGGTAACGTCGGCCTACCTGGACGACATTCTTCAGAGGTACGGCAACGAGTTAACGCTTCAGAACGATGTTCAGAATCTTCTTCTATTGCTCCGACGTCTCGGTTTCATAGTAAACGAGGAGAAGTCGGATCTGGTGCCGTCCAAGTCATTCACTCATCTGGGAATGAGCTTCGAGACGCACAACAATCTCGTTCGTCTGCCGTTAACCAGAGCGAAATTAGTCAGTTGTTACGCTCGCTATTGTCTAAATACAGACAAAGTCACAGCGAGAGAATTTATGAGACTGATAGGTCTGTGCGGAGCCGCTGCGGATCTCATTCCGATGGGACGGCTACGCACACGGCCTCTTCAAATTTTCTTGACTCAGAATTGGAGTGTGAAAATTCATTCGCTCGATGTAGACGTTCTCTTGTCAGATCAAGTGAAACAAGAGATTCAGACTTGGGCAAACATTCAGTGGTTAACTCAAGGAGTTCCGCTGCAGTTGCCGGATCCGAGTTTTACCATTATGACGGATGCCAGTCAAACAGGTTGGGGTGCATCATTAATCCCAACGGATTCGAGATGCCAGGGTCTTTGGGATCCGCAATTCCTGTGCAAGCACATAAACATCAAGGAAATGATGTCAATTTGGCTTGCGTTACGTCACTGGATGGACATTATTCACGATGCTCATGTCCAAATCCTATCCGACAATACGACAGTAGTGGCGTATATACGGAATCAGGGAGGCACTCATTCAGTTCCGTTGTTCAATCTAACGGAAAGAATCCTTCTGTTTGCGTTGGAACATCACGTTCTTCTTTCGGTCCGTCACATACCGGGTCGTCTGAATGTGCTAGCAGACTCCCTTTCTCGAAAGGGTCGCTTGTTGCCGTCGGAGTGGACTCTCAACAAACAAGTATTCAATCAGATTTGCTACCAATGGGAACGGCCAATGATAGACTTATTTGCGACACATCTCAACAATCAGTTGCAGACGTATGTGTCCCCGTGTCCGGATCCAAGAGCATTTGCTGTAGACGCTCTATCGATCCCTTGGGACGGAATGATAGGATATGCGTATCCTCCAGCGCCGTTAATTCAACAAGTATTGCTAAAGATAAAACAATCTCAATGCAAGATTCTGTTGGTAGCATCTCTGTCGCCACAGAGACCGTGGATAAATCTACTCAGGTGTCTGTTGTGGGACCTACCGCGGAAGCTCCCTCCACGAGAGGATCTTCTTTGGCAGGGGAAATCGCGCCAACTGCATCACAACCCGCAAGGTCTCAACCTTCACGTTTTTCCGTTGTGCGGTCCTTCTTGCATGGCAAGCACTTTACAGGACGAGCAGTGGACGCGATTTCTAACTGTAGGAGGACCTCCTCTTCGCTAAACTATGCGGCTAAGTGGAAGGTTTTCCGTCGTTGGTGTAGGGATCATTCTGTTGATATATTTGATCCCTCTATACCAGACATTGCTAACTTTCTAGTATACTTGTTTGACGAAATCAAACTGCAACCGGTTACTATAAAGGGTTATAGATCTATGTTATCTGATACCTATGCACATCATGATAGTTTACAAATTGGATCTAATGTCTCTTTATCGAAATTGGTTAGAAACTTTTCGATAAATAGACCCAGAACTCTTAGATTAATTCCTAAGTGGAATTTAGCTTGGGTTCTCCTTAAATTCAAGGAAAAGCCATTTGAACCTCTTGGGACAGTAGATTTCAAATTCTTATCTTATAAGACAGCTTTTCTCTTAGCTTTCTCTTCTGCCAGAAGAGTCAGTGAGCTTCATGCACTATCGGTGGATGATTCTCATTATCGTAGTGTTGGGAACACTATCACCTTCACTACTAACGTCGGTTTTTTAGCTAAGAATCAGGCTCCTAATAAATATCCGGAACCTATTGTTATTAAGGCTCTTCCGTCTTCAGACGGGCGTAGGCCTTTACTCTGTCCTGTTAGAGCACTACGTATCTATAAACAGAGATCTCAGTTCATCAGAAAGGGACGGAAACGTTTCTTTCTGTCTTTGATGCCTAATAGAAAGGACATTTCAGTCCATTCTATTGCTAGATGGATTCAGTTAACTATCCGTACTGCGTATGAAGATTTATCTTCTTCTCAGCAGTCTGTGCTTAAGATTTCTGCTCATGAAGTAAGAGCTCTTTCTACTTCCTGGGCTTATGCTAATAGTGTTGCTATTACAGATTTAATGAAGGCTGCTTATTGGTCTCAGCCATCCACATTTACTAATTTTTATCTCAGAAATATTGAGTCCATTTCTGGAGACCTGCATTGTTTAGGTCCGTTATCTGTTGCTCAGAATGTCGTCCACTAAACGGTTGCAACTATAGTTATGCAGGCTTTCTGTTCCGGCAGTGACTCCGTCCGGCTGCCCTCTTCGCTCTGGGCTATTTGACCCAGGGCAAGGGGAAGGGGGGGGGCGGGTGTTCCCTTAGGTCACCTGCTTTATAGTGAAAAGCAAGGGAATGCCTCCTCCAAGACAGTATTTCTGAGTCGCTTCCGGGATGGTTTTAAAGTGTAATATTAATGTTTAATTTCATTCATGTCTTACTTTTAAAGTGTAGCTCGGTGTGAAGCATTTGTATATGTCAAGTGTCAAACGGGCTTTAATATACAATACTCGGACACTTTTAAATGATTATAAAGAGTCTCAATTCTCTGGACTACTTTATTTATTGGCTTGTTTTAATAATAATTAGTATAAAGGTTATACTGGATATTAATAGAGAACATGAATGTTATTGTGCTCAATTATTAAGGGTAGTGTATCTTTCTAATTTAAATATTAAATAAGAAAGATACATGTAAAGCCTAATACTCCTTTTCTCCTTAAGGGGTTATCTCTTTATTTTATAATTGAGCTTATTGGATTTTCCTCTATGTCCTAGGCCCTCCAGCCTGTTTACTATTCAGCTAAGTCTGGGTCATTGGTACAGTATAAAAATGTTAAAAAATTTATAGTAATTTATATATTTTTTATACTTACCAATGACCCAGACGGGGATGGCCCTCCCGGAGTTGGGAACTCTTGCCTCCCCGCTGAGTACATAGCGCTGACCAGGCACTGCCAGTAAGAATGATATTTGGCGCCAATTTCGGGACGACTGCGTCACTGCGCATGCGCAGTAGAGTCGTACTATGGAGGTCCTTTAGGACATTATTTCTTTTTGTTTTGGATGCAAATTTTGGGGATTGGGGGGCAAAATTTGTGTTTGGCCCTGGTTTTTGTGGAGTTAGCACCAGCTAAGTCTGGGTCATTGGTAAGTATAAAAAATATATAAATTACTATAAATTTTTTAACTTTTTGACCCCATGAAATTGGGATCCCACCATCCCAACCCCTGACTTAAAGGTAAAGAAAATGATGTAAAATGGGCATCACTGGCATCGGGGATGACATTTTAATTCCAAAAATGAGTGTGCACAATTTCAAGAAAAAGTTTCATAGCTGTATAATTTGTAGATACAGAGATAATGGAATCACAAAAGTAGTGTTTTTAATGAAATATGTTAAAAATAGCCTGAACTTTGAAGTGACATAAAAAAATGGCAATCAATCGAAAAACAAAAACAGCTACCTCCTAATTATTTTTTAGCTCTACAACTTATTAAAATTTTATGAAAATCGGTAGTGTTCAATCGATAATCGGAACCAGCCACCACAATCAAACGATTGTGGGTAATTGGATGACAACGGCAATGGCTCCTGGTACATCAGTTCAACTGATTTTTGCCAAGCATTTTGTGATGATTCATAAACCACATTTTATTATCTTCTGCAAGGGGGCGCGGTGGTATCGTGGTAACCAGTTCTCGTCAGATCACCGAAGTTAAACTACGTCGAGCTCAGTTGGTAGTTGGATGGGTGACCATTTCAGCGACCGATTCGCACTCCCACGTTGTGTCCTCGGGCAAGGCACTTAACCCCAATTGCCTATATGGGGACACAATGACGCTGTGTACTAAGGCGTTCTGCACGCCGATGGTATGCATGTCTTCAACCAATTTAACCTGCCTGTGACGCAATGCAGAAGTCAGAGTTATGATGTTGGAGAGCTGACAGCAGCTCATCGTTGCTCGGTGGTTCTCTCCGGATACTCTGACTTCCTCCACCCATAAAACTGTTACAGTCATGATTAGCCATTGTGCATAAATATATGACCTTAAACACCAATAAATAAATAAATAAATTATCATCTGCAATTGTTCAATTGTTAATGTAAAATGATGTCAGTGATACCATACAATAAAGATGAAAAACCACCACAATGTGTATTCTTAATCTCTAGATGCCCCTTTATGGGATATACAAGTTAAACGACATGTAAAGCTTACAATTGAGCATGCTTGCGGCAATCGCCAGTTCATACTGGAAAAGTGAAGGTTGCACTCTATTGACTCAAGTCGCAGTAAAATTACCAGTTGCGTGCACTTGGGTGGTAAACCTGGCTATGAGAGCCATGTTTACTACCCAAGTGTGTGCGACTGGTAATTTTACTGGACCTTAGTCAATGGAGTTTAACTCTGTGAAATATGTTCAATTTAATATTGTTCTTTCGAGACTCGACTTATCTGGTAGTGAACGGACTGTAAAATACACTCAATTTAATGCAGTTCTTTGAGACCCTCAACTTGTCCAGTATTGCACAGTATTACAATCGGAATTGCCCGATTGTGAGCTCAAATAACCAGTAAATCAGCCACAACCATTGATAACTTCACAGGTCAGTACCACTTTTTTAGATATGGCTTTTGATGGAGATGAAACCTCAAAGAGGGAGGCCTAGATGCACCTTTATGGGATATACAAGTTAAACGACATGTAAAGCTTACAATTGAGCGTACTTGCGGCAATCGCCAGTTCATACTGGAAAAGTGAAGATTGCACTCCATTGACTCAGGTCGCAGTAAAATTACCAGTTGCGGGCGCTTGGGTGGTAAACTTGACTCTGAGAGCCATGTTTACTACCCAAGTGTGCGCGACTGGTAATTTTACTGGATCTGAGTCAATGGAGTTTAACACTGTGAAATATGTTCAATTTAATGTAGTTCTTTCGAGACTCAACTTATCTGGTAGTGAACAGACTGTAAATACTGTAAAATACATTCAATTTACATGCAGTTCTTTGAGACCCTCAACTTGTCTAGTAGTGCACAGTATTACAATCGGAATCGCCCGATTGTGAGCTCAGATAACCAGTAAATCAGCCACAACCATTGATAACTTCACAGGTCATTACCACTTTTTAGATATGGCTTTTGATGGAGATGAAACCTCAAAGAGGGAGGCCTGATATTGAAAGATAGTGAAAAAACGTTAAAAGTGACATTGTGACATTGCTTTGGATAAAGGTCAGATGTCAGAAATGGAAAGCCTAAGCCTAAGAAGGCACCATTAACAAGTGTTTAAAAGTTGGTCACTATAGCTTTAAATGTGGCTGTAGTGTGCTGAACAAAAAGGAAGAAAAAAGGCCAACTATCCCAATGAGTCATTTCATTGGATGACTTAATATAATCTGAATGATAGTTTTTTGTGAACAACTTGATTGGATATTGCCATCTCAGTAGGTGAAGAACTGATTGCTTATTTTTTCTTGGCACCATTCTGTTTGATATACATTTAACCTATATTCAAAGCTGAATGAAAATATATACCACTCAAAGTTTGCTAAGCACCAAATATTTGGCACATCATTGTGAAATTTGCTTGTGCGATATTTTTGGTGGATATGATTGAGGAATGTATTGAGATGGTTCCCATTGTTTACATTAGCTCTCTTGACAGGTAGATTTTTCGTGACAGTCATGGAAAGCATGTACCCCTTGTTTTTCATGATGTTTTCATGTACTGTCTACATGTACATGACATGTGTAGGGTATTTAATCATCATTTCAACACAAACCTTTGTGATTTAATGATTGAATATGGCAAATGCAAATGTAAGAAGACATTTGTCTGAAGTAGAAATGTGGCGGGCTGTAGGGATGGTGGAGCAAAGGCTACCCATCATCAGTATGGCACACCAGTAAGACGGCATGGTGGTGGCTGAGACAGGGCAACATCTGCAGCTGAAGACCGGTTTTTGATCATTCAGGCCCATAGGAACTGCTTTGCCACAGCAACCCAGCTTCGCAGTGACCTTCAGAATGCTTCCGGGGTAAATGTTTCGATGCAGACTATTGCACGAAGCTGGTCTCCGATTGCGAAGACCATGTATTTGAATCCCGCTGTCACAGAACCACCGCCAGGCATGATATGAATGGGCCATGGACCACGTTGGATGGACCAGAGAAGATTGGCGACCTGTCCTTTTTACAGATGAGTCAAGGTACTGCCTTGACCACACAGATAGGTGTTCTAGGGTATGGAGAAGACCAGGAGACCGATTCCATGCTGCCAACATTGCTGAGCATGACTGCTATGGTGGAGGGTCAATCATGGTCAGGGGCGGCATCAGCAGGCATCAGAACTCTGTGTCTTTGAACGTGGTACATTTACTACACAGCGGTATATTGATGAGATCCTGATGTCCACATCAGATTGTATGCAGGTGCAGTGGGAGATAGATTCATTCTGATGGACGATAATGCCAGTCCTCATGTTGCCCATGCTGTCGGTGATTACTGACAGAGGGAGGGGATTGAGCATATGGAGTGGCCAGCAAGATCCCCTGACCTCAATCCAATCGAACATGTCTGGAATGAGTTGCAGCTTGCAATTTCAGTCTGTCCAGACCAGCCAAGAAGTGTCCAGGAGTTTGGTGCCATGCTGGTCCAAGAATGGAACAAAATCCCACAAAGGACCCACCAGGACCCTGATTGGGAGCATGAGAAGGCGTTGTCAAGCTGTAATTAACAGTAATGGGTCTCATACTCGATTTTGAACCCATACCAATTCGCTCTGTCAACTTTTTGTCAAATTGAAAAATTTCCTCTTTTACCAATAATATCCATTTTCCATGGTAATCGTAATCAAAAGCCAAAAAATAATGTCAAACACAAATAAAATCTTAATTTCTGTACTTAAATCATGTAAGATAGAATTAAATAAAAAATATATATAGTTTTCACCATAATATTTCAACTATAACATAGAACAGGTAGTTGGATATACTTGGTGCTTAGCAAACTTTGAGTAGTATATGTAGAAGAGCTACTCAATTTTTGATCAAGTTTATTGAATGTTTGCTTATTGGTGTTTAAGGTAACTTTCAGTAAGTAAGTTTAGTACCAGGGCAAACTTTCTTAAACTTCATTTGACTGTTTTGCTATAAATAGGAACAGTTTAAAAAATGTAAATAGGACAAAGTAGATTAACTCTTTGAACCCAAGTGGACTTTTTTCCAGCCAGGAACATGACACGTCATAGCGTCATTATATAGGGTGGCTGTACAGTAAATGTGTGGGCTAGACCAATCAGTATTTTCAACATGCAGCCCCCGAGACTGCACACTGAAAATATTGATTGGTCTACCCCAAATAATGAATATGGACTCTTCTAATTGCTGTCATTGAACTGGCATGGAAGATACCACTACAGTTCGAAGGGTTAAAATAAATACCAATATCTTCCACAACTAGGCCAAATTTGATAATTTATGAAAAATGTCATTAATTAATACAGTTATTTAATATATAAAAGTGTATGTCTTTCAGAGGTCGAGAGAAACTAGAGGGAGAACAGATGGCTGTTAGAACAGCAGAGAAGTTACTAAAGGTACTGTAGAAAATGATCCTTTACCTTACTTTCAACTTGACTGATAGAGTGTTAAATTATAAATTATTTTTCGAAGGTGATTTGTAACATGAGTATTTTTCCAACTGTACTCAATGGCCCAGACTTAGCTGGTGCTAACTCCAAAATATCGAGGGCCAAACACAAATTTTGCCTCCCAATCCCCCAAATTTGTATGCAAAACCGAAAATTAGAAGTCCTATCTGGCCCTCCATACATTTACTCTCTGCGCATGCGCAGACGCCAGGAAGTGACCGGAATTGGCACAAACATCATTCTTTGTTTGGCCCTCAGTTAGTCAACAACAAACTGACTTCTGTGCTTTTAAATCTCAGTTTTAATGATGATAGACACAAATCAATGGTTAATTTGATGGATCCAAGGACACAACTGGATGAAGGATGGAAGAAACGGTGTTTTGAAATGTTCAGGACTGTAACTTTGTAATATAATGAAAGTGTCAATGACACTGTAGCTTAACTTGTCTGAGTGTTGTGTTTGATGAAAAGGATAATGTTCAATGTTTATGAAAGGATTATGAAATAAGACAAGAATTGTAATAATTGGGAATATGTTAATTTCTGTTCCCTGTATGCTATGTTTTTAATAAAAATAATATGAGGTGTACACAGTACTAAAGAGCTGAGTGGTGGGTTAATATGACCTCACAGTTAATGTATGTGGCCCTCACAGTTAACGTATGTCAATGAAAGTTACCAAGTTACAGTGAAATTATTCCAAAATGAGTCATCCTATCAAGTTACATTGAAATCCCTTCATAAATATGGCCTGTAGACTGTGCTAAAGGTTTTCGGGGTTCAGGCCTTTGTAGCCATGATGGTAGACCGATTGCAACTAAAAGGGAACATCCTCATCTCGACATTGTCATTCTACTAAGTTACAATGAAATCCCTTCACAAATACGACCTGTAGTCTGTACTAAAGTTCTTCGGGTTTTGTGGCGTTGTCATCTGGGCATAATCTGGAGTGATCCTACAAAGTTACAATGAAACCCCTTCATATATATGACCTGTAGACTGTGCTCAAGGTTTTTGTGCTTCGGGCCCCTGAAGCCATCACAGTTAACCAAACAGGACCAAAAGGGGATGTCATCATCTAGGCATTATATGGAGTCAACCTAACAAGTTACAATGAAATCCTTCCATAAATACAACCTTTTGACGATGCTAAAGGTTTTGGGGTTTTGGGCCTGGGCAGCCATCAAGGCTGAATGATCGTGGCCAAAAGGGGACGTTCTCATCTAGACATTATTTGGAGGCATTCTACCAAGTTACAATGAAATCCCTTGATAAATATGACCTCTAGACCGTGCTGAAGGTTTTCGGGCTTTGGGCCCCTGTAGCCATCACAGTTGCCCAATTGCGTCCAAAAGGAGACGTTTTCATCTAGACATTATATGAAGTCAACTTACCAAGTTACAATGAAATCCCTTCTTAAATATTACCTGTAGACTGTGCTATAGGTTTTCGGGCTTTGGGCTCAGGCAGCCATCATGGTTGAATGAACACAACCAAAAGGGGACATTCTCATCTGGGCATCATCTGGAGTGATCCTACGAAGTTACAATGAAATCCCTTCATAAATATGACCTGTAGACTGTGCTCAAGGTTTTCGGGCCCCTGTAGCGGCCACAGTTGACCAATCATGACCAAAAGGGGATGTCATCATCTAGGCATTATATGGGGTCAACCTAACAAGTTATAATGAAATCCTTCCATAAATACGACTTATAGACTATGCTAAAGGTTTTTGGGCTCGGGCAGCCATCAAGGCTGAATGATCGCGACCAAAAGGGGACGTTCTCACCTACACATTATTTGGAGTCATCCTACCAAGGTACAATGAAATCCCTTCATAAATATGACCTGTAGACTGTCCTAAAGGTTTTCAGGCTTCGGGCCCCTGTAGCCATCACAGTTGCCCAATCAGGTCCAAAAAGGGCTGTTCTCATCTAGACATTGTATGAAGTCAACCTACCAAGTTACAATGAAATCCCTTTATAAATATGACCTGGAGACTGTGCTAAAGGTTTTCGGCTTCGGGCTTGGGCAGCCATCATGGTTGAATGATCGCAGCCGAAAGGGGACATTCTCATCTGGGCATCATCTGGAGCGATCCTACGAAGTTACAATGAAATCCCTTCATAAATATGACCTGTAGACTGTGCTCAAGATTTTCGGGCTTCGGGCGCCTGTAGCCATCACAGTTGGCCAATCACGACCAAAAGGGGATGTCATCATCTAGGCATTATATGGAGTCAACGTAACAAGTTACAATGAAATCCTTCCATAAATACGACCTATAGACTATGCTAAAGGTTTTTGGGCTCGGGCAGCCATCAAGGCTGAATGATCGCGACCAAAAGGGGACGTTCTCATCTAGACATTATTTGGGGTCATCCTACCAAGCTACAATGAAATCCCTTCGTAACCACAGTTATGACCTGTAGACTGTTCTAAAGGTTTTCGGGCTTCAGGCCCCTTTAGCCATCACAGTTGCCCAATTGTGTCCAAAAGGAGACATTCTCATGTAGACATTATATGAAGTCACCCTACCAAGTTACAATGAAATCCCTTCATAGACTGTAGATCCCTTCTGTAGACTGTGCTAAAGGTTTTCGGGCTCGGGCAGCCATCATGGTTGAATGATCGCAACCAAAAGGGGACATTCTCATCTGAGCATCATCTGAAGTGATCCTACAAAGTTATAATGAAATCCCTTCATAAATATGACCTGAAAACTGTGCTCAAGGTTTTTGGGCTTTGGGCACCTGTAGCCGTCACAGTTGACCAATCACATCCAAAGGGAGATGTCATTATCTAGGCATTATATGGAGTCAACCTAACAAGTTACAATGAAATCCTTCCATGACCTTTTGAATATGCTAAAGGTTTTTGGGCTCGGGCAGCCATCAAGGCTGAATGATCGCAATCAAAATGGGACGTTCTCATCTAGACATTATTTGGAGTCATCCTACCAAGTTACAATGAAATCCCTTCATAAATATGATCTGTAGACTGTGCTAAAGGTTTTCAGGCTTCGGGCCCCTGTTGCCATCACAGTTGCCCAATCATGTCCAAAAGGGGTCTTTCTCATCTAGACATTATATGAAGTCAACCTACCAAGTTACAATGAAATCCCTCCATAAATATGACCTGTAGACTGTGCTAAAGGTTTTCGGGTTTTGGGCTCGGGCAGTCTTCGCGGTTGACAGATCACGTCCAAATGGGGAAATTCTCATCAAGACATCATACGGAGTCAACCTACCAAGTTACAATGAGATCCCTCCATATTAAACATGACCTGCAGACTGTGCTAAAAGTTTTTGGGTTTCGGGTTTGGGCAGCCATCATGGTTGATAGATCATGCCCAAAAGTGGACGTTCTCATCTAGGCATTATACAGAAGCATCCTACCAAGTTACAATGAAATCCTTTCATAAATACGACCTGTAGACTGTGCTAATGGTTTTCGGGTTTGGGGCTCGGGCAGCCATACCTGTTGACTGATCACGACCAAAAGGAGACATTCTCATCTAGACCTGACCCCAAACCAGCATATGAAATTTCGTGACGATCAGACAAGAACTACGGGGTGTAGACTGTGCTAATGGAAAATGTGAACAGACTCACAGACTAACAGACTCACAGACTAACAGACTTCCGCACGCATGATAGCAATAGCTTATCTTGACCTTGTCAAGTTAAGCTAAAAGTTAGTTCATGGGCCTGACGTCATCATTATTGATAATGATTTTTCTGCTGTTTGTTAAGTATACCTTTCCTACCCTCCCTTGCACCCCCCCCTCCCCCCCCCTCCCCCCCCCCCCCTCCCCCCCCCTCCCCCCCCCTCCCCCCCATTTAAACTTCCAAGCTTTTTGGCTTGTTTTATTGAAATTTTTTTTATAAAATTTCTTGGGAGTTTAACGTATTACACATAATGTTTATTCTGTATATCTTCATGGTTACGTCCTCACCTTTGGGGTGTTTAGGCATTTTGGTTATACATCATACATCAGACGTATCGTTTTTTCTTCTGATGAAGATCTTGCTTTACATCGGATAGTTCAAAAATCTGTTACTGACTTTGGGCCGTGTTGCCTGGGGTCTCGTTTTCGGTTTTCATTCTGACGATGTTCAAATTGACAAATCTCTTTTTATATATGTAGTTTCCTATTTATTATATGGTAGGACTGTTGTAAGATACATTAAATATTCCGGTAGTGTGGCAATTAATTTTTTTGGATAGAAAAATAATTTTTGTCCACATTTGGGCTCTATCGGGATACATTTGGGCACATCGTTCCCTTTGGGAACTTGGGCTCTTGTCAAAATTTTTCAAAAATTTTTTTTGTGTAAATTATTTTTCTATTTATATTTTGAATGTTATTTGTTATGTATCTTTTTATAATATTGAATGTGGAGTTGGTGGGAGTATGATCGACTTTATTTTGCTTCATTATGAAACCATATTGCTCAATAAGCAAGGCAAGGAAGTCTTTCCTCTGATTTACATGTTGGTTGCCTTGCTTGTAGTCGATGTACTCCCACTAATTCTTGCTCAACATGTGTCGCATGGGATGACAAATGTTGGAGACGGGTGTCACTGTACGTTATTAGCGAGAGGCCACCGCCGGTCCTCTCGCGGTGAGAGGCCACCACCGGTCCTCTCGCCAAAAAGTTGCTCTAGTTTTTAGCTCACCTAACCAAAAGTCAGGGTGAGCTATTCTGATCACTTTTCGTCCGTCGTCCATCGTGTGTCGTGAAGGTGGTGTTTGGGCCTTTTTCTCCCAAACCACTGGCCGCATATTAATGAAATTTCATGTGAGTAGGGGTTATATAAGGACATTTTGATTTTTTGTCAAATTAGGTTTCGGCTCATATTGAGCAGAGGGATGGGGCAAATATGCTCCAATTCTTAAAAAATCTTCTTCTCAAGAACCAGCAATAGCAGAGACTTGATATTTGGTATGCAGCTTTTTTTTGAGGTGTAGACTCAAGTTTGTTCAAGAGAAGTTTGTCGGGCATTATTTGCCTTCGTTATGGGAGGGGCAAAAATTTTGGCCACGCCTAAAATTTCTATTTTCAGAACCGTCAGGTCGATTTGAACCAAATTTGATATGAGATGATAATGGGTCATAAGTAGTTGATTGATGCAAAAAAAAAATGTTCTCATTGCCCCTTGGGAACCTTGGGAGCTAAAAATAGGAAAAACCTTAAAACTGCCATATCTCCAAAACTACATGGCACAGAGAATTCTTATTTTGTATAAAGCTTACTTTTATCCAGTAGAATAGAATGGTTAAAAAAAATCCCTATTGGTTTGATCACAAGGTACTTTTTTCAGGACTTTGAAAAATTGCTGAGTCAGCACTTTTTAACACTGTAGGCAATGGGAAAAAGATTAAAAAATCTTCTCCAGATCCAGCAGGCAGAATCTTTTGATATTTGGTATGCAACATTGTAGGGTGGATCTGATTCAAGTTTGTTCAAATCGGCCCCCTGGGTTCATATTTGGGCTTAGTATAGGAGCCCGATTTCGAACTTAGTGCATTTCAGGCAATTTTCTTTAAAAATCTTCTTCTCCAGAGCCAGCAGGCAGAATCTTTTGATATTTGGTATGCAACATTGTGGGGTGGATCTGATTCAAGTTTGTTCAAATCGGCCCCCTGGATTCATATTTGGGCTCACTATAGAAGCCCGAATTCGAACTTAGTGCATTTCAGGCCAATTTCTTAAAAAATCTTCTCCAAATCCAGCAGGCAGAATCTTTTGATATTTGGCATGCAACATTGTGGGGTGGATCTGATTCCAGTTTGTTCAAATCGGCCCCCTGGGTTTATATTTGGGCTCAGTATAGAAGCTCGAATTCGAACTTAGTGCATTTCAGGCAAATTTCTTAAAAAATCTTCTTCTCCAAATCCAGCAGGCAGAATCTTTTGATATTTGGTATGCAACATTGTGGGGTGGATCTGATTCAAGTTTGTTTAACTCGGCCCCCTGGATTCATGTTTGGGCTCACTATAGAAGCCCAAATTCGAACTTAGTGCATTTCAGGCAAATTTCTTAAAAAATCTTCTTCTCCAGATCCAGCAGGCAGAATCTTTTGATATTTGGTATGCAACATTGTGGGGCGGATCTGATTCAAGTTTGTTCAAATCAGCCCCCTGGGTTTATATTTGGGTTGAGTATAGAAGCTCGAATTTGAACTTAGTGCATTTCAGGCAAATTTCTTAAAAAATCTTCTTCTCCAGATCCAGCAGGCAGAATATTTTGATATTTGGTTTGCAACATTGTGGGGTGGATCTGATTCAAGTTTGTTCAAATCGGCCCCCTGAATTCATATTTGGGCTCACAATAGAAGCCCGAATTTGAACTTGGTGCATTTCAGGCAAATTTCTTAAAAAATCTTCTTCTCCAGATCCAGCAGGCAGAATCTTTTGATATTTGGTATGCAACATTGTGGGGTGGATCTGATTCAAGTTTGTTCAAATCGGCCCCCTGGGTTTATATTTGGGCTCAGTATAGAAGCTTGAATTCGAATTAGTGCATTTCAGGCAAATTTCTTAAAAAATCTTCTTCTCCAGATCCAGCAGGCAGAATCTTTTGATATTTGGTTTGCAATATTGTGGGGTGGATCTGATTCAAGTTTGTTTAAATCGGCCCCCTGGATTCATATTTGGGCTCACTATAGAAGCCCGAATTCGAACTTAGTGCATTTCAGGCAAATTTCTTAAAAAATCTTCTCCTCCAGATCCAGCAGGCAGAATCTTTTGATATTTGGTATGCAACATTGTGGGGTGGATCTGATTCAAGTTTGTTCAAATCGGCCCCCTGTGTTTATATTTGGGCTCAGTATAGAAGCTCGAATTCGAATTAGTGCATGTCAGGCAAATTTCTTAAAAAATCTTCTTCTCCAGATCCAGCAGGCAGAATCTTTTGATATTTGGTTTGCAACATTGTGGGGTGGATCTGATTCAAGTTTGTTTAAATCGGCCCCCTGGATTCATATTTGGGCTCACTATAGAAGCCCGAATTCGAACTTAGTGCATTTCAGGCAAATTTCTTAAAAAATCTTCTTCTCCAGATCCAGCAGGCAGAATCTTTTGATATTTGGTTTGCAACATTGTGGGGTGGATCTGATTCAAGTTTGTTTAAATCGGCCCCCTGGATTCATATTTGGGCTCACTATAGAAGCCCGAATTCGAACTTAGTGCATTTCAGGCAAATTTCTTAAAAAATCTTCTTCTCCAGATCCAGCAGGCAGAATCTTTTGATATTTGGTATGCAACATTGTGGGGTGGATCTGATTCAAGTTTGTTCAAATCGGCCCCCTGTGTTTATATTTGGGCTCAGTATAGAAGCTCGAATTCGAATTAGTGCATGTCAGGCAAATTTCTTAAAAAATCTTCTTCTCCAGATCCAGCAGGCAGAATATTTTGATATTTGGTTTGCAACATTGTGGGGTGGATTTGATTCAAGTTTGTTTAAATCGCCCCCCTGGGTTCATATTTGGGCTCACTATAGAAGCCCGAATTCGAACTTAGTGCATTTCAGGCAAATTTCTTAAAAAATCTTCTTCTCCAGATCCAGCAGGCAGAATCTTTTGATATTTGGTATGCAACATTGTGGGGTGGATCTGATTCAAGTTTGTTCAAATCGGCCCCCTGGATTCATGTTTGGGCTCACTATAGAAGCCCAAATTCGAACTTAGTGCATTTCAGGCAAATTTCTTAAAAAATCTTCTTCTCCAGATCCAGCAGGCAGAATCTTTTGATATTTGGTATGCTACATTGTGGGGTGGATCTGATTCAAGTTTGTTCAAATCAGCCCCCTGGGTTTATATTTGGGTTGAGTATAGAAGCTCGAATTTGAACTTAGTGCATTTCAGGCAAATTTCTTAAAAAATCTTCTTCTCCAGATCCAGCAGGCAGAATATTTTGATATTTGGTATGCAACATTGTGGGGTGGATCTGATTCAAGTTTGTTTAAAACGGCCCCCTGGATTCATGTTTGGGCTCACTATAGAAGCCCGAATTCGAACTCAGTGCATTTCAGGCAAATTTCTTAAAAAATCTTCTTCTCCAGATCCAGCAGGCAGAATCTTTTGATATTTGGTATGCAACATTGTGGGGCAGATCTGATTCAAGTTTGTTCAAATCAGCCCCCTGGGTTTATATTTGGGCTCAGTATAGAAGCTCGAATTTGAACTTAGTGCATTTCAGGCAAATTTCTTAAAAAATCTTCTTCTCCAGATCCAGCAGGCATAATATTTTAATATTTGGTTTGCAACATTGTGGGGTGGATCTGATTCAAGTTTGTTCAAAACGGCCCCCTGGATTCATATTTGGGCTCACAATAGAAGCCCGAATTTGAACTTGGTGCATTTCAGGCAAATTTCTTAAAAAATCTTCTTCTCCAGATCCAGCAGGCAGAATCTTTTGATATTTGGTATGCAACATTGTGGGGTGGATCTGATTCAAGTTTGTTCAAATTGGCCCCCTGGGTTTATATTTGGGCTCAGTATAGAAGCTCGAATTCGAATTAGTGCATTTCAGGCAAATTTCTTAAAAAATCTTCTTCTCCAGATCCAGCAGGCAGAATCTTTTGATATTTGGTATGCAACATTGAGGGGTGGATCTGATTCAAGTTTGTTCAAATCGGCCCCCTGGATTCATATTTGGGTTCAGTATAGAAGCCCGAATTCGAACTTAGTGCATTTCAGGCAAATTTCTTAAAAAATCTTCTTCTCCAGATCCAGCAGGCAGTATCTTTTGATATTTGGTATGCACATTGTGGGGTGGTCCTGATTCAAGTTTGTTCAAATCGGCCCCCTGGGTTTATATTTGGGCTCAGTATAGAAGCTCGAATTTGAACTTAGTGCATTTCAGGCAAATTTCTTAAAAAATCTTCTTCTCCAGATCCAGCAGGCAGAATATTTTGATATTTGGTTTGCAACATTGTGGGGTGGATCTGATTCAAGTTTGTTCAAATCGGCCCCCTGGATTCATATTTGGGCTCACAATAGAAGCCCGAATTTGAACTTAGTGCATTTCAGGCCAATTTCTTAAAAAATCTTCTTCTCCAGATCCAGCAGGCAGAATCTTTTGATATTTGGTATGCAACATTGAGGGGTGGATCTGATTCAAGTTTGTTCAAATCGGCCCCCTGGATTCATATTTGGGCTCACTATAGAAGCTCGAATTCGAACTTAGTGCATTTCAGGCAAATTTCTTAAAAAATCTTCTTCTCCAGATCCAGCAGGCAGATTCTTTTGATATTTGGTATACAACATTGTGGGGTAGATCTGATTCAAGTTTGTTCAAATTGGCCCCCTGGATTCATATTTGGGCTCACTATAGAAGCCCGAATTCGAACTTAGTGCATTTCCGGTAAATTTCTTAAAAAATCTTCTTCTTCAGATTCAGCAGGCAGAATCTTTTGATATTTGGTATGCAACATTGTGGGTGGATCTGATTCAAGTTTGTTCAAATCAGCTCCCTAGATTCATATTTGGGCTCACTATAGAAGCTCGAATTCGAACTTAGTGCATTTCAGGCAAATTTCTTTGAAAATCTTCTTCTCAAGATCCAGCAGGCAGAATCTTTTGATATTCGGTATGCACCATGCTTAGGGGGGTGAGATTCAAGTTTGTTCAAGCCAAATCTCTAGATCCATATTTGGACTCACTGTAGGAGCTTGAATTGTAACTTAGTTCAAACTGAGGAATTTTCTTTAAAAATCTTCTTCAGATCCAGCTGTCGGAATGTTTTGATATTTGGTGTGCAGCATCCTTAGGGGGGTGAGGTTCAAGTTTGTTAAAGCCAAGCCAAGTCCCTGTGGGAGCCCGAATTATAACTGAGTCCAATATGAGGAATATTCTTTAAAAATCTTCTTTTTCTTTAGATCCACTGGTCAGAATCTTTGGATATTTGGTATAAGCTTTTCTTAGGAGGAGCAGATACAACTTGTTGAAATCAATTCTCTGGGTTGATATTTAGGCTACCATGTCAGGTGAGCGCCCTCAGGCCCCTTGGGGCCTCTTGTTTTAGTTTCTATTTACAGAGGAACAAGAACATGGTAATGTTTAAGTGACGTTGTCAGAGAGTGTGCTTCCGTCATCGCATTTAGATTGTCAATCAGAGCTAGTGGCTAAAGTGCTCATGAATATTAGATGGCAATAAACCACAGCATGGTTTCACCTCCCTGTCACCAACTTGCTCGACCGGTGAAGCAGTTACACCATCCGTGGGTACTGTGATGCCAGGTGTGTCCATTGCAGTCAAGGAGAGTAGAAAGGGTAGAGCGAGCACAATAAAATAGGCTCACCCTGCATCGACAGAGAGGAAGAAGCCATGAAGTTCAGCGGGAAGCTCAGCGAGGTCTGAAGGACCGCGAGCGAGAGAGCCCCCTCTCTTTCATAACAACATCTGGGGTCAGATGTTGTGGTTCGGAACTTGCGTCAGTTGGAGCATACATCCATGCCTCCCGTCCGGGATGCTCTGTTCAGTTCACAGTCGGGGTCAGCTATAGTTACGGCTTCTTCTTCGGCATCTACGAAGCACACATGACCGCACCTTGGCTATGTGACTTCTGATATCCAGCCTGTATCACCGAAAAGGTCCACTCTTCATCAAAGAAGTCACACCATACTGTAGCCAAGGAGACGAGGCCTCATTCATTGAGACGTCTGCAGAAAAGAGCCATCTCAGACACACTGTCCCAGGATCAGTCGGCGGCCAAGCAACAGAAGACCACTGCTCCTCAGGCCTCCATAACGGACTTGCTGTTGCAGATTGCGCAGCTCATCACAGCATCCCAGCAAGTGCAGAAGCAGCCGACGGCAGTCTCAGAACCTGAGCTGTTAGATGGTGCTGGGTCGGTCCAGTCATCTGCGCGTTCAGATGCTGATGACCGTGAGTATAATCTGATTCAGTCGGATGGTGAAAGGGATTTGAAGGAGAATTACCCTTCCCTTTCGGAACAACACAGGGTGGCGATGGATCTAATGCATCAATACTTCCCTGAGTTCGTTCCTGAGAATCAGAATGCTGCGACCGCTCGAAAGTTGCACTATTCAGTAGCCAAGAGACGAGGCCTCATATATCAGAATGTCCAGAGAAAAGAGCCATCTTGGACACACTGTCCCGGGAGCAGCCAGCGGCCAGAATAGAAGACCACTGCTCCTCAGGCCTCCGTAACGGATTTGCTGTCACAGATTGCGCAGCTCATCACAGCATCCCAGCAAGTGCAGAAGCAGCTGATGGCAGTCTCAGAACCTGAGCTGTCGGATGGTGCTGGGTCGGTCCAGTCATCTGCGCGTTCAGATGCCGCTGACCGTGATTTTCAACTGATTCAGACGAATGATGAAAGGGATATGGAGGGGGATTACCCTTCCCTTTTGGAACAACACATGGATGCGATGGATTTAATTCATTAACACTACCCTGAATTTGTTCCAGCGAATCAGAATGCTGTGACTACTTGCAAGAAACCACTAGCGTTGTTGGGCGCTGACAGCATCCGGAAAAAGAGGAGGTCATGTCTAGACAGGCCTTTTAGACGACGCCATATTCAACTTTCCAGTGGGAAGAAGTAAGGCAGTTTCTTGTCATCATCTTCCGTAATTTTACCGATTATTCGGTAACTGACTGTATTCGCCTCTTAACATATTGGCGTGGGGTGGGGGGTTGACGAAAATCTTATATCGAACTAACCACCCCCCACCCCTCTCCTCGTCCGAATTACTTGAATCGCGTATGACCGGTGAAGTAATACTTAAGCTTGGAACTGCGAAAAATTCCTTTTTTCGACAATAGGTAAAAGGAAACCTCACGGTACATTCCCGAAATAATGCTCCTGCTCCTATTCTCAATAAAAGAGCAATAACAGCGAATAGAAGCTTATCATAACAAAATAACTGGTCAAATAACCAAGCATGACCAGTTTTTTGACCTGGTGCAACTCGTAAAGCTCTCGCTCTAGTCATCTAGAATGGTATAAAACCGTAGGGCTCCATCACGGCTGACCAACTCCATATTGTCACTTCAGGACGGAGAGGAACATGATGAACATGGCACTATTGCAAGGAATACACCCAACGATATAGCATTGCCATATCCCTTGAAATCAAGACAGTATGCCAGGGCCCTAAAGAATACACCATACAGACATAATATCCATAATCCTCTGAGTGGAATCATAATCCACAATGATAGACTGGACATAAAATGAAGCGGGTGATGAAAAACTAAGTTCTGGCATCTGATCATAAAAACTTAGATGAACTCCTTGTGCCTCATTCTGATTATTTGCAGGAAACATATTCCTGAAAAAAGGAAACCAACGACAGGCCCAGAAAGAACACTCATAATTTCTCACTAGGCTAATATGGCATCATCAATAGGGCTAAATGCCTCAGACAACTAACACAAAAAACACCGTTAAAGAAACAACAACCTTTTTCCTTATGCCGGTACCTTGTCCAAGAGGACATTGGCCCCAGCCAAGCTGATGCAGCTAAAGGTCTTCCTATCCATGAAGACAATTATCTGGGTGTAAACTGCGGTCATGGAAGCTCACTAAATAGAGACTTAGAACGCTAGCCGCTAATGATGGAGAAAAAACACCGCTCATAATTCTCACTAGGCTACTATGGTGTCAACAATAAGACTAATGTCTGTGACACCTAAGAATACAACACCGAGAAGGAAAAAACAAACTCTTTCCTTCCAGCGGTCCTATTACCAAAAAGATGGCAGTCTCAGCCTAGCTAACACAGCTGAGAAGTCTTCATCCCCGTGAAGATAGATATATCGGTGTAACCTGCGACCTTTGAAAGCTCACCTAGCAAACACAGACTTTGTTCAGAAGGAACAAGATCTGGAAGAATTGATGAATAAAATTCATAGTCTTCATGTGTTGCTCTGCGAGGGATGGAGAATCATCCTCCATAGCCCTCACACCATCTGAGTATTCCATCTGAGAATCATGGTCAACTCCATCCGAATGAACAGATGAATAGACCGACCCAGCACCTTCCGACAGCTCACTACCTGAGGCTGTTCACAGCTGAACCTGAGACTACTGGGATGCTGCAATAAGGTCTGTGAATGAGGCTTGCGGGGCAGCGGTTTTCTGCTTCATCATCATATCCTGCTTTTGGGACAGAAATCTGACCCCAGATCTTTCGACGCATACATCATATGTATATGCCTCAAACTAGTTGCAAGTTAATCCAACTTTGGTGGTGAAGACTGGGAACGCCTCCGTGGAACAGCTTGAGCATGAAAAGTCGGATAGCTAATCTGCAGTCTAACATGCTTCATCGGTGAAGCAGAGGAAGAAACCATAGCTGCAAATGGCCTCAGCTGCATTGTGGAAGGACCATCCCGGACTGTAAGCGTGAATGGATGCCCCAACTCACTAAAGTTTCTTGAAACAGAAACAGTTGACCCCGACTGCTGACGGAACGGAGAGGGTTCTCCAACTCACTATCTGACACCAGATCATGCTGACGTCCCATTAGAAACTTGCAGGCTTCTACCCCTTAGCATGCTTTTCCATGGAAGAAGAGGAAGCCATAACAGCAGCCGACCCTGGCTGAAGTGTGGAAGGAGAGTCCTGAACTGCAAGCGAGGACAGGGGCCCCGACTCACTGAAGTTTCTCGCGACGGAAATAGTCTCCCCCGACTGCTGATGGGAAGGAGAGGGTTCTCCAACTTGCAGTCTGACCTCCTTTTGTGTGCTTTTCCATGTAAGAAGAGGAAGCCATTACAGCAGCCAATCCTGGCTGCAGAGTGGAAGGATTGTCCCAAACCGTAAGCGAGGACAGGTGCTCCGACTCATTGTAGTTTCTCGCGATGGAAAAATTCTCCCCCGACTGCTGATGGGAAGGAGAGGGTTCTCCAACTCGCAATCTGACCCCAGATCTTGCCGATCGTCCCAGAGAGAAATCTTCAGGCTTCTTCCCCTTTTGTCATCGTCGCTGGGTGAGCTTTCATTTTTGAGGTGCTTGCTCTACCCACATCTACACTTCTCGACCACACCAGACTGTCCCAGCTCCCACAAGTTGGGGGAACTGCTTCACGGGTCGAGTTAGCTGCATGCAGAGGATTAAGAGAACTAACTAGAGATCCG
Source organism: Pictodentalium vernedei (assembly GCA_031216915.1). Classification (NCBI taxonomy): domain Eukaryota; kingdom Metazoa; phylum Mollusca; class Scaphopoda; order Dentaliida; family Dentaliidae; genus Pictodentalium; species Pictodentalium vernedei. The sequence continues at coordinate 143,769,243 of CM062289.1, read as the reverse complement.
ACATGGGAACTTCACTGCCCACCACACAATAGAGCCTAAGTGTGGACAAGCACTACATAATTGAAGCCAAACTATCAGAATAAGGTATAATATGTATCCTAATAGAAAAAACAATAACTGTTGTAACTAAACACTGAATTAATATGTATCCAAAACAATGTTGAACAGACAACATTGTCAAGAGGAAAAAACGGAAACTAACCAAACAAACAGGCACAACAGAGTCCTGTAGTCAGTAACCGATCAACAACCACCTGATGCAAAGCTAGATCTTCATAGAAAAAAACAACAATACATCTGGTAGAAGATGCAAGAATACAAAATGTCCTGAACAGTAAACGAACAGGACGTAAACACGGGGGATAAACGGAATACCCATTCCGTTAAACAAGTAACTCCCAAGAATTTTAATAAAAAATTCTAAATAAAAAAAGCCAAATGAGCTTGGGTGTACAACAGGAGGGTTCAGGAGAGGAAAGGGAAGTAACACTAACAGAACAACAGCGGAGTCATAGTAAAATTGACGACATTCAGACACATATCCCAAAAATGGGAAACAGGAATAATTTTATTTAAAAATTATGAAGGTACAACCCTGAACATCCAAAACCACCGTTATTCACTTTCAACATCCTGCTACACTGTTGATTCCATGAAAACCATCATTGATTTGTGTCTGGCATCTTCAAAAATGAGAATTTATTGCACAGATGTCAGTTGAGATGTTTACTGACTAGGGCCAATCAAAAGAATGATGCTATGCCCCAATTCTGGTCTCTTCCTGGTTACTGTGCATGCGCAGTACTAAAAGTATGGAGGACCAGATAGGACTTTTAAATTTAGGTTTTGTATACAAATTTTGTGGATTGGGGGGGGGGGGGGGGGGGTGCAAAATTTGTTTTTGGTCCTTGATATTATTGAGGTTGCACCAGCTAGGTCTGGGCCATTGGTTCTAGTATAAAAATATAATTTAGCACTCTACCAGTCAATATTGGTAAGGATCTTATAGAACATGCATGTTTTTAAGCCTTTAACTCTTAACTCGTTTGCAAGGTATTTTTCATCCAGTCCAGTCATGATTGCTATAAAGCAGCCATCACTAGATTTGCTGAAAAATTCAACTGAATTTAACTGAAGGAATCACTGTGAAAAAATCCATTTAATTTACAAGGGGGAAGTTTGATTAAATGTCGCTAAATTATACTTATTTCAGTGACCAGAGAAATTCTATCCTGGCAGGAAAACCCGCCAGCAGCATGCAAGGAGTTAATCCCAAAATAGGCATCTCACAGCTTTATGCATATAACACTGAATGAAGATTTAAATTTCTAGTAGTTGGGGCACGGTGGCATTGTGGTAACCGATTCTCTTCAGATCACACCGAAGTTAAGCAACGTTGTGCCCGGTTTATCCTTGGATGGGTGACCGTCTGAGCGATCAATTCAGACTCCCTGTTGTGTCCTTTAGCAAGGCACTTAACCCTGATGTCCACATGGGGGCACGATGACGGCGCATATACTAAGGCATACTGCACGTCGATGGTGAGCATGTCTTCAACCATTCTAACCCTGCCTGTGCTGCAGTGTGGAATTATGATGTTGGCGAGATGGCACCTGCTCGTCGTTGCTCGGTGGTTCTCTCTGAGTACTCCGGCTTCCTCCACCCATAAAACTGTCACCGACACGATATGACCCTTGCTGTTAAAGTGTTGTTAAACCTTAATAAATGAATAAGCTTCTAGTTTTGGTAACTAATTAGGAAAAACTCCCCATGTCTATTTACATTTAACAAATGGAAACTTTGTAACAGATATATACCAGGCCCTTTAATTTAGTGGGAATCAGATTCATGCTTCACATTTTGAGTCTTCTTTGGCCCTTGAATCATGTGCCAAAACACTATTTTAATTCTCATAAACTTCAGTGCATTTTAAAGCCTGTTATAGTAAATGGTTTCATGTTGAATGCAGTTAACGTCAAAATTTTGTTAAACCTTTCCCTAAGAGGACTAGTGGACAACCCTTGCATTAAAATTTATTGAGAAACTGCTTATTTTCATTTTTTGCCTAAAATGCATACTTTATGACATCTCACTGGAATGAGTTCTGTGAGGCTGTTCCGATGGGGATCATGAGCTAAAAATATATTTGAGGCACAATTTGAGAAGATATTACAATTTTAATGACAAATTTTGTGAATAGTGCTGGCCAGATATACTGTTATTTAGGAAAAGGGTTAACTTATGGATGTCTGGAAATTAGCCCTCTGCACACTGATGTCAAAATACTTAAATTTTAACCAAAATATTTTTTGCCCACGATGCAACTGAAGTTTAACCAATTCTGTCTTGTTTGACAGAGCTCAGTGAGCTCTGTCAAACAAGACTGAATTGGTTAAATTTCCAGTTGCATTGTGGGATAATAAGTTTTGATTTATTTATTGGTGTTTAAGATCACATACTTATGCACAATGGCTAATTGTGACCGTGACAGTTTTACGTGTGGAGGAGGCCGGAGTACCCGGAGAGAACCACCGAGCATCGATGAGCAACTGTCAGCTCCTCAACATTCTAACTCTGTTCAAGCAAGGTCACAGCAATTGAAGACATGTGCACCATCGGCATGCAGTACTCTTTAGTACACAGCGTCATCGTGCCCCAATGTAGGCAACCTGGATAAAGTGCCTTTCCCAGGGACACAATGTGGGTTGTCCCAACGGGGATCGTACTCGGGACCTCTAGCATAGAAGTCCAACAGTCACCACGCATCCTTGAAATTTTGATATTTTTATACTGTACCAATGACCCAGACATAGCTGGTGCTAACTCTAAAAATCCAGGGCCAAACACAAATTTTGCCCCCCAATCCCCAAAATTTGCATCTAAAACCAAAAGAAATCATGTCCTAAAGGACCTCCATACTTTGCCCTTACTGCGCATGCGCAGTGTCAAGGACGTTCCGAAATTGGCGCCAATTATCATTCTCTGTTTGGCCCTTCATCAGTCAACATCTCACTGATCTTTGTGCTTGTAAATCTCAGTTTAAAGGATGCCAGACACGTAATTATTGGAGAAATGGTGATTCTAAGGAGAATATAGAAGGAGGAGAGGAAAAAGGAGTGACAAAAAATAATCAGGGCTGTACTTAGAATTTTTTATGAAATTATGTTAAGTTGCCTATTTTCGAGGCATGGGCCTGTTGTTGTCATTCTTGCTATAAAGTTGCACTGCTTATTCAGTGTTTCCTCTCCCCTGGTCTTCTAGGTCCCCCCTTGCTATTCTCCCATGCTTTTGGCATATTTTTGAGAAAGATCATTTCTAAATTCTCTTGGGAGAGTTAGCTTGGTTACAGAATGAATTCTGTTATTTTCCCCATAGTTACGTTTTCACCCATGGGTGTATAAACGTTGTGTTCTGCATCTTCCATCTGATGTTCTGCAGATTCTCCCCTGGGAGTCTTTGTCTTGCATCAGATAGAGTGTAAATTTGATGACTGATTTCGGGCCAGTTTTGTCAGTGCCTGGAGTCATGTTTTCTGGTGTTTTTACGCAGTCTCTTTTGAGGGGGGCTGTTTGCCTTTGGAGTAGTTTATCTCACTATAAGATACATTATTATTATCCGTAAGTGTTGCATTAATTATTTAATATAATTTTAAAATTTTTGACCACACTTAGCCTTGGGATCCGTTGGGGCTCAACATTACTTTTCAGAAACTTGGGCTTCGCTGAAAAAATATTTTTCAAAAATTATTTTGATTTTCAATTGTTTTTTCTATATTAATGGATCATGTTATTATGTATCTTTATGTTTAGGGGTTTGTGCGAGTACTAGGACTTGTTGACTTTTCACAATGAAAGGATATTGTTCAAATTGTAATAGGAAGAAGTCTTCCTCTGACTTTCATGATCATTGTATTAATTGTAGTCAGTGTACTCGCACTAATCCCTGTTCTATATGTCAATATTGGGATGACAAACATTGGAAACGTGTGTCACGATATGTTGTTAGTGGAGAAAGGGCTATGCCGGCTCTTTCTCCGCAGGGTCACTCTACTCTATCAGTTTCTATTTCAGAGGAACAAGAACAGGGTGATGTTTCCATGTTATCTTCCGCAAGTGCGCTTCCGTCGTCACAAATGAATTCAGAGCTAGCGGCAAAAGTGCTCATGGAGATAAGACAAATGTCGTCCGCTAGCTCGCCCGGTGTAGCGTCCATTCACCGAATGGTTTGGCAGCCGGGTTCGTCTGATGCGGTCCAGGAGGAAATGTTGGGTGATGCGAGCACTGTAAACATTCAACGTGCACACCCAGTGACGGCGGATAGTAGGAGAGATCGGAGGAAGCCTTCGAGTCCGGTTCCTAGCTCGTCCAGGTCTAGCCGGGCCGCGAGCGAGAGAGGCCCCTCTCTCATACAACAACATCTGGGACCAGATGTTGTGGTACAAAATGTGTCGCAAGCGGAGCACATGTCCGTCGCTCGGGACGCTCCGTTGTATAGGCAGTCCGCGGAGACTGCTCAGGCTTCTTCCTCTCACCAGCGCACACGACCGCACCTTGGCTACGTGACCGCCAATATTTTGCCAGCTTCGCCGATCAGGGATTCTTCGGCGACCAGGTCACACCATCCGGTAGCCAGGGACATGAGGCCGGTGGACTCCGGACATTCGCATAGGAAGAGTATGCGGGAGTCACCAGATGCGGAGCTGCCCTCGGCGAAGCAGCGAAAGACTGCGCCTCTGCAGGCCTCGATGTCGGACGTGCTTGCTCAAATAGCACAACTTATCACAGCATCCCAGCAACCGACAGAAACAATGTCGGATCGGGAATTATCCGATGGCGCTGGGTCGGTACGCTCCGCCGAAGCATCGGGGGAGGACGACCGGGAGCATCATGAGGTCCGACCGGATGGTGAAAGGGATACGGATGACTTGGAGCTATCCCTTTCGGAACAACATAAAGCTGCCGTGGACTTCATCCGGCACTTTCTTCCTCAAGTTGTTCCGTCGGGCCAGACTGCTGCGGTTCCGGACAAGAGAATTATAGCGTCATTGGACTCTGATTTCTTTGAGCGGTTCAGGGACATCGCTCCCGAGTTTCCGTCTCAGTCCAATAATGTTGCAAGAACATTTGAATTATTGAACGACGCTATATTCAAACTTGCTTCCAAAACAGGAAAAACGGGTTTCTTGTCCAACAATACTCTCAACCTGCTTTTCATTAATGCAAGGAATAAATTCGATACGGCAGGACAGGGTATCCCGAGAGTTCCTCTGCGTATGGACGACGGGGCGGAAGACTTAGAATTGTCGTTACCGTCGTCTGCGTCTATTCCAACCGCGGTGTTGGAGACTACTATTTCGTCTAACAGAGCCAGTTTAGATGCTTTATCTTACGCAGACCACCTTACTAAGGCGTTATCGCTGCGTCTTCAAGGGAAAGAATTCCAGGATATACAATCCTCTTTAAGACTTCTTTCAAGGGCAGTAGCTTATTCCACATGTAACTCCGCCCTTTCAGTGGCAAACCTGGAGTTGGTTAGACGTGACGCAGCCCTAGCTACATCCACACTCGTGGATAGTAAGGTGAAGAACTCTCTCAGAGTCGCTTCGGTCTCCGGAGAACTTCTCTTCGACGGCAAGCTTTCTGCAATTTATGATAAAATTACTAAGAAAGCTTCGGATTCTCTGCTGTTCAAATCTGCTTCTAAGAAGTCGGACACGGCAGATAAGAGTAAGACAGGCACTTCTGGGTCTAATGCACCCAAGAGAGGTTCCTATAGAGGTTCCGGTGCGTCCTCTTGGTCTTATTCAAGAGACCGTCAAGGCAGCGACTCACGTGCGGGACGTCCTTTTTTACAGCCATCTGTTTTCTGGTTCCGAAACCAGACGGGTCGTTCCGTCCAGTCATAGATTTGAGCTGGATAAACAAGCTGATCGTCGCTCCGAAGTTTTTATATGGAGACGATTCGATCGGTCAGAGCGAGTATTCGGGTGGACGATTATGCAACAAGCATAGATCTCAAAGATGCGTAATTTCACGTCATGGTACATCCGACATTCAGAAAGTATCTACGCTTCGCAGTCCTAGGGGTGGTGTATCAATTCCGGGCGATGTGCTTCGGATTGAACCTAGCACCCTGGGCTTTCACTCGGGTAATGAACTCGGTAATGATGTATTTCCGAGCTCATTCGTCTGCGGTAACGTCGGCCTACCTGGACGACATTCTTCAGAGGTACGGCAACGAGTTAACGCTTCAGAACGATGTGCAGAATCTGCTTCTATTGCTCCGACGTCTCGGTTTTATAATAAACGAGGAGAAGTCGGATCTGGTGCCGTCCAAGTCATTCACACATCTGGGAATGAGCTTCGAGACGCACAACAATCTTGTTCGTCTGCCGTTAACCAGAGCGAAATTAGTCAGTTGTTACGCTCGCTATTGTCTGCACGTAGACAAAGTTACAGTGAGGGAGTTCATGAGACTGATAGGTCTGTGCGGAGCCGCTGCGGATCTCATTCCGATGGGGCGGTTACGCACGCGTCCTCTCCAAATTTTCTTGACTCAGAATTGGAGTGTGAAAATTCATTCGCTCGACATAGACGTTCTCTTGTCAGATCAAGTGAAACGAGAGATTCAGACTTGGGCAAACATTCAGTGGTTAACTCAGGGAGTTCCGCTGCAGTTGCCGGATCCGAATTTTACCATTATGACGGATGCCAGTCAAACAGGTTGGGGTGCATCATTGATCCCAACGGATTCGAGATGCCAGGGTCTTTGGGATCCGCAATTCCTGGGCAAGCACATAAACATCAAGGAAATGACTTGGCTTGCGTTACGTCATTGGATGGACATTATTCACAATGCTCATGTCCAAATCCTATCCGACAATACGACAGTAGTGGCGTATATACGGAATCAGGGAGGCACTCATTCAATTCCATTGTTCAATCTAACGGAAAGAATCCTTCTGTTTGCCCTAGAACATCATGTTCTTCTTTCGGTCCGTCATATACCGGGTCGTCTGAACGTTCTAGCAGACTCCCTTTCACGAAAGGGTCGCTTGTTGCCGTCGGAGTGGACTCTCAACAAACAAGTATTCAATCAGATTTGCTACCAGTGGGAACGGCCAATGATAGACTTATTTGCGACACATCTCAACAATCAGTTGCAGACGTATGTGTCTCCGTGTCCGGATCCAAGAGCATTTGCAGTAGACGCTCTGTCGATCCCTTGGGACGGAATGATAGGATATGCGTATCCTCCAGCGCCGTTAATTCAGCAAGTATTGCTAAAGATAAAACAATCTCAATGCAAGATTCTGTTGGTAGCATCTCTGTCTCCACAGAGACCGTGGATAAATCTACTCAGGTGTCTGTTGTGGGACCTACCGCGAAAACTTCCTCCACGGGAGGATCTTCTTTCGCAGGGGAGATCGCGTCAACTCCCATCACAACCCGCAAGGTCTCAACCTTCACGTTTTTCCGTTGTGCGGTCCTTCTTGCATGGCAAGCACTTTACAGGACGAGCAGTGGACCCGATTTCTAACTGTAGGAGGACCTCCTCTTTGCTAAACTATGCGGCTAAGTGGAAGGTCTTTCGTCGTTGGTGTAGGGATCATTCTGTTGATATTTTTGATCCCTCCATACCAGACATTGCAAACTTTCTAGTATACTTGTTTGACGAAATCAAACTGCAGCCTGTTTCTATTAAGGGTTATAGGTCTATGTTATCTGATACCTATGCACATCATGATAGTTTACAAATTGGATCTAATGTCTCTTTATCTAAGTTAGTTAGAAACTTCTCGATAAATAGACCCAGAACTCTTGGGTTAAAGGAAAAGCCATTTGAACCTCTTGGGGCAGTAGATTTCAAATTCTTGTCTTATAAGACAGCTTTTCTCTTAGCTTTCTCTTCTGCTAGAAGAGTCAGTGAGCTTCATGCACTGTCGGTGGATGATTCTCACTATCGTAGTGTCGGGAACACTATCACCTTCACTACTAATGTGGGATTTTTAGCTAAGAATCAGGCTCCTAATAAATATCCGGAACCTATTGTTATTAAGGCTCTTCCGTCTTCAGATGGGCGTAGGCCTTTACTCTGTCCTGTTAGAGCTTTACGTATCTATAAACAGAGATCTCAATTTATCAGAAAGGGACGAAAACGTTTCTTTCTGTCTCTGATGCCTAATAGAAAGGACATTTCGGTCCATTCTATTGCTAGATGGATTCAATTAACTATCCGTACTGCTTATGAAAATTTATCTTCTTCTCAGCAGTCTGTGCTTAAGATTTCAGCTCATGAAGTAAGAGCTCTTTCTACTTCTTGGGCTTACGCTAATAGTATTGCTATTACAGATTTAATGAAGGCTGCTTATTGGTCTCAGCCATCCACATTCACGAATTTTTATCTCAGAAATATTGAGTCCATTTCTGGAGACCTGCATTGTTTAGGTCCGTTATCTGTTGCTCAGAATGTCGTCCACTAAACAGTTGCAACTATAGTTATGCAGGCTTTCTGTTCCGGCAGTGACTCCGTCCGGCTGCCCTCTTCGCTCTGGGCTATTTGACCCAGGGCAAGGGGAAGGGGGGGGGGGGGGGGAGGGTGTTCCCTTAGGTCACCTGCTTTATAGTGAAAAGCAAGGGAATGCCTCCTCCGAAGTCAGTATTTCTGAGTCGTTTCCGGGATGGTTTTAAAATGTAATATTAATGTTAAAATTCATTCATGTCATATTTTTAAAGTGTAGCTCGGTGTGAAGCATTTGTATATGTCAAGTGTCAAACAGGCGTTAATATACAATCCTCGGACACTTTTAAAGAATATAAAGAGTCTCAATTCTCTGGACTATCTTTATTTATTGGCTTACTTTAAAAATAATTAGTATAAAGGGTTATTCTGGATGTTAATAGAGAACATGAATGTTATTGTGCTCAATTATGAAGGGTATTGTATCTTTCTAATTTAACATAAAATAAGAAAGATACATGTAAAGCCTAATACTCCTTTTCTCCTTGAGGGGTTGCCTCTATATTATATAGTTGAGCTTATTGGATTTTCCTCTATGTCCTAGGCCCTCCAGCCTTTTTACTATTCAGCTATGTCTGGGTCATTGGTACAGTACAAAAATGTTAAAAAATTTATAGTAATTTATATATTTTTTATACTTACCAATGACCCAGACGGGGATGGCCCTCCCAGGAGTTGGGAACTCTTACCTCCCCGCTGAGTACATAGCGCTGACCAGGCACTGCCAGTAAGAATGATAATTGGCGCCAATTTCTGAACGTCCTTGACACTGCGCATGCGCAGTGAGGGCAAAGTATGGACGTCCTTTAGGACATGATTTCTTTTGGTTTTAGATGCAATTTTGGGGGATTGGGGGGCAAAATTTGTGTTTGGCCCTGGATTTTTAGAGTTAGCACCAGCTATGTCTGGGTCATTGGTAAGTATAAAAAATATATAAATTACTATAAATTTTTTAACATTTTGACATCAGTGTGCAGAGGGTTAATAGTGAATTTATTGAACTCCCTCGCGTATTAAGACTTACCAGTTCTTTTTTGAAAAAATTGGCTTATGTTATTTGACCTTACCAAATTAGCATTATCCAAAGGAAAGGATCCTGCTCTACAGCTTTGGAATCAAGTAGACTCAACTTAAGAGTTCCAGGCTTTAACATGTATTTATTTGAGTTGACTATCTTATATCACCTAATTAATTTCTACTTTCAGGAAGTAAAACAAAAGCCAGGAGATATCAAACCAAAACTGTTAGAGAATATGGCACTAATAGCAACTAAACAAAAAAGTAGTGTTGAAAAAGCATTGAACTGTTTGATGGAAATTGCATCCAGTGAGGCTTATGTAAGTTCCTCTAATTCTAAAAAGTGTCATTGCATTGGAATCATGTTTTCTAATTTGCTTGTTTGTTCGTGTAGGCAACCGGCATAAAGTGCCTTGCCGAAGGACAGAACACACGTCATCCCATGACCGTGATAGTTTTACGGGTGGAGGAAGCTGGAGTACCCGGAGAGAATCGACGAGGAACTGTCAGCTCCTCAACAATCTAGCTCTGTTCAAGCTCCGCTCAAGCAGGGTAACAGCAGTTGAACACATGTGCACCATCGACGTGCAGTGCGCTTTACACATACCCCCATGTAGGCAACCAGCATAAAGTGTTTTGCTGAAGGACACAATGCTTGTCGTCCCGGATGGGGATGAAACTCGGGCCTCTAGCATAGAACTCCAACAGTCTACCACTGAGCCACCGCACCCCCTTTTCAATTAAGAAATTTCCATTTAACCCTTTACCTTACATAAACCCCTTTACGTAATCAATTCTACATCCACCCGCATAATATACAAATTTAGCATTGTTGTCCCGGACAGGGATCAAACTCAGGACCTCTAGCATAGAACTCCAACAGTCTACCACTGAGCCACTATGCTCCCTTTTCAATTAAGAAATTTCCATTTAAACCTTTACCTTATGATAATTTACAAATTTAGCAGTTGAAAGACTGTCCATGAAAAGCATATCATGTGACCTCTCCCCCCGCCCCCCCCCCCCCCCCCCCCCCCCCCTATTGGAATGAGCATGTTCTAATGAGGGGTCACTTGATATGGTATTGTGGAAATTTTATCAAAATTTAAAAAAAACAAAAAACAATAATTATAATAATAAATTTTGATATCATGTGGGTTGGGCAAAGGGTTAACCTCTTTACACAACATGAATAGAAGATTATGCTTAACTATACTTAACCCTTTACCAAACAAGAATTTGTAAAAATTTTTTCAGGGAGAGGATGTGGGTGGGTGGGGTAAAGTAAAAAAAAGTTAATTTTTTTGTTCAGTGAACATATAGCTTATGGCACCTCACAGGATCGAGTTTGTTTCAGTTAGGGTCATAGCCTATGTTTTTGAGGCAAAACAAAAATTGAAAAAAAATAATGAAAATTGAATGGTGATATTGTGAATAGTGCTGCCTAGATATTGCCATTACGTTAGGAAAAATGTAATCCTTTTTTATGTGTGACCGCCTTTAACCCTTTACCCAAATTTTAACAAAAATATTTTTTTCCCACAATGCAACTGAAGTTTAACCAATTCTGTCTTGTTTGACAGAGCTCAGTGAGCTCTGTCAAACAAGACTTAATTGGTTAAATTTCCAGTTGCATTGTGGGATAATTAGCTGCTTGAAATTTTGATTTATTTGTTTATTGGTGATTAAGATCACATACTTATGCACAATGGCTAATCGTGACTTTGACAGTTTTACGTGTGGTGGAGGCTGGAGTACCCAGAGAGAACCACCAAGCATCGATGAGCAACTGTCAGCTCCTCAACATTCTAACTCTGTTCAAGCAAGGTTACAGCAATTGAAGACACATGCACCATTGACATGCAGTACTCTTTAGTACACGGCGTCATCGTGCCCCAATTTTTTAGCTCACCTGAGCGAAGCTCAGCGGGAGCTTTACTGATCGTGATCTGTCCGTCGTCCATCCGGCGTTAACTTTACATTATCGACTTCTCCTCCTAAACCACTAGCCCAATTTTATTCAAATGTTGGCTAAATGTTTATTACCTAATGCCAATTCAGATTTGTTCAAATGAAGTTGCCCCTCCTCCTGGGTGGTGCCACGCCCCCAAGGGGCACCAAAATCTTTGTAAATCTTCTTCTCATGAACCAGCAGTAGCAGAGACTTGATATATGGTATGCACCTTCCTTTTGAGGTGTAGACTCAGATTTGTTGAAGAGAAGTTTGAGGGATAATATTTGGCGTTGTTATGGGAGGGGCAAAAATTTTGGCCCCGCCCCTAATTTCTATTTTCGGAACCGAGAAGCCGATTTCAACCAAATTTTATGTGAGGGCTTATTGGGTCATGAGTACTTGATTTATGCAAAAAAAAAATTTACCGCAGCCCCGTGGGAACCGCAGGAGCTAAAAATAGAAAAAATTTAAAACGCCCATATCTCCAAAACTGCACGGCACAGAGAATTTTTATTTGGTGTGCAGCTTCCTTAGGAACAACAGAAGGGATTGGTAAAAAAAATTGCCATCGGTTATATCATAGGGCACAGTTTCGGGACTTTGAAAAAGTGCGCTGAGTCAGCACTTTTTAACACTGTAGGCAATGGGAAAAACATTAAAAAATCTTCTTCTCCAGATCCAGCAGGCAGAATCTTTTGATATTTGGTATGCAACATTGTAGGGTGGATCTGATTCAAGTTTGTTCAAATCGGCACCCTGGGTTCATATTTAGGCTCAGTATAGGAGCCCGATTTCGAACTTAGTGCATTTCAGGCAAATTTCTTAAAAAATCTTATTCTCCAGATCCAGCAGGCAGAATCTTTTGATATTTGGTATGCAAAATTGTGGGGTGGATCTGATTCTATTTTGTTCAAATCGGCTCCCTAGATTCATATTTGGGCTCACTATAGAAGCTCGAATTCGAACTTAATGCATTTCAGGCAAATTTCTTAAAAAATCTTCTTCTCCAGATCCTGCAGGCAGAATCTTTTGATATTTGGTATGCAACATTGTGGGGTGGATCTGATTCCAGTTTGTTCAAATCGGCCACCTGGATTCATATTTGGGCTCACTATAGAAGCCCAAATTCAAACTTAGTGCATTTCAGGCAAATTTCTTCAAAAATCTTCTCCAGATCCAGCAGGCAGCATCTTGTGATATTTGGTATGCAACATTGTGGGGTGGATCTGATTCAAGTTTGTTCAAATCGGCCCCCTGGGTTTATATTTGGGCTCAGTATAGAAGCCCAAATTTGAACTTAGTGCATTTCAGGCAAATTTCTTTGAAAATCTTCTTCTCAAGATCCAGCAGGCAGAATCTTGTGATATTTGGTATGCAGCATCCTTAGGGGGTTGAAATTCAAGTTTGTTCAAGCCATGCCCCTAGGTCCATATTTGGGCTCACAGTGGGAGCTTGAAATGTAACTTTGTTCGAAATGAGGAATTTTCTTAAAAAATCTTCTTCTTCAGATCCAGCAGTCGGAATGGTTTGATATGTGGTGAATAGCATCCTTGGGAGGGGGGGGGGGGGATTCAAGTGTGTTAAAGCCAAGTCCATGGGTCCATATTTGGGCTCCCTGTGGGAGCCCAAATTATAACTTAGTCAATATGAGGAATTTTTCTTTAAAAATCTTCTTCTTCAGAGTCAGCAGTTGGAATGTTTTGATATTTGGCATGGAGCAACCTTAGGGGGCTGAGATTCAAGTTTGTTCAAGCCAAGTCCCTTGGTTCATATTTGGGCTCACTATGGGAGCCTGAATGACAACTTAGTTCAAAATGAGGAATTTTCTTTAAAAATCTTCAGATCCAGCAGATGAATGCTTTTGATATTTTTTATGTAGCATCCTTAGGGGGGTAAGATTCAAGTTTGTTCAAGCCATGTCCCTAGGTCCATATTTGGACTGATTGTGGGAGCTCAAATTGTAACTTGGTTCAAAATGAGGAATTTTCTTTAAAAATCTTCTTCTTCAGATCCAGCAGTCGGAATGTTTTGATATTTGGTGTGCGGAATCCTTAGGGGTGTGAGTTTCAGGTTTGTTAAAGCCAAGTCCCTGGGTTCATATATGGGCTCCCTGTGGGAGCCCGAATTATGACTTAGTTCAATATGAGGAATATTCTTTAAAAATCTTTTTTAAGATCCACTGGTCAGAATATTTGGATATTTGGTTTCAGCTTTTCTTAGGAGGAGCAGATGCAACTTGTGGAAATCAATTCTCTGGGTTGATATTTAGGCTACCATGTCAGGTGAGCACCCTCAGGCCCCCTGGGGCCTCTTGTTTTTATTATTATGGTTTAACGACACATTAACAGCCAGGGTCATATCATGTCGGTGACAGTTTTACGGGTGGAGGAAGCCGAAGAACCCGGAGAGAACCACCGAGCAACGACGAGCAGCTGCCACCTCTCCAACATCGTAACTCTGCACCACGGCACAGGCAGGGTGAGATTGGTTGAAGACATGTGCACCTTCGACGTGCAGTACGCCTTAATACACAGCGTCATCTTGCCCCCATGTAGGCAATCAGGGTTAAGTCATCGTGCCCCAATGTAAGCAACCTTAAGTAGCCCAATTTTATATTTCTGAAAGAGTTGTAATGTCATAGTTGTTCGAACAATACGCCCCAACTGATAGCAACCAGCACAAAATGCTATTTAAAAACAAAAGTGTCAGCAAAAACCACGAATCACACAAGACACGCATCGAGTTGATTAGAATTTATTAAAGTTAACCACCATTTCAAAACAAACAAAAAATTGGCAGGAGACAGTTCATCCATAAAAACGTTGAAATTGCTTACGGTTACACTCTGTTCCACTGAAAAATTGGTTGCATTGAAATTCGCCCCACAATTTGCATTGAAAGTTTTTCTTTGAAAACTTGTGATGGAAGGAGGTTAAATGTAATAAGGCTATGATAGAAATCACACATATTAGGATGGATAAGAATGGCAGGCCTTACAGCACCAGTCGCACATGTCAATGTAAGATGGTTGACAGAAATTGTCATTTTTCTGAACAGAGTATTATCACCCAGCGCAGCAGGTAAGGGAGACCTTAGAAATAAATTAACTCAAATTGTTAATGACGTTTAATTTATGAAGGATGTCGAAAACATTTTTAACTACGCTTTTCAATTCAATTAGGACATTCAGAAACCATGAATGACCCAGCTTCTTATGTGAACTTGAAATTTATTTTAAATACTTTAAATATTTTTTTTTAAATAATATACCTTCTATAACAGAGAAGAACACTCTCACCATGGGTAATGCTAAATTTCAAATCCAGTGCATTGAGGCAAATACAAAATCAACTGCATGGTCACCCCAGGCCTAGTCATCACTGTTAGGGAAAGAGTTAGGGTATTCAAAAACCATGGACGACACAATTTTTTGTAGGGGAGGGGGGAGGATTTTAACCTACATGACTTAGTTTTGTGTGTGTATGCATGTTTGTATAACTTTTATTTATTTTTTTCTCCACAATTGTGTCCTCTATGTACATTTATTTTGTCAGGATGTCATATACGTTTTGTTTTTTTCTGACTTCTCCCTCATGTCCAGTGACTTCTCCCTCCTGGCCCCTGACTTCTCCCTAAAGTCTCTGGAGGGAGAAGTCACTTCTCCCTAAAATCAGCTGCCAGACTGACCCCTGGCTGTAGTCCCAGATTCAAACCCCTTGTTACTGGTTCTATAAAACTTTTGAATTTTCAGTTAGAGCATACACACCTGGTGGGATATGTGCTTGATAGGAATGATATCCAGTTTTACCCTTAAATCCTCAGATTAATTTTTAGCTCAACTTGACAAAGTCAAGCTGAGCTATTGCCATCACTTCTCGTCCGTCGGCGTACGTACGTACGTACGTACGTTAGTACGTTAGTACGTACGTCCACAATTTCCTTTGGCACACCTCACAGGTCACATTTATGATCAGATTACTTTGAAACTTGGTATGCTTGTTTGGGGTGACCTCTAGATGGGAGCTATCGATTTTCTTCAATTTCCGTCAAAAAATGTTGCCGCGGCCAACGTTCTTAAACCTTAGTTTAGTCAAACCACAATATTTCCCTTTGGCACACCCTACAGGGCACATTTATGATTTGATTGCTTTGAAACCTGGTATGCTTATTTAGGGTGACCTCTAGATGGGAGCTATCGATTTTCTTCAATTTCCGGCAAAAAATGTTGCCACGGCCAACGTTCGTAGAACTTAGTTTAGTCAGACCTCAATATTTCCCTTTGGCACACCCTACAGGGCACATTTATGAGCAGATTGCTTTGAAACCTGGTATGCTTGTTTGGGGAGACCTCTAGATGGGTGCTATCGATTTTCTTCAATTTCTGTCAATAAATGTTGCCGCGGCCAACGTTCTTAGAACTTAGTTTAGTCAGAAGACTCAATATTTCCGTTTGGCACACCCTACAGGGTACATTTATGATCAGATTGCTTTGAAACCTGGCATGCTTGTTTGGGGTGACCTCTAGATGGGAGCTATCGATTTTCTTCCATTTCCGTCAAAAAATGTTGCCGCGGCCAACGTTCTTAGAACTTAGTTTAGTCAAACCACAATATTTCCCTTTGGCACACCCTACAGGGCACATTTATGATTTGATTGCTTTGAAACCTGGTATGCTTATTTAGGGTGACCTCTAGATGGGAGCTATCGATTTTCTTCAATTTCCGGTAAAAAATGTTGCCACGGCCAACGTTCGTAGGACTTAGTTTAGTCTGACCTCAATATTTCTCTTTGGCACACCCTACAGGGCACATTTATGATTTGATTGCTTTGAAACCTGGTATGCTTATTTAGGGTGACCTCTAGATGGGAGCTATCGATTTTCTTCAATTTCCGGTAAAAAATGTTGCCACGGCCAACGTTCGTAGGACTTAGTTTAGTCTGACCTCAATATTTCCCTTTGGCACACCCTACAGGGCACATTTATGAGCAGATTGTTTTGAAACCTGGTATGCTTGTTTGGGGAGACCTCTAGATGGGAGCGATCGATTTTCTTCAATTTCTGTCAAAAAATGTTGCCGCGGCCAACGTTCTTAGAACTTAGTTTAGTCAGAAGACTCAATATTTCCGTTTGGCACACCCTACAGGGCACATTTATGATCAGATTGCTTTGAAACCTGGCATGCTTGTTTGGGGTGACCTCTAGATGGGAGCTATCGATTTTCTTCCATTTCCGTCAAAAAATGTTGCCGCGGCCAACGTTCTTAGAACTTAGTTTAGTCAAACCACAATATTTCCCTTTGGCACACCCTACAGGGCACATTTATGATTTGATTGCTTTGAAACCTGGTATGCTTATTTAGGGTGACCTCTAGATGGAAGCTAACGATTTTCTTCAATTTCCGGCAAAAAATGTTGCCACGGCCAACGTTCTTAGAACTTAGTTTAGTCAGAAGACTCAATATTTCACTTTGGCACGCCCTACAGGGTACATTTATGATCGGATTGCTTTGAAACCTGGCATGCTTGTTTGGGGTGACCTCTAGATGGGAGCTATCGATTTTCTTCAATTTCCGTCAAAAAATGTTGCCGCGGCCAATGTTTTTAGAACTCAGTTTAGTCAGACCACAATATTTCCCTTTGGCACACCCTACAGGGCACATTTATGATTTGATTGCTTTGAAACCTGGTATGCTTGTTTGGGGAGACCTCTAGATGGGAGCTGTCGATATTTTTATACTGTACCAATGACCCCGACATAGCTGGTGCTAACTCTTAAAATATAGGGCCAAACACAAATTTTGCCCCCCAATCCCCAAAATTTGCATCTAAAACTAAAGAAAACATGTCCTGAAAGGCCCTCCACACTTCGCCCCTACTGCGCATGCGCAGTGTCAAGGACGTTCCGAAATTGGAGCCATTAATCATTCTAAGTTTGGCCCTTCATCAGTTAACATCTGACTGATCTTTGTGCTTATAAATCTCAGTTTAAATGATGCCAGACACATAAATATTAGTGAAATGGTGATTCTAAGGAGGATAGAGAAGGAGGAGAGGAAAAGAATGTGTGACAGAATATTATCAGGGCTGTAACTTAAAATTTTTTAATGAAATTATGTTAAGTTACCTATTTTCAAGGCAGCAGCCATTTTGTTGTCATTCTGATTATTTAGTTACACTGTTTTTTAAGGGTTTTCCTCTCTCCCTGTCCTTTAAGTTCCCCCTTGCTATTCTCCCATGCTTTTGGCATAGTTTCTGTAATTATTATTACTAAAATTTCTTGGGAGTTTTAGCTGAATAACAGAATGAATTCTGTTCTTTCCCCATGTTTACGTCTTCACCTACGGGTGGTTAGGCATTGTGTTCTGCATCTACCATCTGATGTTCTGCAGTTTCTTCCCTGGAAGTCTCTGTTTTGCATCAGATAGTGTATTTTTGGTAACTGATTTCGGGCCTGGGTGCCTGGAGTCTTATTTTAGTGTTTTTACACTCATTGTTTACATTTACAACAGCCCTCTGTGTGAGGGGGGGATTTCTAAATAATAATATCTTTATGTTATTTTAATCATAACTAGATACATTATTATTGTTCGTAAGTGTTGAATAAATTGTTTAAAATATTTTTAAAATTTTTGTCCACACTTAGGCTTGGGATCCATTGGGGCTCAACGTTACTTTTCAGAAACTTGGGCTGTTCTGAAAAAATATTTTTTCAAAATATTTTGATTTCAATTATTTTTTCTATATTAATGGATCATATTATTATTATGTATTTTGATTGCCAGGGGTTAGTGCGAGTACCAGGACTTGTTTTCTTTTCACATTGAAAGGATATTGATCAATTGTTTTAAGAGGAAGTCTTCCTCTGACTTTATTATCATTCTATATGTGGTCAGTGTACTCGCATTAACTCCTGTTCTGTATCGTATGATTTCGATGACAATATGGGAAGCGTATGTCACGGTATGTTGTTGGGGATTTGGACACTCCGGTCCTTTCCCCGCAGGGTCACTCTACTTTATCAATTTCTATTTCAGACGATCAAGATTAGGGTGATGTATCTGTGATGTCTTCCAACAGTGTGCCTCCGTCGTCACAATTAATGAAGGGCTAGCGGAAAAGTGCTCATGTAAATACGCCAATTGCCTAAGAGGACCCTAGTAGGTTCGACGGCCTTTGACGTCCGCTAGCTCGCCCGGTGTAGCGTCCATTCACTGAATGGTTCGGCAGCCGGGTTCGTCCGTTGCGGTCTAGAAGGAATTTTGGGGTGATGCGAGCACTATAAATTAACTTAATGCACACCCAGTGACGGCGGATCGGAGGGAGAACGCAGGAAGCCTTTTAGTCCGGTTCATAGCTCGTTCCGGTCCATCCGGACGGCAAGCGAGAGAGGCCCCTCTCTCGTTCAACAACATCTGGCCCCAGATGTTGTGGTACAAAATGTGTCACAAGCGGAGCATACGTCCGTCGCTCGGGACGCTCCGTTGTATAGGCAGTCCGCTGAGACTGCTAAGGCTTCCTCTTCTCGTCAGCGCACACGACCGCACCTTGGCTGCGTGACCGCCGATATATTACCAGCTTCGCCGATCAAGGATTCTTCGGCGACCAGGTCACACCATCCGGTAGCCAGGGACACAAGGCCTGCAGACTCCGGACGTTCGCATAGGAAGTGTGCGGGAGTCAACGTACACGGAGCTTCCGGCGGCAATGCATCGTAAGACCGCTACTGCACAGGCCTCGGGAACGGACGTGCTTTCCTTAATAGCACAGTTTATCGCAGCATCCCAGCATCAACTGAATCTGTCGCATATATTTTATTCCGACGATGCTGGGTCGGGACGCTCCGCGGAAGCGGGTACGGACGTCCGAAAGTTTCATCCGGTCCAACGGGATACCGAAAGGGATTCGGAGGATTTCAAGCTTTCCCTTTCGGAACAACATATGCTGTTGTGTATGTCATCTGACTTGGTCTTCTACAGCTTCTTTCGTCGGACCAGAATGCTGCGATGCCGGATAAGAAACTGATAGCGTCGGTGGACTTAGAAATTTTTGGTTCGGTTCAGGGACATCGTCCCTCAGTTCCGACATAGTCCAATAATGTCACACAAACTTTCGAATTATTGAACGACGCTATATATATTTTTATTTTATGCTTGCTATCCAAGCATTTCTGGTTTCTTGTTCGAAGAGTTATGGAGATGTCTTTCAAAAGTGTGCCTCTGTCGTCATAGTTAATGAAGAGTTAGCGGCAATAAGTGCTCATGGAATATGTCTATCGCTTACGGAGTGACATTCGCTAGCTCACCCGGTGTAGCGTACATTCATCGAATGGTTCGGCTGCCGGGTTCGTCCGTTGCGGTCTAGGAAGGAGATTTGGGTGATGCGAGCACTTTAATTACTTTAGTACTCACCCAGTGACGGCAGATTGAGGACAGATCGGAGGAAGCCTGTTAGTCCGGTTCCTGGCTTGTCCAGGTCCGTCCGGGCTGTGAGCGAGAGAGGTCCCTCTCTCGCCCAACAACATAGGGGACCGCATGTTGTGGTTCAGATATTTTACATTCGGAGCATATGTCCGTTGGTCGGGACGCTCCGTTATATTGACAGTCCGAGAGACTGTCTTTAATGCTTCCTCATCCTCACAGCAGGGCACACGACCGCACATTGGCTACGTGACCTCGAGTATCCGATCAGTTTCGGCATTCAGTGATTCCACGGCGAATAGGTCGCGCCATCCGGTAGCCAAGGGACACGAGGCCTATACACTCCGTTCGCTCGCATATTGGTAGTATGCACGGGGTAACGATCACAGAGCTTCCAGCGGCAATGCATCGTAAGACCGCTTCTCCTCAGGCCTCAGTGACGGACGTGCTATCCGAGTTAGCACAGTTGTTTCGCAGCATCCCAGCAATTGACAGTTTCTCGGTCGAATCAGGAATTATCCGACGGCGCTGACTCGGTGCGGTCCGCGGTTGCATCAGCTACGGACGACCGAACGCTTTATAGGGTCCGACAGGATGGCGAAAGGGATTCGAAAGATTTCGAGTTTTCCCTTTAGTAGTATCGGAAGATGCCTTTCATATCTTCTGGCATTATCTTCCAGTGATTATTATTTCGGACTTCATTGCTGCGATCTTGGATAAGAGACTTATAGCGTCATTGGACTCGGATTTTTCGATCGGTTCAGGGACATTGTCCCTGACTTACCGACGCAGTCCAATATTGTCATTACAACATGTGTTTTATTTTTTTTTTCGACGCTATATATATATATATATACAAGCCTGCTACTAAGCATGATAGTTTAGTTTCTTGTCCGCGTTGCTCATTTCTGCCATTTTATCATTTATACAAATAGTTTATTTTGGCAGAGCAGGGCATACCGAGAGTTCATATGCGTCTAGACGGTGTGATTAAAGACTGCATATATTCTTTTTCGCCGTTTATGTCTTTTCCAATTTCAATGTTGGGAACGACATTATGTATAGTAGACTTAACTTAGACGCTTTATTATACGTAATCCGCCTTACTGAGGCGTTATCATTACGTCTTCAAGAAAAGATTTACGGGATATTATTCTCAATGTAATTTCTTTTGAGGGCAGTAGTTTGTTCACGTATAACTCCGCCCTTCAGTGGCTGATTGGAGTTAGTTAGACGTGACGCAGCCCTAGCTACATCCACACGCGTGGATAGTAAGGTTAAGAACTCTCTCAGAGTCGCTTCGTTCTCGGAGGAGCTTCTCTTCGACGGCAACTTTTCGGCAATCCATGAATTGCTCGATTTGTACGTTCTCTTGTCTATCTAGTGTTACAAGAGATTCAGACTGGGGCAAACATTCGGTGGTTGACTCAGAGAGTGCCGCCGCAGTTGCCGGACCCGAGTGTGGCTGTTATGACGGTTGCCAGTCAAACAGATTGGGATATAATACTGATCCCTATGGATTCGAAGTGCCAGGGTCTTTGGGTTCCGCAGTCTTTTAGCAATCAGTTTAACTTCCGCGGAATAATGTTTTTTAGGCTTGCTTTATGTCATTGCATGAACATTATTCAGAAACGCATGCCCAAATTCCTGTCCTTTAATTCGACAGTAGTGGCGTATCTCCGGAACCAGGGAGGCACTCTTTCGTTTCTGTTATTCAATTTAATGGAAAGAATCCGTCTGTTGGTTATAGTACACCAAGTTCAGTTTTGGTCCGTCATATTCCGGGTCGTCTGATTGTTTTATCGGACTCCCGTTCTCTTACGGGTCGCTTGTTGCTGTCAGAATGGACTCTCAACAAACAAGTATTCAATCAGATTTGCTATCTATGGGAGCGCCCAATGATGATTTATTTATGACACAGCTTGCTAATCAATTGCAGACGTATGTGTTGGTTGTCCAGATCTCTGAGCTAATATTGTTAACGCTGTATTGATCTATAGGACGGAATGATAGGATACGCGTATCCTCCGGCGCTGTTGTTTTAGCAGGTATTGCTAAGATAAACAACCACAATACATTTCTGTTGATAGCATCTCTATCTTCACAGAGATCATGAGTAATTTACTCACTTGTCTACTGTGGGTCTTAACGTGAAATCTTCCTCTATGTGAGGATCTTTTTCACTGGGTAAATCGTGTCATCTTTATCACAACCAGCAAGGTCGCAACCTTCATGTATTCCGTTGTGTGGTCCGTATTGCATTGTAAGCACTGTACTGGACGAGCTTTGGACGCGATTTCTTACTATAGGAGATCCTCTTCTTCGCTATTCTATGCGGCTAAAGTGGAGGCTCTTCCGTCGTGGTGTAGGGATCATTATGTTCATATTGTTGATCTCTCCATACTACTCATTGCTTTTTTTTAGTATACTTGTTTCACAAGATCTACTGCAGCCTGTTATTATTTAGGTTATAGGTTTATGTTACCTCATACCTATGCACTCTACGATAGTTTACAGTTGAGTCTTTTGTCTCTTTATCTAAGTCAGTTAGTAACTTTTTGATAAATAGACTTAGAATCTTTAGATTAAATTCCTATACGGATTTTAACTTCGGTTCTTATTTAGCTAAGTAATCATTTGAGCCTCTGGAAACAGTAGTTTTCAAATTCTGACCTTTTAGACAGTAATTCTGTTGGTTTCTCTTTTACTGTAGAGTCAGTGAGTTTCATGCACTATCGATGGATGATTTTCACTTTCATAGTTTCGGAATCAATACTTCCGTTACTATTTAGGTTGGATTGTTGCATAAGAGTTAGGCTCCTATTATCCGGAACCTATTATTTTAAGGTCCTTCCGTCTTCGTATGGGCATAGGCCTTTACTCTTTCCGGGTACAGTTTATGTATTTATAAACAGATATCTGTTTATTACAAAGGGCGTAAGCTTCTTCTGTCTTTGATGTCTAGTAGAAGGACGTCACGCTCCATTTTATTGTTAATGGATTCTATTAACTATCGGTACTGCTTATGGTATATCATTGACTTAGCAGTTGTGCTTAAGATTTCGGCTCATGAAGTAAGAGTTCTTCTACTTCTTGGGCTTACATTAATAGTGTCGCTATTATAGATTTTTGAAGGCCGCTCATTGCGCTCAGCCATCCACATTCATGAATTTTATCTTAGAAATATCGAGTCCATTTCTGGAGGCCTCTATTGTTAGGTCTATTATCTACTGCTCAGAATGTCATTCACTTAACAGTTGCTACTATAGCTAGGTAGGCTGTCTGTTTCGGCAGTGTCTCCGTTCGGCTGCCCTCTTCGCTCTGGGCTATTTGACCCAGGGCAAGAAAAAGGGGGGGGGGGGGGGGGGGGGGGAGGGTGTTCCCTTGGGTCACCTGTTTTACTATGAAAACAAGGGGATACCTCCTCCGGAGTTAGTAATTCTGAGCTGTTATTGGGATGGTTGTTTAATGAGAAGTTTAGGTTTTTAAAATTCATTCAAGTCTTAGTTTTTAAAGTATAGCTTTTGAATATTGCATATGTCAACGGACATGATTATGCAATCCTCAGACACTTTTAGGAGTATAAGAGTCTCTATTCTCTAGACTTACTTTATTTATTGGCTTACTTTAAAAATTATTAGTATAAGGATTATATTGGATATTAATAGAGTACATGGATGTATGAAGCTCAATTTTGGAAGGTGTTGTATCTTTCTAATTTATCATAAATAAGAAAGATACATGTAAGGCCTATTACTTCTTTTTCCCTACAGGGGATGACTCTATTTTATTTTATTGAGCGTATTCCATTTTGCTCTATGTCCTTGGCCCTCCAGCCTTTTTACTATTCAGCTATGTCTGGGTCATTGGTACAGTATAAAAATGTTAAAAAATTTATAGTAATTTATATATTTTTTATACTTACCAATGACCCAGACGGGGATGGCCCTCCCAGGAGTTGGGAACTCTTGCCTCCCCGCTGAGTACATAGCGCTTACCAGGCACTGGTTATTAGAATGATTAATGGCGCCAATTTCGGAACGTCCTTGACACTGCACATGCGCAGTAGGGGCGAAGTGTGGAGGGCCTTTCAGGACATGTTTTCTTTAGTTTTAGATGCAAATTTTGGGGATTGGGGGGCAAAATTTGTGTTTGGCCCTATATTTTAAGAGTTAGCACCAGCTATGTCTGGGTCATTGGTAAGTATAAAAAATATATAAATTACTATAAATTTTTTAACTTTCTTCAATTTCCGTCAAAAAATGTTGCCGCGGCCAACGTTCTTAGAACTTAGTTTAGTCATAAGAGTCAATATTTCCCTTTGGCACACCCTACAGGGCACATTTATGATCGGATTGCTCTGAAACCTGGCATGCTTGTTTGGGGTGACCTCTAGATGGGAGCTATCAATTTTCTTCAATTTCCATCAAAAAATGTTGCCGCAGCCAACATTCTTAGAACTTAGTTCAGTCAGACCACAATATTTCCCTTTGGATCACCCTACAGGGCACATTTATGATTAGATTGCTTTGAAACCTGGTATGCTTATTTACGGTTACCTCTAGATGGGAGCTATCGATTTTCTTCCATTTCTGTCAAAAAATGTTGCCACGGCCAACGTTCTTAGAATTTAGTCTAGTCAGACCACAATATTTCCCTTTTGTACACCCTACAGGGCACATTTATGATCGGATTGCTTTGAAACCTGGCATGCTTGTTTGGGGAGGCCTCTAGATGGGAGCTATCGATTTTCTTCGGTTTCTGTCAAAAAATGTTGCCACTGGCAAAAAAAATGACATAGGTACCAATGATCCTCAATTTTGCCATTTCATTTATAACTTACCAAGTTGAAGTTTGTCAAGTTGAGCTACAGTGTCATTGACACTTTCATTATGAAGTAACTACCATATATACATATGCATAACTGTAGGTAACTTAAACAATATTTCTTCATCATTGTTGGCTGCCTGTGCAGGCAGCCAACAATGATGTAAAAATGTTGTCAAGATAAATTCAGCATAACGATAGAGTACACAAGGGGCAGTTTTGGGGGCTATATGGGGACTTAACTCTTAGAAGCCGGGAGTCGAGTTTTCTTGCCTGTGATATAATACGGCAGGTAATCTGGCTGTGACGGTTCGGCAATCTTTGGGCTGGGAAGAATTAAACACTGAGCATGTGCTTCTAGTCAAGTGTCGTCTGCCTGAATAGGCAGACGACACTTGACTAGAAGCACCTGCTTTACTGTAAGTTTTTCACGGTATGTCATGTTCAATAAATTCATTCCAATTTCCTGGCTTCTAAGAGTTAAGGATTCAATTCAGGCAGGTGCAACCTTACAGATCTATTAGCTGAAATTTCTGTTTTAAAACTGGAACCACCCACAAATGTTTTTATATTTTGGGGTGGAAGAGAGAGTGTGTTATATACCCCATGTGCCTCCTCTCTGATTACAGCTTTGTTTTTATTCAGTTTTGTTATATATTCTAGCGAGAACATATTGGAGCATTGTACGGTATGGCAGCTGCATATATGGTTTTGAAACAAACTCCAAGAGCCAGAAATCAGTTGAAAAGAGCAACAAAAGCAAACTGGACAATGCAGGTATGTGATTCATTGATAATAGGCTTAGTGTGGTGGTTTTATGTTAATCTGAAAGGTTTTGGAGGAAGGGTGGTTTAATACTTTATAGCTCATTATCAATGGTTTTTACTTGAAATTTAATTTTATCAATATTGTGATTAGCATAATTCTGTGCAGTGTAAGTATTAATGAACACAACCTCAGTTTGGTTCATTGAAAACAATTGTCACTCATACAACAAAGAATTCCAATGGGTCTAGAAAATGAGAAACTATTTTTTTCTGAAGAAAGTTATTGTAAAGAAGATTCGGAGAAACTCACTCATCTGAAAAGTCAGTGTGCCTGTGAAAATAAAATTTGCATCACAGTATTCTGTTAATGAGAACTTGGTCATTTTTAAACAAAACATTTATTCTATTTCATTCTTATGGCACTCTGTCAAACAAAATCTAATAGATTAAATGCATATTGAGGACAGAGAGGGCTTTAAACATGAGGAATTCAGTGGCTATCAATGTAATTCTTAAAACAGATCACAAGATATCATATTCAGTTAACAGGAGGAAACTCTATAACCTATATGCAAATAAGCAATGAAGGTATGGTAAATGGCTTTGTGTTCTTTGGAAGTTATGTGCTGCTACTGCAGGGTTTTCAATTGAGTTTTCTTTATTTATTTATTGGTGTTTTAGGTCACATACTTATGCACAATGGCTAATCGTGACCGTGACAGTTTTATGGGTGGAGGAAGCTGGAGTACCCAGAGAGAACCGCTGAGCATCGACGATCAACTGTCAGCTCCTCAACATTCTAACTCTGTTCAAGCTCCGCTCAAGCAGGGTTACAGAAGTTGAAGACATGTACACCATCGACATGCAGTACGCCTTAGTACACAGCATCATTGTGCCCCCATGTAGGCAACCGGGATAAAGTGCCTTGCTGCAGGACAGAATGCGTGTCGTCCCGACCGGGGATCAAACTTGGGGCCTCTAGCATAGAAGTCCAACAGTCTACCACTGAGCCACCGCGCCCTCTTTTCAATTAAGAAATTTCCATTTAACCCTTACCTTATGTAACCACCATATCTAGCTAGCACTATTCAGAAAATTGCCATTTAAATCTTATTTAATTTTTGTTTCCAAAAAAATAGCTTGTGCCTCCCCTCACCTTTCAGTGGGATAGGCTCTTTGAAACTGGAAATAGTTCATTATTCAAGAAATCTTTTTATAATCACTATCTCATAACTATGTTATGTAAAGGGGTATGTGAGATCTACTGCTCTCACATTACCCATTCTGGTGAGAAAGAAAATTTAACTGATACTGGTGTGGACAGTAATGGTGATCATGTTGCAGCTTTTGAGCATGTCTTTGAATCCCACCTGCGGCAAACGCGTTGTGTCCTTGGGCAAGACACTTCATCTCCACTGCCGTGTGGGGCGTGGTGGCGTTGTGTATTAAGGCGTACTGCACGTCGATGGTGCACTTGTCTTCAACCAATGCTAACCCTGCTTGTGTGGAGTTAGAATGTTGGGGAGCTGACAGTTGCTCACCATTGCTCGGTGGTTCTCTCCGGGTACTCCGGCTTCCTCCACCCGTAAAACTGTCACGGTCATGATTAGCCATTGTGCATAAATATGTGACCTTAAACACCAATAAATAAATAAATAAATATTGAGCATGTCAGTTTACAGCTACTGTGAAGAAATGGTCCACTGTTAACATTATGTTACCCCTTTGAACCCTGGTGGTATCTCCCATGTTAGTTCAGTGGCAGCAATTGGAAGAGTCCATGTTCACTTTTTCGGGGAAAACCAATTCATATATATTTTTATACTGTACCAATGACCCAGACTTAGCTGGTGCTAACTCTTAAATTCTAGGGCCAAACACAAATTTTACCCCCCAATCCCCAAAATTTGCATCTAAAACCGAAAATTACATGTCCTATATGGTCCTCCATACCTTTCCTCCACTGCGCATGCACAGTGTCAAGGAGGTCTCGAAATTGGCGCCAAAAGTCATTCTTTGTTTGGCCCTTCATCAGTTCACATCTGACTGATATTTGTGCTTGTAAATCTCAGTTTAAATGATGCCAGACACATAAATATGAGAGAAATGGTGGATCTAAAGAGGAAATAGAAGGATGAGAGGAAAATTCAGTGGCAGGAAATAATCAGGGCTGTAACTTAAAATTTTTTATGAAATTATGTTAAGTTACCTATATTTTTATACAGTACCAATGACCCAGACTTAGCTGGTGCTAACTCTAACAAAACCAGGGCCAAACACAAATTTTGCCCCCCAATCCCCAAAATTTGCATCCAAAACAAAAAGAAATCATGTCCTAAAGGACCTCCATACTACGCCTCTACTGCGCATGCGCAGTGACGCAGACGTCCCGAAATTGGCGCCAATTATCATTCTCTGTTTGGCCCTTCATCAGTCAACATCTCACTGATCTTTGTGCTTGTAAATCTCAGTTTAAAGGATGCCAGACACGTAATTTTTGGAGAAAATGTGATTCTAAGGAGGATAGAAGGAGGAGAGGAAAAAGAAGTGACAAAAAATAATCAGGGCTGTACATAAAATTTTTGGATGAAATTATGTTAAGTTGCCTATTTTCGACGCATGGGCCTCTTGTTGTCATTCTTGCTAATTGTTGCACTGCTTATTCAGTGTTTCCTCTCCCCTAGCCTTCTAAAGTCCCCCCTTGCGATTCTCCCATGCTTTTGGCATATTTTTGAGAAATTTCATTTCTAAAATTTCCTGGGAGAGTTGCTTGGTTACAGAATGTTTTCTGTTATTTTCCCCATAGTTACGTTTTCACCCATGGGTGTATAACGTTTGTGTTCTGCATCTTCCATCTGATGTTCTGCAGATTCTCCCCTGGGAGTCTCTGTTTTGCATCAGATAGAGTGTAATTGATGACTGATTCCGGGCCAGTTTTTTCAGTGCCTGGAGTCATGTTTTCTGGTGTTTTTACACTGTTTGTTTTCATTGGCAACAGCCTTTTTTGAGGGGGGCTGTTTGCCTTTGCTGTAGTTTATCTCACTATAAGATACATTTATATTATCCGAAAGTGTCTCATTAATTATTTAATATAAATTTAAAATTTTTGACCACACTTTGCCATCGGATCCATCGGGGCTCAACGTTACTTTTCAGCAACTTGGGCTTCGCTGAAAAAATATATTTTTATACTGTACCAATGACCCAGACATAGCTGGTGCTAACTCTTAAAATATAGGGCCAAACACAAATTTTGCCCCCCAATCCCCAAAATTTGCATCTAAAACTAAAGAAAACATGTCCTGAGAGGCCCTCCACACTTCGCCCCTAC
Organism: Pictodentalium vernedei; assembly: GCA_031216915.1. Taxonomy (NCBI): domain Eukaryota; kingdom Metazoa; phylum Mollusca; class Scaphopoda; order Dentaliida; family Dentaliidae; genus Pictodentalium; species Pictodentalium vernedei. The sequence goes on along the minus strand of CM062289.1, from coordinate 143,740,410 downwards.
TGCGCATGCGCAGTGTCAAGGACGTTCCGAAATTGGCGCCATTTATCATTCTAAGTTTGGCCCTTCATCAGTTAACATCTGACTGATCTTTGTGCTTTTAAATCTCAGTTTAAATGATGCCAGACACATAAATATTAGTGAAATGGTGATTCTAAGGAGGATAGAAAAGGAGGAGAGGAAAAGAATGTGTGACAGAATATTATCAGGGCTGTAACTTAAAATTTTTTAATGAAATTATGTTAAGTTACCTATTTTCAAGGCAGCAGCCATTTTGTTGTCATTCTGATTATTTAGTTACACTGTTTTTACAAGTGTTTTTCCTCTCTCCCTGTCCTTTAAGTTCCCCCTTGCTATTCTCCCATGCTTTTGGCATAATTTCTGTAATTATTATTACTAAAATTTCTTGGGAGTTTAGCTGAATAACAGAATGAATTCTGTTCTTTCCCCATGTTTACGTCTTCACGTACGGGTGGTTAGGCGTTGTGTTCTGCATCTACCATCTGATGTTCTGCAGTTTCTTCCCTGGAAGTCTCTGTTTTGCATCAGATGGTGTATTTTGGTAACTGATTTCGGGCCTGGGTGCCTGGAGTCTTTTTTTAGTGTTTTTACACTCATTGTTTACATTTACAACAGCCCTCTGTGTGAGGGGGGGATTTCTAAATAATAATATCTTTATGTTATTTCAATCATAACTAGATACATTATTATTGTTCGTAAGTGTTGAATAAATTGTTTAAAATATTTTTAAAATTTTTGTCCACACTTAGGCTTGGGATCCATTGGGGCTCAACGTTACTTTTCAGAAACTTGGGCTGTTCTGAAAAAATATTTTTTCAAAATATTTTGATTTCAATTATTTTTTCTATATGAATGGATCATATTATTATTATGTATTTTGATTGCCAGGGGTTAGTGCGAGTACCAGGACTTGTTTTCTTTTCACATTGAAAGGATATTGATCAATTGTTTTAAGAGGAAGTCTTCCTCTGACCTTATTATCATTCTATATGTGGTCAGTGTACTCGCATTAACTCCGGTTCTGTATCGTATGATTTCGATGACAATATGGGAAGCGTATGTCACGGTATGTTGTTGGGGATTTGGACACTCCGGTCCTTTCCCCGCAGGGTCACTCTACTTTATCAATTTCTATTTCAGACGATCAAGATTAGGGTGATGTATCTGTGATGTCTTCCAACAGTGTGCCTCCGTCGTCACAATTAATGAAGGGCTAGCGGAAAAGTGCTCATGTAATACGCCAATTGCCTAAGAGGACCCTAGTAGGTTCGACGGCCTTTGACGTCCGCTAGCTCGCCCGGTGTAGCGTCCATTCACCGAATGGTTCGGCAGCCGGGTTCGTCCGTTGCGGTCTAGAAGGAATTTTGGGGTGATGCGAGCACTATAAAATTAACTTAATGCACACCCAGTGACGGCGGATCGGAGGGAGAACGGAGGAAGCCTTTTAGTCCGGTTCATAGCTCGTTCCGGTCCATCCGGACGGCAAGCGAGAGAGGCCCCTCTCTCGTTCAACAACATCTGGCCCCAGATGTTGTGGTACAAATGTGTCGTTAGCGGAGCATACGTCCGTCGCTCGGGACGCTCCGTTGTATAGGCAGTCCGCTGAGACTGCTAAGGCTTCCTCTTCTCGTCAGCGCACACGACCGCACCTTGGCTGCGTGACCGCCGATATATTACCAGCTTCGCCGATCAAGGATTCTTCGGCGACCAGGTCACACCATCCGGCAGCCAGGGATTCGAGACCGATGGACTCCGGACGTTCGCATAGGAAAAGTATGCGGGAGCCATCTGATGCGGAGCTGCCCTCGGCGAAGCAGCGATAGACTGCGCCTCCGCAGGTCTCGACGCCGGACATTCTTGTGCACATAGCACAGCTTATCGCAGCATCCCAGCAGCCGACAGAAACGGTGTCGGATCGAGAATTATCCGACAGCGCTGGGTCGGTAGCCGGGGACTCGAGGCCTGCAGACTCCGGACGTTCGCATAGGAAGTATGCGGGAGTCAACGTACACGGAGCTTCCAGCGGCAATGCATCGTAAGTCCGCTACTGCACAGGCCTCGGGAACGGACGTGCTTTCCTTAATAGCACAGTTTATCGCAGCATCCCAGCATCAACTGAATCTGTCGCATATATTTTATCCGACGATGCTGGGTCGGGACGCTCCGCGGAAGCGGGTACGGACGTCCGAAAGTTTCATCCGGTCCGACGGGATACCGAAAGGGATTCGGTGGATTTCAAGCTTTCCCTTTCGGAACAACATATGCTGCGATGCCGGATAAGAAACTGATAGCGTCGGTGGACTTAGAAATTTTTGGTTCGGTTCAGGGACATCGTCCCTCAGTTCCGACATAGTCCAATAATGTCACACAAACTTTCGAATTATTGAACGACGCTATATATATTATTATTTTATGCTTGCTATCCAAGCATTTCTGGTTTCTTGTTCGAAGAGTTATGGAGATGTCTTTCAAAAGTGTGCCTCTGTCGTCATAGTTAATGCGAGTTAGCGGCAATAAGTGCTCATGGAATATGTCTATCGCTTACGGAGTGACATTCGCTAGCTCACCCGGTGTAGCGTACATTCATCGAATGGTTCGGCTGCCGGGTTCGTCTGTTGCGGTCTAGGAAGGAGATTTGGGTGATGCGAGCACTTTAATTACTTTAGTACTCACCCAGTGACGGCAGATTGAGGACAGATCGGAGGAAGCCAACAACATAGGGGACCGCATGTTGTGGTTCAGATATTTTACATTCGGAGCATATGTCCGTTGCTCGGGACGCTCCGTTATATTGACAGTCCGAGAGACTGTCTTTAATGCTTCCTCATCCTCACAGCAGGGCACACGACCGCACATTGGCTACGTGACCTCGAGTATCCGATCAGTTTCGGCATTCAGTGATTCCACAGCGAATAGGTCGCGCCATCCGGTAGCCAAGGGACACGAGGCCTATACACTCCGTTCGCTCGCATATTGGAAGTATGCACGGGGTAACGATCTCGGAGCTTCCTGCGGCAATGCATCGTAAGACCGCTGCTCCTCAGGCCTCAGTGACGGACGTGCTATCCGAGTTAGCACAGTTGTTTCGCAGCATCCCAGCAATTGACGGTTTCTCGGTCGAATCAGGAATTATCCGACGGCGCTGGGTCGGTGCGGTCCGCGGTTGCATCAAGCTACGGACGACCGAACGCTTTATAGGGTCCGACAGGATGGCGAAAGGGATTCGAAAGATTTCGAGTTTTCCCTTTAGTAGTATCGGAAGATGCCTTTCATATCTTCTGGCATTTCTTCCAGTGATTATTTTTCGGACTTCATTGCTGCGATCTTGGATAAGAGACTTATAGCGTCATTGGACTCGGATTTTTCGATCGGTACAGGGACTTTGTCCCTGACTTACCGACGCAGTCCAGTATTGTCATTACAACATGTGTTTTATTTTTCGACGCTATATATTTATATATATATACAAGACGGCTACTAAGCATGATAGTTTAGTTTCTTGTCCGCGTGGCTCATTTCTGCCATTTTATCTTTTTTTACATATTGTTTATTTTGGCAGAGCAGGGCATACCGAGAGTTCATATGCGTCTAGACGGTGTGATTAAAGACTGCATATATTCTTTTTCACCGTTTATGTCTTTTCCAATTTCAATGTTGGGAACGACATTATGTATATTAGACTTAACTTAGACGCTTTATTATACGTAATCCGCCTTACTGAGGCGTTATCATTACGTCTTCAAGAAAAGATTTACGGGATATTATTCTCAATGTAATTTCTTTTGAGGGCAGTAGTTTGTTCACGTATAACTCCGCCCTTCAGTGGCTGATTGGAGTTGGTTAGACGTGATGCAGCCCTAGCTACATCCACGCGTGGATAGTAGGTTAAGAACTCTCTCAGAGTCGCTTCGTTCTCGGAGGAGCTTCTCTTCGACGGCAACTTTCCGGCAATCCATGAATTGCTTGATTTATACATTCTCTTGTCTATCTAGTGTTACAAGAGATTCAGACTGGGGCAAACATTCGGTGGTTGACTCAGAGAGTGCCGCCGCAGTTGCCGGACCCGAGTGTGGCTGTTATGACGGTTGCCAGTCAAACAGATTGGGATATATACTGATCCCTACGGATTCGAAGTGCCAGGGTCTTTGGGTTCCGCAGTCTTTTAGCTATCAGTTAACTTCCGCGGAATAATGTTTTTTAGGCTTGCTTTATGTCATTGCATGAACATTATTCAGAAACGCATGCCCAAATTCCTGTCCTTTAATTCGACAGTAGTGGCGTATCTCCGGAACCAGGGAGGCACTCTTTCGTTTCCGTTATTCAATTTAATGGAAAGAATCCGTCTGTTGGTTATAGTACACCAAGTTCAGTTTTGGTCCGTCATATTCTGGGTCGTCTGATTGTTTTATCGCACTCCCGTTCTCTTACGGGTCGCTTGTTGCTGTCAGAATGGACTCTCAACAAACAAGTATTCAATCAGATTTGCTATCTATGGGAGCGCCCAATGATGTTTTATTTATGACACAGCTGGCTAATCAATTGCAGACGTATGTGTTGGCTTGTCCAGATCTCTGAGCTAATACTGTTAACGCTCTATTGATCTATAGGACAGAATGATAGGATACGCGTATCCTCCGGCGCTGTTGTTTTTAGCAGGTATTGCTAAGATAAACAACCACAATACATTTCTGTTGATAGCATCTCTATCTTCACAGAGATCATGAGTAATTTACTCTCTTGTCTACTGTGGATCTTAACGTGAAATCTTCCTCTATGTGAGGATCTTTTTTCACTGGGTAAATCGTGTCATCTTTATCACAACCAGCAAGGTCGCAACCTTCATGTATTCCGTTGTGTGGTCCGTATTGCATTGTAAGCACTGTACTGGACGAGCTTTGGACGCGATTTCTTACTATAGGAGATCCTCTTCTTCGCTATTCTATGCGACTAAAGTGGAGGCTCTTCCGTCGTGGTGTAGGGATCATTATGTTCATATGGTTGATCCCTCCATACTACTCATTGCTATTTTTTAGTATACTTGTTTCACAAGATCTACTGCAGCCTGTTGTTATTTAGGTTATAGGTTTATGTTACCTCATACCTATGCACTCTACGATAGTTTACAATTGAGTCTTTTGTCTCTTTATCTAAGTCAGTTAGTAACTTTTTGATAAATAGACTTAGAATCTTTAGATTAAATTCCTATACGGATTTTAACTTCAGGTTCTTATTTAGCTAAGTAATCATTTGAGCCTCTGGAAACAGTAGTTTTCAAATTCTGACCTTTTAGACAGTAATTCTGTTGGTTTCTCTTTTACTGTAGAGTCAGTGAGTTTCATGCACTATCGATGGATGATTTTCACTTTCATAGTTTCGGAATCAATACTTCCGTTACTATTTAGGTTGGATTGTTGCATAAGAGTTAGGCTCCTATTATCCGGAACCTATTATTTTAAGGTCCTTCCGTCTTCGTATGGGCATAGGCCTTTACTCTTTCCGGGTACAGTTTATGTATTTATAAACAGATATCTGTTTATTACAAGGGCGTAAGCTTCTTCTGTCTTTGATGTCTAGTAGAAGGACGTTACGCTCCATTTTATTGTTAATGGATTCTATTAACTAGCGTACTGCTTATGGTATATCATTGGCTTAGCAGTGTGCTTAAGATTTCGGCTCATGAAGTAAGAGTTCTTCTACTTCTTGGGCTTACATTAATAGTGTTCTATTATAGATTTTTGAAGGCTGCTCATTGCGCTCAGCCATCCATTCATGAATTTTATCTCAGAAATATCGAGTCCATTTCTGGAGGCCTCTATTGTTAGGTCTATTATCTACTGCTCAGAATGTCATTCACTTAACAGTTGCTACTATAGCTAGGTAGGCTGTCTGTTTCGGCAGTGTCTCCGTTCGGCTGCCCTCTTCGCTCTGGGCTATTTGACCCAGGGCAAGAAAAAGGGGGGGGGAGGGTGTTCCCTTGGGTCACCTGTTTTTACTATGAAAACAAGGGGATACCTCCTCCGGAGTTAGTAATTCTGAGCTGTTATTGGGATGGTTGTCTAGTGAGAAGTTTAAGTTTATAAAATTCATTCAAGTCTTAGTTTTTAAAGTATAGCTTTTGAATATTGCATATGTCAACGGACATGATTATGCAATTCTCACACACTTTTAGGAGTATAAGAGTCTCTATTCTCTAGACTTACTTTATTATTGGCTTACTTTAAAAATTATTAGTATAAGGATTATTGGATATTAATAGAGTACATGGATGTATGAAGCTCAATTTTTGGAAGGTGTTGTATCTTTCTAATTTATCATAAATAAGAAAGATACATGTAAGGCCTATTACTTCTTTTCCCTACAGGGGATGACTCTATTTTATTTTATTGAGCGTATTCCATTTTGCTCTATGTCCTTGGCCCTCCAGCCTTTTTACTATTCAGCTATGTCTGGGTCATTGGTACAGTATAAAAATGTTAAAAAATTTATAGTAATTTATATATTTTTTATACTTACCAATGACCCAGACGGGGATGGCCCTCCCAGGAGTTGGGAACTCTTGCCTCCCCGCTGAGTACATAGCGCTTACCAGGCACTGGTTATTAGAATGATAAATGGCGCCAATTTCGGAACGTCCTTGACACTGCGCATGCGCAGTAGGTGCGAAGTGTGGAGGGCCTCTCAGGACATGTTTTCTTTAGTTTTAGATGCAAATTTTGGGGATTGGGGGGCAAAATTTGTGTTTGGCCCTATATTTTAAGAGTTAGCACCAGCTATGTCTGGGTCATTGGTAAGTATAAAAAATATATAAATTACTATAAATTTTTTAACTTTTTCAAAATTATTTTGTTTTGCAATTGTTTTTTCATTTATTAATGGATCATGTTATTATGTATCTTTGTGTCAGGGGTTTTTGCGAGTAACTAGGACTTATTGTTGTTCTTTCACAATGAAGGGACGTTGTTCAAATTGTAATAGGAAGAAATCTTCCTCTGACTTTCATGATCATTGTATTAATTGTAGTCAGTGTTCTCGCATTAATCCCTGTCCTATATGTGAACATTGGGATGAGAAACATTGGAAACGTGTGTCACGATATGTTGTTTCTGGAGAAAGAGCGATGCCGGCTCTTTCTCCACAAGGTCACTCTACTCTCTCAGTTTCTGTTTCAGAGGAACCAGAACAGGGTGATGTTTCCATGTTATCTTCTTCAAGTGTGCGTCCGTCGTCACAAATGAATTCAGAGCTAACGGCAAAAGTGCTCATGGAGATTAGACAAATGTCGTCCGCTAGCTCGCCCGGTGTAGCGTCCATTCACCGAATGGTTCGGCAGCCGGGTTCGTCCGATGCGGTCCAAGAGGAAATTTTGGGTGATGCGAGCACTATAAACATAATAGATGCACACCCAGTGACGGCGGATAGTAAGCGAGAACGGAGGAAGCCTTTGAGTCCGATTCCTAGCTCGTCCAGGTCCAGCCGGGCCGCGAGCGAGAGAGGCCCCTCTCTCGTACAACAACATCTGGGACCAGATGTTGTGGTACAAAATGTGTCTTTAGCGGAGCATACGTCCGTCGCTCGGGACGCTCCGTTGTATAAGCAGTCCGCAGAGACTGTTAAGGCTTCCTCTTCTCGTCAGCGCACACGACCGCACCTTGGCTGCATGACCGCCGATATATTACCAGCTTCGCCGATCAAGGATTCTTCGGCGACCAGGTCACACCATCCGGCAGCCAGGGATTCGAGACCGATGGACTCCGGACGTTTGCATAGGAAAAGTATGCGGGAGCCATCTGATGCGGAGCTGCCCTCGGCGAAGCAGCGAAAGACTGCGCCTCCGCAGGTCTCGACGCCGGACATTCTTGTGCAGATAGCACAGCTTATCGCAGCATCCCAGCAGCCGACAGTAACGGTGTCGGATCGAGAATTATCCGACGGCGCTGGGTCGGTGCGCTCCTCCGAAGCATTGGGGGCGGACGACCGGGAACATCATGAGGTCCGACCGGATGGTGAAAGGGATACGGATGACTTGGAGCTATCCCTTTCGGAACAACATAAAGCTGCCATGGATTTCATCCAGCACTTTCTCCCTCAAGTTGTTCCGTCGGGCCAGACTGCTGCGCTTCCGGACAAGAGAATTATAGCGTCATTGGACTCTGAATTTTTTGAGCGGTTCAGGGACATCGCTCCCGAGTTTCCGTCGCAGTCCAATAATGTTGCAAGAACATTTGAATTATTGAACGACGCTATATTTAAACTTGCTTCCAGGACGGGGAAAGCAGGTTTCTTGTCCGCTAATACTCTCAACCTGCCTTTCATTAATGCAAGGAATAAATTCGATACGGCAGGACAGGGTATACCGAGAGTTCCTCTGCGTATGGGCGATGAGGCGGAAGACTTAGAGCTATCATTACCGTCGTCAGCTTCTATTGCAACCGCGGTGTTGGAAACAGCTATTGCGTCTAACAGATCCAATTTAGATGCCTTATCTTACGCAGATCACCTTACTAAGGCGTTATCACTGCGCCTTCAGGGGAAAGAGTTTCAGGATATACAATCCTCTTTAAGACTTCTTTCAAGGGCAGTAGCTTATTCCACATGTAACTCCGCCCTTTCAGTGGCAAATCTGGAGTTGGTTAGACGTGACGCAGCCCTAGCTACATCCACACTAGTGGATTCTAAGGTGAAGAACTCTCTTAGAGTCGCTTCGGTCTCAGGAGAACTTCTCTTTGACGGCAAGCTTTCCGCTATTTATGATAAAATTACAAAGAAAGCTAAGGATTCTCTGTTGTTCAAATCTGCTCCTAAGAAGTCGGATACAGCAGACACGAATAAGACAGGCACTTCTGGGTCTAATGCGCCCAAGAGAGGTTCCTATAGAGGTTCCGGTGCGTCCTCTTGGTCTTATTCGAGAGACCGTCAGGATAGCGACTCTCGTTCGGGACGTCCTTCAGGCCGGGACAATCGGTCGGACGCCCCGAGGTCGACGGGGCGAGGTGCGGGTCGTGGAAGACGTGGTTTCTCCTACCGCAGGCCTCGCAGGTCCAGGAGGTGATGGCTTAAACCTCTATCGCGTTCCGGTTGGCGGAAGGTTGTCGAGCTTTTCACAAGAATGGGCGTCGATTACGGACGACCCTTGGGTGAGAGGAGTGACTTCGGAAGGTCTAAAGATATCCTTCAAACGAAAGCCTCCATTAACTCGAAGTCCAAAGTGGACTCATCTTCCGTCAAATCCGCAGAAAAGAGATGCTCTGTTATCAGAGGTGCAGTCTCTTTTAATGAAGAACGCGGTAGAGGTCGTAGAAAACCAGGAATCTCCGGGATTCTACAGCCATCTGTTTCTGGTTCCGAAACCAGACGGCTCGTTCAGTCCAGTCATAGATTTGAGCTGGATAAACAAGCTGATCGTCGCTCCGAAGTTTTATATGGAGACAATTCGATCGGTCAGAGCGAGTATTCGGGTGAACGATTATGCAACGAGCATAGATCTCAAAGATGCGTACTTTCACGTCATGGTACATCCGACATTCCGAAAGTATCTACGCTTCGCAGTCCTAGGAGTGGTGTATCAATTCCGGGCGATGTGCTTCGGATTGAATCTAGCACCCTGGGCTTTCACTCGGGTAATGAACTCGGTAATGATCTACTTCCGAGCTCATTCGTCTGCGGTAACGTCGGCCTACCTGGACGACATTCTTCAGAGGTACGGCAACGAGTTAACGCTTCAGAACGATGTTCAGAATCTTCTTCTATTGCTCCGACGTCTCGGTTTTATAGTAAACGACGAGAAGTCGGATCTGGTGCCGTCCAAGTCATTCACTCATCTGGGAATGAGCTTCGAGACGCACAACAATCTCGTTCGTCTGCCGTTAACCAGAGCGAAATTAGTCAGTTGTTACGCTCGCTATTGTCTGCACGCAGACAAAGTCACGGCGAGAGAATTTATGAGACTGATAGGTCTGTGCGGAGCCGCCGCGGATCTCATTCCGATGGGGCGGTTACGCACACGTCCTCTTCAAATTTTCCTGACTCAGAATTGGAGTGTGAAAATTCATTCGCTCGATGTAGACGTTCTCTTGTCAGATCAAGTGAAACAAGAGATTCAGACTTGGGCAAACATTCAGTGGTTAACTCAAGGAGTTCCGCTGCAGTTGCCGGATCCGAGTTTTACCGTTATGACGGATGCCAGTCAAACAGGTTGGGGTGCATCATTAATCCCAACGGATTCGAGATGCCAGGGTCTTTGGGATCCGCAATTCCTGTGCAAGCACATAAACATCAAGGAAATGATGTCAATTTGGCTTGCGTTATGTCACTGGATGGACATTATTCACGATGCTCATGTCCAAATCCTATCCGACAATACGACAGTAGTGGCGTATATACAGAATCAGGGAGGCACTCATTCAGTTCCGTTGTTCAATCTAACGGAAAGAATCCTTCTGTTTGCGTTAGAACATCACGTTCTTCTTTCGGTCCGTCACATACCGGGTCGTCTGAATGTGCTAGCAGACTCCCTTTCACGAAAGGGTCGCTTGTTGCCGTCGGAGTGGACTCTCAACAAACAAGTATTCAATCAGATTTGCTACCAATGGGAACGGCCAATGATAGACTTATTTGCGACACATCTCAACAATCAGTTGCAGACGTATGTGTCTCCGTGTCCGGATCCAAGAGCTTTTGCAGTAGACGCTCTGTCGATCCCTTGGGACGGAATGATAGGATATGCGTATCCTCCAGTGCCGTTAATTCAACAAGTATTGCTAAAGATAAAACAATCTCAATGCAAGATTCTGTTGGTAGCATCTCTGTCGCCACAGAGACCGTGGATAAATCTACTCAGGTGTCTGTTGTGGGACCTACCACGGAAGCTTCCTCCACGGGAGGATCTTCTTTCGCAGGGGAAATCGCGCCAACTCCATCACAACCCGCAAGGTCTCAACCTTCACGTTTTTCCGTTGTGCGGTCCTTCTTGCATGGCAAGCACTTTACAGGACGAGCATTGGACGCGATTTCTAACTGTAGGAGGACCTCCTCTTCGCTAAACTATGCGGCTAAGTGGAAGGTTTTTCGGCGTTGGTGTAGGGATCATTCTGTAGATATATTCGATCCCTCTATACCAGACATTGCAAACTTTCTAGTATACTTGTTTGACGAAATCAAACTGCAGCCTGTTACTATAAAGGGTTATAGATCTATGTTATCTGATACCTATGCACATCATGATAGTTTACAAATTGGATCTAATGTCTCTTTATCGAAGTTGGTTAGAAACTTTTCGATAAATAGACTCAGAACTCTTAGATTAATTCCTAAGTGGAATTTAGCTTGGGTTCTTCTTAAATTGAAGGAAAAGCCATTTGAACCTCTTGGGACAGTAGATTTCAAATTCTTATCTTATAAGACAGCTTTTCTCTTAGCTTTCTCTTCTGCTAGAAAAGTCAGTGAGCTTCATGCACTATCGGTGGATGATTCTCATTATCGTAGTGTTGGGAACACTATCACCTTCACTACTAATGTGGGTTTTTTAGCTAAGAATCAGGCTCCTAATAAATATCCGGAACCTATTGTTATTAAGGCTCTTCCGTCTTCAGACGGGCATAGGCCTTTACTCTGTCCTGTTAGAGCATTACGTATCTATAAACAGAGATCTCAGTTTATCAGAAAGGGACGGAAACGTTTCTTTCTGTCTTTGATGCCTAATAGAAAGGATATTTCAGTCCATTCTATTGCTAGATGGATTCAGTTAACTATCCGTACTGCTTATGAAAATTTATCTCCTTCTCAGCAGTCTGTGCTTAAGATTTCTGCTCATGAAGTAAGAGCTCTTTCTACTTCCTGGGCTTATGCTAATAGTGTTGCTATTACAGATTTAATGAAGGCTGCTTATTGGTCTCAGCCATCCACATTTACGAATTTTTATCTCAGAAATATTGAGTCCATGTCTGGAGACCTGCATTGTTTAGGTCCGTTATCTGTTGCTCAGAATGTCGTCCACTAAACAGTTGCAACTATAGTTATGCAGGCTTTCTGTTCCGGCAGTGACTCCGTCCGGCTGCCCTCTTCGCTCTGGGCTATTTGACCCAGGGCAAGGGGAAGGGGGGGGGGGGGCGGGTGTTCCCTTAGGTCACCTGCTTTATAGTGAAAAGCAAGGGAATGCCTCCTCTAAGTCAGTATTTCTGAGTCGCTTCCGGGATGGTTTTAAAGTGTAATATTAATGTTTAAATTCATTCATGTCTTATTTTTAAAGTGTAGCTCGGTGTGAAGCATTTGTATATGTCAAGTGTCAAACGGGCTTTAATATACAATACTCGGACACTTTTAAATGACTATAAAGAGTCTCAATTCTCTGGACTACTTTATTTATTGGCTTGCTTTAAAAATAATTAGTATAAGGGTTATACTGGATGTTAATAGAGAACATGAATGTTATTGTGCTCAATTATTAAGGGTAGTGTATCTTTCTAATTTAATATTAAATAAGAAAGATACATGTAAAGCCTAATACTCCTTTTCTCCTTAAGGGGTTACCTCTTTACTATATAGTTGAGCTTATTGGATTTTCCTCTATGTCCTAGGCCCTCCAGCCTGTTTACTATTCAGCTAAGTCTGGGTCATTGGTACAGTATAAAAATGTTAAAAAATTTATAGTAATTTATATATTTTTTATACTTACCAATGACCCAGACTGGGATGGCCCTCCCTGGAGTTGGGAACTCTTGCCTCCCCGCTGAGTACATAGCGCTGACCAGGCACTGCCAGTAAGAATGATAATTGGCGCCAATTTCGGGACGTCTGCGTCACTGCGCATGCGCAGTAGAGGCGTAGTATGGAGGTCCTTTAGGACATGATTTCTTTTTGTTTTGGATGCAAATTTTGGGGATTGGGGGGCAAAATTTGTGTTTGGCCCTGGTTTTGTTAGAGTTAGCACCAGCTAAGTCTGGGTCATTGGTAAGTATAAAAAATATATAAATTACTATAAATTTTTTAACTTTCGAGGCAAGAGCCTGTTGTGGTCATTCTTGTTATCAAGTTACACTGCTTGTTCAGTGTTTTCCTCTCTCCCTTTCCTTTAAGTACCCCCTTGCTATTCTCCCATGCTTTTGGCATATTTTCTGTAATATTATTACTAAAATTTCTTGGGAGTTTTAGCTGGATAACAGAATGAATTCTGTTCTTTTCCCCTTGTTTACGTCTTCACCTATGGGTGGTTAGGCGTAGTGTTCTGCATCTACCATCTGATGTTCTGCAGTTTCTTCCCTGGAAGTCTCTGTTTTGCAACAGATAGTGTATTATTGGTAACTGATTTCTGGCCAGGGTTATCAGTGCCTGGAGTCTTGTTTCTGGTGTTTTTACACTTCTTGTTTACATTGTCAACAGCCCTCTGTGTGAGGGGGATTTCTTGAAAATAATATCTTGATGTTAGTTTAATTATAACTAGATACATTATTATTGTTCGTAAGTGTTGCATTAATTTTTTTAAATATTTTTAAAATTTTTGTCCACACTTAGGCTTGGGATCCATTGGGGCTCAACGTTACTTTTCAGAAACTTGGGCTTTTCGGGAAAAATATTTTTTCAAAAATTTTTTTTGATTTCAGTTATTTTTTCTATGTTAATGGATCATGTTATTATGTATTTTGATTGTCAGGGGTTGGTGCGAGTACTAGGACTTTGTTTTCTTTTCACAATGAAAGGATATTGTTCAATTGTAATAAGAGGAAATCTTCCTCTGACTTTCATAATCATTGTATAATGTAGTCAGTGTACTCGCACTAACTCCTGTTCAGTATGTGTTAATTTCGATGACAACATGGGAAGCGTGTGTCACGGTATGTTAGTGGGGAAATGGCCATACCGGTCCTTTCCCTGCAGGGTCACTCTAGTTTATCAATCTCTATTTCAGACGATCAAGAACAGGGTGATGTATCCATGATGTCTTCCAAAAGTGTGCCTCCATCGTCACAATTAATGAAGAGCTAGCGGAAAAGTGCTCATGAAAATACGTCAATTGCCTAAGAGGTCCCTAGTAGGATCGACGGCCTTTGACGACCGCTAGCTCGCCCGGTGTAGCGTCCATTCATCGAATGGTTCGGCAGCCGGGTTCATCCGTTGGGTGATGCGAGCACTATAAATCAACCAAATGCACACCCAGTGACGGCGGATTAGAGCAGAGAACGGCGGAAGCCTTTTAGTCCGGTTCCTAGCTCGTCCAGGTCCATCCGGACTGTGAGCGAGAGAGGCCCCTCTCTCGTACAACAACATCTGGCCCCAGATGTTGTGGTACAAAATGTTTCGCATTCAGAGCATACGTCCGCCGCTCGGGACGCTCCGTTATATAGACAGTCCGGAGAGACTGTCAATAAGGCTTCCTCATCCTCATGGTAGCGCACACGACCGCTCTTGGCTATGTGACCTCGGATATCCAGTCAACTTCGCCAATCAGAGAATCCTCGGCGACCAGGTCACGCCATCCGGTAGCCAGGGACACGAGACCTGGAGACTCCGAATGTTCGCATAAGAAAGTATGCGGGAGTCAACGTACACAGAGCTTCCAGCGGCAAAGCATCGTAAGACCGCTACTGCACAGGCCTCGGTGACGGACGTGCTATCCCAAATAGCACAACTTATCGCAGCATCCCAGCAACGGCAGAATCTCTGTCGCATCATGTAATATCCGACGATGCTGGGTCGGGACGCTCCGCGGAAGCATCAGGTACGGACGTCCGAAAATTTCATACGGTCCGACGGGATGCCGAAAGGGAGTCGGAGGATTTCGAGCTTTCCCTTTCGGAACAACATAAGCTGCTGTATATGTCATCCGACTTTATCTTCTAGAGGTTCTTTCGTCGGACCAGAATGCTGCGATGCCGGATAAGAAACTGATAGCGTCGGTGGACACGGAAATTTTTGGATTGGTTCAGGGACATCGTCCCTCAGTTCCGACACAGTCCAATAATGTCACAGAAACTTTCGAATTATTGAACGACGCTATATATATATATTATTTATATGCTTGCTATTAACAAGCATATCTGGTTTCTTGTTCGCAAAGTTACTGAGATGTCTTTCAAAAGTGTGCCTCTGTCATCATAGTTAATGAAGAGCTAGCGGCAATAAGTGCTCATGGAATACGTCAATCGCCTAAGAGGTCCCTAGTAGGATCGACGGGGTTGACATTCGCTAGCTCACCCGGTGTAGCGTCCATTCATCGAATGGTTCGGCAGTCGGGTTCGTCCGTTGCGGTCTAGGAAGGAGATTTGGGTGATGCGAGCACTATACTAGACTTTAGTACACACCCAGTGACAACGGATTAGAGGAGAGATCGGAGGAAGCCTGTTAGTCCGGTTCCTAGCTCGTCCAGGTCCGTTCAGGCTGCGAGCGAGAGAGGTCCCTCTCTCGTACAACAACATATGGGACCGGATGTTGTGGTACAGACATTTTGCATTCGGAGCATATGTCTGCCGCTCGGGACGCTCCGTTATATAGACAGTCCGAGAGACTGTCGATAATGCTTCCTCATCCTCACAGCAGCGCACACGACCGCACATTGGCTACGTGACCTCGAGTATCTGGCCAGCTTCGTCTTTCAGTGATTCCACGGCGAACAGGTCACACCATCCGGTAGTCAAGGGACACGAGGCCTGTACACTCCGGTCGCTCGCATAATAGAAGTATGCATGGAGTAATGAACACGGAGCTTCCAGCAGCAAAGCATCGTAAGACCGCTTCTCCACAGGCCTCAGTGACGGACGTGCTATCCAAAATAGCACAGCTTATCGCAGCATCCTAGCAAACGACAGAATCTCGGTTGGATCAGGAATAATCTGACGGCGCTGGGTCGGTGCGCTCCGCTGTTGCATCAGTACAGACGACCGAACACTTCATAGGGTCCGACAGGATGGCGAAAGGGATTCGGACGATTTCGGGCTTTCCCTTTTGGAAAAACAGAAGCTGCCATACATTTCGTCCGGCATTATCTTCCAGAGGTTGTTCCGTCGGACTACATTGCTGCGATGCTGGATAAGAGACTAATAGCGTCATTGGACATGGAGTTTTGGATCGGTTCAGGGACATTGTCCCTGAGTTGCCGACACAGTCCAATAATGTCATTAGAACATTCGAATTATTGAACAACGCTATATATAAGCTTGCTACCAAACATGCTAGTCTAGTTTCTTGTCCGCAATGCTCTATTCTGCCTTTCATCAATTCTAGGGAAATAAATTTATATTGGCAGAATAGGGCATACCGAGAGTTCCTCTGCGTCTAGACGACGAGGCTGAAGACTGGGAATTATCTTTTTCGTCGTCTATGTCAATTCCAACCACGACGTTGGAAACGACAATGATGTCTAATAGACTTAACTTAGACGCTTTATCATACGTAGACCACCTTACTGAGGCGTTATCATTACGTCTTCAAGAGAAAGAATTCCAGGATATAATCCTCAATGAGATTTCTTTCAAGGGCAGTAGTTTTTCCACGTATAACTCCGCTCTTCAGTGGCAACCTGGAGTTGGTTAGACGTGACACAGCCCTAGCTACATCCACGCACGTGGATAGTAAGGTGAAGAACTCTCTCAGAGTCGCTTCGGTCTCGGAGAAGCTTCTCTTCGACGGCAACCTTTCAGCAATCTATGAATTGCTCGATATACACGTTCTCTTGTCAATCAAGTGTAACAAGAGATTCAGACTTGGGCAAACATTCGGTGGTTGACTCAGAGAGTGCCTCTGCAGTTGCCGGATCCGAGTTTTATGATTATGACGGATGCCAGTCAAACAGGTTGGGGTACAATATTGATCCCAACGGTTTCGAAGTGCCAGGGTCTTCGGGTTCCGCAGTTTCTAGGCAAGCACTTAACTTCCAGGAAATGATGTTATTTTGGCTTGCACTATGTCATTGGATGAAAATTATTCAGAAACGCATGTCCAAATCCTGTCCGATAATACGACAGTAGTTGCGTATCTCCGGAACCAGGGAGGCACTCATTCGGTTCCGTTATTCAATTTAACGGAAAGAATCCTTCTGTTTGTTCTAGAACACCAAGTTCTGCTTTGGTCTGTCATATTCCGGGTCGTCTGATTGTATTAGCAGACTCCCTTTCACGTAAGGGTCGCTTGTTGCCATCAGAATGGACTCTCAACAAACAAGTATTCAATCAGATTTGCTATCAATGGGAGCGCCCAATGATAATTTATTTGCGACACAACTCACCAATCAATTGCAGACGTATGTGTTTCCATGTCCGGATCCCTGAGCTTATGTAGTTATCGCTCTATTGATCTAATAGGACGGAATGATAGGATATGCGTATCCTCCAGCGCTGTTGATTTAGCAAGTATTGCTAAGATAAACATCCACAATACAATTCTGTTGGTAGCATCTCTGTCTTCACAGAGACCGTGGATAATTTACTCAGGTGTCTGCTGTGGGACTTACCGCGAAAACTTCCTCCATGAGAGGATCTTCTTTCGCTGGGGAAATCAGGTCAACTTCATCACAACCCACAAGGTCTCAACCTTCACGTATTCCGTTGTGCGGTCCTTCTTGCACGGCAAGCATTGTACAGGACGAGCAATGGACGCGATTTCTTACTGTAGGAGAACCTCCTCTTCGCTATACTATGTGGCTAAAGTGGAGGCTCTTCCGTCGTTGGTGTAGGGATCATTATGTTGATATTTTTTATCCTTCCATACTAGACATTGCAAACTTTCTAGTATACTTGTTTGACAAGATCAACTGCAGCCTGTTACTATTAAGGTTATAGGTCTATGTTATCTCATACCTATGCACTCAATGATAGTTTACAATTGAGTCTAATGTCTCTTTATCTAAGTTAGTTAGAAACTTTTCGATAAATAGACCTAGAATCCTTAGATTAATTCCTATACGGAATTTGGCTTGGGTTCTTATTTAGCTAAGTAACCATTTGAGCCTCTGGAAACAGTAGTTTTCAAATTCTGGCCTTTTAAGACTGTAATTCTCTTAGTCTTCTCTTCTACTGAGGAGTCAGTGAGCTTCATGCACTATCGGTGGACGACTCTCACTTTCGTAGTATCGGAAACACTATTTCCTTTACTACTAATGTTGGATTTTTAGTTAAGAATCAGGCTCCTAATAAATATCCAGAACCTGTTGTTATTAAGGTCCTTCCGTCTTCGTACGGGCATAGGCCTTTACTCTGTCCGGTTAGAGTTTACGTTTTTATAAACAGATCTCAGTTTATCAGTAAGGATGTAAAGCTTCTTCTGTCTTTGATGCCTAATAGAAGGACATTACGGGCCATTCTTTTGCTAATGGATTCAATTAACTAAACTGTCGGTACTGCTTATGGTAATCTATCATTAACTCAGCAGTTTATGCTTAAGATTTCGGCTCATGAAGTAAGAGCTCTTTCTACATCTTGGGTTTACGTAAATAGTGTCGCTATTATAGATTTAATGAAGGCTGCATATTGGTCTCAGCCATCCACATTCATGAATTTTTATCTCAGAAATATTGAGTCCATTTCTGGAGGCCTGCATTGTTTAGGTCCATTATCTGCTGCTCAGAATGTCGTTCACTTGACAGTTGCAACTATAGCTCGGTAGGCTTTCTGTTCCGGCAGTGACTCCATCCTGCTGCCCTCTTCGCTCTGGGCTATTTGACCCAGGGCAAGGAGAAGGGGGGGGGGGGGGGGAGGGTGTTCCCTTGGGTCACCTGTTTTATTATGAAAACAAGGGGATACCTCCTCCGGAGTCAGTAATTCTGAGGTGTTACTGGGATGGTTTTAAAGTGATAAGTTTATGTTTTAAAAATTCATTCAGGTCATAGTTTTTAAAGTATAGCTTTTGAATATATCACGTGTCAAACGGGCGTCATTATACAATCCTCGGACACTTTTAAAAGAGTATAGAGAGTCTCAATTCTCTAGACTAACTTTATTTATTGGCTTACTTTAAAAATTATTAGTATAAGGATTATACTGGATATTAATAGAGTACATGGATGTTATGATGCTCAATTATGGAAGGTGTTGTATCTTTCTAATTTATCATAAATAAGAAAGATACATGTAAGGCCTAATACTCCTTTTCCCTTCGAGGGGATGACTCTATTTTTATAGTTGAGCTTATTGGATTTTCCTCTATGTCCTAGGCCCTCCAGCCTTTTTACTATTCAGCTATGTCTGGGTCATTGGTACAGTATAAAAATGTTAAAAAATTTATAGTAATTTATATATTTTTTATACTTACCAATGACCCAGACGGGGATGGCCCTCCCAGGAGTTGGGAACTCATACCTCCCCGCTGCGTACATAGCGCTTACCAGGCACTGATTATAAGAATGATTAATGGTGCCAATTTCGGGACGTCCTTGACACTGCGCATGCGCAGTAGAGGTGAAGTATGGAGGGCCATTCAGGACATGTTTTCTTTGGTTTTAGATGCAAATTTTGGGGATTGGGGGGCAAAATTTGTGTTTGGCCCTACATTTTTAAGAGTTAGCACCAGCTATGTCTGGGTCATTGGTAAGTATAAAAAATATATAAATTACTATAAATTTTTTAACATTTATATCAGATTTGCTACCTATGAGAGCGGCCAGTGATGGACTTTTTTGTGACGCATCTCAACAATCAGTTGCAAGTTTATGTGTCAACATGTTCAGATCCTCGAGCATTTGCAATTGACGCTCTATCCATCTCGTGAGACGGGATAATAGGATATGGGTATCCTCCAGCGCCATTGATTCAGCAGATATTGCTTAAGTTAAATAATCTCAATGCAATTCTGTTGGTAGCACCTCTGTCTCCACAAATACCGTGCATTAATCTATTCAGGTGTCTGTTGTGGCTTATGCTGTGGAAGCTTCCTCCACATTTTGGTCCATTCTATAGCTAGATGGGTTCTATTAGCTTTCAGTACTGCTTATGATAATATTTTCAACACAGCAGTCTGCGATTAAGATTTTAGCTCTTGAAGTAAGAGTTCTTTCTACTTCAGAGGCTTATGCTAATAGTGTTGCTATTACAGTTCTAATGACGGCTGCATATTGGTTTTAGCCTTTCACTTGCACGAATTTATACCTCAGAAATATTGAGTCCATTTCTAGAGACCGGCATTGTTTAGGTTCGTTATCTGTTGCTCAGAATGTCGTCCACTAAACAGTTGCAACAATAGTTGTGTAGGCTTTTGGTTCCGGCAGTGACTCTGTGCTGCCGCCCTCTTCGCTCTGGGGTATTTGACCCAGGGCAAGGGGAAGGTGGGGGGGTGTTCCCTTAGGTCACCTGCTTTATAGTGAAAAGCAAGGGAATACCTCCCCTAGAGTCAGTAATTCTAGTCGGTACCGGGATGATTGTCCCCCGACCCTTCGGGGGACTATTGTAATCAGCAGTGTCCGTCCGTTTGTGCGTCCGTCCGTCCGTCCGTCCGTCCATCCGTCCGTCCGTCCATCCATCTGTCCGTCCATCCGTCCGTCACACCCTTGTCCGGATGATAACTTTAGTTTGGATGATTTTACTGAAACTAAATTTGGTATGTGTCTTACTTGGGTGGAAATGCAGATTAAGTTCGAAAATGGGCACGCTCCACTGATTTCTACTGGATTTATTCCCCTTTTTCGACTTAAAAAATACAGTTTTTGTGTTGTCCGGATGATAACTTTAGTTAGGATCATTTGATTGAAACGAAATTTAGTATGCCGCTTATTTGGGTGGAAATGCAGGTCAAGTTTGAAAATGGGCACGCTCCACTGATTTTTACTGGATTTATTCTCCTTTTTCGACTTAGAAAATATGGTTTTTGTGTTGTCCGGATGATAACTTTACCTTGGATCATTTGATTGAAACGAAACTAAGTATGTGGTTTAATTGGTTGGAAATACAGGTCAAGTTAAAAAATGGACATGCTCTGCGAACAAATTGCATCCTAACAGCTCCCTTGAATTTGCCATCTTGGTCGGGGGACCGGGGGCGTTGCCCTTGTTTTTATAGTGTAAAGATAATCTTTTTACTCATCCATGTAATATTTTTAAGTGTACCTCGGTGTGTAGTATTTGTATACGTCACATATCATGCAGAGACGTTAATATACAATTATCGGTCACTTTTAATGAACTTAAGAGTCTCATTTATCTGGACTACTTTATTTATCGGCTTTCCTTTAAAAATAATTACCATAATGGATTATACTGGAGGTTAATAGACATCAGTGATGTTATTATGCTCAAGTACAGAATGGTGTTGTGTCTTTCTTGTTTTGATGCAGAATAGAAAGATACATGTAAAGCCTATTTCTCCTTTCTCCTCGAGGGGATAATTCTGTATATATATAGTTGAGTTATTGGATTGCTTTATGTCCTAGGCCCTCCAACCTTTTTACTATTCAGCTAAGTCTGGGTCATTGGTACAGTATAAAAATGTTAAAACATTTATAGTAATTTATATATTTTTTATACTTACCAATGACCCAGACGGGGATGGCCCTCCCATGAATTGGGAACTCATACCTCCCTGCTGAGTACATAATGCTTTTCCAGGCACTGCTTGTAAGAATGACTTTTGGCGTTAATTTCGAGACCTCCTTGACACTGCGCAGTGGAGGAAAGGTATGGAGGACCATATAGGACATGTAATTTTCGGTTTTAGATGCAAATTTTGGGGATTGGGGGGTAAAATTTGTGTTTGGCCCTAGAATTTAAGAGTTAGCACCAGCTAAGTTTGGGTCATTGTTAAGTATAAAAAATATATAAATTACTATAAATTTTTTAACTTTTATACTATAAACCAATGGCCCAGACTAGCTAGCTGGTGCAAACTAACTGTTATAAAGGGCCAAACACAAATTTTGAACCCCCCAATCCCCAAAATTTGCTTGCAAAACCGAAAATTAAAGTCCTATCTGATCCTTCATACTTTTACCCTCTGCGCATGCGCAGCCATCAGGAAGTGACCGAAACTGGCGCAAACATCATTCTTTGTTTAGCCCTTCAGTCAATAACAATGTTTTGGTTAGCACCAGCTAAGTCTGGGTCATTGTTAAGTATAAAAAATATATAAATTACTATAAATTTTTTAACTTTTATACTATAAACCAATGGCCCAGACTAGCTAGCTGGTGCAAACTAACTGTTATAAAGGGCCAAACACAAATTTTGAACCCCCCCAATCCCCAAAATTTGCTTGCAAAACCGAAAATTAAAGTCCTATCTGATCCTCCATACTTTTACCCTCTGCGCATGCGCAGCCATCAGGAAGTGACCGAAACTGGCGCAAACATCATTCTTTGTTTGGCCCTTCAGTCAATAACAATGTTTTGGTTAGCACCAGCTAAGTCTGGGTCATTGTTAAGTATAAAAAATATATAAATTACTATAAATTTTTTAACTTTTATACTATAAACCAATGGCCCAGACTAGTTAGCTGGTGCAAACTAATTGTTATAAAGGGCCAAACACAAATTTTGAACCCCCCAATCCCCAAAATTTGCTTGCAAAACCGAAAATTAAAGTCCTATCTGATCCTCCATACTTTTACCCTCTGCGCATGCGCAGCCATCAGGAAGTGACCGAAACTGGCGCAAACATCATTCTTTGTTTGGCCCTTCAGTCAATAATAATGTTTTGACATCTGTGCTTTGAAAATCTACTTTTTGAGGATGCCAGACACAAATCAATGCAAGAATTGGTGGATCCAAGGCTGTTATTTGATGATGGAAGTGAACAACGGTGGTTTCATACGTTCAGGGCTGTAACTTTATAATAATTATAAAATTATTTCATGTTTCCCAATCTCGGGACATTCGCCTGACATCATCATTTTTACAAATGATTTATCCACTGTTTGTTGAGTATTCCTTCCCTATCCTTCCATGAACCCTCCCTGTTAAACTCCTAAGCTTTTTGGCTGATTTTTATTGAAATTTTTTATTAAATTTCTTGGGAGTTTAACATGTATTACAGAATATATTATTCTGTTTATCCCCATGGTTACGTCTTCACCCTAGGGGTGTTAGGTCATTTAGTCATGCATCTTCTATCTGAAGTATCGTTTTTTCTTCGTATGAAGATCTAGCTTTGCATCTGGTAGCATCAAATTGGTTATTGATTTTGGGCCTTGTTGTGTACCTGATGTCTTGTTTCCGTTTTTTCTTTTGACGTTGTTTACTTTGACAACGTTCTCAATATGTGTAGTATTTCATATTTTGATTTCTATTATTCATGTATATATATATATTTGAGTTGTAGTAGTGCTGTCGTCTTTAGTAAATGCACTCCTGCGGATTTTTGTCCTACTTGTGTACAGTGGGACTACAATGTTGGAGACTGGTGACGCAGTAAGTTGTTGGCAGTGAGGTTCCTATGTGGGGCCTCTTCTGCGATATAATATTTTTCAGTTTCTTTTTTCAGAGGAACATGAACATGATAATGATACTGTGACATCCTTTCAAGTGTGTTACCGTCATCACGCTCGGTTGAGCTAAAGAGGAAATAGAGCTAACTGCAGGGTGCTCATATATAAGCAAGTGATCCTTACAAGCAGCTAGTTCGACCGGTGAAGTGGTTACTCCGTCTGGAGAGCCGTATCACTGGGTAAGTCCATTGCGATCGAGGGAAGTGTGCAGATGTGGGTAGAGTGAGCACCTTAAAATAAAGGCTCACCCAGCGACGACGGGAATAGGGAGGAATAGGGAGGAAGTCAGCAAGTTTCTTTTAGGGAGGCTCGGTGAGGTCTAATAAGACCGCGAGCAGGAGAGGCCCCTCTCTAACCCAACAACATTTGGGGCCAAATGTTGTTTTGAGAAACTTGAACGAGCCGGAGCATACGTCCACCGGTTGCTCGGGATGCTCCTTCTAGTCTGCAGCCGGGGTTGGCTTTAGTCAGGACTTCCTCCGCTACATTACACAAGCCGGAACCAAGTTTTCTTTTCGGGAGGCTTGGCGAGGTCTGATGAGACCGCGAGCGGGAGAGGTCCCTCTCTAACCCAACAACATTTGGGGCCAAATTTTGTTTTGAGAAACTTGTACAAACGGAACATTCGTCCAACCACCGCTCGGGATGCTCCGTCAAGTCTACAGCCGGGGTCGGCTTCAGTCACGGCTTCCTCCACTATTTTATTAAAGCACACACGACTTCAGTCTAGCTACCCGACTTCAGATATCCAGCCACTTGCATGAAGACAGAGCCATTCTTCGCCCGTGAAGTCGGACCATCCAGTAGCTAGCGCTCCGAGGCATCGATCAATGGGGCTTTTGGTGAAGATATACCCCCGGATCTATTTGTCCCAGGAGCAGCAAGCGCGCATAAGACGGAAGACTGCTGCTCCACAAGCCTCGGTAACGGACTGGCTGTCACAGATCGCGCAGCATCCCAGCATATGCAAGAGCAGTTTCCTGCAGACTCAGGAGGTGAGCTGTCGGACGGTGCTGGGTCGGTCCAATCATCTGCAGATGCAGATGCCAAGGACCAGACGTCATAGCTGATTCAGTCGGATGGTGAAGAGGAAGAGGATTACCCTTTCGGAACAGTTTATGAAGTTATGGACTTCATTCATCAGTAATGTCTTGAATCTATTTCAAACTGATCAGCATGCTGCGACTACTGTGGAGGATTAGCTACCCGACTTCGTATAGCCACAGTTGTCTGAAGACAGAGCATTCTTCACCTGTGAAGTCTGACCATCCAGTAGCTAGCGATCCAAGGCATCGATCACGGGACGTTCAGAGAAGACATGAGCAGACCGGGGATGAAGATCTATCCCTACCTGCATTATTTGATATATGCTCGGAAGTACTTCCTCCGGATATTCGTCCCGGGGCAGCGGCGAAGAACAGAAGACCGCTGCTCCTCAAGTACAGGGACGTTCGGAGAAGATATGAGTGGGCCGGGATGAAGAATTGTCCCTACCTGCATCATTATATATATGCTCCGAAGTGCTACCTCCGGATATTTGTCCCAGGGGCAGCGGTGAAGATACAAAAGACCGCTGCTCCTCAAACCTCGGTAATGCAAATGTTGTCGCTGATCGTGCAGCTAATCGCAGCATCTCAGCAAGTGCAAGAGCAGCCTCCCGCAGACTCCAGAGGTGAGCTGTAGGATGGTGTTGGGTAGGTCCAGTCATCTGTACACGCAGACGCAAGGCACCGGATGTCATAGCTGATTCAGTCGAATGATGAAAGGGTCGAGGAAGAGAATTACCCGTCCCTTTCGGAACAGCATAGGGTAGCGATGGACTGCATTACTATCCTGCATCTCTTACACCTGATCAGCATGCTGCGTCTATTAGAGAGAAACCGCTGTCGTCTCTGGAAGCAGACTAGGTGGGAAGGAAAGAGGACATTCTTTCCATTCTGACACTATCCAGACAGGTGTCGCAGGCCTTCGGCCGCATTGCCGTTGCCATATTCTACCTCTCTAATGCTAGGAGGAAGGCGGTTTCTTACCGACATCTTCAATAAATATACCGCTCCTTGGACAACTTTCATTTATAACGGTTGGAGAAGATGTACAGAGAGCTCATCTGTGTTTAAATGAGCAGGTCGGGGATGAAAAAATGTTCCTACCAGCATCATTTAATATACACTCTGAATTGATGGAATGTGTTATCTCATCAAGTAAGCGAATCTGGACGTGGTGTCCTACGCAGATCACCTTACCAGAGCTATGATGCAGCGTTTCAATGGGAAGGAATGTGAGGACGTTGTTCCTCGCTAAGAGTTCTTTCCAGGGCAGTCATGTATGCCACGTTCAACTCCGCACTGAGATGGAAAATTTGGAGTTGGTAAGACATGATGCTGCCTTTGTGTCGTCATCACTTTTAGATGCCAAGGTGAAAAGCTCTCTCCGAGTCGCTTCGGTCACCGGAAATACACTATTTGATGACAAGCTTGCGCTGCTATATAAGCAGACTACAAGAAGGCTTCCAGAGCTGCTATTGAAGTAGATGTCTCATCAACACACTTCAGCAGACTGGGGTAAGCGAGGCTGTTCCGCTTCTAAGAAAGCATCAAGAGAATGTCTCGCAGGGAAGATAACCCTCTTAAATTTACTCCGGAGGTCATCATTATAGCGATTCAGGAAAGGGGTATACGTCTGATCAAGGCTATGGATCAGACCCCCCTAGGCCGTCGATTAACGAAAGATATCCATGAGAGACTGGAAGTTAATCACGGAAGTTCCTGTCAAAGAGAGTCTCTACAAGTAAAGGTAAAACTCTCTTATTGGAGGGAACTATTGACATCGACGAGATGAGCTGCTTCTGGGGGAAAATGTAGTTTCTCCTTCCATAAGCTTTGTAAGTTGTACAGGTGATGGATATGACCTCTATTGTTTATCAGTGGATGGAAGGTTATCAACTTCACAAGAACTGGACATTAATAACGGAAGTTCCTTCAAAGAGAGTCGCTCCTAATGGATGTTAAGGCTCTCTTATTAAGGGAACATTCGAGGTCTTCGAGAATAGATTTTGGTAAATCCACTTGGTGGTAGGTTATCAGCCTCGCAATAAAGTGGATAATATTGCAGAAGATCAGAATAGTCTCGGCAGGCCGGCGGCTATCAGCCCGAACAAGCTCCACTTACAAGAAATACATGTGGGACAATCTTCCAAGAGAGGCTTTCCTTCTGGAGGTCCAAGCTCCTATTAAAGATAAAGAAAAGCATTAGATGTGTTCGAAATTTTTCTCCAGTTTTTTATAATTAATCACCTGTTTCTCATCCTGTATCAGGAAGGATAGTGCATAGATAGGCTGAGATATTCCTTGGCAGCAAGGCAGTTATGTCATTGTGGATGCCATGGTAGCCTTATGTACGGTTACAGCGGTCTTTGGGGAATTATACCTGTTAGGAAAATGGCACGTCATTCCCTAATTGCGTGACGATGAATAAGTCACTAATTACACCGAGATATCGGTCTTCATGGAGAAGAAGACTTCTAGCTACATTAGTTAGGCTCTGACCGCTGTCTTTTGGGAATAAAGCAGAAAAGAAGTACTGTGCTTTTCGGTTTCTTTTTTCCCAGGTGTCATGGACTTAAGTCTTATTGTTTACACCATTGTAGTCTAACTAGAATTATGAGCGAGATTTTTTCAGTATTATGCAGTGACATAACTGAATTAAAAATCTCTTGAGACTGCAATCTATAATACTGGGAATTTAGGGCTGTTTATTTAACAGTTTTTCATTCCCTACCTTGTGCAATGATAGTTGTAAGTATCCAGTCTCCAATGGTTTGATGTGAGTTATTATGAAAATACGGTGTATTTGTATGACTAACACAAGAACGATTCAAGTAATGCGGGTGAGGGGGGTTCGATATGAAATTTTCATCGAATCCCCGCTCACCCCCCCCAACCCCCACCCCCACCCACCGCCAATGTGTTAAGAGGTGATTTCAGGACAGGACATAGTTTCCTTCCCGCAAGCCTTGTATGCATTTAAGTATTTACATGCCTTTCATGGCTTATCGATTGGCGGCTGGGTCGTGTTTTATGGCGACCTCATGGGCACATCCACTTTTTAGTTGATTTGTTTCCTGTGGTTGTTCGTTATAAGTCATATATGAGCATATGATTCATTATCATTAAATTGCTAGCCTTTGTGTACCGGTTTGTCTGACAAGTCAGTTAACTGGTATTCTGATTATTACAGGCGAGATTAAAGGCTCGCGTACATAATATGTGTTTACTAGGCGGTCGCATTATTGTATGTTTTGGACCTCAGAAAAATAATGTATTTTGGGGTGGTCCGTGACGAGTTTGTTAATCATAGCTCGATCCATTTCTAAATCCAGGTTATATAGTTTCAGTACACATTTTACATGGAAATCGAATGGAGATTTCTATGTATTCCAGTACATGTATATTCATATGTCTGGGAGTATTATTTATTGGAATTAATTGTACACCTGAACGGGATTGCCTGTGGGTTGCCTTGGAAGCGTGTTTACTCTCCAGAGACCGTTCATTGATATTCTTTTGAACAAGTGTATTTTGTATATATTTATCACTGGTTTTTTACCTATCTACGTATGCCAACTCCGGTATTCATTAAGAAGTGTGCAATTATTTAACGGGATCGCCGCTATAACCTCAGCTTCTGAAGTGACGTTAAGCACCTATTTTATTAATAATAATTAATATCTGGGTGCCTGTTTTACGAATATATATTGTTAATTGGTACGGCTTTTTCTGTTTCCAGAGCGCTCCCCTCTTTGTTTTTGAAGAAGATTCCTTCAAAAAAGGGGAGGGGGTGGATTTCTTAAAATCTCCTCCGGCTTGACAGCGTGTAACTATGAGTGAAGCTGTTTTTTCTGTAGATTATATCGAATCCTGGATACAGCTTGTTTTATTATTGTATTTGGCATGGTTTGTGGGGGGTTAGTCTCTCACTCTCGAATACGCCATCCTAATTTATAGGGGCTAAGTCCATACTAGCCTTTAAAATTGGGAACTTGTTACACCCAGTTAGCATAGTCATTCATGCTAAGAATAAGGAATTACTGGAATTTGTCTCCTTATTTATGATATGTCTTCTCTATTACAATATGGAGAGACATACATGTAATTCCTTTTAAATTTAATTTTTCTTTCACCTTGGATTGCAGGCTTAGGAACTATGTTGGTCTGCTAATTCTGAAGTCCTAGGCCCTCCGCCTTTTTCCGATTCAGCTAATCTGGGCCATTGGTTGAAAGTATAAAAATATGAAAAATTTAAAGTAATTTGTATATTTTTTTTATACTTACCAGTGGCCCAGATGGGTATGGCCCTCCCATGAGTGGGCACTCATACCTCCCCGCTGAGTTATTATGTAGTAAGCTCATCTACAAAGAATGATGTTGGCGCCAGTTTCGGTCACTTCCTGATGGCTGTGCATGCACGGAGGGTAAAAGTATGGAGGACCAGATAGGACTTTAATTTTCGGTTTTGCAAGCACATTTTGGGGATTGGGGGGTTCAAAATTTGTGTTTGGCCCTTAATAACAGTTAGTTTGCACCAGCTAGCTAGTCTGGGTCATTGGTAAGTATAAAAAATATACAAATTACTTTGAATTTTTCTTTTTCAACGTTGAAAATATTGATTGGTCTGCCCTGCACATTCACTTAGCAGCCATTCTACTAAATGAAATTATGACGTGTATCAGGTTCCAAAGCTTGAAAAACAGGCACAAAAGTTCATCGGGTTAACATTATGCTGATGTACAAGTTACTTAGAAGATTGGATCCAAATTAGACAAAAGCATGCTGTGGTGTACCCATCTTCAGACTGTTTTGGACAGACCTCATAAAACTTGTGGGCATGTGAGGACGGACAAACTGACAGATATACTTGCATTTAATAATGTGCTAGTAAGAGGCACTATGTACAATTTAAAATAAGAATTATTTACATATTTCTGTTATTTTAGGATGCTGAAGATTTAGAAAAGAGTTGGTTGTTACTGGCCGATATTTACATTCAGGTAGGAATTTTCTTAGTTAATATTTAATAACATAAACATATTTTGAATAACAGCATTTTATACAAAGTGAAAATAAAGAAATGATAATGATATAGATTACAATAAATTGATTAACCCTTTACCTAACGAATCGCCCGCATCCGTCCGTGTAAATTGAGCAGTTGAAAAAATTAAATTTTTCAAAATATTTCAACAAAACCATATCATGTGAACACTCGTTGGAATGAGCTCATTGAGCTCATTCCAATGAGGGATCACATGATATGGTTTAGTTGAAATTTTTTGAAAAATATTAAAAAATGATATTTAAAATAATAAATTTTGATATTGTCTGCGTTGGGTAAAGGGTTAATAGAAGATGAATTGTCCTAATTCTAGATTTATTTTTACAGAATAAACATGTTAAAATATTTTATATTAGTTAGACTTTATTTTTGATCGAAAAGAACTTGAACTCGATTTAATTCTAAATATTCTGAGACTTGATACAATAACAAAATCTTGAAGAAAAAATACATTTACTTCATTTTCAGTCTGCTTTGAAAAAGATTAAATTATGTAGATATTTAGCATGCACAATTCAGAAAGTGAACAGAAATTTTTCATATCAACTTACCTTCCTTGTTGAAATATACTGTGTGAGCTCATTTAACTGAAGGGACATATGTGTTGAATGATGAAAAGCTTTACCAATAAATTCTGACTTTTGTCTGTTTTGTGGCCTTACAATAGATGCTCTAACATATAACAAAGAGAAAGTCCACTAGACTATAGCCAGATTGTCCTGGCAGTGGTTTCAAGCAGTCCTGGTAATTCATCCTTGTTTCCTCGGCAAAAAAATTGATGTGGAAAACTGGTGCTTCTACGGCAATTGCTGTGAAGCCTATTTGATTGTGTAAAAATCATCAGGGGGCAGGGTATAGTCTCAATTGCCATGTATATGTAGTATGCGGTAAAGTGAAAACTTTCAAGTAACTTTAACATGTGAAAGTAGTTTGAAATACATGTGTATATAATAACAATCAGTGTGTAGAATCTTTCACTCAATTAGCTCATGCTAATATCATGAACCATGTGAATGCTGAGAAAAAAATTAGAAGTAAGAAGGCAACTTGCTCAATATGTATAGTATGAGTGAAAATAAGACGCAGCATAACCACAAACTAAGTATCTCACTGCTTCTGTATTGATAACACTAGAATCTGACATCAGTTTCTGGAAAGCTCTTACAGAGCTTTCCACAAACTGATGTCAGATTCTAGTGTTATCAATACAGAAGAACACATAGTTTCTAATGGTTATGCTGCATCTTGTACTGTAAATTGTAAGATTAGCAGTACATCATAGTGCAACCCACATGGTTTGATTCCTTGCATAACCCGGAAGTTGTGCAATTTCTGCCACCACTAGGCTTTCTGAAGAAGCCATTCTTGGCAGTATTTTTGCTGTGGATATTTTCATTTCATCTGCATTTTCCTCAGCTCTGCTGATTGCCAAGGGTGAATTACCAGGGCTGTTTCAAGTCAAGTCTTGGCTGCCTATAAGGGCAGCCAATATGTAACTAGAACTACATGTACTGATGTGGTGAAATTTGGTTCACGCCTTTCTGGCTTATTAATGACACCCTCTTGTATGACAGATGAGTCACAAAACAGTGTTTCATCAGTGAATGCTTCTTGTGGGAAACACAATAAGTGGAGCATTGTTTTCCTAATGTGGTAGACAAAACTGCTTCACTGAAATAATTGGACTTGGTAACAATTTTTCTGGGAAGGGGTGGATGAGGGGGTCCTCTGAAGTGGGCAAAATACTGATTAAGGTTGGCTAAACTTCACTCCATAATTGTTTTGCATTAACAAAAAAACCAATGATGCTGAAAGTGACTTTTGATCCTGACAAATAGACATCAATTAAAGCAAAGATGCAGCAATATTTTTTATACTGTACCAATGACCCAGACTTAGCTGCTGGTGCTAACTCTTAAATATTTAGGGCCAAACACAAATTTTACAACCCAATCCCCCAAATTTGCATCAAAAACCGAAAATGACATGTCCTATATGGTCCTCCATACTTTTACTCCACTGCATATGCGTAGTGTCAAGGAGGTCTCAAAATTGGCGCAATTATCATTCTTTGTTTGGCCCTCAATTAAGTTACATCTCACTGATATTTGTGCTTGTAAATCTCAGTTTAAATGATGCCAGACACATAATTATGAGAGAAATGGTGGATCTAAGGAGGAAATAGAAGGATGAGAGGAAGAAACAGTGACAGGAAATGTTCAGGGCTGTAACTTATAATATTTTTATACTGTACCAATGACCCAGACTTAGCTGGTGCTAACTCTAACAAAACCAGGGCCAAACACAAATTTTGCCCCCCAATCCCCAAAATTTGCATCCAAAACAAAAAGAAATCATGTCCTAAAGGACCTCCATACTACGCCTCTACTGCGCATGCGCAGTGACGCAGACGTCCCGAAATTGGCGCCAATTATCATTCTCTGTTTGGCCCTTCATCAGTCAACATCTCACTGATCTTTGTGCTTGTAAATCTCAGTTTAAAGGATGCCAGACACGTAATTTTTGGAGAAAATGTGATTCTAAGGAGGATAGAAGGAGGAGAGGAAAAAGAAGTGACAAAAAATAATCAGGGCTGTACATAAAATTTTTGGATGAAATTATGTTAAGTTGCCTATTTTCGAGGCATGGGCCTCTTGTTGTCATTCTTGCTAAATGTTGCACTGCTTATTCAGTGTTTCCTCTCCCCTAGCCTTCTAAAGTCCCCCCTTGCAATTCTCCCATGCTTTTGGCATATTTTTGAGAAGGTTCATTTCTAAAATTTCCTGGGAGAGTTGCTTGGTTACAGAATGTTTTCTGTTATTTTCCCCTTAGTTACGTTTTCACCCATGGGTGTATAACGTTGTGTTCTGCATCTTCCATCTGATGTTCTGCAGATTCTCCCCTGGGAGTCTCTGTTTTGCATCAGATAGAGTGTAATTTTGATGACTGATTCCGGGCCAGTTTTTTCAGTGCCT
Organism: Pictodentalium vernedei; assembly: GCA_031216915.1. Classification (NCBI taxonomy): domain Eukaryota; kingdom Metazoa; phylum Mollusca; class Scaphopoda; order Dentaliida; family Dentaliidae; genus Pictodentalium; species Pictodentalium vernedei. The sequence goes on along the minus strand of CM062289.1, from coordinate 143,707,916 downwards.
GGAGTCATGTTTTCTGGTGTTTTACACTGTTTGTTTACATTGGCAACAGCCTTTTTTGAGGGGGGCTGTTTGCCTTTGCTGTAGTTTATCTCACTATAAGATACATTTATATTATCCGTAAGTGTCTCATTAATTATTTAATATAAATGTAAAATTTTTGACCACACTTTGCCATCGGATCCATCGGGGCTCAACGTTACTTTTCAGCAACTTGGGCTTCGCTGAAAAAATATTTTTTCAAAATTATTTTGATTTGCAATTGTTTTTTCATTTATTAATGGATCATGTTATTATGTATCTTTGTGTCAGGGGTTTTTGCGAGTAACTAGGACTTGTTGTTGTCCTTTCACAATGAAGGGACATTGTTCAAATTGTAATAGGAAGAAATCTTCCTCTGACTTTCATGATCATTGTATTAATTGTAGTCAGTGTTCTCGCATTAATCCCTGTCCTATATGTGAATATTGGGATGAGAAACATTGAAAACATGTGTCACGATATGTTGTTTCTGGAGAAAGGGCTATGCCGGCTCTTTCTCCGCAAGGTCACTCTACTCTCTCAGTTTCTATTTCAGAGGAACCAGAACAGGGTGATGTTTCCATGTTATCTTCTACAAGTGTGCGTCCGTCGTCACAAATGAATTCAGAGCTAGCGGCAAAAGTGCTCATGGAGATTAGACAAATGTCGTCCGCTAGCTCGCCCGGTGTAGCGTCCATTCACTGAATGGTTCGGCAGCCGGGTTCGTCCGATGCGGTCCAGGAGGAAATTTTGGGTGATGTGAGCACTATAAACATAATAGATGCACACCCAGTGACGGCGGATAGTAAGCGAGAACGGAGGAAGCCTTTGAGTCCGGTTCCTAGCTCGTCCAGGTCCAGCCGGGCCGCGAGCGAGAGAGGCCCCTCTCTCGTACAACAACATCTGGGACCAGATGTTGTGGTACAAAATGTGTCTTTAGCAGAGCATACGTCCGTCGCTCGGGACGCTCCGTTGTATAAGCAGTCTGCGGAGACTGTTAAGGCTTCCTCTTCTCGTCAGAGCACACGACCGCACCTTGGCTGCGTGACCGCCGATATATTGCCAGCTTCGCCTATCAAGGATTCTTCGGCGACCAGGTCACACCATCCGGCAGCCAGGGATTCGAGACCGATGAACTCCGGACGTTCGCATAGGAAAAGTATGCAGGAGCCATCTGATGCGGAGCTGCCCTCGGCGAAGCAGCGAAAGACTGCGCCTCCGCAGGTCTCGACGCCGGACATTCTTGTGCAGATAGCACAGCTTATCGCAGCATCCCAGCAGCCGACAGAAACGGTGTCGGATCGAGAATTATCCGACGGCGCTGGGTCGGTACGCGCCGCCGAAGCATCGGGGGCGGACGACCGGGAACATCATGAGGTCCGACCGGATGGTGAAAGGGATACGGATGACTTGGAGCTATCCCTTTCGGAACAACATAAAGCTGCCGTGGACTTCATCCGGCACTTTCTCCCTCAAGTTGTTCCGTCGGGCCAGACTGCTGCGGTTCCGGACAAGAGGATTATAGCGTCATTGGACTCTGAATTTTTTGAGCGGTTCAGGGACATCGCTCCCGAGTTTCCGTCGCAGTCCAATAATGTTGCAAGAACATTTGAATTATTGAACGACGCTATTTTTAAACTTGCTTCCAAGACGGGGAAAGCAGGTTTCTTGTCCGCTAATACTCTCAACCTGCCTTTCATTAATGCAAGGAATAAATTCGATACGGCAGGACAGGGTATCCCGAGAGTTCCTCTGCGTATGGACGACGAGGCGGAAGACTTAGAGCTATCATTACCGTCGTCGGCTTCTATTCCAACCGCGGTGTTGGAAACAGCTATTGCGTCTAACAGAGCCAATTTAGATGCCTTATCTTACGCAGATCACCTTACTAAGGCGTTATCACTGCGCCTTCAAGGGAAAGAGTTTCAGGATATACAATCCTCTTTAAGACTTCTTTCAAGGGCAGTAGCTTATTCCACGTGTAACTCTGCCCTTTCAGTGGCAAATCTGGAGTTGGTTAGACGTGATGCAGCCCTAGCTACATCCACACTAGTGGATACTAAGGTGAAGAACTCTCTTAGAGTCGCTTCGGTCTCAGGAGAACTTCTCTTTGACGGCAAGCTTTCCGCTATTTCAAATCTGCTTCTAAGAAGTCGGATACAGCAGACAAGAATAAGACAGGCACTTCTGGGTCTAATGCGCCCAAGAGAGGTTCCTATAGAAGTTCCGGTGCGTCCTCTTGGTCTTATTCGAGAGACCATCAGGGTAGCGACTCTCGTTCGGGACGTCCTTCAGGCCGGGACAATCGGTCGGACGCCCCGAGGTCGACGGGGCGAGGTGCGGGTCGTGGAGGACGTGGTTTCTCCTACTGCAGGCCTCGCAGGTACAGGAGGTGATGGCTTAAACCTCTATCGCGTACCGGTTGGCGGAAGGTTGTCGAGCTTTTCACAAGAATGGGCGTCGATTACGGACGACCCTTGGGTGAGAGGAGTGACTTCGGAAGGTCTAAAGATATCCTTCAAACGAAAGCCTCCATTAACTCGAAGTCCAAAATGGACTCATCTTCCGTCAAATCCGCAGAAAAGAGACGCTCTGTTATCAGAGGTGCAGTCTCTTTTAATGAAGAACGCGGTAGAGGTCGTAGAAAACCAGGAATCTCCGGGATTCTACAGCCATCTGTTTCTGGTTCCGAAACCAGATGGCTCGTTCCGTCCAGTCATAGATTTGAGCTGGATAAACAAGCTGATCGTCGCTCCGAAGTTTTATATGGAGACGATTCGGTCGGTCAGAGCGAGTATTCGGGTGAACGATTATGCAACAAGCATAGATCTCAAAGATGCGTACTTTCACGTCATGGTACATCCGACATTCCGAAAGTACCTACGCTTCGCAGTCCTAGGAGTGGTGTATCAATTCCGGGCGATGTGCTTCGGATTGAATCTAGCACCCTGGGCTTTCACTCGGGTAATGAACTCGGTAATGATCTATTTCCGAGCTCATTCGTCTGCGGTAACGTCGGCCTACCTGGACGACATTCTTCAGAGGTACGGCAACGAGTTAGCGCTTCAGAACGATGTTCAGAATCTTCTTCTATTGCTCCGACGTCTCGGTTTTATAGTAAATGAGGAGAAGTCGGATCTGGTGCCGTCCAAGTCATTCACTCATCTGGGAATGAGCTTCGAGACGCACAACAATCTCGTTAGTCTGCCGTTAACCAGAGCGAAATTAGTCAGTTGTTACGCTCGCTATTGTCTGCACGCAGACAAAGTCACAGCGAGAGAATTCATGAGACTGATAGGTCTGTGCGGAGCCGCCGCGGATCTCATTCCGATGCACACGTCCTCTTCAAATTTTCTTGACTCAGAATTGGAGTGTGAAAATTCATTCGCTCGATGTAGTCGTTCTCTTGTCAGATCAAGTGAAACAAGAGATTCAGACTTGGGCAAACATTCAGTGGTTAACTCAGGGAGTTCCGCTGCAGTTGCCGGATCCGAGTTTTACCATTTTACCATTATGACGGATGCCAGTCAAACAGGTTGGGGTGCATCATTAATCCCAACGGATTCGAGATGCCAGGGTCTTTGGGATCCGCAATTCCTGTGCAAGCACATAAACATCAAGGAAATGATGTCAATTTGGCTTGCGTTACGTCACTGGATGGACATTATTCACAATGCTCATGTCCAAATCCTATCCGACAATACGACAGTAGTGGCGTATATACGGAATCAGGGAGGCACTCATTCAGTTCCGTTGTTCAATCTAACGGAAAGAATCCTTCTGTTTGCGCTAGAACATCACGTTCTTCTTTCGGTCCGTCACATACCGGGTCGTCTGAATGTGCTAGCAGACTCCCTTTCACGAAAGGGTCGCTTGTTGCCGTCGGAGTGGACTCTCAACAAACAATTATTCAATCAGATTTGCTACCAATGGGAACGGCCAATGATAGACTTATTTGCGACACATCTCAACAATCAGTTGCAGACGTATGTGTCTCCGTGTCCGGATCCAAGAGCATTTGCAGTAGACGCTCTGTCGATCCCTTGGGACGGAATGATAGGATATGCGTATCCTCCAGCGCCGTTAATTCAACAAGTATTGCTAAAGATAAAACAATCTCAATGCAAGATTCTGTTGGTAGCATCTCTGTCGCCACAGAGACCGTGGATAAATCTACTCAGGTGTCTGTTGTGGGACCTACCGCGAAAGCTTCCTCCACGGGAGGATCTTCTTTCGCAGGGGAAATCGCGCCAACTCCATCACAACCTGCAAGGTCTCAACCTTCACGTTTTTCCGTTGTGCAGTCCTTCTTGCATGGCAAACACTTTACAGGACGAGCAGTGGACGCGATTTCTAACTGTAGGAGGACCTCCTCTTCGCTAAACTATGTGGCTAAGTGGAAGGTTTTTCGTCGTTGGTGTAGGGATCATTCTGTAGATATATTCGATCCCTCTATACCAGACATTGCAAACTTTCTAGTATACTTGTTTGACAAAATCAAACTGCAGCCTGTTACTATAAAGGGTTATAGATCTATGTTATCTGATACCTATGCACATCATGATAGTTTACAAATTGGATCTAATGTCTCTTTATCTAAGTTGGTTAGAAACTTTTCGATAAATAGACCCAGAACTCTTAGATTAATTCCTAAGTGGAATTTAGCTTGGGTTCTTCTTAAATTGAAGGAAAAGCCATTTGAACCTCTTGGGACAGTAGATTTCAAATTCTTATCTTATAAGACAGCTTTTCTCTTAGCTTTCTCTTCTGCTAGAAGAGTCAGTGAGCTTCATGCACTATCGGTGGATGATTCTCACTATCGTAGTGTCGGGAACACTATCACCTTCACTACTAATGTGGGTTTTTTAGCTAAGAATCAGGCTCCTAATAAATATCCGGAACCTATTGTTATTAAGGCTCTTCCGTCTTCAGACGGGCGTAGGCCTTTACTCTGTCCTGTTAGAGCGTTACGTATCTATAAACAGAGATCTCAGTTTATCAGAAAGGGACGGAAACGTTTCTTTCTGTCTTTGATGCCTAATAGAAAGGACATTTCGGTCCATTCTATTGCTAGATGGATTCAATTAACTATCCATACTGCTTATGAAAATTTATCTTCTTCTCAGCAGTCTGTGCTTAAGATTTCTGCTCATGAAGTAAGAGCTCTTTCTACTTCCTGGGCTTATGCTAATAGTGTTGCTATTACAGATTTAATGAAGGCTGCTTATTGGTCTCAGCCATCCACATTTACGAATTTTTATCTCAGAAATATTGAGTCCATTTCTGGAGACCTGCATTGTTTAGGTCCATTATCTGTTGCTCAGAATGTCGTCCACTAAACAGTTGCAACTATAGTTATGCAGGCTTTCTGTTCCGGCAGTGACTCCGTCCGGCTGCCCTCTTCGCTCTGGGCTATTTGACCCAGGGCAAGGGGAAGGGGGGGGGGGGGGGGGCGGGTGTTCCCTTAGGTCACCTGCTTTATAGTGAAAAGCAAGGGAATGCCTCCTCCAAGTCAGTATTTCTGAGTCGCTTCCGGGATGGTTTTAAAGTGTAATATTAATGTTAAAATTCATTCATGTCTTATTTTTAAAGTATAGCTCGGTGTGAAGCATTTGTATATGTCAAGTGTCAAACGAGCTTTAATATACAATACTTGGACACTTTTAAATGACTATAGTCTCAATTCTCTGGACTACTTTATTTATTGGCTTACTTTAAAAATAATTAGTATAAGGGATATACTGGATGTTAATAGAGAACATGAATGTTATTGTGCTCAATTATTAAGGGTAGTGTATCTTTCTAATTTAATATTAAATAAGAAAGATACATGTAAAGCCTAATACTCCTTTTCTCCTTAAGGGGTTACCTCTTTACTATATAGTTGAGCTTATTGGATTTTCCTCTATGTCCTAGGCCCTCCAGCCTGTTTACTATTCAGCTAAGTCTGGGTCATTGGTACAGTATAAAAATGTTAAAAAATTTATAGTAATTTATATATTTTTTATACTTACCAATGACCCAGACGGGGATGGCCCTCCCTGGAGTTGGGAACTCTTGCCTCCCCGCTGAGTAAATAGCGCTGACCAGGCACTGCCAGTAAGAATGATAATTGGCGCCAATTTTGGGATGTCTGCGTCACTGCGCATGCGCAGTAGAGGCGTAGTATGGAGGTCCTTTAGGACATGATTTCTTTTTGTTTTAGATGCAAATTTTGGGGATTGGGGGGCAAAATTTGTGTTTGGCCCTGGTTTTGTTAGAGTTAGCACCAGCTAAGTCTGGGTCATTGGTAAGTATAAAAAATATATAAATTACTATAAATTTTTTAACTTTTTACCTGCGACTAGCAGCTCAATAAGTGGAAATGTCGGTCAGTCGGTCTGTCTGTCTGTCTGTCTGTCGGTCGGTCGGTCTGTCTGTGACCAACGAGTTTCAAAACTCAATAACTTTTGAAATACTTGATGGAATGACTTTATATTTGGCATGTAAGTGTATCTTATTGATGTCTAGCCACTGTTCAATGCATGTGTTGTTCCAAATATTTTTCTTGGAGTTATGGCCCTTGATGAACTTAGAATTTTGTGAGATTGCACCACCCGTCGCAGCTACGGCATCGATGTCGCGATTTTTTACGAAATTATTTCATGTTGCCTATTTTCGAGGCATGGCCCTTATGTGTCATTCTTGCTATGAATGTACCATTCTTGTTCAGTGTTTCCTCTCTCCCTTTCCTTTATTCCCCCCTAGCTATTCTCCCATGCTTTTGGCATATTTATTGTAATGTTGTTTACTAAAATTTCTTGGGCGTTTTGGATTGGTAAGAGAATAATATTCTGTTTTTCCCCATGTTTACGTCCTCACCCTTGGGTGTTTAAGCATTTTGGTCTGCATCTACCATCTGATGTCTGCTGTTTCTTTTCTGGAAGTCTCTGTTTTGCATCAGATAGTGTTTAAATTGGTAACTGATTTCGGTCCATGTTTATCAGTGCCTGGAGTCATGTTTCCGGTTTTTGTACACTTTTTATTTATGTTGACAACAGTTGCTTCTGATAGTGATTACTTGTCCTCTGCTTAGTTCAGTTCATAGCAAGATACATTAATATTGTCCGTAAGTGTTACATTAATTTTTTGAAATGGTTTTAATATTTTTGTCCACACTTAGGCTTTTTGGGGATCCATTTGGGCTCATTGTTCCCATTGGGAACTTGGGCTCTTCTGAAAATTTTTAAAAAAAAAATTTTTTTTTTAAATTATTTTCTTTCGAATGTTATAATGAATTATATTATATTATGTGTCTTTGTTTCAAAGGTTAGTGCGAGTACTATGACTGTGTATATTTTTTCTTGATGAAAAAATAGTGTTCAAATTGTAATGCGAGGAAATCTTCCTCTAATTCTCTGGTTCATTGTGTTTCTTGTAGTCAATGTATTCGCACTAATTCTTGCTCGGTGTGTGTTGATTGGAATGACAACGTTGGAGACGTGTGTCACGGTATTTTGTTAGCGGTGAGGGGTCCATTCCGGTCCTCTCTCTGCAGGATCACTCTACTTTATCAGTCTCTTTTTCAGAAGAACAAGAACAGGGTGATGTTTCCATGATGTCTTCAACAAGTGTGTCTCCATCGTTGCAATATTAGGGCTAGCGGCTAAGTGCTCAAGATAATACGACAATTGCCGAAGAGTTCCCTAGTAGGATCGAAGGCATTGATCGTCCGCTAGTCCGCCCGGTGTCGAATGGCTCGGCAGCCGGGTTCGTCTCTTGCGGTCCAGGGAAGCAGTTTGGGTGATGCGAGCACTATAAAACATCAAATATGCACACCCAGCAACGAGAGATCCGAGGATAGTACGGAGGAAGCCTGTCAGTCCGGTAGCTAGCTCGTCCAGGTCCACCCGGACCGCGAGCGAGAGAGGCCCCCTCTTTCTTACATCAACATCTGCGCCGCGATGTTGTTGTATGTTCGTTCGTTAGTCGGAGCATACATCCACTCCTCCTGCTCGGGACGCTCCGTCGCATAGACAGTCCGACGCGGCTGTTATATTGGCTTCCTCATCCTCGCGTCAACACACACGACCGCACCTTGGCTATGTGACCACAGATTTCCAGGGGACGTTCGCATATTATAAAATGCAGGAATGAACGTCCCTGGTGCTCCTGCTTCGCCGACCAGGGAATACACGTCGACCAGGTCACTTCATCTGCTAGCCAAGGACATGAGGCCTTTCCAGTTGGGACGTTCGCATATTATATAAATGCAGGAATGAACGTCCCTGGAGCTTCCAGCGGATAATTACGTAGGACCACGGCTCCACAGGCCTCATTGAGTAACATGAACAGGGTGATGTTACCGTGATGTCTTCGAAAAGTGTGCTTCCGTCGTCACAGTCAATTGAAAAGCTAGCGGTAAAAGTGCTCATGCAGATACGTCAATTGCCTAAGAGGTCCCAAGTAGGATCGACGGCGTTGGCGTCCGCTAGCTCACCCGGTGTAGTGACCATTCATCGCATGGCTCAGCAGCTGGGTTCGTCCGTTGCGGTCCAGGAAGGAGATTTGGGTGATGCGAGCACTATAAAAATACAATGTGCAAACCCAGTGACGACGGATACGAGGATGGTATGGAGAAAGCCTATTAGTCCAGTTCCTAGCTCATCCAGGTCCATCCGGGCTGCGAGCGAGAGAGGTCCCTCTCTCATACAACAACATCTGAGCCCAGATGTGGTACAAAATGTTCCTCAGTCGGAGGGATTCTACGGCGAGCAGGTCACGCCATTCGGTAGCCAACGTTACAAGGCCTTCATACTCCGGACGTTCGCATGTAAGAAGTATGCAGGAGTCAACGTCCAAGGAGCTTCCAGCGGCTAAATCCTATAAGACCGCAGCTCCACAGGCCTCCATTATGGATGTGCTATCGCAGATAGCACAAATTATCGCAGCATCCCATCATCCGACACAAACTCTGTCGGATCAGGAATTATCCGAGGAAGCAGGGTCAGTACGTTCCACTGCAGGTTCAGGCACGGACGACCAAGAATTTTAAGTGGTCCAACAGAATGGCGAAAGGATACGGAGGTGTTGTAATTTTCCCTTTCGGAACAACATAATTGCTGTAGAGTGCATCCGGCATTATCATCTGACGTTGTTCCTCTGGACCAAAATGCTGCTTTGCCGGATAAGAGACTGATAGCGCCACTGGACACAGAATTCTTAATCGGTTTAGGGACATCGTCCCTGAGTTTCCGACACAGTCCAGAAATGTCTCACAGACATTTGAACTATTGAATGACGCTATATATAACTTGCTACCAAAACAGGCAGGTCCGGTTTTTTATCGGCAAATGCTCTACATCTGCCTTTCATCAATTCAAGGAATAATTCAAAACGGCAGGACAGAGCATTAAGAGAGTTCCTCTGTGTCTAGACGACCAGGCCAAACACCTAGTATTGTCTATACCGTTGTCTATGTCAATTCCAACCACGACGTTGGAAACGACAATATCGTCTAACAGGGCTAGCTTAGACGCATTATCGTACGCAGATCACCTTACCAGAGCGTTATCATTACATCTCGAAGGAAAAGAATTCCAGGATGTACAACCTCCTTAAGAGTTCTTTCAAGGGCCTTAGCATTCTCCACGTATAACTCCGCCCTTATAGTGGCAATATGGAGTTGGTTCGACGTGACATGGCCCAGGCTACATCATGCGTGTGGATAGTAAGGTCAGAGTCGCACTGGTCTCCGGAGAGCTTCTCTTCGACGGCAAGCTTTCCGCAATCTATGATCAGATATCTAAGAAAGCTTCAGACTCTCTGCTATTCAAATCTGCTTCCAAAAAGTCAGATTCAGCAGAGAAGAGTAGGACAGGCACTTCTGGAGCGAATACATCCAAGGGAAGTTCCTATAGAGGTTCCTATGCGTCCTCTAGGTCTTACTCTAGAGACCGTCAGAGTAGCGACTCAGGTAGGGACTGTAATACTGGCCGAGACATCCGGTCAGATGCTCCTAGGTCGATGGGGCGAGGTGCGGGCCGTGGAGGAATGATTTCTCCTTCCGCAAGCCTCGCAGGACCAGGAGGTAATGGTTTTAACCTCTATCGTGTTCCAGTGGGCGGAAGACTGTTGAGTTTCTCAACCGATTGGGAGTAGATTACGGACGTCCCTTAGGTTCGAGGGGTGATTTCGGAAGGACTAAATTGTCCTTCAAAGGAAAACCTCCATTAACTCGAAGTCCAAGATAGACTCAGCTTCCGTCAAGTCCGCAGGAAAGAGGCTCACTTCCATCAGAAGTCCAGTCTCTTCTGGAGAAGATCGCGATAGAGATCGTAGAAATCAAGGAATCTCCAGGTTTCTACAACCATCCTTTTCTGGTTCCAAACCAGACAGCTCGTTCCGTCCTCTCATAAATCTGAGCTGGATAATCAAGCTGATCGTGGCTCCAAGATTCTATATGGAGACCATCCGATCGGTCAGAGCAAGTATTCGGGTGAACGACTATGCTACATGCATAGATCTCATGATGCGTACAGACAGCTCGTTCCGTCCACTCATAAATCTGAGCTGGATAATCAAGCTGATCGTGGCTCCAAGATTCTATATGGAGACCATTCGATCGGTCAGAGCGAGTATTCGGGTGAACGACTATGCTACATGCATAGATCTCAAGATGCGTACGTTCACGTCATGGTACATCAGGCATTCAGAAAGTATCTTCACTTCGCCGTCATAGGAGTCGTGTATCAGCTCCGAGCAATGTGCTTCGGTCTGAATCTAGCGTCCTGGGCTTTCACTCGAATAATGAACTCGGTAATGACTCATTTCTGAGCTCATTCGTCGGCGGTAACGTCGGCCTACCTGGACGACATTCTTTAGAGGTATGGCAATGAGTTAACGCTTCAGAACGTTGTGCAGAATCTGCTTCTATTGCTCCGACGTCTCCGTTTCATGAGTAAACGAGGATAAGTCGGATCTGGTGCTGTCCAAGTCATTCACCCACCGGGGGATGAGCTTCGAGACGCACAACAATCTCATTTGTCTGCCGTTAACCAGAGCGAAATTAATCAGTTGTTACGCTCGCTGTTGTCTTCACAGACATAGTTACAGCGAGAGATTTCATGAGACTGATAGGTTTGTGCTGAGCTGCCGTGGATTTTATTACAATGGGGCGGCTACGCATTTGTCCTCTCCAAATTTTTCTGACCCAGAATTGGAGGGTGAAGATTCATTCGCTCGATACGGACATCCTCTTGTCAAATCAAATGAACAAGAGATTCATACTTGGGCAGATATTCAGTGGTTAACTCGGGGAGTTCCACTGCAATTGCCGGATCCGAATTTTACAGTTTTGACGGATGCCAGTCAAACAGGTTGGGACGCAACATTGAGCCCAACGGATTTTAAGTGCCAGGATCTTTGGGATCCGCAGTTCCTAATCAAGCACATAAACATCAAGAAATGATGTCAATTTGGCTTGTGCTACGTCATGGGATGAATGTTATTCAGAATGCTCACATGCAAATTCTGTTCGACAATTCGACAGTATTAGCGTATATTCGGAACCAGGGTGGCACTCATTCCATTCTGTTATTCAAGTTAACGGAATGAATCCTTCTGTTTGTACTAGAACATCAAGTTCTCCTATCGGTCCGTCATATTCCGGGTCGTCTGAACGTACTAGCGGACTCCCTTTCACAGAGGGGCCGCTTGTTGCCATCAGAATGGACTTTCAACAAACGAGTATTCATTCAGATTTGCTACCAATGAGAGCGGCCAATGATGGACTTTTTTGCGATACATCTCAACAATCAGTTGCAGACGTATGTGTCACCATGTTCGGATCCTCAAGCATTTGCAATAGACGCTCTGTCGATCTCGTGAGACGGAATTATAGGATATGCGTATCCTCCAGTGCCGTTGATTCAGCAGATATTGCTCAAGTTAAACAGACTCAATGCAATTCAGTTGGTAGCATCTCTATCTCCACAGAGACCATTGATTCATCTACTCAGGTGTCTGTTGTGGGACATGCTGTGGAAGCTTCCTCCACATTTCGGTCCATTCTATTGCTAGATGGATTCAATTAACTATCCGTACTGCTTATGATATATATCTTCAACTCAGCAGTCTGTGCTTAAGATTTCAGCTCATGAAGTAAGAGTTCTTTCTGCATCTTGGGCTTACGCTAATAGTGTTGCTATTACAAATCTAATGAGGGCTGCATATTGGTCTCAGCCTTCCACATTCATGAATTTGTATCTTAGGAATATTGAGTCCATTTCTGGAGATCTGCATTGTTTAGGTCTGTTATCTGTTGCTCAGAATGTTGTCCACTAAACAGTTGCAACTATAGCAATGCAGGCTTTCTGTTCCGGCAGTGACTCTGTCCTGCTGCCCTCTTTGCTCAGGAATATTTGATCCAGGGCAAGGGGAAGGGGGGATGGTGTTCCCTTAGGTCACCCGCTTTATAGTGTTATAGAATACCTCTCCTGGAGTCAGTAATTCCGAGTCGGTACAGGGATGATTTTAAAGTGTAAAGCTAATGTTTACTCATCCATGTAATATTTTTAAGTGTAGCTCGGTGTGTGAAGCATTTGTATATGTCACGTGTCATACGGGCGTTAATATACAATCCTCAGACACTTTTAATGAGTATAAAGAGTCTCATTTCTCGAGACTTCCTTTATTATTGGCTTTCCTTTAAAAATATTAGCATAATGGGTTATACTGGAGGTTAATAGAGATCATTGATGTTATTGTGCTCAATTACAGAATGGTGTTGTGTCTTTCTCGTTTTGATGCAATTAAGAAAGATACATGTAAAGCCTCCTTTCTCCTCGAGAGGATAATTCTGTTATATGTAATTGAGCCTATTGGATTTTCCTTATGTCCTAGGCCCTCCAACCTTTTTTACTATTCAGCTAAGTCTGGGTCATTAGTACAGTATAAAAATGTTAGAAAATTTATAGTAATTTATATATTTTTTATACTTACCAATGACCCAGACGGGGATGGCCCTCCCATGAGTTGGGAACTCATACCTCCCCGCTGAGTACATAACACTTACCAGGCACTGGTTGTAAGAATGATAATTGCGCCAATTTCGAGACTTCCTGGACACTGCACATGCGCAGTGGAGTAAAAGTATGGGGGACCATATAGGACATGTAATATTTTTATACTGTACCAATGACCCAGACATAGCTGGTGCTAACTCTTAAAATATAGGGCCAAACACAAATTTTGCCCCCCAATCCCCAAAATTTGCATCTAAAACTAAAGAAAACATGTCCTGAAAGGCCCTCCACACTTCGCCCCTACTGCGCATGCGCAGTGTCAAGGACGTTCCGAAATTGGCGCCATTTATCATTCTAAGTTTGGCCCTTCATCAGTTAACATCTGACTGATCTTTGTGCTTTTAAATCTCAGTTTAAATGATGCCAGACACATAAATATTAGTGAAATGGTGATTCTAGGAGGATAGAGAAGGAGGAGAGGAAAAGAATGTGTGACAGAATATTATCAGGGCTGTAACTTAAAATTTTTTAATGAAATTATGTTAAGTTACCTATATTTTTATACTGTACCAATGACCCAGACATAGCTGGTGCTAACTCTTAAAATATAGGGCCAAACACAAATTTTGCCCCCCAATCCCCAAAATTTGCATCTAAAACTAAAGAAAACATGTCCTGAAAGGCCCTCCACACTTCGCCCCTACTGCGCATGCGCAGTGTCAAGGACGTTCCGAAATTGGCGCCATTTATCATTCTAAGTTTGGCCCTTCATCAGTTAACATCTGACTGATCTTTGTGCTTTTAAATCTCAGTTTAAATGATGCCAGACACATAAATATTAGTGAAATGGTGATTCTAAGGAGGATAGAAAAGGAGGAGAGGAAAAGAATGTGTGACAGAATATTATCAGGGCTGTAACTTAAAATTTTTTAATGAAATTATGTTAAGTTACCTATTTTCAAGGCAGCAGCCATTTTGTTGTCATTCTGATTATTTAGTTACACTGTTTTTTCAAGTGTTTTCCTCTCTCCCTGTCCTTTAAGTTCCCCCTTGCTATTCTCCCATGCTTTTGGCATAGTTTCTGTAATTATTATTACTAAAATTTCTTGGGAGTTTTAGCTGAATAACAGAATGAATTCTGTTCTTTCCCCATGTTTACGTCTTCACCTACGGGTGGTTAGGCGTTGTGTTCTGCATCTACCATCTGATGTTCTGCAGTTTCTTCCCTGGAAGTCTCTGTTTTGCATCAGATGGTGTATTTTTGGTAACTGATTTCGGGCCTGGGTGCCTGGAGTCTTTTTTTAGTGTTTTTACACTCATTGTTTACATTTACAACAGCCCTCTGTGTGAGGGGGGGATTTCTAAATAATAATATCTTTATGTTATTTTAATCATAACTAGATACATTATTATTGTTCGTAAGTGTTGAATAAATTGTTTAAAATATTTTTAAAATTTTTGTCCACACTTAGGCTTGGGATCCATTGGGGCTCAACGTTACTTTTCAGAAACTTGGGCTGTTCTGAAAAAATATTTTTTCAAAATATTTTGATTTCAATTATTTTTTCTATATTAATGGATCATATTATTATTATGTATTTTGATTGCCAGGGGTTAGTGCGAGTACCAGGACTTGTTTTCTTTTCTCATTGAAAGGATATTGATCAATTGTTTTAAGAGGAAGTCTTCCTCTGACCTTATTATCATTCTATATGTGGTCAGTGTACTCGCATTAACTCCTGTTCTGTATCGTATGATTTCGATGACAATATGGGAAGCGTATGTCACGGTATGTTGTTGGGGATTTGGACACTCGGTTCTTTCCCCGCAGGGTCACTCTACTTTATCAATTTCTATTTCAGACAATCAAGATTAGGGTGATGTATCTGTGATGTCTTCCAACAGTGTGCCTCCGTCGTCACAATTAATGAAGGGCTAGCGGAAAAGTGCTCATGTAATACGCCAATTGCCTAAGAGGACCCTAGTAGGTTCGACGGCCTTTGACGTCCGCTAGCTCGCCCGGTGTAGCGTCCATTCACCGAATGGTTCGGCAGCCGGGTTCGTCCGTTGCGGTCTAGAAGGAATTTTGGGGTGATGCGAGCACTATAAAATTAACTTAATGCACACCCAGTGACGGCGGATCGGAGGGAGAACGGAGGAAGCCTTTTAGTCCGGTTCATAGCTCGTTCCGGTCCATCCGGACGGCAAGCGAGAGAGGCCCCTCTCTCGTTCAACAACATCTGGCCCCAGATGTTGTGGTACAAATGTGTCGCTAGCGGAGCATACGTCCGTCGCTCGGGACGCTCCATTGTATAGGCAGTCTGCTGAGACTGCTAAGGCTTCCTCTTCTCGTCAGCGCACACGACCGCACCTTGGCTGCGTGACCGCCGATATATTACCAGCTTCGCCGATCAAGGATTCTTCGGCGACCAGGTCACACCATCCGGCAGCCAGGGATTCGAGACCGATGGACTCCGGACGTTCGCATAGGAAAAGTATGCGGGAGCCATCTGATGCGGAGCTGCCCTCGGCGAAGCAGCGATAGACTGCGCCTCTGCAGGTCTCGACGCCGGACATTCTTGTGCACATAGCACAGCTTATCGCAGCATCCCAGCAGCCGACAGAATCGGTGTCGGATCGAGAATTATCCGACAGCGCTGGGTCGGTAGCCGGGGACTCGAGGCCTGCAGACTCCGGACGTTCGCATAGGAAGTGTGCGGGAGTCAACGTACACGGAGCTTCCAGCGGCAATGCATCGTAAGTCCGCTACTGCACAGGCCTCGGGAACGGACGTGCTTTCCTTAATAGCACAGTTTATCGCAGCATCCCAGCATCAACTGAATCTGTCGCATATATTTTATCCGACGATGCTGGGTCGGGACGCTCCGCGGAAGCGGGTACGGACGTCCGAAAGTTTCATCCGGTCCGACGGGATACCGAAAGGGATTCGGAGGATTTCAAGCTTTCCCTTTCGGAACAACATATGCTGCGATGCCGGATAAGAAACTGATAGCGTCGGTGGACTTAGAAATTTTTGGTTCGGTTCAGGGACACCGTCCCTCAGTTCTGACATAGTCCAATAATGTCACACAAACTTTCGAATTATTGAACTACGCTATATATATTATTATTTTATGCTTGCTATCCAAGCATTTCTGGTTTCTTGTTCGAAGAGTTATGGAGATGTCTTTCAAAAGTGTGCCTCTGTCGTCATAGTTAATGAAGAGTTAGCGGCAATAAGTGCTCATGGAATATGTCTATTGCTTACGGAGTGACATTCGCTAGCTCACCCGGTGTAGCGTACATTCATCGAATGGTTCGGCTGCCGGGTTCGTCCGTTGCGGTCTAGGAAGGAGATTTGGGTGATGCGAGCACTTTAATTACTTTAGTTCTCACCCAGTGACGGCAGATTGAGGACAGATCGGAGGAAGCCAACAACATGGGGGACCGCATGTTGTGGTTCAGATATTTTACATTCGGAGCATATGTCCGTTGCTCGGGACGCTCCGTTATATTGACAGTCCGAGAGACTGTCTTTAATGCTTCCTCATCCTCACAGCAGGGCACACGACCGCACATTGGCTACGTGACCTCGAGTATCCGATCAGTTTCGGCATTCAGTGATTCCACAGCGAATAGGTTGCGCCATCCGGTAGCCAAGGGACACGAGGCCTATGCACTCCGTTCGCTTGCATATTGGAAGTATGCACGGGGTAACGATCTCGGAGCTTCCTGCGGCAATGCATATTAAGACCGCTTCTCCTCAGGCCTCAGTGACGGACGTGCTATCCGAGTTAGCACAGTTGTTTCGCAGCATCCCAGCAATTGACAGTTTCTCGGTCGAATCAGGAATTATCCGACGGCGCTGGGTCGGTGCGGTCCGCGGTTGCATCAAGCTACGGACGACCGAACGCTTTATAGGGTCCGACAGGATGGCGAAAGGGATTCGAAAGATTTCGAGTTTTCCCTTTAGTAGTATCGGAAGATGCCTTTCATATCTTCTGGCATTTCTTCCAGTGATTATTTTTCGGACCTCATTGCTGCGATCTTGGATAAGAGACTTATAGCGTCATTGGACTCGGATTTTTCGATCGGTACAGGGACTTTGTCCCTGACTTACCGACGCAGTCCAATATTGTTATTACAACATGTGTTTTATTTTTCGACGCTATATATTTATATATATATACAAGCCTGCTACTAAGCATGATAGTTTAGTTTCTTGTCCGCGTGGCTCATTTCTGCCATTTTATCTTTTTTACAAATAGTTTATTTTGGCAGAGCAGGGCATACCGAGAGTTCATATGCGTCTAGACGGTGTGATTAAAGACTGCATATATTCTTTTTCGCCGTTATGTCTTTTCCAATTTCAATGTTGGGAACGACATTATGTATAGTAGACTTAACTTAGACGCTTTATTATACGTAATCCGCCTTACTGAGGCGTTATCATTACGTCTTCAAGAAAAGATTTATGGGATATTATTCTCAATGTAATTTCTTTTGAGGGCAGTAGTTTGTTCACGTATAACTCCGCCCTTCAGTGGCTGATTGGAGTTGGTTAGACGTGACGCAGCCCTAGCTACATCCACGCGTGGATAGTAGGTTAAGAACTCTCTCAAAGTCGCTTCGTTCTCGGAGGAGCTTCTCTTCGACGGCAACTTTCCGGCAATCCATGAATTGCTCGATTTATACATTCTCTTGTCTATCTAGTGTTACAAGAGATTCAGACTGGGGCAAACATTCGGTGGTTGACTCAGAGAGTGCCGCCGCAGTTGCCGGACCCGAGTGTGGCTGTTATGACGGTTGCCAGTCAACAGATTGGGATATATACTGATCCCTACGTATTCGAAGTGCTAGGGTCTTTGGGTTCCGCAGTCTTTTAGCTATCAGTTTAACTTCCGCGGAATAATGTTTTTTAGGCTTGCTTTATGTCATTGCATGAATATTATTCAGAAACGCATACCCAAATTCCTGTCCTTTAATTCGACAGTAGTGGCGTATCTCCGGAACCAGGGAGGCACTCTTTCGTTTCCGTTATTCAATTTAATGGAAAGAATCCGTCTGTTGGTTATAGTACACCAAGTTCAGTTTTGGTCCGTCATATTCTGGGTCGTCTGATTGTTTTATCGCACTCCCGTTCTCTTACGGGTCGCTTGTTGCTGTCAGAATGGACTCTCAACAAACAAGTATTCAATCAGATTTGCTATCTATGGGAGCGCCCAATGATGTTTTATTTATGACACAGCTTGCTAATCAATTGCAGACGTATGTGTTGGCTTGTCCAGATCTCTGAGCTAATACTGTTAACGCTCTATTGATCTATAGGACGGAATGATAGGATACGCTTATCCTCCGGCGCTGTTGTTTTAGCAGTATTGCTAAGATAAACAACCACAATACATTTCTGTTGATAGCATCTCTATCTTCACAGAGATCATGAGTAATTTACTCTCTTGTCTACTGTGGATCTTAACGTGAAATCTTCCTCTATGTGAGGATCTTTTTTCACTGGGTAAATCGTGTCATCTTTATCACAACCAGCAAGGTCGCAACCTTCATGTATTCCGTTGTGTGGTCCGTATTGCATTGTAAGCACTGTACTGGACGAGCTTTGGACGCGATTTCTTACTATAGGAGATCCTCTTCTTCGCTATTCTATGCGACTAAAGTGGAGGCTCTTCCGTCGTGGTGTAGGGATCATTATGTTCATATTGTTGATCCCTCCATACTACTCATTGCTATTTTTTAGTATACTTGTTTCACAAGATCTACTGCAGCCTGTTGTTATTTAGGTTATAGGTTTATGTTACCTCATACCTATGCACTCTACGATAGTTTACAATTGAGTCTTTTGTCTCTTTATCTAAGTCAGTTAGTAACTTTTTGATAAATAGACTTAGAATCTTTAGATTAAATTCCTATACGGATTTTAACTTCGGTTCTTATTTAGCTAAGTAATCATTTGAGCCTCTGGAAACAGTAGTTTTCAAATTCTGACCTCTTAGACAGTAATTCTGTTGGTTTCTCTTTTACTGTAGAGTCAGTGAGTTTCATGCACTATCGATGGATGATTTTCACTTTCATAGTTTCGGAATCAATACTTCCGTTACTATTTAGGTTGGATTGTTGCATAAGAGTTAGGCTCCTATTATCCGGAACCTATTATTTTAAGGTCCTTCCGTCTTCGTATGGGCATAGGCCTTTACTCTTTCCGGGTACAGTTTATGTATTTATAAACAGATATCTGTTTATTACAAGGGCGTAAGCTTCTTCTGTCTTTGATGTCTAGTAGAAGGACGTTACGCTCCATTTTATTGTTAATGGATTCTATTAACTAGCGTACTGCTTATGGTATATCATTGGCTTAGCAGTTGTGCTTAAGATTTCGGCTCATGAAGTAAGAGTTCTTCTACTTCTTGGGCTTACATTAATAGTGTTGCTATTATAGATTTTTGAAGGCTGCTCATTGCGCTCAGCCATCCACATTCATGAATTTTATCTCAGAAATATCGAGTCCATTTCTGGAGGCCTCTATTGTTAGGTCTATTATCTACTGCTCAGAATGTCATTCACTTAACAGTTGCTACTATAGCTAGGTAGGCTGTCTGTTTCAGCAGTGTCTCCGTTCGGCTGCCCTCTTCGCTCTGGGCTATTTGACCCAGGGCAAGAAAAAGGGGGGGGGGGAGGGTGTTCCCTTGGGTCACCTGTTTTTACTATGAAAACAAGGGGATACCTCCTCCGGAGTTTGTAATTCTGAGCTGTTATTGGGATGGTTGTTTAGTGAGAAGTTTAAGTTTATAAAATTCATTCAAGTCTTAGTTTTTAAAGTATAGCTTTTGAATATTGCATATGTCAACGGACATGATTATGCAATTCTCACACACTTTTAGGAGTATAAGAGTCTCTATTCTCTAGACTTACTTTATTATTGGCTTACTTTAAAAATTATTAGTATAAGGATTATTGGATATTAATAGAGTACATGGATGTATGAAGCTCAATTTTTGGAAGGTGTTGTATCTTTCTAATTTATCATAAATAAGAAAGATACATGTAAGGCCTATTACTTCTTTTCCCTACAGGGGATGACTCTATTTTATTTTATTGAGCGTATTCCATTTTGCTCTATGTCCTTGGCCCTCCAGCCTTTTTACTATTCAGCTATGTCTGGGTCATTGGTACAGTATAAAAATGTTAAAAAATTTATAGTAATTTATATATTTTTTATACTTACCAATGACCCAGACGGGGATGGCCCTCCCAGGAGTTGGGAACTCTTGCCTCCCCGCTGAGTACATAGCGCTTACCAGGCACTGGTTATTAGAATGATAAATGGCGCCAATTTCGGAACGTCCTTGACACTGCGCATGCGCAGTAGGGGCAAAGTGTGGAGGGCCTTTCAGGACATGTTTTCTTTAGTTTTAGATGCAAATTTTGGGGATTGGGGGGCAAAATTTGTGTTTGGCCCTATATTTTAAGAGTTAGCACCAGCTATGTCTGGGTCATTGGTAAGTATAAAAAATATATAAATTACTATAAATTTTTTAACTTTCAAGGCAGCAGCCATTTTGTTGTCATTCTGATTATTTAGTTACACTGTTTTTTCAAGTGTTTTCCTCTCTCCCTGTCCTTTAAGTTCCCCCTTGCTATTCTCCCATGCTTTTGGCATAGTTTCTGTAATTATTATTACTAAAATTTCTTGGGAGTTTTAGCTGAATAACAGAATGAATTCTGTTCTTTCCCCATGTTTACGTCTTCACCTACGGGTGGTTAGGCGTTGTGTTCTGCATCTACCATCTGATGTTCTGCAGTTTCTTCCCTGGAAGTCTCTGTTTTGCATCAGATAGTGTATTTTTGGTAACTGATTTCGGGCCTGGGTGCCTGGAGTCTTATTTTAGTGTTTTTACACTCATTGTTTACATTTACAACAGCCCTCTGTGTGAGGGGGGGATTTCTAAAAAATAATATCTTATGTTATTTTAATCATAACTAGATACATTATTATTGTTCAGAAGTGTTGAATAAATTGTTTAAAATATTTTTAAAATTTTTGTCCACACTTAGGCTTGGGATCCATTGGGGCTCAACGTTACTTTTCAGAAACTTGGGCTGTTCTGAAAAAATATTTTTTCAAAATATTTTGATTTCAATTATTTTTTCTATATTAATGGATCATATTATTATTATGTATTTTGATTGCCAGGGGTTAGTGCGAGTACCAGGACTTGTTTTCTTTTCACATTGAAAGGATATTGATCAATTGTTTTAAGAGGAAGTCTTCCTCTGACTTTATTATCATTCTATATGTGGTCAGTGTACTCGCATTAACTCCTGTTTTGTATCGTATGATTTCGATGACAATATGGGAAGCGTATGTCACGGTATGTTGTTGGGGATTTGGACACTCCGGTCCTTTCCCCGCAGGGTCACTCTATTTTATCAATTTCTATTTCAGACGATCAAGATTAGGGTGATGTATCTGTGATGTCTTCCAACAGTGTGCCTCCGTCGTCACAATTAATGAAGGGCTAGCGGAAAAGTGCTCATGTAATACGCCAATTGCCTAAGAGGACCCTAGTAGGTTCGACGGCCTTTGACGTCCGCTAGCTCGCCGGGTGTAGCGTCCATTCACCGAATGGTTCGGCAGCCGGGTTCGTCCGTTGCGGTCTAGAAGGAATTTTGGGGTGATGCGAGCACTATAAAATTAACTTAATGCACACCCAGTGACGGCGGATCGGAGGGAGAACGGAGGAAGCCTTTTAGTCCGGTTCATAGCTCGTTCCGGTCCATCCGGACGGCAAGCGAGAGAGGCCCCTCTCTCGTTCAACAACATCTGGCCCCAGATGTTGTGGTACAAAATGTGTCGCTAGCGGAGCATACGTCCGTCGCTCGGGACGCTCCGTTGTATAGGCAGTCCGCTGAGACTGCTAAGGCTTCCTCTTCTCGTCAGCGCACACGACCGCACCTTGGCTGCGTGACCGCCGATATATTACCAGCTTCGCCGATCAAGGATTCTTCGGCGACCAGGTCACACCATCCGGCAGCCAGGGATTCGAGACCGATGGACTCCGGACGTTCGCATAGGAAAAGTATGCCGGAGCCATCTGATGCGGAGCTGCCCTCGGCGAAGCAGCGATAGACTGCGCCTCCGCAGGTCTCGACGCCGGACATTCTTGTGCACATAGCACAGCTTATCGCAGCATCCCAGCAGCCGACAGAAACGGTGTCGGATCGAGAATTATCCGACAGCGCTGGGTCGGTAGCCGGGGACTCGAGGCCTGCAGACTCCGGACGTTCGCATAGGAAGTGTGCGGGAGTCAACGTACACGGAGCTTCCGGCGGCAATGCATCGTAAGTCCGCTACTGCACAGGCCTCGGGAACGGACGTGCTTTCCTTAATAGCACAGTTTATCGCAGCATCCCAGCATCAACTGAATCTGTCGCATATATTTTATCCGACGATGCTGGGTCGGGACGCTCCGCGGAAGCGGGTACGGACGTCCGAAAGTTTCATCCGGTCCGACGGGATACCGAAAGGGATTCGGAGGATTTCAAGCTTTCCCTTTCGGAACAACATATGCTGCGATGACGGATAAGAAACTGATAGCGTCGGTGGACTTAGAAATTTTTGGTTCGGTTCAGGGACATCGTCCCTCAGTTCCGACTTAGTCCAATAATGTCACACAAACTTTCGAATTATTGAACGACGCTATATATATTATTATTTTATGCTTGCTATCCAAGCATTTCTGGTTTCTTGTTCGAAGAGTTATGGAGATGTCTTTCAAAAGTGTGCCTCTGTCGTCATAGTTAATGAAGAGTTAGCGGCAATAAGTGCTCATGGAATATGTCTATCGCTTACGGAGTGACATTCGCTAGCTCACCCGGTGTAGCGTACATTCATCGAATGGTTCGGCTGCCGGGTTCGTCCGTTGCGGTCTAGGAAGGAGATTTGGGTGATGCGAGCACTTTAATTACTTTAGTACTCACCCAGTGACGGCAGATTGAGGACAGATCGGAGGAAGCCTGTTAGTCCGGTTCCTGGCTTGTCCAGGTCCGTCCGGGCTGTGAGCGAGAGAGGTTCCTCTCTCGCCCAACAACATAGGGGACCGCATGTTGTGGTTCAGATATTTTACATTCGGAGCATATGTCCGATGCTTGGGACGCTCCGTTATATTGACAGTCCGAGAGACTGTCTTTAATGCTTCCTCATCCTCACAGCAGGGCACACGACCGCACATTGGCTACGTGACCTCGAGTATCCGATCTGTTTCGGCATTCAGTGATTCCACGGCGAATAGGTCGCGCCATCCGGTAGCCAAGGGACACGAGGCCTATACACTCCGTTCGCTCGCATATTGTAAGTATGCACGGGGTAACGATCACGGAGCTTCCAACGGCAATGCATCGTAAGACCGCTTCTCCTCAGGCCTCAGTGACGGACGTGCTATCCGAGTTAGCACAGTTGTTTCGCAGCATCCCAGCAATTGACAGTTTCTCGGTCGAATCAGGAATTATCCGACGGCGCTGGGTTGGTGCGGTCCGCAGTTGCATCAGCTACGGACAACCAACGCTTTATAGGGTCCGACAGGATGGCGAAAGGGATTCGAAAGATTTCGAGTTTTCCCTTTAGTAGTATCGGAAGATGCCTTTCATATCTTCTGGCATTTCTTCCAGTGATTATTATTTCGGACTTCATTGCTGCGATCTTGGATAAGAGACTTATAGCGTCATTGGACTCGGATTTTTCGATCGGTACAGGGACATTGTCCCTGACTTACCGACGCAGTCCAATATTGTCATTACAACATGTGTTTTATTTTTCGACGCTATATATATATATATATACAAGCCTGCTACTAAGCATGATAGTTTAGTTTCTTGTCCGCGTTGCTCATTTCTGCCATTTTATCATTTTTACAAATAGTTTATTTTGGCAGAGCAGGGCATACCGAGAGTTCATATGCGTCTAGACGGTGTGATTAAAGACTGCATATATTCTTTTTCGCCGTTTATGTCTTTTCCAATTTCAATGTTGGGAACGACATTATGTATAGTAGACTTAACTTAGACGCTTTATTATACGTAATCCGCCTTTCTGAGGCGTTATCATTACGTCTTCAAGAAAACATTTACGGGATATTATTCTCAATGTAATTTCTTTTGAGGGCAGTAGTTTGTTCACGTATAACTCCGCCCTTCAGTGGCTGATTGGAGTTGGTTAGACGTGACGCAGCCCTAGCTACATCCACACGCGTGGATAGTAAGGTTAAGAACTCTCTCAGAGTCGCTTCGTTCTCGGAGGAGCTTCTCTTCGACGGCAACTTTCCGGCAATCCATGAATTGCTCGATTTATACGTTCTCTTGTCTATCTAGTGTTACAAGAGATTCAGACTGGGGCAAACATTCGGTGGTTGACTCAGAGAGTGCCGCCGCAGTTGCCGGACCCGAGTGTGGCTGTTATGACGGTTGCCAGTCAAACAGATTGGGATATATACTGATCCCTACGGATTCGAAGTGCCAGGGTCTTTGGGTTCCGCAGTCTTTTAGCTATCAGTTTAACTTCCGCGGAATAATGTTTTTTAGGCTTGCTTTATGTCATTGCATGAACATTATTCAGAAACGCATGCCCAAATTCCTGTCCTTTAATTCGACAGTAGTGGCGTATCTCCGGAACCAGGGAGGCACTCTTTCGTTTCCGTTATTCAATTTAATGGAAAGAATCCGTCTGTTGGTTATAGTACACCAAGTTCAGTTTTGGTCCGTCATATTCCGGGTCGTCTGATTGTTTTATCGGACTCCCGTTCTCTTACGGGTCGCTTGTTGCTGTCAGAATGGACTCTCAACAAACAAGTATTCAATCAGATTTGCTATCTATGGGAGCGCCCAATGATGATTTATTTATGACACAGCTTGCTAATCAATTGCAGACGTATGTGTTGGCTTGTCCAGATCTCTGAGCTTATAGTGTTAACGCTCTATTGATCTATAGGACGGAATGATAGGATACGCGTATCCTCCGGCGCTGTTGTTTTAGCAGGTATTGCTAAGATAAACAACCACAATACATTTCTGTTGATAGCATCTCTATCTTCACAGAGATCATGAGTAATTTACTCTCTTGTCTACTGTGGGTCTTAACGTGAAATCTTCCTCTATGTGAGGATCTTTTTTCACTGGGTAAATCGTGTCATCTTTATCACAACCAGCAAGGTCGCAACCTTCATGTATTCCGTTGTGTGGTCCATATTGCATTGTAAGCACTGTACTGGACGAGCTTTGGACGCGATTTCTTACTATAGGAGATCCTCTTCTTCGCTATTCTATGCGACTAAAGTGGAGGCTCTTCCGTCGTGGTGTAGGGATCATTATGTTCGTATTGTTGATCCCTCCATACTACTCATTGCTATTTTTTAATATACTTGTTTCACAAGATCTACTGCAGCCTGTTATTATTTAGGTTATAGGTTTATGTTACCTCATACCTATGCACTCTACGATAGTTTACAATTGAGTCTTTTGTCTCTTTATCTAAGTCAGTTAGTAACTTTTTGATAAATAGACTTAGAATCTTTAGATTAAATTCCTATACGGATTTTAACTTCGGTTCTTATTTAGCTAAGTAATCATTTGAGCCTCTGGAAACAGTAGTTTTCAAATTCTGA
The DNA here is from genome assembly GCA_031216915.1 of Pictodentalium vernedei. NCBI lineage: Eukaryota > Metazoa > Mollusca > Scaphopoda > Dentaliida > Dentaliidae > Pictodentalium > Pictodentalium vernedei. The sequence continues at coordinate 143,682,226 of CM062289.1, read as the reverse complement.
CCTTTTAGACAGTAATTCTGTTGGTTTCTCTTTTACTGTAGAGTCAGTGAGTTTCATGCACTATCGATGGATGATTTTCACTTTCATAGTTTCGGAATCAATACTTCCGTTACTATTTTGGTTGGATTGTTGCATAAGAGTTAGGCTCCTATTATCCGGAACCTATTATTTTAAGGTCCTTCCGTCTTCGTATGGGCATAGGCCTTTACTCTTTCCGGGTACAGTTTATGTATTTATAAACAGATATCTGTTTATTACAAGGGCGTAAGCTTCTTCTGTCTTTGATGTCTAGTAGAAGGATGTTATGCTCCATTTTATTGTTAATGGATTCTATTAACTATCGGTACTGCTTATAGTATATCATTGACTTAGCAGTTGTGCTTAAGATGTCGGCTCATGAAGTAAGAGTTCTTCTACTTCTTGGGCTTACATTAATAGTGTCGCTATTATAGATTTTTGAAGGCCGCTCATTGCGCTCAGCCATCCACATTCATGAATTTTATCTTAGAAATATCGAGTCAATTTCTTGAGGCCTCTTTTGTTAGGTCTATTATCTACTGCTCAGAATGTCATTCACTTAACAGTTGCTACTATAGCTAGGTAGGCTGTCTGTTTCGGCAGTGTCTCCTTTCGGCTGCCCTCTTCGCTCTGGGCTATTTGACCCAGGGCAAGAAAAAGGGGGGGGGGGGGGGGAGGGTGTTCCCTTGGGTCACCTGTTTTACTATGAAAACAAGGGGATACCTCCTCCGGAGTTAGTAATTCTGAGCTGTTATTGGGATGGTTGTTTAGTGAGAAGTTTAAGTTTATAAAATTCATTCAAGTCTTAGTTTTTAAAGTATAGCTTTTGAATATTGCATATGTCAACAGACATGATTATGCAATTCTCAGACACTTTTAGGAGTATAAGAGTCTCTATTCTCTAGACTTACTTTATTATTGGCTTACTTTAAAAATTATTAGTATAAGGATTATATTGGATATTAATAGAGTACATGGATGTATGAAGCTCAATTTTGGAAGGTGTTGTATCTTTCTAATTTATCATAAATAAGAAAGATACATGTAAGGCCTATTACTTCTTTTCCCTACAGGGGATGACTCTATTTTATTTTATTGAGCGTATTCCATTTTGCTCTATGTCCTTGGCCCTCCAGCCTTTTTACTATTCAGCTATGTCTGGGTCATTGGTACAGTATAAAAATGTTAAAAAATTTATAGTAATTTATATATTTTTTATACTTACCAATGACCCAGACGGGGATGGCCCTCCCAGGAGTTGGGAACTCTTGCCTCCCCGCTGAGTACATAGCGCTTACCAGGCACTGGTTATTAAAATGATAAATGGCGCCAATTTCGGAACGTCCTTGACACTGCGCATGCGCAGTAGGGGCGAAGTGTGGAGGGCCTTTCAGGACATGTTTTCTTTAGTTTTAGATGCAAATTTTGGGGATTGGGGGGCAAAATTTGTGTTTGGCCCTATATTTTAAGAGTTAGCACCAGCTATGTCTGGGTCATTGGTAAGTATAAAAAATATATAAATTACTATAAATTTTTTAACTTTCGGTTTTTGATGCAAATTTGGGGGATTGGGTTGTAAAATTTGTGTTTGGCCCTAAATATTTAAGAGTTAGCTAAGTCTGGGTCATTGGTAAGTATAAAAAATATATAAATTACTATAAATTTTTTAACTTTCATTGAATATGAAATAGAAAATGTACGGAAACAAAGAAAGTTATTGAGCATCTTTTACACATATAGCTGGTTGAGTTGGTAGTATTGTTGGTTTATCTTAATCCTCTGTCTTGTTGAGTGAACAGATTCCTTTGAAACCAGCTTGTTGAGCATGTTCCACTGAGATGTCATAAGTGTGCTTCAGGTTAATTTGTAACTAGGCTTTAGGGATAGATATTGGTAGAGTCATCCATAAATCAGTTATGTTATGTCTCTCAACTTTTGTCACTTCTCTATTAAACAGATATTTGTGTTGCTAAATTGAAAGAACAACCTCATGTCATTAATTGAATGACATTTTCATCTCTATATTTCTTCCCACAGTCTGCAAAATATGATATGGCAACAGAATTACTCCGGAGATGCCTGCAGCATAACAAGTCCTGTTGTAAAGCATATGAATACATGGGCTTTATAATGGAAAAAGAGCAGTCATACAGGGATGCAGCATTGAATTATGAAAATGCATGGAAATACGGAAATAAAAATAATCCAGTTATAGGTAACTATATTCATTATATATAGTTTTCCACAAGTATCAGTGAGAGAAATATCACATCTTCACTAATGAAAAATATATGTTTTTATCTTCATTTGTGAAGATACATAATACTGTTGAAACTGTTTTTTGCTTACATTAATTTATTCGTGTTTTTATTTTTCAAATGGGGGTGCGGTGGCGTTGCAGTGACCGGTTCTTGTCAGATCACCAAAGTTAAGCAACGTCAAGCCCGGTTAGTCCTCGAATGGGTGATAAGCAATCAATTCGGACTCCCACGTTGCTTGGCCAAGGCACTTAACCCCAATTGTCCACATGGGGGCACGATGACGCCGTGTACTGAGGCGTACTGCACATCGATGGTGCGCATGTCTTCAACCAATCTAACCCTGCCTGTGCTGCAGTGCAGGTTTACGATGTTGGAGAGCTGGCAGCTGCTCATCATTGCTCAGTTGTTCTCTCCGGGTTCTTCAGCTTCCTCCACCCGTAAAATTGTCACGGTCATGATTAGCCATTGTGCTTTAGTATGTGACCTTAAACACCAATAAATAAATAAATTTTTCAAATGATTTTATTGATTTTTTGTGTTAACTCTTTATCCACAATAATGACCATATTTTCGCCAATGCTATTCACAAAAATCACCATTCAGATTTTCATATTTTTTCTAGTGCTGTCCCATTTCAACTGGATATCCATTAATTTCAACCGCTGGTATTATTGTATTGTCTTCGATGCAAAATCCGTAAGGAATGGCATGAAAACAGTTCAAAACACTGCCACCCAACTTCCACAAAAAGTAAATACTAATATTTACAAAATCCAAGAGGTGACACACACGCTCCCCTAATGTGAATAATAAGTGAATGAAATTATTGTGCCTGACCGGTTTCGTCTTTTTGAGACTCATCAGAGGTAACAAACCTTTAAAGCATCTCCCTTATATACTTTATTGATTATGACATCATAACAGGGTACCCGGCGGGTATTTTACGTATACCCGACAGGTATATTTGGTACTACCCAGCGGGTATTTTTGCTGGTACCCGGCGGGTATTTTACGTGTACCCGACAGGTATATGTGGTAGTACCCGGCGGGTATATTTGGTAGTACCCGGCAGATATATAAGTGTACCTGACGGGTCTATTTAGTAGTAGGGGGCACGGTGGCTCAGTTGGTAGAGTGCAGGCTGCAAGCCGAGGGGTCCTCGGTTCGAATCCCACCTGCGGCAACCGCGTTGTGACTTGGGCAAGACACTTCACCCCGATTGCCTACATGGGGGCACGATGACGTTGTGAACTGAGGCGTACTGCACGTCGATGGTGCGCATGTCTTCAACCAATCTAACCCTGTCTGTGCTGCGGTGCAGAGTTCAGAGTTACGATGTTGGAGAGCTGACAGCTGCTCGTCGTTGCTCGGTGGTTCTCTCCGGGTACTCCGGCTTCCTCCACCCGTAAAACTGTCACGGTCCCGATTAGCCATTGTGCATAAGTGTGTGACCATAAACATCAATAAATAAATAAATATAAATATTTTTATACTGTACCAATGACCCAGACTTAGCTGGTGCTAACTCCACAAAAACCAGGGCCAAACACAAATTTTGCCCCCCAATCCCCAAAATTTGCATCCAAAACAAAAAGAAATCATGTCCTAAAGGACCTCCATAGTACGACTCTACTGCGCATGCGCAGTGACGCAGTCGTCCCGAAATTGGCGCCAAATATCATTCTCTGTTTGGCCCTTCATCAGTCAACATCTCACTGATCTTTGTGCTTGTAAATCTCAGTTTAAAGGATGCCAGACACGTAATTCTTGGAGAAAATGTGATTCTAAGGAGGATAGAAGGAGGAGAGGAAAAAAGAAGTGGCAAAAAATAATCAGGGCTGTACTTAAAATTTTTTGTTGAAATTATGTTAAGTTGCCTATTTTCGAGGCAAACGCCTCTTGTTGTCATTCTTGCTAATTGTTGCACTGCTTATTCAGTGTTTCCTCTCCCCTAACCTTCTAAAGTCCCCCCTTGCAATTCTCCCATGCTTTTGGCATATTTTTGAGAAGTTTCATTTCTAAAATTCCCTGGGAGAGTTGCTTGGTTACAGAATGTTTTCTGTTATTTTCCCCATAGTTACGTTTTCACCCATGGGTGTATAACGTTTGTGTTCTGCATCTTCCATCTGATGTTCTGCAGATTCTCCCCTGGGAGTCTCTGTTTTGCATCAGATAGAGTGTAATTGATGACTGATTCCGGGCCAGTTTTTTCAGTGCCTGGAGTCATGTTTTCTACTGTGTTTACACTGTTTGTTTTCATTGGCAACAGCCTTTTTTGAGGGGGGCTGTTTGCCTTTGTGGTAGTTTATCTCATTATAAGATACATTTATATTATCCGAAAGTGTCTCATTAATTATTTTATATAATTTTAAAATTTTTGACCACACTTTGCCATCGGATCCATCGGGGCTCAACGTTACTTTTCAGCAACTTGGGCTTCTCTGAAAAAATATTTTTTCAAAATTATTTTGTTTTGCAATTGTTTTTTCATTTATTAATGGATCATGTTATTATGTATCTTTGTGTCAGGGGTTTTTGCGAGTAACTAGGACTTATTGTTGTTCTTTCACAATGAAGGGACTTTGTTCAAATTGTAATAGGAAGAAATCTTCCTCTGACTTTCATGATTATTGCATTAATTGTAGTCAGTGTTCTCGCATTAATCCCTGTCCTGTATGTGAACATTGGGATGAGAAACATTGGAAACGTGTGTCACGATATGTTGTTTCTGGAGAAAGAGCGATGCCGGCTCTTTCTCCACAAGGTCACTCTACTCTCTCAGTTTCTATTTCAGAGGAACCAGAACAGGGTGATGTTTCCATGTTATCTTCTTCAAGTGTGCGTCCGTCGTCACAAATAAATACAGAGCTAGCGGCAAAAGTGCTCATGGAGATTAGACAAATGTCGTCCGCTAGCTCGCCCGGTGTAGCGTCCATTCACCGAATGGTTCGGCAGCCGGGTTCATCCGATGCGGTCCAAGAGGAAATTTTGGGTGATGCGAGCACTATAAAAATAATAGATGCACACCCAGTGACGGCGGATAGTGAACGAGAACGGAGGAAGCCTTTTAGTCCGGTTCCTAGCTCGTCCAGGTCCAGCCGGGCCGCGAGCGAGAGAGGCCCCTCTCTCGTACAACAACATCTGGGACCAGATGTTGTGGTACAAAATGTGTCTTTAGCGGAGCATACGTCCGTCGCTCGGGACGCTCCGTTGTATAAGCAGTCCGCAGAGACTGTTAAGGCTTCCTCTTCTCGTCGGCGCACACGACCGCACCTTGGCTGCGTGACCTCCGATATTTTGCCAGCTTCGCCGATGAAGGATTCTTCGGCGACCAGGTCACACCATCCGGCAGCCAGGGATTCGAGACCGATGGACTCCGGACGTTCGCATAGGAAAAGTATGCGGGAGCCATCTGATGCGGAGCTGCCCTCGGCGAAGCAGCGAAAGACCGCTCCTCCGCAGGTCTCGACGTCGGACATTCTAGTGCAGATAGCACAGCTTATCGCAGCATCCCAGCAGCCGACAGAAACGGTGTCGGATCGAGAATTATCCGACGGCGCTGGGTCGGTACGCTCCGCCGAAGCATCGGGGGCGGACGACCGGGAACATCGGGAGGTCCGACCGGATGGTGAAAGGGATACGGATGAATTGGAGCTATCCCTTTCGGAACAACACAAAGCTGCCGTGGACTTCATCCGGCACTTTCTTCCTCAAGTTGTTCCGTCGGGCCAGACTGCTGCGCTTCCGGACAGGAGAATTATAGCGTCATTGGACTCTGATTTTTTCGAGCGGTTCAGGGACATCGCTCCCGAGTTTCCGTCGCAGTCCAATAATGTTGCTAGAACATTTGAATTATTGAACGACGCTATTTTTAAACTTGCTTCCAGGACGGGGAAAGCAGGTTTCTTGTCCGCAAATACTCTCAACCTGCCTTTCATTAATGCAAGGAATAAATTCGACACGGCAGGACAGGGTATACCGAGAGTTCCTCTGCGTATGGACGACGAGGCGGAAGACTTAGAGCTATCATTACCGTCGTCAGCTTCTATTCCAACCGCAGTGTTGGAAACAGCTATTGCGTCTAACAGAGCCAATTTAGATGCCTTATCTTACGCAGATCACCTTACTAAGGCGTTATCACTGCGTCTTCAAGGGGAAGAGTTTCAGGATATTCAATCCTCCTTAAGACTTCTTTCAAGGGCAGTAGCTTATTCCACGTGTAACTCCGCCCTTTCAGTGGCAAATCTGGAGTTGGTTAGACGTGACGCAGCCCTGTCTACATCCACACTAGTGGATTCTAAGGTGAAGAACTCTCTTAGAGTCGCTTCGGTCTCAGGAGATCTTCTCTTTGACGGCAAGCTTTCCGCTATTTATGATAATATTAAAAAGAAAGCTAGTGATTCTCTGTTGTTTAGATCCGCTCCTAAAAGGTCGGATACAGCAGACACGAATAAGGCGGGCACTTCTGGGTCTTATCCGCCCAAGAGAGGTTCCTATAGAGGTTCCGGTGCGTCCTCTAGCTCTTATTCGAGAGACCGTCAGGATAGTGACTCTCGTTCGGGATGTCCTTCAGGCCGGGACAATCGGTTGGACGCCCCGAGGTCGACGAGGCGAGGTGCGGGTCGTGGAAGACGTGGTTTCTCCTACCGCAGGCCTCGCAGATCCAGGAGGTGATGGCTTAAACCTCTATCGCGTTCCGGTTGGCGGAAGGTTGTCAAGTTTTTCTCAAGAGTGGGCGTCGATTACGGACGACCCGTGGGTGAGAGGAGTGACTTCGGAAGGTCTAAAGATATCCTTCAAACGAAAGCCTCCATTAACTCGAAGTCCAAAGTGGACTCATCTTCCGTCAAACCCTCAGAAAAGAGACGCTCTGCTATCAGAGGTGCAGTCTCTTTTAATGAAGAACGCGGTAGAGGTCGTAGAAAACCAGGAATCGCAGGGATTCTACAGCCATCTGTTTCTGGTTCCGAAACCAGACGGCTCGTTCCGTCCAGTCATAGATTTGAGCTGGATAAACAAGCTGATCGTCGCTCCGAAGTTTTATATGGAGACGATTCGATCGGTCAGAGCGAGTATTCGGGTGAACGATTATGCAACGAGCATAGATCTCAAAGATGCGTACTTTCACGTCATGGTACATCCGACATTCCGAAAGTATCTACGCTTCGCAGTCCTAGGAGTGGTGTATCAGTTCCGGGCCATGTGCTTCGGATTGAATCTAGCACCCTGGGCTTTCACTCGGGTAATGAACTCGGTAATGATCTACTTCCGAGCTCATTCATCTGCGGTAACGTCGGCCTACCTGGACGACATTCTTCAGAGGTACGGCAACGAGTTAACGCTTCAGAACGATGTTCAGAATCTTCTTCTATTGCTCCGACGTCTCGGTTTCATAGTAAACGAGGAGAAGTCGGATCTGGTGCCGTCCAAGTCATTCACTCATCTGGGAATGAGCTTCGAGACGCACAACAATCTCGTTCGTCTGCCGTTAACCAGAGCGAAATTAGTCAGTTGTTACGCTCGCTATTGTCTGAATACAGACAAAGTCACGGCGAGAGAATTTATGAGACTGATAGGTCTGTGCGGAGCTGCCGCGGATCTCATTCCGATGGGACGGCTACGCACACGGCCTCTTCAAATTTTCCTGACTCAGAATTGGAGTGTGAAAATTCATTCGCTCGATGTAGACGTTCTCTTGTCAGATCAAGTGAAACAAGAGATTCAGACTTGGGCAAACATTCAGTGGTTAACTCAAGGAGTTCCGCTGCAGTTGCCGGATCCGAGTTTTACCATTATGACGGATGCCAGTCAAACAGGTTGGGGTGCATCATTAATCCCAACGGATTCGAGATGCCAGGGTCTTTGGGATCCGCAATTCCTGTGCAAGCACATAAACATCAAGGAAATGATGTCAATTTGGCTTGCGTTACGTCACTGGATGGACATTATTCACGATGCTCATGTCCAAATCCTATCCGACAATACGACAGTAGTGGCGTATATACGGAATCAGGGAGGCACTCATTCAGTTCCGTTGTTCAATCTAACGGAAAGAATCCTTCTGTTTGCGTTGGAACATCACGTTCTTCTTTCGGTCCGTCACATACCGGGTCGTCTGAATGTGCTAGCAGACTCCCTTTCACGAAAGGGTCGCTTGTTGCCGTCGGAGTGGACTCTCAACAAACAAGTATTCAATCAGATTTGCTACCAATGGGAACGGCCAATGATAGACTTATTTGCGACACATCTCAACAATCAGTTGCAAACGTATGTGTCCCCGTGTCCGGATCCAAGAGCATTTGCAGTAGACGCTCTGTCGATCCCTTGGGACGGAATGATAGGATATGCGTATCCTCCAGCGCCGTTAATTCAACAAGTATTGCTAAAGATAAAACAATCTCAATGCAAGATTCTGTTGGTAGCATCTCTGTCGCCACAGAGACCGTGGATAAATCTACTCAGGTGTCTGTTGTGGGACCTACCGCGGAAGCTCCCTCCACGAGAGGATCTTCTTTGGCAGGGGAAATCGCGCCAACTACATCACAACCCGCAAGGTCTCAACCTTCACGTTTTTCCGTTGTGCGGTCCTTCTTGCATGGCAAGCACTTTACAGGACGAGCAGTGGACGCGATTTCTAACTGTAGGAGGACCTCCTCTTCGCTAAACTATGCGGCTAAGTGGAAGGTTTTCCGTCGTTGGTGTAGGGATCATTCTGTAGATATATTTGATCCCTCTATACCAGACATTGCTAACTTTCTAGTATACTTGTTTGACGAAATCAAACTGCAACCTGTTACTATAAAGGGTTATAGATCTATGTTATCTGATACCTATGCACATCATGATAGTTTACAAATTGGATCTAATGTCTCTTTATCGAAATTGGTTAGAAACTTTTCGATAAATAGACCCAGAACTCTTAGATTAATTCCTAAGTGGAATTTAGCTTGGGTTCTCCTTAAATTGAAGGAAAAGCCATTTGAACCTCTTGGGACAGTAGATTTCAAATTCTTATCTTATAAGACAGCTTTTCTCTTAGCTTTCTCTTCTGCCAGAAGAGTCAGTGAGCTTCATGCACTATCGGTGGATGATTCTCATTATCGTAGTGTTGGGAACACTATCACCTTCACTACTAATGTCGGTTTTTTAGCTAAGAATCAGGCTCCTAATAAATATCCGGAACCTATTGTTATTAAGGCTCTTCCGTCTTCAGACGGGCGTAGGCCTTTACTCTGTCCTGTTAGAGCACTACGTATCTATAAACAGAGATCTCAGTTCATCAGAAAGGGACGGAAACGTTTCTTTCTGTCTTTGATGCCTAATAGAAAGGACATTTCAGTCCATTCTATTGCTAGATGGATTCAGTTAACTATCCGTACTGCGTATGAAGATTTATCTTCTTCTCAGCAGTCTGTGCTTAAGATTTCTGCTCATGAAGTAAGAGCTCTTTCTACTTCCTGGGCTTATGCTAATAGTGTTGCTATTACAGATTTAATGAAGGCTGCTTATTGGTCTCAGCCATCCACATTTACTAATTTTTATCTCAGAAATATTGAGTCCATTTCTGGAGACCTGCATTGTTTAGGTCCGTTATCTGTTGCTCAGAATGTCGTCCACTAAACAGTTGCAACTATAGTTATGCAGGCTTTCTGTTCCGGCAGTGACTCCGTCCGACTGCCCTCTTCGCTCTGGGCTATTTGACCCAGGGCAAGGGGAAGGGGGGGGGGGGGGGGGCGGGTGTTCCCTTAGGTCACCTGCTTTATAGTGAAAAGCAAGGGAATGCCTCCTCCAAGACAGTATTTCTGAGTCGCTTCCGGGATGGTTTTAGAGTGTAATATTAATGTTTAATTTCATTCATGTCTTATTTTTAAAGTGTAGCTCGGTGTGAAGCATTTGTATATGTCAAGTGTCAAACGGGCTTTAATATACAATACTCGGACACTTTTAAATGATTATAAAGAGTCTCAATTCTCTGGACTACTTTATTTATTGGCTTGCTTTAAAATAATTAGTATAAGGGTTATACTGGATGTTAATAGAGAACATGAATGTTATTGTGCTCAATTATTAAGGGTAGTGTATCTTTCTAATTTAAATATTAAATAAGAAAGATACATGTAAAGCCTAATACTCCTTTTCTCCTTAAGGGGTTACCTCTTTATTTTATAATTGAGCTTATTGGATTTTCCTCTATGTCCTATGCCCTCCAGCCTGTTTACTATTCAGCTAAGTCTGGGTCATTGGTACAGTATAAAAATGTTAAAAAATTTATAGTAATTTATATATTTTTTATACTTACCAATGACCCAGACGGGGATGGCCCTCCCTGAGTTGGGAACTCTTGCCTCCCCGCTGAGTACATAGCGCTGACCAGGCACTGCCAGTAAGAATGATATTTGGCGCCAATTTCGGGACGACTGCGTCACTGCGCATGCGCAGTAGAGTCGTACTATGGAGGTCCTTTAGGACATGATTTCTTTTTGTTTTGGATGCAAATTTTGGGGATTGGGGGGCAAAATTTGTGTTTGGCCCTGGTTTTTGTGGAGTTAGCACCAGCTAAGTCTGGGTCATTGGTAAGTATAAAAAATATATAAATTACTATAAATTTTTTAACATTTAGTAGTACCCGGCAGGTATTTTTAGTGTACCCGACGGGAATCTTTTAATGTGTCCGACGGATGGTTTTGTTCCATTCCGGTAGGCACATCACTATAAAAAGGACGAGTATTCTGTGTACCCATCGAGTGTGATGTTTTTATGGTGTTTGTTAGGTTACAAGCAGGAGATAAGTAAGTATAAAGGTTCTATGTTGATGATTAAAATTCATAAAAGAAGAAAATTGAACGAACTCCACTATTTTTGGGGAAACGGTTGATTCTTTTGGCTGCAAAGTCTAGGACTTTTGGGGTATTATACAGGTTTGCATTTACCTGCTCACATGCAGCAAAAACAATATGTGGGGGAGACGAAACGCAATTTCCACACCAGACTCACAGAACATATGTCAGACATTCGACACAGCAGAGATACCACAATAGCATTACATTTCTTGCTATCTGACCATAACATTAATGATCTGCATTTCCGAATTATTCAGATTTTAAATTCAGATCCCGACTCAGTACCAGCAACAGGACACAGAAAACAAACTGAAATTAAATGGATATACCGCCTACGAACTTTGCTATCATTTGGGCTGAACAGAAAAGATTTCTAATTTATTATTCCACAAAAAGTAAACAAACGAAAACCATCAAATGCTAACGGAAATCGACGATGTGCAAACCGATCATTAACACATCGTAACTGTGGTCACCCTGCATTGACTGGTCACAAAACCAGGCCTTGCCATTTGAAAGTCACAGGCGTGCGACATGCCACCCCCCCTTGATACAAAGTTTACATATGTGATTTGTTCCCATGTGCATGTATTTGAAGTGAGGGATGATTGTCAATGATATTACTTAAGAATTTTTCAACCAGTTTGTAAATTGTAGTTAGGCATAATTAACTGTATTAGCAAAGAGCCTCTTACCTCGAGTGGCTTGAATTTGATGTGATCATATCATCATAGGGTGAATATGTACTCCTACTTTTTTGAGTATCTTTTTCTGTTCACTGCTGAGACAAATGTCACAAACAGTTCCATGTTTATATTTACCTATTCATAGCAATGAAATTTCTGGCGGGAATATGTTGCGAGTCATGAAAAGGGTGTGGTAAGAAATTATTATATGAATCATTGACCAAGAGCCCTTCAGTGTCTGATATTGACCATTGAAAAACAAATTTTAAAATGCAAGATTTTAAAATAGTAATTTTTTTTAACATATGTTCATACTTTTAAACAGTTCAATAAATTCTGAAACACGATGGTAAAGTACCAAACAGTCAATTTATTTTGGAAGCACCATAACTCACACTGAGGGATTTTTTCAGCATTATAATCTGCAATTAACAACACCTCATCAAAGAAAAGAATGTCAAATTTGTCTGTAGAAGACCATGTTACATTGACAGGCACATGCTCATGCAAAAAACAACCTGCAGTGCACTCGACTTTGGGCAGTTTATAACGATCATTTATCCTTGACTTGACAGCCCAAGTGGCTGAAATAACTGTTCAGTGAACATTCTAACACTTTAACCCTTTCATGTTATATCGAGTACACATCATTGTAAAACGACTAATGTTTGGTAGCTTTGACAACGCTTGCATCAGCAAAAGAATTCTAATGCCTCGCGGTCAAATACTATTTATTTTCCCTCCGCTATTCCGTAAACTATAGGTATAGTGGTTATTCAGTTGACAGCTTTTCCAACTGGTTACATCGATAACTGGTATCCGACTTACCATTTCAGCACTAAGTTTTTCACCAATTTTTGTCACTAAAACAGTTTATGAACTCTCATTGGAACAAGCTCATTAAGCTTGTTCCAATCAGGGTGTCATAAGTTAGTTTTTGCGGTACAAAATGAAAATTTTTACTTAGTCAAGAAAAGTTGGGGGATTTGTTGTCTGCTGGTCGAGTTAGGTAATGAAGTAAATAGGAGCATACCATTTCACTCAATTCTGAAAGACCTACATTTAACAACACTCTCAACAACCAGGGTCGCATTGTTTTACAGGTGGAAGAAGCCAGAATACCTGGCAAGAACTACTGAGCAATGGCAAGCAACTGTCAGACTCTCAGACTCACTAACCCGACACAAGCAGAAATAGCAGTAGTTGAAGGGAAATGCACCATTAATGTGCAGATTGCTTTCGTACACAGTGCCACAGTACCCCCCAAATGGGCAATCAGAATTAAGTGTCTTACCAAAGGGTACAGTGCAGATGGCATGGGTGAGGAATGGCACGTCAACCTTTCGGTTTAAATCCAATGCTCTAACCAGTAATGCACCTCCTATACCATGACAGCAACAAATGTGTGAAGTGAAGTTTAGAAAATCATATATTTTTATACTGTACCAATGACCCAGACATAGCTGGTGCTAACTCTTAAAATATAGGGCCAAACACAAATTTTGCCCCCCAATCCCCCAAATTTGCATCTAAAACTAAAGAAAACATGTCCTGAAAGGCCCTCCACACTTCGCCCCTACTGCACATGCGCAGTGTCAAGGACGTTCCGAAATTGGCGCCATTTATCATTCTAAGTTTGGCCCTTCATCAGTTAACATCTGACTGATCTTTGTGCTTTTAAATCTCAGTTTAAATGATGCCAGACACATAAATATTAGTGAAATGGTGATTCTAAGGAGGATAGAAAAGGAGGAGAGGAAAAGAATGTGTGACAGAATATTATCAGGGCTGTAACTTAAAATTTTTTAATGAAATTATGTTAAGTTACCTATTTTCAAGGCAGCAGCCATTTTGTTGTCATTCTGATTATTTAGTTACACTGTTTTTTCAAGTGTTTTCCTCTCTCCCTGTCCTTTAAGTTCCCCCTTGCTATTCTCCCATGCTTTTGGCATAGTTTCTGTAATTATTATTACTAAAATTTCTTGGGAGTTTTAGCTGAATAACAGAATGAATTCTGTTCTTTCCCCATGTTTACGTCTTCACCTACGGGTGGTTAGGCGTTGTGTTCTGCATCTACCATCTGATGTTCTGCAGTTTCTTCCCTGGAAGTCTCTGTTTTGCATCAGATGGTGTATTTTTGGTAACTGATTTCGGGCCTGGGTGCCTGGAGTCTTATTTTAGTGTTTTTACACTCATTGTTTACATTTACAACAGCCCTCTGTGTGAGGGGGGGATTTCTAAATAATAATATCTTTATGTTATTTTAATCATAACTAGATACATTATTATTGTTCGTAAGTGTTGAATAAATTGTTTAAAATATTTTTAAAATTTTTGTCCACACTTAGGCTTGGGATCCATTGGGGCTCAACGTTACTTTTCAGAAACTTGGGCTGTTCTGAAAAAATATTTTTTCAAAATATTTTGATTTCAATTATTTTTTCTATATTAATGGATCATATTATTATTATGTATTTTGATTGCCAGGGGTTAGTGCGAGTACCAGGACTTGTTTTCTTTTCACATTGAAAGGATATTGATCAATTGTTTTAAGAGGAAGTCTTCCCCTGACCTTATTATCATTCTATATGTGGTCAGTGTACTCGCATTAACTCCTGTTTTGTATCGTATGATTTCGATGACAATATGGGAAGCGTATGTCACGGTATGTTGTTGGGGATTTGGACACTCCGGTCCTTTCCCCGCAGGGTCACTCTACTTTATCAATTTCTATTTCAGACGATCAAGATTAGGGTGATGTATCTGTGATGTCTTCCAACAGTGTGCCTCCGTCGTCACAATTAATGAAGGGCTAGCGGAAAAGTGCTCATGTAATACGCCAATTGCCTAAGAGGACCCTAGTAGGTTCGACGGCCTTTGACGTCCGCTAGCTCGCCCGGTGTAGCGTCCATTCACCGAATGGTTCGGCAGCCGGGTTCGTCCGTTGCGGTCTAGAAGGAATTTTGGGGTGATGCGAGCACTATAAAATTAACTTAATGCACACCCAGTGACGGCGGATCGGAGGGAGAACGGAGGAAGCCTTTTAGTCCGGTTCATAGCTCGTTCCGGTCCATCCGGACGGCAAGCGAGAGAGGCCCCTCTCTCGTTCAACAACATCTGGCCCCAGATGTTGTGGTACAAATGTGTCGCTAGCGGAGCATACGTCCGTCGCTCGGGACGCTCCGTTGTATAGGCAGTCCGCTGAGACTGCTAAGGCTTCCTCTTCTCGTCAGCGCACACGACCGCACCTTGGCTGCGTGACCGCCGATATATTACCAGCTTCGCCGATCAAGGATTCTTCGGCGACCAGGTCACACCATCCGGCAGCCAGGGATTCGAGACCGATGGACTCCGGACGTTCGCATAGGAAAAGTATGCGGGAGCCATCTGATGCGGAGCTGCCCTCGGCGAAGCAGCGATAGACTGCGCCTCCGCAGGTCTCGACGCCGGACATTCTTGTGCACATAGCACAGCTTATCGCAGCATCCCAGCAGCCGACATAAACGGTGTCGGATTGAGAATTATCCGACAGCGCTGGGTCGGTAGCCGGGGACTCGAGGCCTGCAGACTCCGGACGTTCGCATAGGAAGTGTGCGGGAGTCAACGTACACGGAGCTTCCAGCGGCAATGCATCGTAAGTCCGCTACTGCACAGGCCTCGGGAACGGACGTGCTTTCCTTAATAGCACAGTTTATCGCAGCATCCCAGCATCAACTGAATCTGTCGCATATATTTTATTCGACGATGCTGGGTCGGGACGCTCCGCGGAAGCGGGTACGGACGTCCGAAAGTTTCATCCGGTCCGACGGGATACCGAAAGGGATTCGGAGGATTTCAAGCTTTCCCTTTCGGAACAACATATGCTGCGATGCCGGATAAGAAACTGATAGCGTCGGTGGACTTAGAAATTTTTGGTTCGGTTCAGGGACATCGTCCCTCAGTTCCGACATAATCCAATAATGTCACACAAACTTTCGAATTATTGAACGACGCTATATATATTATTATTTTATGCTTGCTATCCAAGCATTTCTGGTTTCTTGTTCGAAGAGTTATGGAGATGTCTTTCAAAAGTGTGCCTCTGTCGTCATAGTTAATGAAGAGTTAGCGGCAATAAGTGCTCATGGAATATGTCTATCGCTCACGGAGTGACATTCGCTAGCTCACCCGGTGTAGCGTACATTCATCGAATGGTTCGGCTGCCGGGTTCGTCCGTTGCGGTCTAGGAAGGAGATTTGGGTGATGCGAGCACTTTAATTACTTTAGTACTCACCCAGTGACGGCAGATTGAGGACAGATCGGAGGAAGCCAACAACATAGGGGACCGCATGTTGTGGTTCAGATATTTTACATTCGGAGCATATGTCCGTTGCTCGGGATGCTCCGTTATATTGACAGTCCGAGAGACTGTCTTTAATGCTTCCTCATCCTCACAGCAGGGCACACGACCGCACATTGGCTACGTGACCTCGAGTATCCGATCAGTTTCGGCATTCAGTGATTCCACAGCGAATAGGTCGCGCCATCCGGTAGCCAAGGGACACGAGGCCTATACACTCCGTTCGCTCGCATATTGGAAGTATGCACGGGGTAACGATCTCGGAGCTTCCTGCGGCAATGCATCGTAAGACCGCTGCTCCTCAGGCCTCAGTGACGGACGTGCTATCCGAGTTAGCACAGTTGTTTCGCAGCATCCCAGCAATTGACAGTTTCTCGGTCGAATCAGGAATTATCCGACGGCGCTGGGTCGGTGCGGTCCGCGGTTGCATCAAGCTACGGACGACCGAACGCTTTATAGGGTCCGACAGGATGGCGAAAGGGATTCGAAAGATTTCGAGTTTTCCCTTTAGTAGTATCGGAAGATGCCTTTCATATCTTCTGGCATTTCTTCCAGTGATTATTTTTCGGACTTCATTGCTGCGATCTTGGATAAGAGACTTATAGCGTCATTGGACTCGGATTTTTCGATCGGTACAGGGACTTTGTCCCTGACTTACCGACGCAGTCCAATATTGTCATTACAACATGTGTTTTATTTTTCGACGCTATATATTTATATATATATACAAGCCTGCTACTAAGCATGATAGTTTAGTTTCTTGTCCGCGTGGCTCATTTCTGCCATTTTATCTTTTTTACAAATAGTTTATTTTGGCAGAGCAGGGCATACCGAGAGTTCATATGCGTCTAGACGGTGTGATTAAAGACTGCATATATTCTTTTTCGCCGTTTATGTCTTTTCCAATTTCAATGTTGGGAACGACATTATGTATAGTAGACTTAACTTAGACGCTTTATTATACGTAATCCACCTTACTGAGGCGTTATCATTACGTCTTCAAGAAAAGATTTACGGGATATTATTCTCAATGTAATTTCTTTTGAGGGCAGTAGTTTGTTCACGTATAACTCCGCCCTTCAGTGGCTGATTGGAGTTGGTTAGACGTGACGCAGCCCTAGCTACATCCACGCATGGATAGTAGGTTAAGAACTCTCTCAGAGTCGCTTCGTTCTCGGAGGAGCTTCTCTTCGACGGCAACTTTCCGGCAATCCATGAATTGCTCGATTTATACATTCTCTTGTCTATCTAGTGTTACAAGAGATTCAGACTGGGGCAAACATTCGGTGGTTGACTCAGAGAGTGCCGCCGCAGTTGCCGGACCCGAGTGTGGCTGTTATGACGGTTGCCAGTCAAACAGATTGGGATATATACTGATCCCTACGGATTCGAAGTGCCAGGGTCTTTGGGTTCCGCAGTCTTTTAGCTATCAGTTTAACTTCCGCGGAATAATGTTTTTTAGGCTTGCTTTATGTCATTGCATGAACATTATTCAGAAACGCATGCCCAAATTCCTGTCCTTTAATTCGACAGTAGTGGCGTATCTCTGGAACCAGGGAGGCACTCTTTCGTTTCCGTTATTCAATTTAATGGAAAGAATCCGTCTGTTGGTTATAGTACACCAAGTTCAGTTTTGGTCCGTCATATTCTGGGTCGTCTGATTGTTTTATCGCACTCCCGTTCTCTTACGGGTCGCTTGTTGCTGTCAGAATGGACTCTCAACAAACAAGTATTCAATCAGATTTGCTATGGGAGCGCCCAATGATGTTTTATTTATGACACAGCTTGCTAATCTATTGCAGACGTATGTGTTGGCTTGTCCAGATCTCTGAGCTAATACTGTTAACGCTCTATTGATCTATAGGACGGAATGATAGGATACGCGTATCCTCCGGCGCTGTTGTTTTAGCAGGTATTGCTAAGATAAACAACCACAATACATTTCTGTTGATAGCATCTCTATCTTCACAGAGATCATGAGTAATTTACTCTCTTGTCTACTGTGGATCTTAACGTGAAATCTTCCTCTATGTGAGGATCTTTTTTCACTGGGTAAATCGTGTCATCTTTATCACAACCAGCAAGGTCGCAACCTTCATGTATTCCGTTGTGTGGTCCGTATTGCATTGTAAGCACTGTACTGGACGAGCTTTGGACGCGATTTCTTACTATAGGAGATCCTCTTCTTCGCTATTCTATGCGACTAAAGTGGAGGCTCTTCCGTCGTGGTGTAGGGATCATTATGTTCATATTGTTGATCCCTCCATACTACTCATTGCTATTTTTTAGTATACTTGTTTCACAAGATCTACTGCAGCCTGTTGTTATTTAGGTTATAGGTTTATGTTACCTCATACCTATGCACTCTACGATAGTTTACAATTGAGTCTTTTGTCTCTTTATCTAAGTCAGTTAGTAACTTTTTGATAAATAGACTTAGAATCTTTAGATTAAATTCCTATACGGATTTTAACTTCGGTTCTTATTTAGCTAAGTAATCATTTGAGCCTCTGGAAACAGTAGTTTTCAAATTCTGACCTTTTAGACAGTAATTCTGTTGGTTTCCCTTTTACTGTAGAGTCAGTGAGTTTCATGCACTATCGATGGATGATTTTCACTTTCATAGTTTCGGAATCAATACTTCCGTTACTATTTAGGTTGGATTGTTGCATAAGAGTTAGGCTCCTATTATCCGGAACCTATTATTTTAAGGTCCTTCCGTCTTCGTATGGGCATAGGCCTTTACTCTTTCCGGGTACAGTTTATGTATTTATAAACAGATATCTGTTTATTACAAGGGCGTAAGCTTCTTCTGTCTTTGATGTCTAGTAGAAGGACGTTACGCTCCATTTTATTGTTAATGGATTCTATTAACTAGTGTACTGCTTATGGTATATCATTGGCTTAGCAGTTGTGCTTAAGATTTCGGCTCATGAAGTAAGAGTTCTTCTACTTCTTGGGCTTACATTAATAGTGTTGCTATTATAGATTTTTGAAGGCTGCTCATTGCGCTCAGCCATCCACATTCATGAATTTTATCTCAGAAATATCGAGTCCATTTCTGGAGGCCTCTATTGTTAGGTCTATTATCTACTGCTCAGAATGTCATTCACTTAACAGTTGCTACTATAGCTAGGTAGGCTGTCTGTTTCGGCAGTGTCTCCGTTCGGCTGCCCTCTTCGCTCTGGGCTATTTGACCCAGGGCAAGAAAAAGGGGGGGGGGGGGGGGGGAGGGTGTTCCCTTGGGTCACCTGTTTTTACTATGAAAACAAGGGGATACCTCCTCCGGAGTTAGTAATTCTGAGCTGTTATTGGGATGGTTGTTTAGTGAGAAGTTTAAGTTTATAAAATTCATTCAAGTCTTAGTTTTTCAAGTATAGCTTTTGAATATTGCATATGTCAACGGACATGATTATGCAATTCTCACACACTTTTAGGAGTATAAGAGTCTCTATTCTCTAGACTTACTTTATTATTGGCTTACTTTAAAAATTATTAGTATAAGGATTATTGGATATTAATAGAGTACATGGATGTATGAAGCTCAATTTTTGGAAGGTGTTGTATCTTTCTAATTTATCATAAATAAGAAAGATACATGTAAGGCCTATTACTTCTTTTCCCTACAGGGGATGACTCTATTTTATTTTATTGAGCGTATTCCATTTTGCTCTATGTCCTTGGCCCTCCAGCCTTTTTACTATTCAGCTATGTCTGGGTCATTGGTACAGTATAAAAATGTTAAAAAATTTATAGTAATTTATATATTTTTTATACTTACCAATGACCCAGACGGGGATGGCCCTCCCAGGAGTTGGGAACTCTTGCCTCCCCGCTGAGTACATAGCGCTTACCAGACACTGGTTATTAGAATGATAAATGGCGCCAATTTCGGAACGTCCTTGACACTGCGCATGCGCAGTAGGGGCGAAGTGTGGAGGGCCTTTCAGGACATGTTTTCTTTAGTTTTAGATGCAAATTTTGGGGATTGGGGGGCAAAATTTGTGTTTGGCCCTATATTTTAAGAGTTAGCACCAGCTATGTCTGGGTCATTGGTAAGTATAAAAAATATATAAATTACTATAAATTTTTTAACTTTTATACTGTACCAATGACCCAGACATAGCTGGTGCTAACTCTTAAAATATAGGGCCAAACACAAATTTTGCCCCCCAATCCCCAAAATTTGCATCTAAAACCAAAGAAAACATGTCCTGAAAGGCCCTCCACACTTCGCCTCTACTGCGCATGCGCAGTGTCAAGGACGTTCCGAAATTGGCACCATTAATCATTCTAAGTTTGGCCCTTCATCAGTTAACAGCTGACTGATCTTTGTGCTTGTAAATCTCAGTTTAAATGATGCCAGACACATAAATATTAGTGAAATGGTGATTCTAAGGAGGATAGAAAAGGAGGAGAGGAAAAGAATGTGTGACAGAATATTATCAGGGCTGTAACTTAAAATTTTTTAATGAAATTATGTTAAGTTACCTATTTTCGAGGCAGCAGCCATTTTGTTGTCATTCTGATTAATTAGTTACACTGTTTTTTAAGTGTTTTCCTCTCTCCCTGTCCTTTAAGTCCCCCCTTGCTATTCTCCCATGCTTTTGGCATAGTTTTTGTAATTATTATTACTAAATTTTCTTGGGAGTTTTAGCTGAATAACAGAATGAATTCTGTTTCTTTTCCCCATGTTTACGTCTTCACCTACGGGTGGTTAGGCGTTGTGTTCTGCATCTACCATCTGATGTTCTGCAGTTTCTTCCCTGGAAGTCTCTGTTTTGCATCAGATAGTGTATTTTTGGTAACTGATTTCGGGCCTGGGTGCCTGGAGTCTTATTTTAGTGTTTTTACACTCATTGTTTACATTTTCAACAGCCCTCTGTGTGAGGGGGGGATTTCTGGAAAATAATATCTTGATGTTATTTTAATCATAACTAGATACATTATTATTGTTCGTAAGTGTTGAATAAATTGTTTAAAATATTTTTAAAATTTTTGTCCACACTTAGGCTTGGGATCCATTGGGGCTCAACGTTACTTTTCAGAAACTTGGGCTGTTCTGAAAAAATATTTTTTCAAAATATTTTGATTTCAATTATTTTTTCTATATTAATGGATCATATTATTATTATGTATTTTGATTGCCAGGGGTTAGTGCGAGTACCAGGACTTGTTTTCTTTTCTCATTGAAAGGATATTGATCAATTGTAATAAGAGGAAGTCTTCCTCTGACTTTATAATCATTCTATATGTGGTCAGTGTACTCGCATTAACTCCTGTTCTGTATCGTATGATTTCGATGACAATATGGGAAGCGTATGTCACGGTATGTTATTGGGGAATTGGACACTCCGGTCCTTTCCCCGCAGGGTCACTCTACTTTATCAATTTCTATTTCAGACGATCAAGATTAGGGTGATGTATCTGTGATGTCTTCCAACAGTGTGCCTCCGTCGTCACAATTAATGAAGGGCTAGCGGAAAAGTGCTCATGTAAATACGCCAATTGCCTAAGAGGACCCTAGTAGGTTCGGCGGCCTTTGACGTCCGCTAGCTCGCCCGGTGTAGCGTCCATTCACCGAATGGTTCGGCAGCCGGGTTCGTCCGTTGCGGTCTAGAAGGAATTTTGGGGTGATGCGAGCACTATAAATCAACCTAATGCACACCCAGTGACGGCGGATAGGAGGGAGAACGGAGGAAGCCTTTTAGTCCGGTTCATAGCTCGTTCCGGTCCATCCGGACGGCAAGCGAGAGAGGCCCCTCTCTCGTTCAACAACATCTGGCCCCAGATGTTGTGGTACAAAATGTTTCGCATTCGGAGCATACGTCCGTCGCTCGGGACGCTCCGACATATAGTCAGTCCGGAGTAGACTGTCAATAAGGCTTCCTCATTCTCATAGTTGCGCACACGACCGCTCTTGGCTACGTGACCACGGATATCCAGTCAGCTTCGCCAGTCAGAGATTCATCGGTGACCAGGTCACACCATCCGGTAGCCAGGGACACGAGGCCTGCAGACTCCGGACGTTCGCATAGGAAGTGTGCGGGAGTCAACGTACACGGAGCTTCCAGCGGCAATGCATCGTAAGACCGCTACTGCACAGGCCTCGGGAACGGACGTGCTTTCCTAAATAGCACAGTTTATCGCAGCATCCCAGCATCAACTGAATCTGTCGCATATTTTTTATCCGACGATGCTGGGTCGGGACGCTCCGCGGAAGCGGGTACGGACGTCCGAAAATTTCATCCGGTCCGACGGGATACCGAAAGGGATTTGGAGGATTTCGAGCTTTCCCTTTCGGAACAACATATGCTGTTGTGTATGTCATCGGACTTGGTCTTCTACAGCTTCTTTCGTCGGACCAGAATGCTGCGATGCCGGATAAGAAACTGATAGCGTCGGTGGACTTAGAAATTTTTGGTTCGGTTCAGGGACATCGTCCCTCAGTTCCGACATAGTCCAATAATGTCACGCAAACTTTTGAATTATTGAACGACGCTATATATTATTATTTTATGCTTGCTATAACCAAGCATTTCTGGTTTCTTGTTCGCAAAGTTACGGAGATGTCTTTCAAAAGTGTGCCTCTGTCGTCATAGTTAATGAAGAGCTAGCGGCAATAAGTGCTCATGGAATATGTCTATCGCCTACGGAGTGACATTCGCTAGCTAACCCGGTGTAGCGTACATTCATCGAATGGTTTGGCTGCCGGGTTCGTCCGTTGCGGTCTAGGAAGGAGATTTGGGTGATGCGAGCACTTTAATTACTTTAGTACTCACCCAGTGACGGCAGATTGAGGACAGATCGGAGGAAGCCTGTTAGTCCAGTTCCTGGCTTGTCCAGGTCCGTCTGGGCTGTGAGCGAGAAAGGTCCCTCTCTCCTCCAACAACATAGGGGACCGCATGTTGTGGTTCAGATATTTTACATTCGGAGCATATGTCTGTCGGTCGGGACGCTCCGTTATATTGACAGTCCGAGAGACTGTCCTTAATGCTTCCTCATCCTCACAGCAGGGCACACGACTGCACATTGGCTACGTGACCTCGAGTATCCGATCAGTTTCGTCATTCAGTGATTCCACGGCGAATAGGTCGTGCCATCCGGTAGCCAAGGGACACGAGGCCTATACACTCCGTTCGCTCGCATATTGGTAGTATGCACGGGGTAACGATCACGGAGCTTCCAGCGGCAATGCATTGTAGGACCGCTTCTCCTCAGGCCTCAGTGACGGACGTGCTATCCGAGTTAGCACAGTTGTTTCGCAGCATCCCAGCAATTGACAGTTTCTTGGTCGAATCAGGAATTATCCGACGGCACTGTGTCGGTGCGGTCCGCGGTTGCATCAGGTACGGACGACCGAACGCTTTATAGGGTCCGACAGGATGGCGAAAGGGATTCGAAAGATTTCGAGTTTTCCCTTTAGTAGTATCGGAAGCTGCCTTTCATATCTTCTGGCATTATCTTCCAGTGATTGTTATTTCGGACTTCATTGCTGCGATCTTGGATAAAAGACTTATAGCGTCATTGGACTCGGATTTTTCGATCGGTTCAGGGACATTGTCCCTGACTTACCGACGCAGTCCAATAATGTCATTACAACGTGTGTTTTATTTTTCGACGCTATATATGCATACAAGCCTGCTACCAAGCATGATAGTTTAGTTTCTTGTCCGCGTTGCTCATTTCTGCCGTTTTATCATTTATACGAATAGTTTATTTTGGCAGAGCAGGGCATACCGAGAGTTCATATGCGTCTAGACGGTGTGGTTAAAGACTGGAAATATTCTTTTTCGCCGTTTATGTCTTTTCCAACTTCAATGTTGGAAACGACATGATGTATAGTAGACTTAACTTAGATGCTTTATCATACGTAATCCGCCTTACTGAGGCGTTATCATTACGTTTTCAAGTAAAGATTTACGGGATATTATTCTCAATGTAATTTCTTTTGAGGGCAGTAGTTTGTTCACGTATAACTCCGCCCTTCAGTGGCTGATTGGAGTTGGTTAGACGTGACGCAGCCCTAGCTACATCCATACGCGTGGATAGTAAGGTTAAGAACTCTCTCAGAGTCGCTTCGTTCTCAGAGGAGCTTCTCTTCTACGGCAACTTTTCGGCAATCCATGAATTGCTCGATTTACACGTTCTCTTGTCTATCTAGTGTTACAAGAGATTCAGACTGGGGCAAACATTCGGTGGTTGACTCAGAGAGTGCCACCGCAGTTGCCGGACCCGAGTGTGGCTGTTATGACTGTTGCCAGTCAAACAGATTGGGATATAATACTGATCCCAACGGATTCGAAGTGCTAGGGTCTTTGGGTTCCGCAGTCTCTTAGCAACCAATTTTCTTCTGCGGAATAATGTTTTTTAGGCTTGCTTTATGTCATTGCATGAACATTATTCAGAAACGCATGCCCAAATCCTGTCCGTTAATTCGACAGTAGTGGCGTATCTCCGGAACCAGGGAGGCACTCTTTCGTTTCCGTTATTCAATTTAATGGAAAGAATCCGTCTGTTGGTTATAGTACACCAAGTTCTGTTTTGGTCCGTCATATTCCGGGTCGTCTGATTGTTTTACCGGACTCCCGTTCACTTACGGGTCGCTTGTCAGAATGGACTCTCAACAAACAAGTATTCAATCAGATTTGCTATCTATGGGAGCTCCCAATGATGATTTATTTACGACACAGCTTGCTAATCAATTGCAGACGTATGTGTTGGCTTGTCCAGATCTCTGAGCTAATGTTGTTAACGCTCTATTGATCTATAGGACGGAATGATAGGATACGCGTATCCTCCGGCGCTGTTGTTTCAGCAGGTATTGCTAAGATAAACAACCACAATACATTTCTGTTGATAGCATCTCTATCTTCACAGAGATCATGGATAATTTACTCTCTTGTCTACTGTGGGTCTTAACGTGAAATCTTCCTCAATGTGAGGATCTTTTTTCACTGGGTAAATCGTGTCATCTTTATCACAACCCGCAAGGTCGCAACCTTCATGTATTCCGTTGTGTGGTCCGTATTGCATTGTAAGCATTGTACTGGACGAGCTTTGGACGCGATTTCTTACTATAGGAGATCCTCTTCTTAGCCGCTTTGTGGCTAAAGTGGAGGCTCTTCCGTCGTTGGTGTAGGGATCATTATGTTCATATTGTTGATCCCTCCATACTACTCATTGCAACTTTTTAGTATACTTGTTTCACAAGATCTACTGCAGCCTGTTATTAGTAAGGTTATAGGTTTATGTTACCTCATACCTATGCACTCTACGATAGTTTACAATTGAGTCTTATGTCTCTTTATCTAAGTCAGTTAGTAACTTTTTGATATATAGACTTAGAATCTTTAGATTAAATTCCTATATGGATTTTAACTTCGGTTCTTATTTAGCTAAGTAATCATTTGAGCCTCTGGAAACAGTAGTTTTCAAATTCTGACCTTTTAGACAGTAATTCTGTTGGTTTCTCTTTTACTGTAGAGTCAGTGAGTTTCGTGCACTATCGATGGATGATTTTCACTTTCGTAGTTTCGGAATCACTACTTCCGTTACTATTTAGGTTGGATTTTTGCATAAGAGTTAGGCTCCTAATATCCGGAACCTATTGTTATTAAGGTCCTTCCGTCTTCGTATGGGCATAGGCCTTTACTCTTTCCGGGTAGAGTTTATGTATTTATAAACAGATATCTGTTTATTACTATGGGCGTAAGCTTCTTCTGTCTTTGATGCCTAGTAGAAGGACGTTTCGCTCCATTCTATTGTTAATGGATTCTATTAACTATCGGTACTGCTTATGGTATATCATTGACTTAGCAGTTGTGCTTAAGATTTCGGCTCATGAAGTAAGAGTTCTTCTACATCTTGGGCTTACATTAATAGTGTTGCTATTATAGATTTTTGAAGGCTGCTCATTGCGCTCAGCCATCCACATTCATGAATTTTTATCTCAGAAATATCGAGTCCATTTCTGGAGGCTTCTATTGTTAGGTCTATTATCTACTGCTCAGAATGTCATTCACTTAACAGTTGCTACTATAGCTAGGTAGGCTGTCTGTTTCGGCAGTGTCTCCGTTCTGCTGCCCTCTTCGCTCTGGGCTATTTGACCCAGGGCAAGAAAAGGGGGGGGGGGGGGAGGGTGTTCCCTTGGGTCACCTGTTTTACTATGAAAACAAGGGGATACCTCCTCCGGAGTTAGTAATTCTGAGCTGTTATTGGGATGGTTATTTAGTGAGAAGTTTATGTTTTTAAAATTCATTCAAGTCTTAGTTTTTAAAGTATAGCTTTTGATTATTGCATATGTCAACGGACATGATTATGCAATCCTCAGACACTTTTAGGACTATAAGAGTCTCTATTCTCTAGACTTACTTTATTTATTGGCTTACTTTAAAAATTATTAGTATAAGGATTATATTGGATATTAATAGAGTACATGGATGTATAAGCTCAATTTTGGAAGGTGTTGTATCTTTCTAATTTATCTTAAATAAGAAAGATGCATGTAAGGCCTATTACTTCTTTTTCCCTACAGGGGATGACTCTATTTTATATTATTGAGCGTATTCCATTTTGCTCTATGTCCTTGGCCCTCCAGCCTTTTTACTATTCAGCTATGTCTGGGTCATTGGTACAGTATAAAAATGTTAAAAAATTTATAGTAATTTCTATATTTTTTATACTTACCAATGACCCAGACGGGGATGGCCCTCCCAGGAGTTGGGAACTCTTGCCTCCCCGCTGAGTACATAGCGCTTACCAGGCACTGGTTATTAGAATGATTAATGGCGCCAATTTTGGAATGTCCTTGACACTGCGCATGCGCAGTAGAGGCGAAGTGTGGAGGGCCTTTCAGGACATGTTTTCTTTGGTTTTAGATGCAAATTTTGGGGATTGGGGGGCAAAATTTGTGTTTGGCCCTATATTTTAAGAGTTAGCACCAGCTATGTTTGGGTCATTGGGAAGTATAAAAAATATAGAAATTACTATAAATTTTTTAACTTTTTTTATTTTCTATATTGTCCACTGAAGAGCACTATTTATTATACCCCTGACCTCCTTAGCAAGTTTGGTGGGTATATTGTCGAGGTCTCCATCCATATGTACGTTCAGTCACCCTTCTGTCTGTACATACATTTTGTATTATAACTCTGGCATCAGTTGTAGGATTTTGATGTTGTTTGGTATGCTAATAGACCAGCATGGGGGGCACGATGTCATGGATTTTGTCTGTACATTCACACCGGAATTATGGCCTTGTAGGACTTAGAAGAAAATTAACCTTTTACATTATAACTTAGGCATCGGTTGTCTGATTTTGATGTCCTTTGGTCTGATAATAGAGCAGCTAAAGGGAAAGGGTATCCACATATCATGGGTTTCATCAGTTGTCTGATTTTGATGCCCTTTGGAATGGTCTTCGGATTTTGATATCGCTTTGGGTTTTGATATCATTTGTTATTCATTGCCACTGTCTGGGGCATATGCCCACTCAGTGCATTCCACTTGTTTATTGGTGTTTATGGTCACATGTTTCTGTGCAGTGGCTAATCATGACTGCTACATGGAGATAAAATCAATTTTAGTCTATTGTTTGTACTCATGTTGCCTATTTTAGAGGACTTCCACCCCAAGCATTGGTGACCGAGTCCTATTTTACAAGTAAAACAGAGCTTGTTTATCGCAGTAAACATGTACTGCTTCACTTCCCATGTTCCCACGGATGAGTACTTTCACCCCAGGTGCTAATTACCAAGTCATACTTATTTTACCCTCAGTGGTAGACTGTTGGACTTCTATGCTAGAGGTCCCAAGTTTGATCCCCATCCAGGACGACCTGCGTTGTGTCCTTGGGCAAGGCACTTTATCCTGGTTGCCTACATGGGGGCACAATGATGCCGTGCACTAAGGTGTACTGTACGTCGATGGTGCACATGTCTTCAACCGTTGTAACCCTGCTTGAGCAGAGCTTGAACAGAGTTAGAATGTTGAGGAGCTGTCAGTTGCTCGTCAATGCTCGGTGGTTCTCTCCAGGTACTCCGGCTTCCTGCACCCGTAAAACTGTCACAGTCACGATTAGCCATTGTGCATAAGTATGTGACCTTAAACACCAAAAAAAAAAAATAAATAAATACTTATTTTACCACAGTAAACAAGCCCTGCTTCCCTTCTTAGGATTTCCATATGAGAAATGCTTAGTAATTGCATAAAAAAAATAAGTCGATGCATTGGAAAATAAACCACCAAAAGAGTTTGCTTTGCAGAGCTAACTAACCGTCACTACTCAGTGTGATCATTAGGCTTTTCCCTCTGGAAAAGACTATTGTTTTTCTACGGATTATTATATTTTTATACTGTACCAATGACCCAGACTTAGCTGGTGCTAACTCTAACAAAACCAGGGCCAAACACAAATTTTGCCCCCCAATCCCCAAAATTTGCATCCAAAACAAAAAGAAATCATGTCCTAAAGGACCTCCATACTACGCCTCTACTGCGCATGCGCAGTGACGCAGACGTCCCGAAATTGGCGCCAATTATCATTCTCTGTTTGGCCCTTCATCAGTCAACATCTCACTGATCTTTGTGCTTGTAAATCTCAGTTTAAAGGATGCCAGACACGTAATTTTTGGAGAAAATGTGATTCTAAGGAGGATAGAAGGAGGAGAGGAAAAAGAAGTGACAAAAAATAATCAGGGCTGTACTTAAAATTTTTTGATGAAATTATGTTAAGTTGCCTATTTTCGAGGCATGGGCCTCTTGTTGTCATTCTTGCTAAATGTTGCACTGCTTATTCAGTGTTTCCTCTCCCCTAGCCTTCTAAAGTCCCCCCTTGCAATTCTCCCATGCTTTTGGCATATTTTTGAGAAAGTTCATTTCTAAAATTTCCTGGGAGAGTTGCTTGGTTACAGAATGTTTTCTGTTATTTTCCCCATAGTTACGTTTTCACCCATGGGTGTATAACGTTGTGTTCTGCATCTTCCATCTGATGTTCTGCAGATTCTCCCCTGGGAGTCTCTGCTTTGCATCAGATAGAGTGTAATTTTGATGACTGATTCCGGGCCAGTTTTTTCAGTGCCTGGAGTCATGTTTTCTGGTGTTTTACACTGTTTGTTTACATTGGCAACAGCCTTTTTTGAGGGGGGCTGTTTGCCTTTGCTGTAGTTTATCCCACTATAAGATACATTTATATTATCCGTAAGTGTCTCATTAATTATTTAATATAAATTTAAAATTTTTGACCACACTTTGCCATCGGATCCATCGGGGCTCAATGTTACTTTTCAGCAACTTGGGCTTCGCTGAAAAAATATTTTTTCAAAATTATTTTGATTTGCAATTGTTTTTTCATTTATTAATGGATCATGTTATTATGTATCTTTGTGTCAGGGGTTTTTGCGAGTAACTAGGACTTGTTGTTGTCCTTTCACAATGAAGGGACATTGTTCAAATTGTAATAGGAAGAAATCTTCCTCTTACTTTCATGATCATTGTATTAATTGTAGTCAGTGTTCTCGCATTAATCCCTGTCTTATATGTGAATATTGGGATGAGAAACATTGGAAACGTGTGTCACGATATGTTGTTTCTGGAGAAAGGGCTATGCCAGCTCTTTCTCCGCAAGGTCACTCTACTCTCTCAGTTTCTATTTCAGAGGAACAAGAACAGGGTGATGTTTCCATGTTATCTTCTACAAGTGTGCGTCCGTCGTCACAAATGAATTCAGAGCTAGCGGCAAAAGTGCTCATGGAGATTAGACAAATGTCGTCCGCTAGCTCGCCCGGTGTAGCGTCCATTCACCGAATGGTTCGGCAGCCGGGTTCGTCCGATGCGGTCCAGGAGGAAATTTTGGGTGATGCGAGCACTATAAACATAATAGATGCACACCCAGTGACGGCGGATAGGAAGCGAGAACGGAGGAAGCCTTTGAGTCCGGTTCCTAGCTCGTCCAGGTCCAGCCGGGCCGCGAGCGAGAGAGGCCCCTCTCTCGTACAACAACATCTGGGACCAGATGTTGTGGTACAAAATGTGTCTTTAGCGGAGCATACGTCCGTCGCTCGGGACGCTCCGTTGTATAAGCAGTCCGCGGAGACTGTTAAGGCTTCCTCTTCTCGTCAGCGCACATGACCGCACCTTGGCTGCGTGACCGCCGATATATTACCAGCTTCGCCGATCAAGGATTCTTCGGCGACCAGGTCACACCATCCGGCAGCCAGGGATTCGAGACCGATGGACTCCGGACGTTCGCATAGGAAAAGTATGCGGGAGCCATCTGATGCGGAGCTGCCCTCGGCGAAGCAGCGAAAGACTGCGCCTCCGCAGGTCTCGACGCCGGACATTCTTGTGCAGATAGCACAGCTTATCGCAGCATCCCAGCAGCCGACAGAAACGGTGTCAGATCGAGAATTATCCGACGGCGCTGGGTCGGTATGCTCCGCCGAAGCATCGGGGGCGGACGACCGGGAACATCATGAGGTCCGACCGGATGGTGAAAGGGATACGGATGACTTGGAGCTATCCCTTTCGGAACAACATAAAGCTGCCGTGGACTTCATCCGGCACTTTCTCCCTCAAGTTGTTCCATCGGGCCAGACTGCTGCGGTTCCAGACAAGAGGATTATAGCGTCATTGGACTCTGAATTTTTTGAGCGGTTCAGGGACATCGCTCCCGAGTTTCCGTCGCAGTCCAATAATGTTGCAAGAACATTTGAATTATTGAACGACGCTATATTTAAACTTGCTTCCAAGACGGGGAAAGCAGGTTTCTTGTCCGCTAATACTCTCAACCTGCCTTTCATTAATGCAAGGAATAAATTTGATACAGCAGGACAGGGTATCCCGAGAGTTCCTCTGCGTATGGACGACGAGGCGGAAGACTTAGAGCTATCATTACCGTCATCGGCTTCTATTCCAACCGCGGTGTTGGAAACAGCTATTGCGTCTAACAGAGCCAATTTAGATGCCTTATCTTACGCAGATCACCTTACTAAGGCGTTATCACTGCGCCTTCAAGGGAAAGAGTTTCAGGATATACAATCCTCTTTAAGACTTCTTTCAAGGACAGTAGCTTATTCCACGTGTAACTCCGCCCTTTCAGTGGCAAATCTGGAGTTGGTTAGACGTGATGCAGCCCTAGCTACATCCACACTAGTGGATACTAAGGTGAAGAACTCTCTTAGAGTCACTTCGGTCTCAGGAGAACTTCTCTTTGACGGCAAGCTTTCTGCTATTTATGATAAAATTACAAAGAAAGCTTCGGATTCTCTGTTGTTCAAATCTGCTTCTAAGAAGTCGGATACAGCAGACAAGAATAAGACAGGCACTTCTGGGTCTAATGCGCCCAAGAGAGGTTCCTATAGAGGTTCCGGTGCGTCCTCTTGGTCTTATTCGAGAGACCATCAGGGTAGCGACTCTCGTTCGGGACGTCCTTCAGGCCGGGACAATCGGTCGGATGCCCCGAGGTCGACGGGGCGAGGTGCGGGTCATGGAGGACGTGGTTTCTCCTACTGCAGGCCTCGCAGGTACAGGAGGTGATGGCTTAAACCTCTATCGCGTACCGGTTGGCGGAAGGTTGTCGAGCTTTTCACAAGAATGGGCGTCGATTACGGACGACCCTTGGGTGAGAGGAGTGACTTCGGAAGGTCTAAAGATATCCTTCAAACGAAAGCCTCCATTAACTCGAAGTCCAAAATGGACTCATCTTCCGTCAAATCCGCAGAAAAGAGACGCTCTGTTATCAGAGGTGCAGTCTCTTTTAATGAAGAACGCGGTAGAGGTCGTAGAAAACCAGGCATCTCCGGGATTCTACAGCCATCTGTTTCTGGTTCCGAAACCAGATGGCTCGTTCCGTCCAGTCATAGATTTGAGCTGGATAAACAAGCTGATCGTCGCTCCGAAGTTTTATATGGAGACGATTCGGTCGGTCAGAGCGAGTATTCGGGTGAACGATTATGCAACAAGCATAGATCTCAAAGATGCGTACTTTCACGTCATGGTACATCCGACATTCCGAAAGTACCTACGCTTCGCAGTCCTAGGAGTGGTGTATCAATTCCGGGCGATGTGCTTCTGATTGAATCTAGCACCCTGGGCTTTCACTCGGGTAATGAACTCGGTAATGATCTATTTCCGAGCTCATTCGTCTGCGGTAACGTCGGCCTACCTGGACGACATTCTTCAGAGGTACGGCAACGAGTTAACGCTTCAGAACGATGTTCAGAATCTTCTTCTATTGCTCCGACGTCTCGGTTTTATAGTAAACGAGGAGAAGTCGGATCTGGTGCCGTCCAAGTCATTCACTCATCTGGGAATGAGCTTCGAGACGCACAACAATCTCGTTCGTCTGCCGTTAACCAGAGCGAAATTAGTCAGTTGTTACGCTCGCTATTGTCTGCACGCAGACAAAGTCACAGCGAGAGAATTCATGAGACTGATAGGTCTGTGCGGAGCCGCCGCGGATCTCATTCCGATGGGGCGGTTACGCACACGTCCTCTTCAAATTTTCTTGACTCAGAATTGGAGTGTGAAAATTCATTCGCTCGATGTAGACGTTCTCTTGTCAGATCAAGTGAAACAAGAGATTCAGACTTGGGCAAACATTCAGTGGTTAACTCGGGGAGTTCCGCTGCAGTTGCCGGATCCGAGTTTTACCATTTTACCATTATGACGGATGCCAGTCAAACAGGTTGGGGTGCATCATTAATCCCAACGGATTCGAGATGCCAGGGTCTTTGGGATCCTCAATTCATGTGCAAGCACATAAACATCAAGGAAATGATGTCAATTTGGCTTGCGTTACGTCACTGGATGGACATTATTCACAATGCTCATGTCCAAATCCTATCCGACAATACGACAGTAGTGGCGTATATACGGAATCAGGGAGGCACTCATTCAGTTCCGTTGTTCAATCTAACGGAAAGAATCCTGTTTGTGCTAGAACATCACGTTCTTCTTTCGGTCTGTCACATACCGGGTCGTCTGAATGTGCTAGCAGACTCCCTTTCACGAAAGGGTCGCTTGTTGCCGTCGGAGTGGACTCTCAACAAACAAGTATTCAATCAGATTTGCTACCAATGGGAATGGCCAATGATAGACTTATTTGCGACACATCTCAACAATCAGTTGCAGACGTATGTGTCTCCGTGTCCGGATCCAAGAGCATTTGCAGTAGACGCTCTGTCGATCCCTTGGGACGGAATGATAGGATATGCGTATCCTCCAGCGCCGTTAATTCGACAAGTATTGCTAAAGATAAAACAATCTCAATGCAAGATTCTGTTGGTAGCATCTCTGTCGCCACAGAGACCGTGGATAAATCTACTCAGGTGTCTGTTGTGGGACCTACCGCGAAAGCTTCCTCCATGGGAGGATCTTCTTTCGCAGGGGAAATCGCGCCAACTCCATCACAACCCACAAGGTCTCAACCTTCACGTTTTTCCGTTGTGCGGTCCTTCTTGCATGGCAAACACTTTACAGGACGAGCAGTGGACGCGATTTCTAACTCTAGGAGGACCTCCTCTTCGCTAAACTATGCGGCTAAGTGGAAGGTTTTTCGTCGTTTGTGTAGGGATCATTCTGTAGATATATTTGATCCCTCTATACCAGACATTGCAAACTTTCTAGTATACTTGTTTGACGAAATCAAACTGCAGCCTGTTACTATAAAGGGTTATAGATCTATGTTATCTGATACCTATGCACATCATGATAGTTTACAAATTGGATCTAATGTCTCTTTATCTAAGTTGGTTAGAAACTTTTCGATAAATAGACCCAGAACTCTTAGATTAATTCCTAAGTGGAATTTAGCTTGGGTTCTTCTTAAATTGAAGGAAAAGCCATTTGAACCTCTTGGGACAGTAGATTTCAAATTCTTATCTTATAAGACAGCTTTTCTCTTAGCTTTCTCTTCTGCTAGAAGAGTCAGTGAGCTTCATGCACTGTCGGTGGATGATTCTCACTATCGTAGTGTTGGGAACACTATCACCTTCACTACTAATGTGGGTTTTTTAGCTAAGAATTAGGCTCCTAATAAATATCCGGAACCTATTGTTATTAAGGCTCTTCCGTCTTCAGACGGGCATAGGCCTTTACTCTGTCCTGTTAGAGCGTTACGTATCTATAAACAGAGATCTCAGTTTATCAGAAAGGGACGGAAACATTTCTTTCTGTCTTTGATGCCTAATAGAAAGGACATTTCGGTCCATTCTATTGCTAGATGGATTCAATTAACTATCCGTACTGCTTATGAAAATTTATCTTCTTCTCAGCAGTCTGTGCTTAAGATTTCTGCTCATGAAGTAAGAGCTCTTTCTACTTCCTGGGCTTATGCTAATAGTGTTGCTATTACAGATTTAATGAAGGCTGCTTATTGGTCTCAGCCATCCACATTTACGAATTTTTATCTCAGAATTATTGAGTCCATTTCTGGAGACCTGCATTGTTTAGGTCCGTTATCTGTTGCTCAGAATGTCGTCCACTAAACAGTTGCAACTATAGTTATGTAGGCTTTCTGTTCCGGCAGTGACTCCGTCTGGCTGCCCTCTTCGCTCTGGGCTATTTGACCCAGGGCAAGGGGAAGGGGGGGTGTTCCCTTAGGTCACCTGCTTTATAGTGAAAAGCAAGGGAATGCCTCCTCCAAGTCAGTATTTCTGAGTCGCTTCCGGGATGGTTTTAAAGTGTAATATTAATGTTAAAATTCATTCATGTCTTATTTTTAAAGTGTAGCTCGGTGTGAAGCATTTGTATATGTCAAGTGTCAAACGGGCTTTAATATACAATACTCGGACACTTTTAAATGACTATAAAGAGTCTCAATTCTCTGGACTACTTTATTTATTGGCTTACTTTAAAAATAATTAGTATAAGGGATATACTGGATGTTAATAGAGAACATGAATGTTATTGTGCTCAATTATTAAGGGTAGTGTATCTTTCTAATTTAATATTAAATAAGAAAGATACATGTAAAGCCTAATACTCCTTTTCTCCTTAAGGGGTTACCTCTTTACTATATAGTTGAGCTTATTGGATTTTCCTCTATGTCCTAGGCCCTCCAGCCTGTTTACTATTCAGCTAAGTCTGGGTCATTGGTACAGTATAAAAATGTTAAAAAATTTATAGTAATTTATATATTTTTTATACTTACCAATGACCCAGACGGGGATGGCCCTCCCTGGAGTTGGGAACTCTTGCCTCCCCGCTGAGTACATAGCGCTGACCAGGCACTGCCAGTAAGAATGATAATTGGCGCCAATTTCGGGACGTCTGCGTCACTGCGCATGTGCAGTAGAGGCGTAGTATGGAGGTCCTTTAGGACATGATTTCTTTTTGTTTTGGATGCAAATTTTGGGGATTGGGGGGCAAAATTTGTGTTTGGCCCTGGTTTTGTTAGAGTTAGCACCAGCTAAGTCTGGGTCATTGGTAAGTATAAAAAATATATAAATTACTATAAATTTTTTAACTTTTTGGGTTTTTTTTTTTTTTTTTTTTTTTTTTTTCCACACATTTTGTCCGTACGATTCAGAAGCCATTTTCGAACCGATTTTCACGAAATTTTGCACACACATAGAGGGGCACAAAATCTAAAAATGTACCGAAGCGGATTTTTCGATTTAACCCTTATTTCGTCAGAATTGGCAAAAAACTGTTAAAATTGGGGTTTATCGGCACTTTCTCGAAACACGTCTTGTAGATTTTTTTTAAACATTCATCATTGCTAGACCTGCCTGTGATACGACCTTTGATACACACGACATATCAGGCGATGCATATGGTTACCCTCCACAGGCTGCCAAACATCGAAATTTTGATGAAATGGGCTGTTTTCGGGCCCCCACAGCACCCAAACGAAACACGATAGATACACATAACTGCTTTTATTGGAAGTGGAATTCACCGAGGATCATTTTTGTAAGTAATAAGGGTGTTCACAAAACCAAGCGTTAACCCGTTTTGGGCTGGTTAAACAGCAATACCACCAAAAAGCTCAGAACTTCATGTTTTCCATGGATTTCTCTAGACGAGTCTTGTAGATTTTCAGGAAATATTTGTCACTCCCAGGTCTTGGTGTGACATTACAAGTTGCATGGACAAAATATTCCGGTCAGCATTAGTTAACCCTCCCCGAGCTGCTAAACGTAAAAAATTCTGATAAAATGGGCTGTTTTTGGACACCAACAGCACCCAAACGGTATACCACAGAGAAAGTGGCCTTCATTTATCGGACGCAAAATTGATCGGAAAATATTTTTGAAAGTGGTAAGGGTATTCAAAATTCGACGTCTTAACCCATTTCCGGCTGGTTAAAGAGAGATACCCATTAAAACCTTAAAATACCCTCTTTCTGTGGATTTCTCTAAAAACATCTCGTAGGTTTTCAAGAAAAAATCGGCTATTCGCAGGTCTTGGTATGACATTACAAGTTGCATGGACAAAATATTTCTGTCAGCATTAGTTAACACTCCCAGGGCTCCTCAACATCAAAATTGTGATAAAATTGGCAGTTTTTTGGACACCAACAGCATCCAATGGGTACACCACAAAGAAAAGCGCCTCCTTTTATCGAGTGTACAATTTATACAGAAACATTTTTGTAAGTAGTAAGGGTATTCAAAAGTCGAAGTCTTAACCCATTTTGGTAGGCTAAGAGAGATATCCCTTAAAAGCTTTAAATTTCCATTTTATGTGAATTTCCCTAACAGTAACTTGTATGGTTTCAAGAAAAAATAACTATTCGTAGGTCTTTATGTGACATTACAAGTTGTAGGGACAAAATACTCCGGTGAGCGTTTATTAACCATCTACAAGCTGCCAAGTATCGTAATTTTGTTGACATGGGCTGTTTTCGGACACGTACAGCACCCAATGTATACACTAGAGATAAACATAATCACCTTTGTTGGAAGTGGAATTCACAGAGGACCATTTTTGTAAGTAATAAGGGTATTCAAAAAACCAAGCGTTAACCCCTGTTGGGGAGGTTAACAGGTATACCCATTGAAAGCTTAAAAATCGTTTTCCCTGGATTTCTTTACAAACATCTTATAGGGTTTTCAAGAGAAATTGGCCGTTGATAGGTCTTGATATCACATTACCAATTGCATAGATAAATTATTCTGGTAGGTATTTGTTAACCCTCCATGGGCTGCTAAATGTCAAAAATTTTGAAGAAATAGTCTGTTTTTGGACACTAACAACATCAAATGGAAATGCCACAGAGAAACGTAACTTCTTTTACTGGACGCAAAAGTGATAGAGAAACATTTTTGTAAGTAGTAAGGATATTCAAAAATCGAGGTCTTAACCCATTGTCGACTGGTTAAGGAGATATACCCCTCAAAAGCTTAAAATTCCCTTTTTCTGTGGATTTCTCCAAAAAATCTAGCACGTTTTAAAGAAAAATTGACCATTTGCAGGTCTTTGAGTGACATTACAAGCTGCATGGACAAAATATTCCAGTAAGCAATTATTAACCCTCCAGAGCCTGGAAAGTATAGACATTTTGAGAAAATGGGCTGTTTTGGGGCACCCATAACACCCAATGTGTACCTGCGTGATAAGTTAACCTTCCTTATTGGAAGTGAAATTCACTGAGGATCATTTTTGTAAGTAATGAAGGTATTCACAAAACCAAG
This sequence comes from Pictodentalium vernedei, assembly GCA_031216915.1. Classification (NCBI taxonomy): domain Eukaryota; kingdom Metazoa; phylum Mollusca; class Scaphopoda; order Dentaliida; family Dentaliidae; genus Pictodentalium; species Pictodentalium vernedei. The sequence goes on along the minus strand of CM062289.1, from coordinate 143,644,441 downwards.
CATTAATCCGTTTTGGGCTGGTTACAGAGCGATACCCCTCAAAAGGTTAAAAATTCTTATTTTCCGAGGATTTCTCTAAAAGCCTCTCGTAGGTTTTCAAGACAAATATTGGCCATTCTCATTTGAGACTACTATACTCACCTTGTATGAACTCAAAAGTAAGTGTATATTTATTTATTATCAAGAACAACCGCCCATAAGTTCCACTCTCACCGTGTCCCGCTTCATCGGTCGCCAGCGGTCGATTTATCCAAACAAAATTACCAAGGTTACCACCTCCCCCTGCCTCTTTCTCCAACCAAACACACATTGAAAGGTACGCCTCACCTCGTATTCCACACTGCCCTGCATGATATCATTTATTATTTATTTATTGGTGTTTAAGGGCATCTACTTATGCACAATGGCTAATCTACGGGTGGCGGAAGCCGCAGTACCTGGAGAGAACCACCGAGCAACGACGAGCAGCTGCCAGCTTCCCAACATCGTAACTCCGAACTGCAGCACAGGCAGGGTTAGATTGGTTGAAGACATGCGTACCGTCGACGTGCAGTACGCCTTAGTACATGGCGGCATCGTGCCCCGATATGGAGAATCAGAGTTAAGTGCCTTGCCCAAGGACACAGCATGGGAGTCCGAATTGATCGCTCAGACGGCCACCCATCCAATGATTAACCAGGCTCAACGTTGCTTAACTTCGGTGATCTGAAGAGAACCGGCTACCACAATGCCACCACTCCGCCACTGCATGATAAGAAAGCAGTAAATAATGTTAGCTACAATGGGATCAGTTACTTATAATATCAAATAGTGTTGACACTATAGCGTTTCCCCGACAGTGGGTCCAGGTATATAATAGTCTGTAAAACGGCTATACACTGCCCCTCCTCCGCCCCAGAGTAGCGACGTGGCAGTATATATCCATCTTACTGACGCTATGTTGTGCCTAAGGAACCTTACAATAAAAGGTGGGGATCCCCAGCATGGGAAGGAGGGGGGGGGCAGGTATATTTACTACTCTGTAGGTTATCAAATGCAGTGGTGCATGGCGCCAACATTTCCCCGGCAGTGGGGCTAGATATATACTAGTGTGTAAGACAGTTATACTCCCCTTCTCCGTCCCAGGGTATATTTTATCTATACATATGTACAAACAACACTTCCTATTTTCATATGTAATTATTGTAGTTTTTTACTTCATGTTTGTCGTTGAATGTATGGATATCTTCATTGTAATAAATAAAACTAATCCTACGGGGAAAAACCAATTGGAGAGAAATTTACTTCTGCTATTAACAGACAGGTGATAGGTGAGCTCTGCAAGGTGTGAAAAAATGACATAATCATGCATAACAACTGTGGTCTAATAGGAGATAATTGATACAGGGACTATACATGACATGCTCAAGAATTTAAAGTTCACATTTTCTGTGGATATCTTCAACTGGTTCTTACAGATTTTTAAGAACAAATAAACCCTGGAGAAGAAGTATTCTCGCAAGCCTTCATTAACCCTCCACAAAAAGTCAGCTATCGAAATTTTAGGTAAATTTGAGATACAATGGGCTATTTACATTAGACGCTGATTCTCAGACGCTGATATTAATATTAACCCTCTCCACAAACAATGATGATTTAACCAAAACGTTCTTTTATCACACTGGGTCATTTGAGACTATTATACCCACTTTTCTCAAGACATCAATAAAAATACTTTAATGATACAATTAAAAACAATTCTTCAGACACTCCAGGGTCATAAAAAATCATGGATGTTTATTAACCCTCTACAGACTGCCAAGCATCGTAATTTTGTTGAAATGGGCTGTTTTCAGACACGCGCAACACCCAACGTGTACCTGGTAATTACCCATAATCTCCTTTGTTGGAAGTGGAATTCACCGAGGCCATTTTTGTAAGTAATAAGGGTATTCAAAAAACCAAACGTTAACCCCTTTTGTGGTTGTTAATAGTGATACCCATCAAAGGCTTAAAAATTTATGTTTTCCCTGGATTTCTTTACAAACATCTGGTAGCATTTTCAAGAGAAAATGGCCATTGATAGGTCATGGTGTCACATTACCAGGTGATTGGATAAATTATTCCGATAAGCATTTGTTAACCCTCCATGGGCTGCAAAATGTCAAAATTTTGAAAAAATAGCCTGTTTTTGAACAACAACAACATCAAAAGGGAATGCAACAGAGAAACGTAACTTCTTTTACCGGACGCAAAACTGAGAGGGAAACATTTTTGTAAGTAGTAAATGGATTCAAAAATCGAGGTCTGAACCCATTTTTGACTGGTTAAGGAGATATACCCCTTAAAAGATTAAAATTCCAGTTTTCTATGGATTTCTCAACAAAAAAAAATTCAAGAACAATTGACCATTCGCAGGTCTTCGAGTGACATTACAAGCATGAACAAAATGTTTCGGTAAACATTTGTTAACCCTCCAGAGGCTGCCAAGCATAGAATATTTGGAGAAAATGGGCTGTTCTTGGGCAACCATAACACCAAATGTGTACCTACGAGATAAACATAACCTCCTTCATTGGAAGTGGAATTCACCGTCGATCATTTTTGTAAGGAATGAAGGTATTCACAAAACCAAGCATTAACCCTTTAGAGCTGGTTACAGGGAGATACCCCTCAAAAGGTTAAACATTTGTGTTATCTGAGGATTTCTTTAAAAACATGCCGTAAATTTTCAAGAAAAAATGGCCATTCTCTGATCTTAGTGTGACATTACAAGTTGCATGTACAAAATATTCCTGTAAGCATTTGTTAACCCTATGCAGGTTCTCAAACATCAAAATGTTGATAAAATGGGCTGTGTTTGCGTACCCACAGCACCCAAAGTTGGGAGGAGAGATCAAAATAAGTGGAAGTAGAATTCACTGAGAATTATTTTTGGAAGTAATAAGAGTATTCAAAAAACAACACTTAACCCGTTTTGGGCTGGATAAACAGTGATACCCATCAAAAGCTTAAAATTCATGTTCTCCCTGGATTTCTCTGAAAACATCTTGTAGATTTTAAAGAAAAAAATGGCCATTCACAGTTCTTGGTGTGACATTACAAGTTCCATGAATAAATATTCCTGTTAGCACTTGTTAACCCTCTACAAGCTGCCAGACATCAATATTTGGGATACATTTGAGATAAAATGAACCATTTTAAAATTGACACAGCACTCGGTGGGTATGTGTCAAACAACCATAACTCCTTTTGTCAGTCATTGACTTGTTGGAAGACGATATTGACATTAAACCAGTCCACCGTTAATGATGGTTTTTACCTAAACAATTTTTTATCAAACTCTGTCATTTGAGATTACTATCTTCACCTTTTTCATAACATCAATGAAGGGACTTCAGTGAGACAGTTAAAAACAACAAGACACTGTGGGGTCATGAAAAATCATGGAATCTCATCGGGAAAAGCCATGATTCTCCAGAATCATAAAGTCTAGTTTATTCCTTATTTCTTGCTTGACAGACATTGATATTTTTAGATTTTCAGTAAAACCTGTTTTGAGAGCCCACTGTCATGAGAAACCACCTGTCTTGAGCGACCACTGTGACCTTGGTTGTTTTACTCTGTAATGGACCTGTCATGAGAGACTACCTGTTTTGAGAGACCAGTTTTGCCTGGCAAAAAGGTGGTCCCTCAAGACAGGTTCATAATCAAATTTTGTTACAAGTGGTGTGTTGCAGGAATGTCATTTCACAATTTTAGATTATCTTTGGTGTATATTATTGATTAATGATTCTTGTATAGCACTTTATCCCCATTTAAAGTTCAAAGTGCTTTACACAACAGCTATCTGTCCCTTTCAAACATTACAATTATTGTGGGATGAACTCCACAGCAGTAACTTCATCACCTCACTCTTTTCAAATACTACACAGGGGTCATTAGCCTGTACAGAGTGTGGCTCTCTCTCTCCACAGGAGACAGCCATTTTATGTCCCCTCCCAATAGGATGGTTTGCTGTGATAGCATCAAATCCACAATTGATGCTACCAGGGAGTGTCCTTATACCTCAGGAACTTTCCCCAACTGGGGATTGATCCAGGGACCTCTAGCTTCAGACTTGTGGACTTTTCCACTTGATCACCCCTCTGGGAAAATCCTTGGTAATTGAATAAAAAAAACTATCATGATGAAGCCTTTCTGAGTAAAATGGTTGTGATTTTGTTATTTCTATATATTTCAGGTTATAAATTAGCTTTTAATTACATGAAAGCAAGAAGATTTGTAGACGCAATTGATATCTGTCATCATGTGAGTATCAGATTTTGAGGGTTTTAACTGGTTGAGGGCTAGAATATTTCAGGGGATCTGAATTCGTTATTCAAAATTTGTTTTATTACAAATTATTGGAGAATGCCCACAGTCACTCTCCAATAGTTTGCAATAAAAACAAATTGATCTAAACAATATATTATTTGTGTTTGACTGAAAATGAAACATGAGCAAGGAAAATGTAGGTTTTTGCTCTGGTACCCTTATTGTTTTGAAAGCCCTGATAGTGGCTTCTAACACTTAACTTGTTAATAATAGATGAAGTGTCAGGAAGACAGCAAGCTAGGTTATGCCACTTCACATAGTACAGTAAAACCTGTTTTGAGAGACCACTGTCCTGAAAGACCACCTGTCTTGAGAGAGCACTGTGACCTTGTGCCATTTGGTTGTTTTACTCTTTAATGGACCTGTCATGAGAAACTACCTGTTTTGAGAGACCACTTTTGCCTGGAAAATAGGGTGGTCTCTCAAGACATGTTCTACTGTATACTTGTTTGTCATGTTTATGTTCATGGTCATGTTTATACACACTACAAATAAAAATTCATTCATTTAATCATGTGACTACCACAAATTACTCCTCAATTCTGCCATAGCTTGTCTATCAATTCTGGTTTGCCTGAAAATGAGTCTCAACTTTACAAATTCATATTATTCCTGCCATGCCTGTGACAAGAATTATACAAATGCAGAATGAAAACACGAGTACTCTTGTGCTGAACTTTTTTGACAAAAATTCCATTCAAGGTTTATTTCAGAATCATCATTAATTCTAAAGAATATAATGCACTCAAAATGCAAGAGAAGCTGATATTTTTATACTGTACCAATGACCCAGACATAGCTGGTGCTAACTCTTAAAATATAGCGCCAAACACAAATTTTGCCCCCCAACCCCCAAAATTTGCATCTACAACCAAAGAAAACATGTCCTGAATGGCCCTCCACACTTCACCTCTACTGCGCATGCTCAGTGTCAAGGACATTCCGAAATTGGCGCCATTATTCATTCTTAGTTTGGCCCTTCATCAGTTAACATCTGACTGATCTTTGTGCTTGTAAATCTCAGTTTAAATGATGCCAGACACATAAATATTAGTGAAATGGTGATTCTAAGGAGGATATAGAAGGAGGAGAGGAAAAATGTGTGACAGAATATTATCTGGGCTGTAACTTAAAATTTTTTAATGAAATTATGTTAAGTTACCTATTTTCGAGGCAGCAGCCATTTTGTTGTCATTCTTGTTATTTAGTTACACTGATTTTTCAGTGTTTTCCTCTCTCCCTTTCCTTTAAGTCCCCTCTTGCTATTCTCCCATGCTTTTGGCATAGTTTCTGTAATTATTATTACTAAATTTTCTTGGGAGTTTTAGCTGAATAACAGAATGAATTCAATTATTTTTTCTATGTTAATGGATCATATTATTATTATGTATTTTGATTGTCAGGGGTTGGTGCGAGTACCAGGACTTTTCTTTTCACATTGAAAGGATTTTGATCAATTGTAATAAGAGGAAGTCTTCCTCTGACTTTTATAATCATTCTATATGTAGTCAGTGTACTCGCATTAACTCCTGTTCTGTATCTGATGATTTCGATGACAACATGGGAAGCGTATGTCACGGTATGTTAGTGGGGAATTGGACATTCCGGTCCTTTCCCCGCAGGGTCACTCTACTTTATCAATTTCTATTTCAGACGATCAAGATTAGGGTGATGTATCTGTGATGTCTTCCAACAGTGTGCCTCCGTCGTCACAATTAATGAAGGGCTAGCGGAAAAGTGCTCATGTAAATACGCCAATTGCCTAAGAGGACCCTAGTAGGTTTGACGTCCGCTAGCTCGCCCGGTGTAGCGTCCATTCATTGAATGGTTCGGCAGCCGGGTTCGTCCGTTGCGGTCTAGAAGGAGTTTTGGGGTGATGCGAGCACTATAAATCAACCAAATGCACACCCAGTGACGGCGGATTAGAGGGAGAACGGAGGAAGCCTTTTAGTCCGGTTCATAGCTCGTTCTGGTCCATCCGGACGGCGAGCGAGAGAGGCCCCTCTCTAGTACAACAACATCTGGCCCCAGATGTTGTGGTACAAAATGTTTCGCATTCGGAGCATACGTCCGCCGCTCGGGACGCTCTGACATATAGTCAGTCCGGAGAGACTGTCAATAAGGCTTCCTCATTCTCATGGTAGCGCACACGACCGCTCTTGGCTACGTGACCTCGGATATCCAGTCAGCTTCGCCAGTCAGAGAATCATCGGCGACCAGGTCACACCATCCGGTAGCCAGGGACACGAGGCCTGCAGACTCCGGACGTTCGCATAGGAAAGTGTGCGGGAGTCAACGTACACGGAGCTTCCGGCGGCAATGCATCGTAAGACCGCTACTGCACAGGCCTCGGGGACAGATGTGCTATCCTGAATAGCACAGCTTATCGCAGCATCCCAGCAACAACTGAATCTGTCGCATAATGTTTTATCCGACGATGCTGGGTCGGGACGCTCCGCGGAAGCGGGTACGGACGTCCGAAAATTTCATCCGGTCCGACGGGATACCGAAAGGGATTCGGAGGATTTCGAGCTTTCCCTTTCGGAACAACATATGCTGTTGTGTATGTCATCTGACTTGATCTTCTACAGGTTCTTACGTCGGACCAGAATGCTGCGATGCCGGATAAGAAACTGATAGCGTCGGTGGACTTAGAAATTTTTGGTTCGGTTCAGGGACATCATCCCTCAGTTCCGACATAGTCCAATAATGTCACACAAACTTTCGAATTATTGAACAACGCTATATATTTATTATTATATGCTTGCTATTACCAAGCATTTCTGGTTTCTTGTTCGCAAAAGTTACGGAGATGTCTTTCAAAAGTGTGCCTCTGTCGTCATAGTTAATGAAGAGCTAGCGGCAATAAGTGCTCATGGAATATGTCTATCGCCTAAGAGGTCCCTTGTAGGATCGACGGAGTGACATTCGCTAGCTCACCCGGTGTAGCGTACATTCATCGAATGGTTCGGCTGCCGGGTTCGTCCGTTGCGGTCTAGGAAGGAGATTGGGGTGATGCGAGCACTATAATTACTTTAGTACTCACCCAGTGACGGCGGATTGGGGACAGATCGGAGGAAGCCTATTAGTCCGGTTCCTGGCTTGTCCAGGTCCGTCCGGGCTGTGAGCGAGAGAGGTCCCTCTCTCGTCCAACAACATAGGGGACCGCATGTTGTGGTTCAGATATTTTACATTCGGAGTATATGTCCGTCGATCGGGACGCTCCGTTATATTGACAGTCCGAGAGACTGTCGATAATGCTTCCTCATCCTCACAGCAGTGCACACGACCGCACATTGGCTACGTGACCTCGAGTATCCGATCAGTTTCGTCATTCAGTGATTCCACGGCGAACAGGTCACGCCATCCGGTAGCCAAGGGACACGAGGCCTATACACTCCGTTCGCTCGCATATTAGTAGTATGCACGGGGTAACGATCACGGAGCTTCCAGCGGCAATGCATCGTAGGCCCGCTTCTCCACAGGCCTCAGTGACGGACGTGCTATCCGAGTTAGCACAGTTTTTTCGCAGCATCCCAGCAATCGACAGTTTCTTGGTCGAATCAGGAATTATCCGACGGCACTGGGTCGGTGCGGTCCGCGGTTGCATCAGGTACGGACGACCGAACGCTTTATAGGGTCCGACAGGATGGCGAAAGGGATTCGAAAGATTTCGAGTTTTCCCTTTCGTAGCATCGGAAGCTGCCATACATATCTTCCGGCATTATCTTCCAGTGATTGTTATTTCGGACTACATTGCTGCGATGTTGGATAAGAGACTTATAGCGTCATTGGACACGGAATTTTGGATCGGTTCAGGGACATTGTCCCTGACTTACCGACACAGTCCAATAATGTCATTAGAACATTTGTTTTATTTATCGACGCTATATATATATATAAGCCTGCTACCAAGCATGATAGTTTAGTTTCTTGTCCGCAATGCTCATTTCTGCCTTTTATCATTTATACGAATAATTTATTTTGGCAGAACAGGGCATCCCGAGAGTTCATATGCGTCTAGACGGCGTGGTTAAAGACTGGAATTAATCTTTTTCGCCGTCTATGTCTTTTCCAACCACAATGTTGGAAACGACAATGATGTCTAATAGACTTAACTTAGACGCTTTATCATACGTAATCCACCTTACTGAGGCGTTATCATTACGTCTTCTTGAGAAAGAATTCCGGGATATGATCCTCAATGTGATTTCTTTTGAGGGCAGTAGTTTGTTCACGTATAACTCCGCCCTTCAGTGGCTGCTTGGAGTTGGTTAGACGTGATGCAGCCCTAGCTACATCCACGCGCGTGGATAGTAAGGTGAAGAACTCTCTCAGAGTCGCTTCGTTCTCGGAGAAGCTTCTCTTCGACGGCAACTTTTCAGCAATCCATGAATTGCTCGATTTACACGTTCTCTTGTCTATCTAGTGTAGCAAGAGATTCAGACTGGGGCAAACATTCGGTGGTTGACTCAGAGAGTGCCACTGCAGTTGCCGGATCCGAGTTTTATAATTATGACGGTTGCCAGTCAAACAGGTTGGGATATAATATTGATCCCAACGGATTCGAAGTGCCAGGGTCTTTGGGTTCCGCATTCTCTAAGCAAGTACTTATCTTCCACGGAATAATGTTTTTTTAGGCTTGCTTTATGTCATTGGATGAACATTATTCAGAAATGCATGTCCAAATCCTGTCCGTTAATTCGACAGTAGTGGCGTCTCTCTGGAACCAGGGAGGCACTCATTCGTTTCCGTTATTCATTTTAATGGAAAGAATCCTTCTGTTTGTTATAGTACACCAAGTTCTGCTTCGGTCCGTCATATTCCGGGTCGTCTGTTTGTATTACCGGACTCCCGTTCACTTATGGGTCGCTTGTTGCCGTCAGAATAGACTCTCAACAAACAAGTATTCAATCAGATTTGCTATCAATGGGAGCGCCCAATGATAATTTATTTACGACACAACTTGCTAATCAGTTGCAGACGTATGTGTTTGCTTGTCCGGATCTCTGAGCTTATGTTGTTAACGCTCTATTGATCTAATAGGACGGAATCATAGGATATGCGTATCCTCCTGCGCTGTTGTTTCAGCAAGTATTGCTAAGATAAACAACCACAATACATTTCTGTTGATAGCATCTCTGTCTTCACAGAGACCATGGGTAAATTTACTCTGATGTCTACTGTGGGACTTAACGCAAAATCTTCCTCCATGAGAGGATCTTTTTTCGCTGGGTAAAATCGTGTCATCTTTATCACAACCCGCAAGGTCTCAACCTTCACGTATTCCATTGTGTGGTCCTTATTGCATTGTAAGCATTGTACTGGACGAGCTTTGGACGCGATTTCTTACTATAGGAGAACCTCTTCTTCGCTATACTATGCGGCTAAAGTGGAGGCTCTTCCGTCGTTGGTGTAGGGATCACTATGTTGATATTGTTGATTCCTCCAGACTAGTCATTGCAACTTTTTAGTATACTTGTTTGACAAGATCTACTGCAGTCTGTTATTATTAAGGTTATAGGTTTATGTTACCTCATACCTATGCACTCTATGATAGTTTACAATTGAGTCTTATGTCTCTTTATCTAAGTCAGTTAGTAACTTTTCGATAAATAGACTTAGAATCATTAGATTAAATTCCTATACGGAATTTAACTTCGGTTCTTATTTAGCTAAGTAATCATTTGAGCCTCTGGAAACAGTAGTTTTCAAATTCTGACCTTTTAGACAGTAATTTTGTTGGCTTCTATTTTACTGAAGAGTCAGTGAGTTTCATGCACTATCGATGGATGATTTTCACTTTCGTAGTTTCGGAATCACTACTTCCTTTACTATTTAGGTTGGATTTTCGCATAAGAGTCAGGCTCCTAATTAATATCCGGAACCTATTGTTATTAAGGTCCTTCTGTCTTCGTACAGGCATAGGCCTTTACTCTGTCCGGCTAGAGTTTATGTATTTATAAACAGATATCTGTTTATTACTACGGGCTTAAGCTTCTTCTGTCTTTGATGCCTAATAGAAGGACGTTACGCTCCATTCTATTGCTATTGGATTCAATTAACTATTGATACTGCTTATGGTATATCATTCACTCAGTAGTTGTGTTTGAGATTTCAGCTCTTGAAGTAAGAGTTCTTCTACATCTTGGGCTTACATTAATAGTGTCGCTATTATAGATTTTTTAAGGCTGCTCATTGCGCTCAGCCATCCACTTTCATGAATTTTTATCTCAGAAATATCGAGTCCATTTCTGGAGGCCTCTATTGTTAGGTCTATTATCTACTGCTCAGAATGTCATTCACTTAACAGTTGCTACTATAGCTAGGTAGGCTGTCTGTTTCGGCAGTGACTCCGTTCTGCTGCCCTCTTCGCTCTGGGCTATTTGACCCAGGGCAAGAAAAAGGGGGGGGGGGGGGGAGGGTGTTCCCTTGAGTCACCTGTTTTACTATGAAAACAAGGGGATACCTCCTCCGGAGTTAGTAATTCTGCGCTGTTATTGGGATGGTTGTTTAGTGAGAAGTTTATGTTTTAAAAATTCATTCAGGTCTTAGTTTTTAAAGTATAGCTTTTGAATATAGCACGTGTCAACGGACATTATTATACAATCCTCAGACACTTTTAAGGAGTATTAAGAGTCTCTATTCTCTAGACTTACTTTATTTATTGGCTTTAAAAATTATTAGTATAAGGATTATACTAGATATTAATAGAGTACATGGATGTATGATGCTCAATTTTGGAAGGTGTTGTATCTTTCTAATTTATCATAAATAAGAAAGATACATGTAAGGCCTAATACTTCTTTTTCCCTAGAGGGGATGACTCTATTTTATATAATTGAGCGTATTCCATCTTGCTCTATGTCCTTGGCCCTCCAGCCTTTTTACTATTCAGCTATGTCTGGGTCATTGGTACAGTATAAAAATGTTAAAAAATTTATAGTAATTTATATATTTTTTATACTTACCAATGACCCAGACGGGGATGGCCCTCCCAGGAGTTGGGAACTCTTACCTCCCCGCTGAGTACATAGCGCTTACCAGGCACTGGTTATAAGAATGAATAATGGCGCCAATTTCGGAACGTCCTTGACACTGCGCATGCAAAGTAGAGGTGAAGTGTGGAGGGCCATTCAGGACATGTTTTCTTTGGTTTTAGATGCAAATTTTGGGGATTGGGGGGGCAAAATTTGTGTTTGGCCCTATATTTTCAGAGTTAGCACCAGCTATGTCTGGGTCATTGGTAAGTATAAAAAATATATAAATTACTATAAATTTTTTAACTTTCTATATATTCTATGTGTGAAAAGACAGCAGAAAGCCCCCCAATCCATACTCATTATATGCAGGAGAAAAATAAACATTTAAAATAAACCGTCTCTCCTTCATTGATTTGAAAAAATATGACTGAGAATCAATTAATTTATTCTGTGTGGCCTAATAAACAAATTATTTCAACAGGCAATCAGTCAGGTTTCCATTTTCCATCTTGTTGAAAAAGTCGGATCCAACAAGATTCCTATGGCAACCCAGATGATCAATTAACTGGTAGAGTGCTAAATTATTTTTGACCTTCAAATCTTGTACACAGGTCTTTGCCTTGTTACAATTTATGGGAGAGTGCCTATGGGCACTCTCCCATAAATTGTAACAAGGCAAATCCTTACAGATTAAATAATATCACTTCAAAGATAAAACAAAGCACATGCACTGAACATGAGCCTTCAAGCTGTGGTACCTGCACTTCAGAATAAAACCCAAATATGGGCTTCCAGCACTCTACCAGTTAATGACTTGTAATAATCTGTATATTATTTAAGAATTTTTCTTCTAAGTTTGCAGTTTTAAAAACTGTGATGTGTAAACAGTTGAGCCTTGCTGTAAAATAAACTCAGATATTCACAGCAATGAGACCGATTTGCAAACTGGAACATAAAACTGATGATCATAGTTTCTGCACAATAATTCATTGTATCAAAACTATAATTGGTGATTGTATTTTCATCTTGCACATTGAATGCAGATTAATTCGTTATTGTCTTTGTTCCATAAAAAGGCTTATATAACATACTTCACACTGTGTAAAACTTTCAAGCTTGAAGGATTTATAACATCTTTTTATAAATTTTTAACCTTGGGTATTTTTAACATCGGTACAGAATTGTCACCCAGGTAGCAACATATTTAATTACACAGTTCTGTGGCATTAGGAATAGTCTTCATATTTGAAATTAAACAAAGAAAATATTAATCTTAACTCCTCATCTTGAAGCAATATAAAACATTCAGTGTATTGAATAGATTTAACAGGAGCACAGTGGCTCAGTGGTTACAGCATTGGACTTCAAACTGAAAGGACCACTGTTTGCTCCTCACGGGGGTTAACTGTGTTGTATCCTTGGGCAAGGCACTTAATCTTGATTGCCCAGTTGGGGTCACTGTGTACTAAGATGTACTGAACGTCGATGGTGCACTTGACTTCAACCAATGCTAACCCTGCTTGTGTGAAGTTAGTACATTTTGGAGCCTAACAGTTGCTTGCCACTTCTGAGTGGTTCTCTTTGGGTACTCCTGCTTCCTCCACCCAAAACTGTCTGACACAGGGTGACACTGGCTGTCAAAAGTGTCATTAAACTCCAAGAAAAAAAATTAAAAATAGAATTTCACATTCTTTTATCTGTTCCGAGTGTGAGGGAAATATACCGAGTCCAAAAAAAGTATAATAAACTTTGAGGAGCAATTTTTTTAGTATTTTCGACTTTAATCCCAAACAAATTATTGAAAATTCATATTTCAAGTCTAGCTGTATGAATTTGCATAATTTCATGTTCTTACTGTTGCCAGCGTCACATCAGGATGTCGCAATATAGACATGGGGTGATATGAAAAGTTCACACATGCAGTCAATAGTGTGTATGTCCACCATTTGCCTCTTGGATTCCACTCCTGCCTTAGAACATAACATAAATCGCCTAACGTCTGAAGATCATAAAGTCATACCCAGCGGTCCAGTTGATCCCAAAGATGCTCAATTGGCGACAAAATCGGCAAAAGTGGGGACCAGGGAAGAAGTTCGATGCTCTGCTCCTCAAGAAAGTCACGACAGATATGCACCATGTGACATCGGTAATTGTCTTGCAGGAATAACTGCAATCTGATGTTAGTGTTGAACAACAGGACAACAACAGCGTTAAGAATTTCGCCCCTATTTCGCTGTCCATTCAGATTACCATCGATGAAGTTAAACTGCATTCGATGGTGCAAGGAAATTACTGCCCAAACCATTACACTACCCCCGCTGAAACGGTCGCATTCCCGCGCACACGCATCAGAAAACCATTCTCCTTGTCGGTGATACACTCTTGCCGTACCATCAGCGCACCATAGACAAAATTGTGATTCATCACTGAAAAGAATTGTGCTCCAATGGTGCCGAGTCCAGCGAACACGCTGATGTACCCATTCCATTCTGACGGTACGATGATGTTGGGTAAGGATTGGTGCATGGTATGGACGCCTACTTCGGATGCTGTGTTCAGCAAGTCTGTTGCAGACAGTTTGTGCACTGATTCTATTGTTAGCTCTACCAGGGGTAATTGCTGCTGTCCTTGTCACCGGAAGGAAGTGATCCCACAAGTGAGTCATCCTAATGTGTCGGTCTTGTGCAGGGTCGTAACTCTTGGTTGACCTGAACGTGGTTCGTCAGCAGTAGATCCAGTGGTTCTATACCTTCCAATGAGATGGTAAATAGTGGCCACAGTGACTCCAAACTCAGCAGCGAGCTCATCTGGAGGTATCCCAGCCTCATGCATACCAATGGCATGCAACCTCTGATTTTTGGTTAACCTTGGTTTTTTTTAAAATGTAGGAAGACAAAAACTAGCATGTTTTCTCAATAACCCAGGCTCTCCAGTACAACATAACACAAAGAAAATCATCAGCCACCTATTTCATTTGACATTCTTGGGTAGCACGTGATATTTTGAAATCCATAGCAAAATTGTATACGATTGGGTGGACAACAACATGTCATTAAACTCTTTGCACGACTTCTTGTCCACAAACATGTAACAGTAGAACTATTATATTTCATCCTTTATGCTATTTTTTCACGTTTGTTTCAATTATACTTTCTTTTTTGACTCAGTATATATGTAATTAATCAACAAGCCTTTTACTGTATCATTCTTGAGTGCAACAAGGCACCATCTGCAATGCTAAACAATTGCAGATGGTGCCTAGTTGCATTCAAGGGGTGATATCATCTGATCAGTTAACTGAAAATTGACAGCCCCAATGAGACACACATGTATGTAGTGAAGTGTTTTGAATACACTTGATACTGTTAAAACAGAAATTTTGTTTAACCTCCAACCTAACCTAACATCAAGAACTAACAAAAATCTGAATTTAAATTTAATTAATTTTTCACTTTTTTCCTCCGAAACAAAGTTTACAACACTTCATTGGAATAAGCTAATTATGCTTGTTCCAAGAGGTGTCACAACAGACCTTCATTTTAATGGCGCACGATCGCTCTCACGCAATTACAATTTGCAGCGTACGATCAATCGCGTGCATGGAAAAAAAAGCAGTTACTTTTTTAGTTTACGCCAGACATGTTAACTCTCCCGGAATGCCTGGGATTCTCCCGGAATTAGCTATCCCCTCCCGCCCTCGAGTCAATTTGGACCAAAAATCTCCCGGAAAGTCGACATACCAGACAAAAACTGAATCCACCAGCTTTTGTTTACAAATACAAAAGCATGTGCTCTACTCTCAATGGCAAGGTCATTAAGTTTGTGTGAAACGTCACCACTTACGTAAGAACTGATGACCAATTCTCATTTCTGTCAATGGCCGTGTTGTGATTATTGCAACATGTTTGACAGGCGGATTAAATGAATTTGAGATGCAGGATAATTGCTGAAATTGATTATATATTAAAGGCACACCTTTGCTTGTATACAGGTAGCAGTCAAATTGAAAAATAAATTCCATACGTATAAAATCTTGTCCAATCGAAAAATGTGCAAAAATACGCACAAATTTATTGTGCATTTTGGATTTCACTTTCAGATAATTATAGCCAATTTTGGAGACAAAACGGCTCAAACATATGAGTTGCTGTAATTTTCAATATATTGGGAAAAATTTCCGATTCGCAATTTTATAAAGCAGGCTGTGAAAAAAATTATGTTTTTGGTGAAAAAAATCTCTAAAAAGTTGGTAATTTACGGCACTTGCACGTTTTTTCATTCGTAGTGATAAATGGACAACAAAATATCCCTGAGATGTTTCGTCCAGGGCTGGCTGTGGCATAATTTTCACGTTTCACTGAAAAATGATCACCCCATTCCAAATCCCCTTTGTAAATGACCAACTACTTCCAGTGAGTAACCGGTGTGGTTAGGTGGGGCGCTGGGCTTTGGAAGATCGAATTACCACAACAACCGGGCTCTGGGGTGTGCCTAAACACCACAGATTGTCGCAGGTTACCGCAGGTCGCCGCAAGTACCCATAATTACCCAAATGGATCCAAAACTTTCAACACAGCACCATAACTGATATAGTGCTGAAAAGGTCGAAAATATCTCCAAACATTTTGTACATAAAACCATTGAAATATGGATGTCATTGGAACAAGCTCAGATATTGGCACATGACCACATCCATATTTCTGATTTCTGTTTTTCTCTATATTTCTATGGTTTGGCTTTTGAAAGGACAAATTGTTCAAATAAAACACATTAGGGTGGAATGTTTAATGTATGTGTGTGTGAGGGGGGGGGGGGGGTAACATGGAAATTATTGAAGTGCTGCCCACGTGCAAAAATCTCACTGACAAGCATCCGAGTCTCACTGGGAGCTCATCAAAATCTCAATGACAGTCACCTCCAGAGGTTAACAGGTCTGGGTCACTCACCACCAGTTAGTAGAACGTTGACGTATGTTCCTTTGATGTATTGTTGTTGGGCTGTTTCCTGTTATGTGTGTGGGGGGGAGGGGGTATTTGGTATTAATTTATATTTAAAATTGATCGATCCACACATGGTTTCTACGCGCAAAAAAAAAATCTCCCTGAAAATCATGTCATCTCCCTGAAAATTTTCTTCAATCTCCCTGAAAAAAATTTGGGGAGGTTAACATGTCTGGTTTACGCCAACAATGTCAAGAGTTTCAGAAACTGTGTCTGTAAACACTATGCTGCCTCGCCTATTCGAATAACCGTCGTAAGGTGCTTTAGTCTACTATTATTTTTCATAGTCGACTATTTTTTAGCCGTATACATCATGCTACTGAATGATAATATTGGTCTGCGAGGGACACGTAACGTTTCTCGGTACCTAAATATTATATTATCCTTCGTATTTCTTGTTTATATCACGAAAGTAGGCAGTAATTTGACTCAATGCTCGCATATTATTTCATGGAATGGACATTGTCATACCTCAACTCCGCTCTGGATCAAGCTATTGGTGAGCAAATTGTTGATAATCCAAGTTAATTTTTGCCATTTTAATTTTTAAATCCGATAAATTTAATGTCGATGTGGAATGTATTGACACTAAATTTCTGAAAAAATGCACACACTTTGAAGTGTTAGCATCACGTGACAGTGACTGTCACAAAGTTGATTACGTCATTGAGGAATACCTGGTAAACCCCGATTTTTAGATGATCAGATTGGCTGGAATAAACACCGTGTGCTATATTCCTGGCAATGTTCATCAAGCAACAGTTTCTAGATCCCCAAAATGACCCAAATGAAAACTTCAGAGTCCAGGCGGTGCTTTGAATTTCACTTGTGTTGTCAGGATTTTGAACTGCATTTACATGTACCTCGCTAAATATTCCACTGCATATTATACCTAAAAGTTGGAAATTTAGTGGTAAGAAATTGTAATGTTTGTATCATTAAATTTAAACCAATTTGCACTTTATTTCAATGCTTTTTGTTATTTTGTAAATTACGTAATTGCATCTCCTTTTTCATTTTTGTGCCCCAAGAGCCATTTTCCCAAATCGATGCGCCACCAAAGAAACCGCGCGCCTTGGTGTCATCTCAGGCGCATGATGTATAGCACACCAGGCTTTTTTTAAAATGAAGGTCTGGTCACAAGCTGTGTTTTGTAGACAAAAAATTAAAGTATTTAGTTGTTCAAAAAGTATTTGGGAAAGTGGCATTGACTATTCATGTTCAGTAAAGTATTAATATATTTAACTTACTTTGTATTCTATTCATACAGGTACTAGCCAGCCATCCAAACTATCCCAAGATCAAGAAAGATATACTTGATAAAGCAAGAACTAGTTTGAGAGTTTAATATGATGACTCGCATTTACAACCTGAATGACATTTTTTCCACTGTGATAATAATTCATATCATTTGTAAATATACAGTCTTCATTGACATGTGTCTGAAAAATCATACACCGTCCTTATATAATGATGACACCAAGCTACTATTAGAGTATTTTAACTTGAGTTTTAACTGTCTTAGTGCCAAGTCTAGTGTGATGGCCTCAAAATATTCCAGATTGTCAATAGACTGTTCAAGGTTTAATCCTTTATCCAACATAATGACCAAAATCGGCCTGCGCTATTCACAAAAATCGCTAATTAATTTTCATTACTTTTTTCATTTTTTGTCTCAAAAACATAGGTTATGACCCCTCTTTGGAAGGAGCTTGTTCCAAAGATGGGTCGTAACCTATGTTTTTGAGACAAAAAATGAAAAAAATTAGTTATTTAAGAATTTTGTTTGCAAATGCCGTCTGCTTTTCATGTTAGGTAAAGGGTTAACTGGTTGAGTGCTAGAAGACACTGCCATGGCTCTATGAATTATTAAAGTGCTGAAAACTACTTTAGTGGCTTTACACTGTAGACATTGGGTTGTTGTTTGCTTAGATGAAATAAAATGTCTCTAGAAAATCATTTTGGTACAGTTTATTAGAGTGTCAATAGGCATTCTCCAATAAACAGAATAAATAATTGTGAACTAAATCGGACTAAATTTAGGCTCCCCTCAATTGTTTGAGGGAACCTTTGAAAAAAATACTTGTGTTACAAATCACCTTTGTAAAATAATTTAGCACTCTACCAGTTAACCCTTTACCCAACGAATCGCCCGCATCCCCCCGCATAATGTTAAAATTCAGCAGTTGAAAAAATATTATTTTTCAAAAACTTTCAACAAAACCATATCATGTGACCCCTCGTTGGAACGAGCTCGTCGAGCTCGTTCCAACGAGGGGTCACATGATATGGTTTTGTTGAAATTTTTTGAAAAATTTGAAAAAATGATATTTAAAATAATAAATTTTGATATCGTCTGCGTTGGGTAAAGGATTAATCCATGGAAACTGAGAAAGGGTCTTTTTTGTATTAGTAGTCAGTAGTTCTGAGAAAACATGGTAAGTTCAATTGGGAATTTTACTGGCTGTTTCACTTGGGAATGGGCCAGAAAAGGGAACCTAATAGCCCTTGGATTAAACCCTGCTGTCCCCATTTACTGGCAGTGGTAAGTTAATTTGGAAGTCAGAATTGACAGGATTTGTTTTATCGCTATTTATTGGGAAGTGGCCATACACAATCTCTAATTGCAGTAACAAAACAAATTCATATGTTTGTTTTTAACCGAATGTGACATCTACAGGATTTGGAGACTTCTAATCATGGTGCCAACACTTTTACATAGAGCCCAGATCTGACTTTGTTATACCCAATTTGTTAACTGGTAGAATGCTGGAAGCTCATATTTGGGCTTTACTGAATACCCCAGGCGGTGACTATAACATCTACACTCTACTGATGGTGGTTTCATATTGATCGTGGCAAGAATCAAATTTTGTCGTTGACATCTTGCTCAGTTACATTTGATTGGATAGTGCCTCCTAACAGAGCAATATATGGTGAAAAGAAATCTGTGGCATCAAAAAATGTAGCACTCTACTAGTTAAGGTGCTATATAAGAAAGGGAAATTTGTTTACTTTGAAATTCCCAAGTCTGATATTCTGTAAATATACATTAAATATACACATATTACACATCAAAGTGAAGGTTATGATGTTTGACAGCAGGCACCAATGGTTTCTCGAAACCTGCTACTGTATTCATACCAGAACTGATAATAAAATAATATTTAAGGAGATCAACACACAGCCAAATGTGCTTCAGGTGTCCAAGAACAAAGCTTGGAAATCAAAATTCTTCAAACACGGCAACAGAGTTGTGTGGAGGTCAATTCCCACTCTCGGCTTTGTTTTGCTCTCTGTTTGTTTACATTTTGGTGAAGATCATCGGGGCCAAAAAGGCAAATAATAGAGAAAGTAATGAAACCAAAATAAAATAATGAGACAGATCGTCTTCACACTAAACTTTTATTATATGGAGACTGCACAGTTGCCATATTACATGCAAGGTATCATGACAACTGCTTGAATTTCTTAGAACCATGCGATTGTTTTTCAATGAATTGAAACAAAAAATGTAGGGGTAACTGCATTGTGTCCTTGGGCAAGGCACTTGATGGTGCACTTATCTTCAACCAATACTAACCCTGCTAATGTGGAGTTACTACATTGAGGAGCAAGACAGTTGCTCCCCACTGCTTGGTGGTTCTCTCCAGGTACTCTGGCTTCCTCCAACAGTTAAACTGTCCAACATGAGGTGTCAAAAGTGTCATTAAACCCCAGTAAATAAATGATTTCTGAGTTAAATTTAGATGAATTTTTCTTCATTAAATCTAGTCATGGCTGCTTCACAGCCCTTCTGTGTATTACATGACAGCAGATCAGCTTGGTGGGAGATGCAGGCCCATTATTTATTGTGTACCTATCAATGATACGCATTGTAAAACCGACCAGCACTATTCACAACATCACCATTCAATTTTATTATTTTTTGTCTCAACAACATAGCTTATGACCCCTTTTTGGAACAAACTCGTCCAATTAGGGGTCACAAACTATGTTTTTGTTGCAAAAAATGAAAAATATTAGTTATTCAAGAATCATGTTTGAAAGTGTTGTCTGTCTTTCATGTTAGCTATATAGAATATACCCACAGTAGCTTTGTGTACCAAATGTTCACCACAAGTGGTGTTAACCACGAGCCTTTGGTAAGCAGTTAACACCACTTCACCACAGGTGGTAAACATTTGGTACACCAAGCTACTTTGGGTATATTTTATTTATACCATGAATGTCAGATTATTAAGAGTTACTATTATTTATTAAAGAAATGCGAACATCACAGGGGCCTTTTTCTTTTTAGTAACATAATGACATACTATTTCGAGTTATGGATGCTTTATTAACATGAGATAACGTATGTTTGTTCATTTTTTTTTATATCCTTGAGGAAAACTTATTTAAAAACGTAATAAATAATTGCCAGTTACATTTTGTTCTTCACAAGGCGACATGTGATAAGTTTTGACAAGTTTGCATTCAAGGCGAGGTCACCAAACATCAGCTTGGATGTAGTTCCACTTCAGGTGTTAATTTTAACTATTGAAATCCCATTGCTGGCATGTTCACCACGGTTGGTGTGTAAAGCTAAAAATTATATCATAGGCTTTTTATATATAGTAGAATAGGTAATCATGGTATAAAAAAAGGTTATTACACAGCCCTAACTGATTACACTATTATTGTTCTCTGAGAATTTGCTTACCCAGGCCTACCTGGTCTCTGGGGAGTCCAGGTCGGCCTGGAAAGGGTAGAATTTTATGTAGCCTTACAGAGCCTATTTGATTACCTATTTTTAAGCCTCTATTATCAATTAGCCATGGTATATACCATGTTGGCAATATACCATCTTTTAAAAACCCAGAGGTATCACTAATGAAATTTAAGTTGATACTGGCTAGAGCCAATATATCATAATAGTGCCCAGAACTGTGCGGCTCTATCGCATCCACAACCCAACTGTAACAGCAAATTTTGCCAAATGTTTGCATCCATGTTGCCCACTTTAGAGGACTCTCATCCCAGGTTTTGGTGACCAAGTCCTAATGTACCAGAACAGTTGAACTTGTCTATTACAGTAAATAAGCACTGCTCCACTTACTGAGGAGACATGTTGATGGTACGCATATATTCATCCAATATAAATGAAGATCAAACTTTTTGCTTGTGATCAGTCAGCAAGCTGAATATTCTGAAAGTTACTTGCCCTTGCTCAGTACTCAGGGATTCCTCTACACCACAAAAGTTTCTAATCAAATAAGCAGTAAGCAGGCTTGGACATAACCCACAAATGATCGTTTAGGTATTAAGTAACATGGGGGCTTACATCTGTTGTGAAACACATGAAAGAACTTCAGATTAGGCCTCACAAAGTAGATCCTCTGTTTCTCAGGCCATTTTTTGTAATATTGCATGCGTGCAAGCTGTTTTTTATTTTATTTTTTATTTTTGTAATTATTTTTTTGCCATTAAAAAGTTCATGTTCTTGGTTTGTTTTATGCTTTAGGCCCCATAACCTACAGAATAGCATGGGTGGTGTATTACGTCCCTTGAGTGAAAGAAGGCTTTGCAGTGCTAAAGTATTGCAAAGCCTTCTTGCACTCAAGGGACAATAACTTGGGAAAAATATCAGACATAATCCATTCGATTTTGATTTTTTTAAGTTTTGGATAGGTTATAAAAAGAGAGCATGCGGCAGCCAAAAGGACCATGTGGGAGGGCCTAAGAAACAGATTTTTAATTTTTTTAGGCCTTATGACAACATAACATAATGACAAAATAATGCAACATATATTAAATGCATTATCCGGTATGTTTTGCCTGTCAGATCTGACAATCTCGGGACTAGCTCGACTCATTGGTTATGCATTGATCCACATATGAGTGGAATGGCATGTCATTTATATCTTAGAAGAATTTCCTCCACAATAAATAGCAATGACTAATGCGCGATTACGAATTAGTTGTTGCTATTTATTGCGGAAGAAATTGTGTTATGACGTAAACAGCATAGACGGCACAGTAAATCATCATATTATTTAGTGTAACCTGCTAACGGGTTACGATGCAAGCCCTTTATTTTAACCCTTTCAACACTGGTGGTATCTTCCATGCCAGTTAAATGTCAGAAATTGAAAGAGTCTATATCCATTATTTGGGGGTAGAGCAATTAATATTTTCACTGTGCAGCCTTCAGGCTGCACATTGAAAATATTAATTGTTCTACCACACACATTCACTTAGTAGCCATCCTACTTAATGAAATTATGACGTATCATGTTCTTGGACTGGAAAATTGGCCTCTCGTGTTGAAAGAGTTAAGGTCAGCAAGACCAAGGTATTCAAAGCAGTGTAAGAAAGAAAATGTATCAACTTGATGATATAATTTCCTGTAATAAAGTGAGGGTATTGTAGGGCTCCCACACCAGCCTTGGTAATGATATAGTTTAGGCCAAGTTACATGTTATATTTGTATATATTGTATTGTAGCCGATATTTATGAAAATATAATACTTGAAAAAAGGATAGGTTTTGTTTTTAAATTCAATATTCTACAGATTTTACCAATTAGTTTTTAGTTTTTAAATGGGATACTTTCTTTTGATTACATATTGAGGCTCCTGTTATCAAAGTTGGAACTGAGTGAGATCGCTTAGTAGGTAATTATTCATGTGCATATGTGATTGGTATAAAAAAAGTGCAGTTTTAAAGTGGCAGTTCTAAATCATTTGGACACTGCACCAATTAACTCTTCACATAATACATGACCTTTCACATCCAGCAATATTCACAAAAATGCCATTCATATTTTTATACTGTACCAATGACCCAGACTTAGCTGTTGCTAACTCTAAAATATCTAGGGCCAAACGCAAATTTTGCCCCCCAATCCCCAAAATTTGCATCTAAAACCGAAAATTACATGTCCTATATGGTCCTCCATACCTTTACTCCACTGCGCATGTGCAGTGTCAAGAAGGTCTCGAAATTGCCGCCAAAAGTCATTTCTTTGTTTGGCCCTCAATACAGTTACACTTCACTGTTATTTGTGCTTGTAAATCTCAGTTTTAAGATGCCAGACACATAATTATGAGAGAATTGGTGGATATATGGTGGAAATAGAAGGTGGAGAAGGAAAAACAATGGATACAAATGTTCAGGGCTGTAACTTGTAATTTTTTTACGAAATTATTCATGTTACCTATTTTGGAGGCATGGCCTTGTTGTCATTCTTGGTATCAATGTTCCATTGTTTAATCAGTGTTTCCTCTCTCCCCTTTCATTTATTCCCCCCTAGCTATTCTACCATTCTTTTGGCTTATTTTTGTAATGTTTATTACTAAAATTTCTTGGGTGTTTTGGCTTGGTAACAGAATTTTTTACTGTTTTTTCCCCATGTTTACGTCCTCACCCTATGGGTGTTCAGGCATTTTGGTCTGCATCTACCATCTGATGTTCTACAGTTTCTTCTCTGGAAGCCTCTGTTTTGCATCAGATAGTGTTTTAATTCGTAACTGATTTCGGGCCATGTTTGCTTCAGTGAATGGAGTCATGTTTCCGGTTTGTTGACACTTTTGCTTATGTTGACAACTGTTACTTCTGACAGTGACTACTTGTCTTCTGCTTAATTTAGTTCATAGTAAGATACATTAATATTGTCCGTAAGTGTTACATTAATTTTTCAAAATGATTTTAAATTTTTGTCCACACTTAGGCTTTTTTAGGATCCATTTGGGCTCAGGGTTCCCATGGAACTTAGGCTCTTCGGAAATTTTTTTTTTTCTTTTTGAATAATTTTTTCGCAATATTATAATGGATTATTTTATTATGTATTTTTGTTTTCAGGGTTTGGTGCAAGTACTATGACTGTTTACTTTGAAAAATTTATTTTTCAATTGTAATGGAAGGAAATCTTCCTCTGATTTCTGTATTAATTATAGTCAACGTACTCGCACTAACCCTCGTTCAATGTGTATTAATTGGGATGACAAACGTCAGAGGCGTGTGTCACGGTAGGTTGTTAGTGGGGAGAGGACCATGCGGCCCTCTCTCTCTGCCGGGTCACTCTAGTTTTTCACTCTCTTTTTCAGAGGAACAAGAACAGGGTGATGTTTCCGTGATGTCGTCCAAGAGTGTGCTTCCATCGTCACAATGAAGAGCTAGCAGCAAAAGTGCTCATGGATATACGGCAATTGCCTAAGAGGCCCCTAGTAGGGTCGACGGCGTTGATGTTAATGTCTACTAGCACGCCCGGTGTCGCCCCCATTTACCGAATGGGTCAGAGCCCGGGTTCGTCCGTTGCGGTCCAGGAAGGAATTTCGGGTGTTGCGAGCACTATAAACATACCATGTGCACACCCAGTGACGACGGAACAGAGGATAGTACGGAGGAAGCCTGTTAGTCTGGTTCCTTGCTCGTCCAGGTCCATTGGGACCGCGAGCGAGAGAGGCCCCCTCTCTCTTACATCAACATCTGCGCCGCGATGTTGTTGTATGTTCGTTTGATAGTCGGAGCATACGTCCACTCCTCCTGCTCGGGACGCTCCGTCGCATAGACAGTCTGACACGGCTGTTCTATTGGCTTCCTCATCCTCACGTCAGCACACATGACCGCACCTTGGCTTTGTGACCACAGATTCCGGAGGACGTTCATATATGATATAAGGCAGGAAGGAATGTTCCGGGATCTCCTGCTTCGCCGTCCAGGGATTCCACGTCAACCAGGTCACCCCATCCGCTTGCCAAGGACACGAGGCCTTTCCAGTTGGGACGTTCGCATTTTATATAAATGCAGGAATGAATGTCCCTGGAGTTTCCAGCGGCTATTTACATAAGACCACGGCTCCACAGGTCTCTTTGACGATCAGGAACAGAGTAATGTTTCCGTGATGTCTTCAAAGTGTGCTTCCGTTGTCACAGTCAAATGAAGAGCTAGCGGCAAGAGTGCTCATGCAGATACGTCAATTGCCTAAGAGGTCCCAAGTAGGATCGACGGCTTTGGCGTCTGCTAGCTCGCCCGGTGTAGCGACCATTCCGCGAATGGCTCGGCACCCGGGTTAGTCCGTTGTGGTCCAGGAGGAGGTTTGGGTGATGCGAGCACTATAAATACACGTGCACACCCAGTGACGACGGATACGAGGATGGTACGGAGGAAGCCTATTAGTCCGGTTCCTAGCTCGTCCAGCTCCGCACGGGCTGCGAGCGAGAGAGGTCCCTCTCTCGTACAACAACATCTGGGTACAGATGTTGTCGTACAGAATGTTCCTCAGTCGGGGCATACATCCACGACTCAGGACGCTCCGTGATATAGACAGTCCGGAGAGACTGCTTTATTGGCTTCCTCATCCTCACGGCAGTGCACACGACCACACCTTGGCTACGTGACCAGTGATATCCAGCCAATCTCGCCGACCAGGAATTCACGGCGACCAGGTCTAGCCATCCAGTAGCCAAGGATACGGGGCCTTCATACTTCGGACGTTCGCATTATAAAGTATGCAGGAGTCAACGTCTTAGGAGCTTCCAGCGGCAAAATAGTGTAAGACCGCAGCTCCACAGGCCTCCGTTAGCACAAATTGTTGCAGCATCCCAGCAACCGACAGAAACTCTGTCGGATCAGGAATTATCCATAGAAGCTGGGTCGGTACATTCCACTGCAGGTGCAGACATGGACGACCAAGTATTACAAGTGGTCCAACTGGATGGCGAAAGGGATACAGAATAGTTGAATTTTTCCCTTTCGGAACAACATAATTGCCGTGCAGTTCATCCGGCTTTAATTTTCTGACGTTGTTTCTCCGGACCAAAATGCTGCGTTGCCGAATAAAAGACTGATAGCGCCACTGGACACAGATTTCTTTAATCAGTTCAAGGACATCGTCCCTCAGTTTCCGTCTCAGTCCAGAAATGTCTCAGAGACATTTGAATTTTTATATGACGCTATATATAACTTGCTATTAATAGAGCAAGTCCGGTCTCATATCGGCAAGTGCTCTTCATCTGCCTTTCATCAATTCATGGAATAATTTGAAATGGAAGGACAGGGCATTCCGATAGTTCCTCTGCGTCTAGACAACCAGGTCTAAGTCCTACAGTTGTCTATACATTCGTCTATGTCTATTCCAACCATGTTGGAAACATTAATATCGTCTAATACGGCTAGCTTAGACACATTATCATATGCAGATCACCTTACCAGAGCGTTATCATTACGCCTCAAGGGAAAAGAATTCCAGGATGTATATCCTCCTATAAATTCTTTCAAGGGCCTCATGTAGAACTCCGCCCTGTAGTGGCAATATGGAGTTGGTTTGACGTGACGCGGCTCTGGTTACATTCACATGTGTGGATAGTAAGGTGAAAAACTCTCTCAGAGTCGCTCCGGTCTCCGGAGAGTTTCTCTTCGACGGCAAGTTTTCCGCAATATATTATCAGATAACTAAGAAAGTTTAATCTCTCTGCTATTCAAATCCGCTTCCTATAGTCGGATTCAGCAGAGAAAGTAGGGCAGGCACTTCTGGGGCGAATACACCCAAGTGAAGTTCCTATAGAGGTTTCTATGCATCCTCTAGGTCTTACTCTAGAGACCATCAGGGTAGCGACTCAGGTAGGGGCCGTAATTCTGACCAAGACATCCGGTCAGATGCCCCTAGGTCGACGGGTTGAGGTGCGGGCCGTGGAAGACATGGTTTCTCCTTCCGCTAGCCTCGCAGGACCAGGAGGTATTGGTCTTATCCTCTATCGTGTACAGTGAGTGGAAGACTGTTGAGTTTCTCAAACTTTTGGGAGTAGTTTACAGACGTCCCTTGGTTTTGAAGGGTTATTTTGGTAGGACTACATTGTCCTTCAAACATAACTTACATTAACTCGAAGTCCAAGATGGACTCAGTTTCCGTCAAGTACGCAGGAAAGAGGCTCGCTTCCACCAGAAGTCCAGTCTCTTTTGGTGGGATCGCGATAGAGATCCTAGAAATCTAGGAATTTCCAGGTTTCTACAACCATCCTTTCTGGTTCCAAACCAGATAGCTCGTTCCGTCCACTCATAATCTGAGCTGGATAACAAGCTGATTGTGGCTCCAAGTATCTATATGGAGTCTATCCGATCGGTCAGAGCGAGTATTTAGGTGTACTACTGCTACATGCATGGATTTCTAGTTGCATATTTTCATGTCATGGTACATCAGGCATTTAGAAAGTATCTTTGCTTCTTGATCATAGGAATTTTGTATCAGCACCGAGCAATCTGTTTCAGTATGAATCTAGCCCCAGGGCTTTCACTCGAATATCGAACTCGGTAATGACTCATTTCCGAGCTCATTCGTCTGCGGTAACGTCGGCCTACCTGGACGACATTCTTCAGAGGTATGGTAATGAGTTAATGCTTCAGAACGATGTGCAGATTCTGCTTCTATTGATCCGACGTCTCGGTTTCTTAAGTAAACGAGGAGAAGTCAGATCTGGTTTTGTCCAAGTCATTTACCCACCGGGGGATGACCTTCGAGACGCATTACATTCTTGTTCGTCTGCCGTTAACCAGAGCAAAATTAATCAGTTGTTACGCTCACTATTGTCTTCAAAAGACAAGGTCTCAGCGAGAGATCTCATGAGACTGATACGCTTATGCGGAACTGCCGCAATTTTATTCCGATGGGGCGGTTACGCATTGGTCCTCTTCAATTTCTTTTAATTCAGAATTGGAGGGTGAGGATTCTTTCGCTCGATATGGACATCTTCTTGTCAAATCAAGTGAATAAGAGTTTCAGACTTGGGCAAGTTTTCAGTGCTTAACTCAGGTAGTTCCACTGCAATTGCCGGATCCGAGTTTTACAGTTTTGACGGATGCCACTCAAACACCTTGGGACGTTTCATTGAGCCCAACGGATTTGAAGTGCCAGGGTCTTTTGATTCTGTAGTTACTTGTCAAGCCCTCAAATATCAAGGATGATGTCATTTTGGCTTGTGCTACGTTATTGGATAATGTTATTCAGAATGCTCATATGCTAATTCTGTCCGACAACTCGACGGTATTAGCGTATTTTCGGAATTATAGAAGTACTAATTCCATCCTGTTTTTCATGTTAACGGAATGAATCTTTCGGTTGGTACTAGAACATCAAGTTCTCTTAACGGTCCGTCATTTTCCGGGTCGTCTGAACGTATTAGCGGACTCCCTTCACAGAGGGGCCGTTTGTTGCCACCAGGATGGGCTTTCAACAAACGAGTATTCAATCAGATTGCTACCAAGGAGAGCCGTCTATGATCGACTTATTCGCGACGTATCTCAACAATCAGTTGCAGACGTATGTGTCAATGTTTGGATCTTCGAGCGTTTGCAGTAAACGCTCTATCGATCTTGTGAGGCGGAATAATAAGATATGCATATCTTCCAGCGCCGTTGATTCAGCAGATATTGCTCTAGTGTAATTTTTTCAATGCAAATCCTGTTGGTAGCTTCTCTAGCTCCACAAAGACTGTGGACAATTTACTTACGCGTCTCTTGTGGGACATGCTGTGGTAGCTTCCTCCACATTTTGGTCCATTCTATGGCCAGATGGATTCAATTTACTATCAGTACTGCTTATGATAATATCTTCAATCAGCAGTCTGTGCTTTAGTTTTAAGCTCATGAAGTAAGAGTTCTTCTACATCATGGGCTTAAGCTAATAATGTTGCTATTACAGATCTAATGAGGGCTGCATATTGGTCTTAGCCCTCCATTTTCACGATTTTGTATCTGAGAATATTGAGTCCTTTTCTGCAGATCTACATTGTTTAGGGCCGTTATTTTTTACTCCAAATGTCGTCTACTAAACAGTGGCAACTATGTGTGTATAGGCTTTTGGTTCCAACAGTGACTCTGTCCTGCTGCCCTCTTTGCTCTGGAGTATTTGATCCAGGGAAAGGGAAGGGGGGGGGGGGTGCGGATGTTCCCTTAGGTCACCTGCTTTATAGTGTAAAGCAAAGGAATACCTCCCTTGGAGTCAGTAATTCCGAGTCGGTTCCGAGATGATTTTTAGGGTAAAGCCTATGTTTACTCATATGTGTAATTTTTAAGTATTGATTGGTGTGAAACATTTGTATATATCACATGATTAATTGGACGTTAATATACAATCCTTGAACACTTTTAAATGAATATATAGAGTCTCATTTATCTAGACTCAAGTATTTATTGGCTTTCCTTAAAAAATATTAGTATAAAGGGTTATACTGGATGTTTATAGAGATCATTGATGTTATTGTGCTCAATTACAGAATAGTCTTGTGTCTTTCTTTTTTGATACAAATAAGAAAGATACATGTAAACCAATCTCTCCTTTTCTCCTTACAGGAATAGGTCTGTTATGGGTAATTGAGTCTATTGATTTTTCCTCATGTCCTAGGCCCTCCAACCTTTTTTACTATTCAGCTAAGTCTGGGTCATTGGTACAGTATAAAAATGTTAAAAAATTTATAGTAATTTATATATTTTTTATACTTACCAATGACCCAGACGGGGATGGCCCTCCCATGAGTTGGGAACTCATACCTCGCCGCTGAGTACATAACGCTTACCAGGCACTGGTTGTAAGAATGACTTTTGGCGGCAATTTTGAGACCTCCTTGACACTGCGCATGCGCAGTGGAGTAAAGGTATGGAGGACCATATAAGACATGTAATTTTCGGTATTAGATGCCGATTTTGGGGATTGGGGGATAAAATTTGCGTTTGGCCCTAGATATTTTAGAGTTAGCACCAGCTCAGTCTGGGTCATTGGTAAGTATAAAAAATATATAAATTACTATAAATTTTTTAACATTTGAGTTATTTTTCTATGTTTGTCTTGAAAACATAGCTTATGACCTTTCATTGGAACGAACTCAATGAGCCTGTTCCATTTAGTCTTAAGCTATATTTTGGAGGCAACAGTTACTTTTTATTAGTTGTTTATAAAATATGTTTCCACACACTGTCTTCTGTTTTTTATCCACCCAAAAAGATTTGAGGGGATATAGCCGTGGCACTGTCTGTCCGTCCTTCCATGCACCTGTGGACAGAGTTGATTTCTGCTCTTTAATTGAACATCCATTTGGCCATTTGAAACCAAACTTGACACATGGATTGGGTATGATGAGGAAGAACCCTATTTATTTTGGGGGAATTTTGCAAAAGGTCATGGTCACAGTGACCCTTAATTTGAAAATTTCACAAAACTTGGTTTCCACTCTAATTATAATTTGGCTGGGCTGATCTGAATAAAACTTCATATGTTGGTTGGGTATGATGAGAGGAAGAATCCTATGCATTTTGGAATAATTTGGCCAAAGGTCATGGTCACAGTGACCTTTAACCCTTTACCCAACGAATCGCCCGCATCTGCCCGCGTAATATGCAAATTCAGCAGTTGAAAAAATATAATTTTTCGAAAACTTTCAACAAAATCATATCATGTGACCCCTCTTTGGAACGAGCTCATTGAGATCGTTCCAAAGAGGGGTCACATGATATGGTTTTGTTGAAATTTTTTGAAACAATTTAAAAAATGATATTTAAAATAATAAATTTTGAAATCATCTGTGTTGGGTAAAGGGTTAACGTACAAATTTTCCTACTTTCCTGTGATTAAAGTTCTGCTGGGCTGATTAAAATCAGACTTGACATTTCGGTTGGGTATGATGAAAGGAAGAACTCTGTTCATTTTGGGGTCCTTGCACAAACAGATCAAGGTCGCGGTGACCTTTAATTTACCAGTTTTCCTGGTTTCCACTCTCTAATTAAAGTTCCACTGGTCTGATTGCAATCAAACTTGGTATGTGGGTTGAGTATAATAAGAAGGAGGACCCTACGTATTTTGGGGTCATTGTGCCTAAGGTCAAGGTTGCGGTGAATTTTAACTTTGAAATTTTTCATGTTTCCGCTCTTCAATTAGAGTTCCACGGGGCTGATAAAAAGCAAGCTTGTTACATGGGTTGGGTATGATGAAAGGAAGAACCTTATTTATTTTGGGATAACTGTGTCAAAGGTCAAGGTCACAGTGACCTTTAGTTAACAACTTTTCCTGCTTTCTGCTCTTTTTGTTGTATAAGGGTATGGGGGGGGGGGGGGGTGGTTAGCCACTCCTGACATCCAGCTCCAGTTTATTTACTGGAGCTGAAAATTTAAATTTTGGGATGGGACCATCAAGCTTCTCATCCTGAATGAACCCAAATATTATCAAAACATTTCTATGAACAAACCTGAATCTTGATCACCAAAGAAAATTTCAAACCAATGAGAAGATTTTAAAACACTTTTAGGCTCTTTGGTCATTGCCTCCAGCCAGGCCCATTAGCAGCTTCTAATGAACAAACATAGAAGGGTATCCCCCAAATAAAATGTGTGCCATCTTCAGATGGATTTAGGCTAGTGATCTGAAGAAGACCGAATGCAAAAGTTAATGGACAGTGGATGCAGGATGACATAGTAAATGACAAGGCAGATGATAGACAATTAATACCAAGTGATAGTCAGATGAGCTAACAAGAGGAGAATAAACGTGATGGATGCACAATGAATGTCTCTGTCCTTGTATAGAATTGAGTCTTTGAAACAAAGAGGTTTTAAAACCCATTTACATGTGCAAAAAACTGTGTAGAGTTTATACAATAAAATTGCTATTTTAAGTGAAATACTTCCAAGTGAGAGGTCTGCTGCAAGTCATCGAAAAATTATATTATTTTGGTACTGTGTGTTGTTATTATTCAAATTAGATGTCACAGAAGTATACGTGTTATTTCAAGTGCATACACTTTGGTTGATGTCAGTTTGATCCAGTTTCTTGTCTTCTGCATTGTGGCTTTGGGCAAGACACTTAATCCCAATTGCCCAAGTGGGAGCTGGAGACAGGCAGTATTGGAGTTCTGTATTGGTTTCAGTATTTTTCGGGGAGTATACCATGGTACTGGTTCAGTATTCACTACCTGACTTTACTGAGATTTGCTGACAGAACCAAAGGGGAATTCAAACCAGGAAAATACAGAATAAGTTGGTCTTGTGTCATTCTACCACAGCATTACAAATGTCACTGCCAAAGAACTGCACACTGGCATGCTTTTGCCAACACAAATCATGTCTACAGTAATTTTGCAACCTGTTCCAAACACATTAACCTTTAAAGGCCTAATGCAGGTTTTTGCTATCTCAGATCATGTGCCCTCAACCTATCATTATTAGGAGGTCCTGCTGACAATAGACAACTCACTTGGGCAGTGATTTCTAGTCAACTCTTGGCTGCCTGGTAAGGCAGCCAAGACTTGACTAGAAATTGCTGTTAAGCAACTGGACATGTGCAGATTATAGTCTAGTGGGAATTCAGAACAACTAGGGGGCACAGGGACTCAGTAGGTAAAGGTGCAGGCTGCAAGCCGAGAGGTCCTCGGTTTGAATCCCACCTGCGGCAATCATGTTGTGTCCTTGGGCAAGACACTTCACCCCCATTGCCCATGTGGGGGAATGGTGACGCTGTGTACTAAGGCGTACTGCACATTCATGGTGCACCTGTCTTCAACCAATGCTAACCCTGCTTGTGTGGAGTTAGTATGTTGGGGAGCCGACAGTTGCTCGGTGGTTCTCTCCGGGTACTCTGGCTTCCTCCACCCGTAAAACTGTCGTGGTCATGATTAGCCATTGTGCAGAAATATGTGACCTTAAACACCAATAAATAAATAAATAATATAATTCAGAACAACTGCACAGGCCCAAAAGTAAAATATTTAATGAAAATTAACACTTCAACTACTATCAAGCCTCAACAAGGCCTTATAAATAGTGAATGTGGGAAAATTTGAAAATACAGATGAGTTTGGTATTCAATGATTGGCCGGTTTGGTTTTTGGTATCCCCCATGATATCGGTATCAGTTTGGTTTTCGGTATATTGCCCATCTCAAGTGAGAGCACAGTGATGCCATATGCTCTGGATTATAACATGTTGATTGGCTTCATTTATTGTAAATCTCTTGTGTGAGGTTAATCCTTTACCCAAAGCACATGATATCAAAATTTAATATTTTAACCCTTAAGGGCCTGGACAAGTGTCCTGAAATCTCAACATACTACTGCCTCTATACATCCAGTGGCTCAGCAGTGATTTGTAGTCCAGTCTTGGCTGCCTGTTAAATTTTTTAACAAAATCATATAATGTGACAGGGGGCACATGATATGGTTTTCTTGAAAGTTTTTGAAAACTAATCTGTCTTCAACTGCTCAATTGGTAAATTATGCGATCGGTTGTAGCTGATTCGTTAGGTAAATGGTTAATAGGTTGCTGATCCTTACACACACCTCATAGTGATCCTCTCTGGGCATTCAAGCTTTATCCACCCAAAAAACTGTCTGACATGACATGACCTTGACTGTTGAATCTGTTGTTAAAGCCCATTAAACAAACAATGAATACAGCACACATTTAAATTATCACATACGAACCTCATTTTCTACCATGATTACCTGTTCTACTACATATAAAAAAGCCTATGACATAAATTTTAGCTTTATACACCAACTGTTGTGAACATGTGTGTCTGACGTGAACCTGACAGCAATGGGATTTCAATAGTTAAAATTTACACCTACAGTGGAACAACATCCAAGTTGACATTGGGTGACGTCGACCTGAATGCAAACTAGTCTAAATTTATCTTTCGTTGACTCACGAAGAGTGAAATGAAAGCGGCAATTATTTATTATGTTTTTAAATGAGTTTACCTCATAAGATACCAAAAATTAATAAACATGCATTGTCTCATGCTAATAAGGCATGCATAACTTGAAATAGTATGTTATTATGTTATTAAAATGAAAAAGGCCTCCCGATTTGTATGTTTCTTTTTCAATTTCGACAAATTGACAGCAGAAGTACCTCCAACCGGTGCTCATGTGAACAAAAACAAGCATGAGTTAATATTGAATATTGTATAATTTAACATTTAAACTCTTAATAAGCTGATGATCATGATATAAATAAAATATACCCAAAGTAGCTTGGTGTACCAAATGTCACCACTCGTGGTGAAGTGGTGTTAACCACTCGCCAAAGGCTTGCAGTTAACACCACTTCTCGACTCGTGAACATTTTGTACACCAAGCTACCATGGGTATATTCTATATTTAACAGATAGTATGGGAGAGTAAATTGCTACTTAAACACAGGAGGATTTTCTGCTTGTGTTCATTTATAATTTCTGAAAACAAAGCAAGAGAAGCACTGACAAACTCTGTATTCATGGTCCATGAGCTGAATGTTTGCAAGTGCTTCCTGTTTCCCAGAAATTGAAAATAAATGTCAGGTTGACATTCCACACTAGCATGTTTTAGTAGTAATGCAGATTTCTTGCTTTGTCTCTATACATGTGTATTAGTTGGCATGCTAATAGATAATATCTGATGCATAAGTACCAATGCATACGTAAGTGTTAGTTTTTGTTTTCTGCTCTAGAAGATAAAATAAACAGAGACCTTCAAGAAGCCCTATATTTCCTATTTATACGACAACTTGTTGTTGACTGTTTGGATAACAAATCGGCCTGGAGACATTTTCTATTCCTTATTCACGTGTTTGGCCAATAAATTTCCTTCTAAGGTTTTATTTTAAACCTGTTGAGTATTTTCAAGATGTTTTCAATCAAATCTGGTCATGGCTGCTGTAAAGGAGTCAGGATTAGATTTGATAAAAAATGTACCTAAATTTAACACAAGAAATCAATAGTGAAAAAATCTGTTCAATTAAATGGGGGAAAGTTTGATTAAATGTGCCCAAATTATACTTATTTCATTGGCAAGAGAAATCATGTCCTCGACAGCAATATCTGCCAACAGCATGCAAGGAGTTAAAATTGCAAGTTCACACCTAAGCCTCGATGGATGGTAAAAATTAAACAAATTCCAAGTCCATCAAGGACAAATAACTCTGACAAAAATACTCTGAATAACACGAGCATTGACATGGGGTTAGCCATCAATAAGATATACTTGCATACCAAATATGATATCATTACACCAAGTATTTTATAAGTTATTATAAAAAAACATGTTTGGCACAGACGGATAGACCTACCAACATAACCACATATAGAGCTGCTTGTCGTAGCTAATAACAAGACTAATGGTGACCACCCAGCCATGGATGCCCCTGAACTATGGCCAAATTGCCTATAATACTGGAATGAAATGTTTTGTGTTGAATTTGGTGCTCACTATGGTCCATAAGGTTTTCGAATATAATAAAATAAATCTGAACAAAACAGCAAATAGCAGCCACTAATATGTTGGAACTTTCACAAAAGAACCATACACAAATGAAAATCATGTCAGGTTATGGTCTTATCATT
Source organism: Pictodentalium vernedei (assembly GCA_031216915.1). NCBI lineage: Eukaryota > Metazoa > Mollusca > Scaphopoda > Dentaliida > Dentaliidae > Pictodentalium > Pictodentalium vernedei. The sequence continues at coordinate 143,608,760 of CM062289.1, read as the reverse complement.
GTGCAACAGATCTTCCATTGGTCTTTACCCTTGTATGAAGTTTCATGGAAATCCACCAAGCATTATAGAATTATGGCTCTGGACGGACAAATGCAGTCTGTGAAAGAATTAAGTTTTCACATTTCTGTGATCTTGAGTTAGTCATCAATAAGATATATTTGCATACCAAATATGATATCATTACACCAAGTATTTTATAAGTTATTGTACAAAAACATGTTGGGCACAGACGGATAGACCTACCAACATAACCACATATAGAGCTGCTTGTCGTAGCTAATAACTAGACTAATGGCGACCACCCGGCCACGGATGCCCCCGAACTATGGCCAAATGGCCTATAATAGTGGAATGAAAAGTTTCATGAATTTGTTCAGGATGAAACACTTGATTCTGTGAGAGACTTAAGTTTTCCCATCCCTGTGACTTTGACCTTTGTCACTCGAGCATGGTGTTAATGTTCAACAAACTTTCCATTGGTCTTTATAATGCTTGGGCGATGTTTTGTGGAAATCCACCCAAGCATTATAGAATTATGGCTCCAGATGGACAAATACAGACTTTGAGAGAATTTAGTTTTCCCATTCTTGTGATCTTGACTTTGTGACTCAAGCATAGTTAAATAATATTTCCGGAGAAGGGGGCATTTCCCATCAAAAACACACCAATAGTTAATTGTAATTTTTAGGCCCCAAAATTCATCAATTCACCACTCTTTTTTCTCTGAAATATTCGGCAATGAGACAAGATTTCAGTACAATGCTTCATAGAATTTTTAAAACAATATTTTTTTTCTTGAGGCCGCTTAGTTTTGGAGATTGCATCATGATCCAGTGCAGCTTTTCAAGAAGAGTAATTCAATTTTTTAGAACTGTCATACCAAATAAAACAAGATTTGAAAATTGAAAATATGAAAGTAAGTTACAGTTTTCAATTTCATGTATGAATAATACTTACCTCAATATTTTGAATGTGTATCTGTCCTGATATCAAAGTTAAAATTTCCATGTACACCTCATATTTACAATTCTCTATGAAACAATAAAAAACAAACAGAAAATATTCTGCTGTCCTTTTACCAAACAAACATGGTCATAATGTCATGTGACAAGAAATGACACCTTCAACATGATACAGCACAAATCTCTAGAATAGAATAGAATAGAATAGAATTTATTCAACAATATACCAAATCATGCTATTTACATAATACATATAAAACAGAATTAACAGAACTTATGGTACATCGTTAGGAGAAAGCATAGCCCGTTTAGGCTGTCTTCCTGCAATCTCCTTATAAACAAAATTTCAAGTAACACAATGGAATAGAAAGATCTAACTACTTTTATCACTACCTAGGGTGAAATGGCTACGTGTCAAATCACTAATCCAGTACTACGGAGCTTATAGATATTGTTTAGGATGAGATAACAGCTAAACTTACTTTCGGTTGGCCCTATAAAAAAGTATCGGGTTTTTGATTGCACATGCGGGGGTGTGAGGTGATAGAAAAAACGTGGAATTTTGACACCAGTATTCAAAAAATTAAACGCCGGGTCTGCAGTCAGGACACATGCGATACGAGCATGTTACGCTTGACGAGTAGCTGTCTATATATTTCTCAAATAGTTGTTTTTTAAACGCGCGTCTGGAGGAAATTGAGCGTAAGGCAGTCTCAAGCTCGTTCCAAATTTTTGGAAAATTATGTTTTGGAAGTTTTGCAGAAAATTGAGTCCTGGCTTTATCTATATTAATTAATCCCGCCTGTCTGGTAAGACTCCCGGTTGTTGAGCGAATCGTAAAAAAAGTCCTGAAGGATACTGGCAAGATCATGGTCTTCCAGTCAAACATGAACAGGGAAACGTTTAATTTGTATAAATCATTAAATTTTAATACACGATTGGCCTTGAATAATGGATCAGTGTGGCTATTAAATTTTTTACGGCTAATAACTCGCATCGCACGCTTCTGTAAAGAGTATATTTTACTGGTAAATAACGAATGCCCCCAGGCCTGTATTGCATACATTAGGTGACTATGAACAAGGGCATAGTATAATGTCTTTAGTGCTTTGGCTGGAAGAATATTCTTTACTTTGTTCAGGCAGTAGATTGCGTTAGACATTTTGGAGCATATTTTTGATATGTGGTGTTTGAACGTGAGGTTTTCGTCGAAGTAAACTCCTAAAAATTTAACCACGGTCTCGTTTAAGGAGTTCCCTACAGATGAAAGTTTAGTACTATTGAGGAGTATATTTAAATTATTAGCCTTTAATGGACTGTTTTGCGGGTGCAAAACAATATACTTGCACTTGTTCTCGTTCACCTGGAGTTTATTGCAGCAACACCAATTAAATATATTTGTTAGCTCAGTGTTGACCGTCGTCTCCAGATCTTTCAGATCATACCCAGCTGTATATGGCGTTGTGTCATCAGCATAAGAGAGCAGATTAAGAGAAGTAGAGAATCTCATGTCGTTTACGTACAGAAGAAACAGGATCGGCCCCAACACAGATCCTTGTGGAACACCGCAACTAACGACCCTAGTCGGGGATTTGTGCGAACTATAATCAACGAATTGTTGCCTATCCGATAAATAACTTTGGAACCACTTGTTACCCACACCCCTGATGCCGTAATATTCTAATTTTTTTAGTAATATATCATGGCTGATTGAATCAAATGCCTTAGACAAGTCTAAGAACACAGCCAGAGTAGAGTCCTTCGTTGGTTTGTTGTTATATTCTGCAACATGTTGTAATAGGTGCAGTATGGGATGGGAGGTAGAGTGATTTTTACGGAAGCCATACTGGTGTTCGTAAAGAATTCCAAATTCATCTAAAAAACCGAGGAGTCTTTGACACATTATTTTTTCAAGAATCTTGGAGAAGACCGGTAATATGCTTATAGGTCTGTAGTTTCCTAATTCGTTCGGACTACCTGCTTTAAATATTGGAATTACTCTGGCTATTTTCATTTTTTCTGGCACTCTGCCCTCAGTAAGTGATAGATTAAAAATGTATTCCAATGGTTTAGCAATTTCTGATATGGATTGTTTAACAATCTCAGTGGACAAGTTGTTGCAATCGAGGCTAGTTTTTCCTTTCAGTTTGTTAGTTATTAACATAATTTCCTGTTCTGTTGTTGGGGCAATGAAGAAAGTATTGGGGTAATTATCGTTTAAAAAGTCGCTGAAAACGTTGTTTGAGGTTGGTACCTTGTCATTGATGGACTGCCCAATTTCTACAAAATAATCATTAAATTTTGAAGCTATTTCTTCAGGTGTTGTACGTTGATTGTTTTGACAAAAAGTAAGTGAAGGTTTGACGGCGGACTGCGATTTATTTATAATTGTGCGTAGTATTTGCCAAGTCTGTTTTGTGTCATATTTATTACGTTCTATAATATCGTTATAATATGAAGATTTACTTCTCCTTTTCACTTGGTTGAAAACCAAGAGGAATTTCTTATATTTTTCTTTATTTTCTTCAGAGGGTTTTCTTACTTTAAGTAAATAAAGTCTGTCTTTATTACGTGAAGATTGTATTAGACCAGCGGTCATCCATGGTTTACGTTTAATCAGCTTTTTGGGTAGATTTATGTTTCTTAAGGGGAATGCGGTGTCGAAAGCTTCAGTGTAAATATCCATAAAAGATTCATATGCCTCGTCTGCAGTGGTAGAAATGTACACTGAATCAAATGTATTATGTTGCAATAAGTTTTTGAATAATCTTACATTTTCTGCTTTAAATGACCTTCTGTAACAAGGACCAGAGTCAACAACTCCCCGGTCTCCTTCGTCTATATAGAATGTCGCAAAATGATCTGAGATATCCGTAATTATTATTCCTGCGTGGTAATTTGATAAAGTATTATTTGAGTAGATATGGTCAATTAATGTAGCCGAATGTTCCGAAATTCTTGTTGGTTTTGTTATGAGTGGCATGTAGCCGTTACTGAACATATTGTCTATAAAACCATTTGTTTTTTCATGACCGCTAAAATTTAGTAGGTCAATATTGAAATCCCCTATAAGAAAGGCTTTACCGTTTTCGAGGTTTATTTTAAGGATAATATCTTGTAATGTGGAAGTGAAAGCGTCAATGTCGGCCAAGGGTGGAGAATTGGGTCTATAGATGCATCCTACAATGTATGAATTTTTGCGTCCTGGATTGATCTCAACAAAAATGGTCTCTATGACGTGTGGAATAAAAATGGACAAATCAGGTCTAATTTTGAATGTTACATTCTCAGAGATAAACATGCCCACCCCACCCCTACCTTCATCTTTTCCAGGGCGTGTCTTGTAGACAATAGGGTGGTATCCGTCAATCTTGTAACTAAAGTGCGCGTGTATTTTGAATATTTCAGTTAGCCCAATAACTTCAAACTTATTATTACCTTGCTGAAGGTCACATAAAAAGTTTGTTATTGAGTCCCAGTTTGCATTGATACTTCTGCAGTTCAGGCTAAGAAGGCTTGATTTTTTACCTCGCGTAGAAAAACTATGGCTAAAATTGGAAGGCGAATAATAGTTGCAGGAGTGATTATGAATAGAAAATGGGGATTCAAGGACATTTTCCTGGGTCGTGTCCATTACATCGTTGTATTTTGATACAAAATTGAATTGGTCGCTGTGCTGTATCTCATCCAAAGTTAAGCCATTAGTCGCCATCGATAGTCAAAATACAGATAAATGCCATGATAGCCAAAGGTAGTGATAAATAATAGATCTGTGAATTTATGTACATAATTTGACATTTAAAGAAGAAAAACCTAATAAACTTTAGCTTCTGCTGAACAATCATAGGTTAACCTAGGTTAACTGGAAGGAAAGAATGCGCGTAATTATTGCCGCTGTGGAAGCCAAGAAGAAGAATTCTATAGTTTAGGGAGTATTTACTAATCTGAGAATACGGGCAAGAGGGAAGTGGGGAGGGGGGGTCGGAATGGGGGGGGGGGGGGGGGGGGTACAAAAATGACAGAGTAAGTACACAGCAAGACTATGCAAAATCGGACAGCTACGCCTCCACATAAATCGTTGATAATCTCGAATCACAATAGTTGTGCAACGACAAAACGATAGTCACATTCGGAGTGTATAAGATTTACCAAGAAGTAATATACAGTCATCAATCTTGGTAGAATCGTTTTGACGGGCATAAAGAGATATTCAATACGTAATTGGAAAACAAAGCGTGCTCGTGTGAGTGGACGAAAGTGGCAGACTGTCGGTATGTCGTCAGTCCATGACTGACTGGCGCTTTATGCGAGCAACTTACTGATCACGATCATTTCATCGACTTTGGAACTAAATAAAGAACGACTTCAAAAACGATGGGCATGTGTTTGTTCATTACAAACCATTGGAGGGTGTCGGTGCGTCCCAATAATTTGCAATAAACAAACATCAATAAGCAATGCTAAAGCTTTGAACCAAATAAGGTCTCCTTACGATCGGATGTCCGGTCAAATCCGAAATTATTACTGCAATATTCACTCGTTGACGCACAGTGTTTTAACGGTTCTGTTTGTTATGAATTGGCAACAAGTTAGCGCCAGGCCTAATCTGATTTACTGCATTGGTAACGGCTCAATGGATTACCAGTCAACATTTACAGAGGGGGCTGACTAGTACTAGCACCCAATTTCACTAGTCGCAGTTACGTAAAACTCTTGCGTTTTAAATTACTTCTTACGATACGACTATTTCATTAACTGGTGACATCAGGAACTAAATTAAGAACGATTTCAAGATAAATGGACATGGATATGTTTATTTCAAACCATTGGAGTGCACGTGGCAGCTAGCATGAAACAGCACTCAAATCCACTGGCAGTATTTACACACAGTAGTCTTGCCTTTTAAGAGGCTCGTGTTCTCGTAAATGTCTTTGAGCTGCCACTTTGTGGGACCTGACCTATGCCGCATTATAGCTGGCAATTTGTGGGACCTATCTTATGCCACATTACATGCCAAATATAGGAATAGTCTCAGAATTTTCTAAGAAATGTTTGAAGAATACAATAGATAGTTGGTAGAATTCCCTTAGGACCATTAAGGATTATTGGTCTATTGACTAATGTTTGGCTTTTATGACTCAATATCCTATCTCGATGGTTTCTTCTCTGAGAAATTGTATCATTTTATCATTTGCTACTAAAACGTGTCTTCTTATCTGAACTATATTTGAAGACCATATCTTCATCATATTAACCCTTTATCTAATGCTAGTAGAAGACAACACTTGTAAAAAAAGGTTCTTGTATAACAAGGAATTCTCACTCTTCGCCTCCAAAACGCAGGCTGTGACCAATCATTGGAAGGAGCACATCATGCTCATTCCAATGAGGGGTCAAACCTATGTTCCGGAGGCAAAAAATGAAAATATTAAAAATACTGAATAGCAAATTTTTGTGTATAATGCTGCCCTTATTGGGTGATCCCATGACAATGGGTTAGGCTTGACAATAGCTGTAATACTAATTTCAATGAGGAGTTTTATCCTTTGCTACTAAAACGTGTCTTCTTATCTGAACTATATTTGGAGACCATATCTTCATCATATTAACCCTTTATCTAACGTTAGTAGAAGACAGCACTTGTAAAAAAATGTTCTTGTATAACAAAGAATTCTCACTCTTTGCCTCCAAAACCCAGGCTGTGACCCATCATTGGAAGGAGCACATCATGCTCATTCCAATGAGGGGTCAAACCTATGTTCCGGAGGCAAAAAATGAAAATATTAAAAATACTGAATAGCAATTTTTTTGTGTATAATGCTGCCCTTATTGGGCAATCCCATTACGATGGGTTAGGCTTGACAATAGCTGTAAAACTAACTTCAGTGAGGAGTTTTATACTTTGCTACTAAAACGTGTCTTCGTATCTGAGCTATATTTGAAGACCATATCTTCATCATATTAACCCTTTATCTAACGCTAGTAGAAGACAACACTTGTAAAAAAATGTTCTTGTATAACGAATAATTCTCACTCTTTCGCCTCCAAAACCCAGGCTGTGACCCATCATTGGAGGGAGCACATCATACTCATTCCAATGAGGGGTCAAACCTATGTTCCGGAGGCAAAAAATGAAAATATTAAAAATACTGAATAGCAAATTTTTGTGTATAATGCTGCCCTTATTGGGTGATCCCATGACAATGGGTTAGGCTTGACAATAGCTGTAAAACTAACTTCAATGAGGAGTTTTATCCTTTGCTACTAAAACGTGTCTTCTTATCTGAACTATATTTGGAGACCATATCTTCATCATATTAACCCTTTATCTAACGCCAGTAGAAGACAACACTTGTAAAAAAATGTTCTTGTATAGCAAAGAATTCTCACTCTTTGCCTCCAAAACCCAGGCTGTGACCCATCATTGGAAGGAGCACATCATGCTCATTCCAATGAGGGGTCAATCCTATGTTCCTGAGGCAAAAAATGAAAATATTAAAAATACTGAATAGCAATTTTTTGTGTATAATGCTGCCCTTATTGAGCAATCCCATTACGATGGGTTAGGCTTGACAATAGCTGTAAAACTAACTTCAATGAGGAGTTTTATACTTTGCTACTAAAACGTGTCTTCGTATCTGAGCTATATTTGAAGACCATATCTTCATCATATTAACCCTTTATCTAACGCTAGTAGAAGACAACACTTGTAAAAAAATATTCTTGTATAACAAAGAATTCTCACTCTTTGCCTCCAAAACCCAGGCTGTGACCCATCATTGGAAGGAGCACATCATGCTCATTCCAATGAGGGGTCAAACCTATGTTCCGGAGGCAAAAAATGAAAATATTAAAAATACTGAATAGCAATTTTTTGTGTATAATGCTGCCCTTATTGAGCAATCCCATTACGATGGGTTAGGCTTGACAATAGCTGTAAAACTAACTTCAATGAGGAGTTTTATACTTTGCTACTAAAACGTGTCTTCGTATCTGAGCTATATTTGAAGACCATATCTTCATCATATTAACCCTTTATCTAACGCTAGTAGAAGACAACACTTGTAAAAAAATGTTCTTGTATAACAAAGAATTCTCACTCTTTGCCTCCAAAACCCAGGCTGTGACCAATCATTGGAAGGAGCACATCATGCTCATTCCAATGAGGGGTCAAACCTATGTTCCGGAGGCAAAAAATGAAAATATTAAAAATACTGAATAGCAATTTTTTGTGTATAATGCTGCCCTTATTGAGCAATCCCATTACGATGGGTTAGGCTTGACAATAGCTGTAAAACTAACTTCAATGAGGAGTTTTATACTTTGCTACTAAAACGTGTCTTCGTATCTGAACTATATTTGAAGACCATATCTTCATCATATTAACCCTGTATCTAACGCTAGTAGACGACAACACTTGTAAAAAAATGTTCTTGTATAACAAAGAATTCTCACTCTTTGCCTCCAAAACCCAGGCTGTGACCCATCATTGGAAGGAGCACATCATACTCATTCCAATGAGGGGTCAAACCTATGTTCCGGAGGCAAAAAATGAAAATATTAAAAATACTGAATAGCAATTTTTTGTGTATAATGCTGCCCTTATTGAGCAATCCCATTACGATGGGTTAGGCTTGACAATAGCTGTAAAACTAACTTCAATGAGGAGTTTTATACTTTGCTACTAAAACGTGTCTTTGTATCTGAACTATATTTGAAGACCATATCTTCATCATATTAACCCTTTATATAACGCTAGTAGACGACAACACTTGTAAAAAAAATGTTCTTGTATAACAAAGAATTCTCACTCTTTGCCTCCAAAACCCAGGCTGTGACCCATCATCGGAAGGAGCACATCATGCTCATTCCAATGAGGGGGTCAAACCTATGTTCCGGAGGCAAAAAATGAAAATATTAAAAATACTGAATAGCAATTTTTTGTGTATAATGCTGCCCTTATTGAGCAATCTCATTACGATGGATTAGGCTTGACAATAGCTGTAAAACTAACTTCAATGAGGAGTTTTATACTTTGCTACTAAAACGTGTCTTCTTATCTGAACTATATTTGGAGACCATATCTTCATCATATTAACCCTTTATCTAACGCTAGTAGAAGACAACACTTGTAAAAAAAAGTTCTTGTATAACGAATAATTCTCACTCTTTGCCTCCAAAACCCAGGCTGTGACCCATCATTGGAAGGAGCACATCATGCTCATTCCAATGAGGGGTCAAACCTATGTTCCGGAGGCAAAAAATGAAAATATTAAAAATACTGAATAGCAGTTTTTTGTGTATAATGCTGCCCTTATTGAGCAATCCCATTACGATGGGTTAGGCTTGACAATAGCTGTAAAACTAACTTCAATGAGGAGTTTTATACTTTGCTACTAAAACATGTCTTCTTATCTGAACTATATTAGAAGACCATATCTTCATCATATCAACCCTTTATCTAACGCTAGTAGATATTAGAAGACCATATCTTCATCATATTAACCCTTTACCTAACGCTAGTAGATATTTGAAGACCATATCTTCATCATATTAACCCTTTATCTAACGCTAGTAGATATTTGAAGACCATATCTTCATCATATTAACCCTTTATCTAACGCTAGTAGATATTTGAAGACCATATCTTCATCATATTAACCCTTTATCTAACGCTAGTAGATATTTGAAGACCATATCTTCATCATATTAACCCTTTATCTAACGCTAGTAGATATTTGAAGACCATATCTTCATCATATTAACCCTTTATCTAACGCTAGTAGATATTTGAAGACCATATCTTCATCATATTAACCCTTTATCTAACGCTAGTAGATATTTGAAGACCATATCTTCATCAGACAGGCCTTCAACTCTTAACCTGCTAAGTATTTTCTTTTTAATTTTTTTTCATAAAATTCAGCCATGACGTTTATGGTGATTGGGAAATTGTTTAGGGTAAGTGGGTGTTAATTGGGAGAATGATTTCAGACTGTCTATATATCCTCTAAACGGGATATGTGTTTAACCCTGTTAGAAGTCTTATATTTTACAAATATTCTGCCGTCATTAGACCAGGAGTCCTGAATGTTAGGATGGTCGGCACTTGCTTTGAGCAATATTTGATTAGCCTTGGTTAGGTCCTCCTTTATCACAATACCACTGCCCTTAAGTTTGCGTCGGTTACTGATCACTTGTGATTTTATTTTCCGGGAAACAAACTTCGCTATGACTGGCCTGGGTTTCTCGGTAGTGAATTTCCCCAGTCTATGAGCTATGCTTATTTCGGAGCTATGAAGTTCCACCCCCAGTTTCTTTTGGCATATTTCTAACACTTTTTCCTCACACTCAACGATTGATTCATGTTTGTTACTATCAGGTAAACCAAAAATTCGAATACTCTCTTTCCTACTGTGTTGTTCCAGGTCATTTTGCTGGGCCTTTATTTCAGTTATTTTCCCATGCAGCCTAACAATTTCTTCATTTTTTGACTGTAACTCAGCCTTCACTCCGTTCAACTCTGCCTCAAGATTGTCGTTTCGCAATTCGACTTCAAGAATACGATTCTCAAGAACATCAATCGTATCATTCAGCTTTTTGAAAATTTCCTCTTTAATTGAAGTTAAAGTTTTAGTGAGATCTTCACTTTTGACGAGCGGTTCCACAACCCGCAACAGAGACTCCTTAGTGACAACATTTTCAAGTTTTTTGTTTATATCAGCTAAGATTTGTTCGAAGCCACTCATGTCGGATTTATCAAGATTTTCAGAAGTGAAATTTTTGATTGAAGGTTGACTGAGACTGCCACACAGCGATAAGTCAGATTTATATTTCTTGGAGGCTAGGAAGCTTTTTCTTGTCGGTATTTTTGAACTTTTATTTGAATCTTTGTTTTTTGGAGCTGGACATGTACTGTTCATACTCTCATCAGCACTTGATGTGGAACTAGGGGCTAATGCCCGTTTCATACTAATGGCGCATGTCGAAGATAAACTCACGATGAACTCACGACTGTCACTGGTATTTTATACTTGATATCTCGATACCTGATGCCACGATCACACGTATGAGCTACAAACTACAAGCAATTCAACTCAAGTCAACTCAACACGCAATATTGATCACGGTCACAAACACAAGCACCTTGTTTATCACATCAGTAGGATAGCGCCATATTGTTGCCAGGGACGCCACTGTCAACAAACAGCAAACAACATACACCTGAATTTTAAATCACTAAAAACTCGCCTTTTCTCCACCGATCGGCATTATAAATTGTAGTATACGAATTTATAGACACTAACAATAACGTAAACACAAAAAAGAACAAGATCCATGATTTGAACTCCCATTTTTGAGAAAAATTATCCACAGCGACAAAACTTCGACCTGATCTACTCCATATCACGTGACTTTTTTCTCTAGTTACTGGGACACTTTGATATCTTTTAAGGTGCTATATAAGTAATGAGGTATTTAGCTTGAAAATAGGTGACACATTATTTTCAGTGGCATCAAATATCTAAAACATGTTATAATTTTTAATTTTTTGGTGTACAGAACTGCGAAGCATTGTTCATAAATATGGATGGACAGCAAAAAAGTGACAAATTATTATTTTGTTTAGATTTTTGAAGTTGAAAATAACCTATCACCTATTTTCAAGCCAACTTTCCATCACTTATTTTGCACCTTAAATTTTCCTGACCTAATTGAAAGCTGGAAATTCTTATTTAGGCTTTACGGAAAAGGTTCTGAAAACACTTATTGCAGGGTTTTTTGATTGACAAATAATGAAATGACGAAGCAAAAGTTCTTGCTTGTGAAAATTCCTTCATTACAACATATTGGGATTGGAAATAGAAAGAATATGAAATTTTCAAGGGATTATTTTTCCAACTGAAAGAGTATTTTAACTGTTTAGGGCTAGATTATTTTTGGTGGTCTGAATTTGTTATTCAAAATTTGTTCTATTACAAATTATTGAAGAGTGCATATAGGTACTCTCCAGTAATTTGTTGTAGAACACATTTATATAAACAAAATATTATTTGGGTTTGAGTGAATATGAAACATGAGTAAGGAAAACGTTGGGTTTTGCTCTGGTATCTGATAGTGACTTCAAGTACTCAACCAGTTAACAGTGAAGAGGTACAGTGGAACCCACTTCATTGGATATCTCCAAATTGAAAAGCCTTTCTCACTGAATGTAAATGTCAAACACCATATGTTCAGTACAAAGTTGTCCTGTTAACTGTATAAAGGTTCTAGTGTAAACTCGTGGTAACTGAACTAAAAACCTTGTAATCTATCAATGACTTACTCTGACAACCACTAAATTCCATTATTTATAGATCAATTTGTCCTCAGTACTATTTATTTATTGGGGTTAATGACACTTTTGACAGCCAGGGTGGAGGAAGCTGGAGTACCCAGAGAGAACCACCAAGCAATGGCGAGCAACTGTCAGGCTCCCCACTATACTAACTCCACACAAGCAGGGTTAGTATTGGTTGAAGACAAGTGCATCATCGACGTGCAGTTTGCCTTAGTACACAGCACTACCGTGCCTCCACATAGGCAATGGTGATGAAGTGTCTTGCCCAAGGACACAACGTGGTTGCTGCAGGTGGGATTTGAACCGAGGACCTCCAGGCTTGCAGCCTGCACCTCTACCTACTGAGCCACTACGCCCTCTGTCCTCAGTACATCAAAGGTAAGTATTTAATCTATTATATCTTGTTTGACACAGCTCAATGAGCTCTAACAAGATATAGTGGAATAAATGCTCATTTTATCACTAGTATACCTCGCTGGAATCCCAGGAAGTGAAGCAGTGCTTGTTTACTGTGGTAAACAAGCTTTGTTTTACTGGAAAATAGGACCCATTAGCCAATGCCTGGCATAGAAGTCCTCTAAAATGGGAAACATGGGTATTATATCCATGTTGTGATCACGATTAGCCATTGTGCAGAAATATGTGATCTTAACTGGTTTAGGGCTAGATTATTTTTTGTGTTCTGAATTTGTTATTCAAAATTTATTGTATTACTCTCCAATAACTTGTTATAAAACAAATATATATTTATTTATTGGTGTTTAAGGTCACATATTTCTGCACAATGGCTAATCATGACCATGACAGTTTTATGGGTGGAGGAAGCCGGAGTATCCGGAGAGAACCACCGAGCAACGGCGAGAAACTGTCAGCTCCCCAACATACTAACTCCACACAATAGGGTTAGCATTGGTTGAAGACAGGTGCACCATCGACGTGCAGTACGCCTTAGTACACAATGCCATCGTGCCCCCACGTGGGATTCGAACCGAGGACCTCTCGGCTTGCAACCAGCACCTCTACCTACTAAGCCACACAAAATATATATTAACAATATGTTATTTGGGTTTGATTTAATATGAAAAGTGAGCAGTGAAAATGTTGGCTTTTGCTTCGGTACCCTCAATTTTCTGAAAGCCCAGATAGTGGCTTCAAGCACTGAACTAGCTAAACACAAATAAACAAATAAATAAATATCACTAGAATACAGAAAAATGACCAAATTCCTGTTGACTGAATATTTCTGCTAGCAAAGTGGCTATTCAATTAACAGAGGTCCACTCTACTGTAACGCAGTAACAACCTGTTAACTGATAAATTAATTTTGGTCGTCAAAATATCAGATGTTTTTGTCTTCCAACAATTTATTTGGAAGTGCTTATGGGAAGTGTCAATGACACTGCAGCTCAGCTCATCCAAGAAGGAACTGAACTTAACAGAAAGCTCCAATAATGACAAGTCATTCAGTTAAGTTTCCACAGAAAAAAACCCGCACTAAAGCTACATATGAAATCTGAAAAAGATCGGGTGAGGGATGCACCTGTAGGGTGTACTAATGGAATTGTTGACAATTTGTATGTCAAATCCAAGATGGCCGATGGCGGCCATGTTTTTCAACCCAAATTCAGACAAAAGTCAGTAGCTCCCATCTGGACATTGACCTAAAACCACATACGTAATTTGGAACTGATGGGGTGAGATATGTTGCCTGTAGGGTGTGCCAATGGAATTGTTGACAACTTATGTGCCAAATCCAAGATGGCTACTGGCCATCAGAAAAATTTAATGGCTTCCATCTATACATCACACCAAAGCTACATATAAAAATTGAAAAAAAAATCGGGTGAGAGATGTGGCCCTGTAGGGTATGCTGATGGAATTGCTAACAATTTTATATGCCAAATCCAAGATGGGTCCTGGCAGCCAATTTTTTAAACGAAATTAACAAAAAATTCTATAGCTCCCATCTAGACATTGCTCCAAAGCTACACATAAATTTGGAACTGATCAGGTGAGAGATGTGGCCTGTAGGGTGCACCAATAGAATTGTTAACAATTTATGTGCCAAATCCAAGATGGCTGCTGGCAGCCATGTTTTTCAACGCAATCCAAAAAATTCGAGAGCTCCCATCTTGACATCACACCAAAGCTACATATGAAATTTGAAAAAGATCGGGCGAGAGATGCTGCCTGTAGGGCGTGCCAGTGGAATTGTTGACAATTTATATGCCAAATTTAAGATGGCCGCTGGCGGCCATGTTTGTCAACGAAATTCTGAAAAATTCAATAGCTCCCATCTAGACATTGCTTCAAAGCCACGTATGAAATTTGGAACTGATGCGATGCGGCCTGTACGGTGTGCCAATGGAATTATTGACAGTTTATGTGCCGAGTCCAAGATGGCCACTGGCGGCCATGTTTTTCAACAAAATTCTAAGACATCACACCAAAGCTACATATGAAATGCAAAAAGATCGTGTGACAGATGTGTCCTGCAGGGTGTGCCAATGGAAATGTTGACAATTTATATGCCAAATCTATGACTGCTGGTGGCCATGTTTTTCAACGAAATTCTGAAAAATTCAATCGCTCTCAACTGGACATTGCCCCAAAGCCACGTATGAAATTTGGAACTGATCGGGTGAGAGATGCAGCCTGTAGGCTGTGCCAATGGAATTGTTGACAATTTATGTGCCAAATCCAGGATAGTTGCTGGCGGCCATGTTTTTCAACGCAAATTCAGAAAACAATCGATAGCTCCCATCTAGACATCACACCAAAGCTACATATGGAATTGAAAAATATTAGGTGAGAGATGTGGCCTGTCGGGAGTGCCAATAGAATTGTTGACAATTTATATGCCAAATCTGAGATGATTTGAACAGAAAATATTGATAGCTCCCATCCAGATATTGCCCCAAAGCTAAGTATGAAATATGAGACAGATCGGGTGGGAGCTATGGCCTGTAGGGTGTGCTAAAGGAATTGTGGACGGACAGAGGGACGTATGGATAGACGGACGACGGATCGCAAAGCATCCCAATAGCTCACACTTGACGTTGTCAAGTTCAGTTAAAAAGTGTAGTCTTAGCTCAAAAAGATTTTGTTTTTAAATAATTGTTCTTTTGCAATTGTTTCGTTGTCATTTTCAGAGAGGGGCCAATTCGCATAGCAATCTCCAATAAATTGTAACAGTACGGTTTGATTTATACAATTTTTTCTCTTGCTGAACAAACATGCTACTGCAAAGAGTGATGGTGTTCAGCACTTTTCAATGGAGTCATGACAGTGGCTTCAGTCGGGTAGGGTCCAGTCGCCACCAGTGGCGGGTTGGCCCGATTTCTGGTGGCGACTTGGCCGGTATCAGGACAATCCGTACCCACGGCAACTCGTACCAGTCAAGTCGTACCCAAAATTGGTTTTGTACTAGTGTTTGTAGTGTCAAGCTAACACACAATGGTTATATAAACAAGACAAACTTCAAATTCTAAGTCATTACTATCAAAACACGAATAAGTTAATTGTTGTACAAACACTAGTACAAAACTAAACACTTCTCTCAGTTAAAAGTAAAAGTGCACAAAAAAAAACAAAAAAAAAAAAAAAAAACATAAGCCACCAACAGACATCAAACAGTTGAGATACAAACAATATTCAAAGCTTAATACTTATTTTCATTCAGTTGATGAAGCAGAAAAAAACAAACAACATTCAAAAACACTAGTAAATAAAAAAAAAAATAATGTGACAAATATATATTTCTTAATATAATATATTTCTGTTTAATTTCTGTTTAATTTAATATTTTTTATAATTGGTAAAAAATGCATTTACATAAGATTAAAACATATTTTCATTCTGGTGATGAAGTGGGAATTGATGAAAAGGGAAGATATATTTTTAGAGGCAGTTGATGAAATGGGAAGACACCGGTCAAGGCACGAGAGTCAGGTGCCTGTAAAGAGAGATTCACTTTTATTCACCTTTATAGTCCAATTGCAAACCTTACAAAAATGCTAATTATCATTCAATTTTCATGATTGTCCTGGAAGATAATTGTTAGAAAAACACACCTCCCAACTGGAAGATTAACTTAATTGGCGATAATAATATGCACAGATAAATGGAAGAAAATTAAACACCAATCGACTATAAGGTAATAGATGATAGAAAATAATTCTTCATGATTTCACACCTGTCCTCTTCTAATAAAGCAGAACATCAAAACTAAAACAATAAAAACCAATCACCTCGATGCAGAGGTGATTGCTACTGAAATCAATGTCGACAACAAAAACATCGCGATTGTTTGTTATTATAACGACCCAAGCAAAATTGTTTCTGACACTGTCTTTGAATTCTTTACGAGGAAATACAAACACTGCATTTTCCTCGGCGACTTCAATGCCAAACACCTGTAGTACAGTACTTTGGCTGTAACAAAACCACCCCTAACGGTGACGCCCTCCTTGACATCACAAAAAGCATAACCTCCATGTGGTTATGAATGACAGCTCTGCAACTTATATCAGTAATAACCCATTATTCTCATCTGAGCTCCTCGATCTAATTATTGCCAGTGACTCCCTGATAAATCACATCGATGACCACTGGGCCGGCGATAACGACTTAGGCAGCGATCACCTTCCGGTCCATGCCTCACTGCAGCTAGGAAATGGCCCAATCAGGTACCCCCCCCCCCCCCACACTCTCCGCAGAAATTTTAGAAAAATTAATTGGAACCTCTATCGTGACATCATCGATGTCAAACTCACAAACCCCCCCCCCCCCCCCCCCCCCCCCCATCCAATGCAGCGGAACTCGAGACCCAATGCGAGGGCATAGAAAAAATCATTAACTCAACCCTAAACGAAATATGCCCAAAAGAAGAAGTACGCCCCTGGAGAAATACTATCTCGGGCGACACACTCTCACTAATCAAAACTAAACGGAAAGCTCTTCGCGCTCTTAAAACCGAAACTGACCCCGGTAAGAAAGCTGACCTCAAAAAAACATACAACCGCCTTCATGGCGAGGTCAAAAAAGCCCTCCAAGCTGAAAAACAAGCCAACTGGGAAAAGGCAACAGCCGATCTAAACGGAGTCCAGGATGCCAACAAATTCTGGGACTCTTTCAAAACCCTAACTGGACAAAAAAACAAAAGCCGCAAAGCCGCAGGAAAACCTCTTAAGAAGGAAGACGGTTCCTTCACGCGCACCGACAAAGACAAGGCCGACACCTTTGCCGACCTCCTAAGAAAAACCCATTGCCCGCATCAAGGTGCGGGCAACGATGACGCCGCCATAAACGCCATTGATGACTTCATCAATGCACACCCTGATATCTACCGTGACCCCAAATTCCCCATCACTAATGACGAAATCACCAACGTCATAAAAAATGAAAAAATTCTTCCTCACCCGGCGAAGACGAAGTAAGCTACAAAATTCTAAAACAAAGCCCATTACTCCCTAATCGAAAAACTAAACAAACTGTTCAACGCATGTCTCACCCATGGCTACTTTCCCAAATGTTGGAAAACAGCCATCGGTGTCATGATACCAAAACCGGACAAGGACCCCTCCGATCCAGCCAGCTACCGCCCAATCAGCCTACTCAGCTGCATCGGTAAGACATTCGAACGAATCCTTACCAATCGGCTCAGGGGGCACCTTGAAGACAACGATTTTTTTAATAAATGGCACAGTGCCTATAGAAACCGCAAAGAAGGCATCGAACATGTCTACCGACTAGTTACCCAAATGAAGGCTGCTATCAACAATCAGCAAATAGGCGCGGCAGTCCTGCTAGACGTCGAAAAAGCATTTGACTCCGACTGGCACAATGGAATGCGCTACAAATTATCAAAAATGAAACTCCCCAAGAAACTACTCAGATTACTACCCTCTTTCTTAAATGATCGCGAAATTAAAGTCAGAGTGAACAATGATATGTCTGACAGTGTCCCCCTTGAAGCAGGCACCCCCAAGGATCCGTCCTGAGCCCCCTCCTTTACATCTTCTATGTAAATGACCTCAACTTCTCCGAGGATCGTGTTCAAGTCTCCCAATTCGCGGATGACAAGGGCCTCTGGGACTCTAACAATACGGCCAATCTGCTCCAAAAACCCCTGCAACGCGCTCTCGATGACCTAGAACAATGGTGTGCCAAATGGAGAATTAAGCTAAACGCCAATAAAACCTAACGAATCACCTTTACTCGCAAGAAAAATAAACGTGATTTTGACCTAAAACTTATGGATACCCCCCCCCCCCCCCCCCCCCCCAGAATGCAAAGAGGCGAAATTCCTGGGCATCACCATTGATCAAAAATTGTCCTTTAACAAGCACACCGACGACATGGCGAAAAAAATCACCAAACGCATTAACTTACTGAAAATGCTTAAGGGAACTTCATGGGGGACCAACCAGTCCACCCTACTCAAACTATACAAAGCCTTTGTGCGCCCAGTATTCGAATACGGTGCAATCATACTAACTGACCTCAACCAAACTAATATGGGAAAACTCCAGAAGGTCCCAAATCACGCGCTTAGAGTTGCCTTCCGCGCCCCATGGGACACACCCATCAAAACACTCCACGACAGGGCCAATATCCCCACCATTAAAGACCGCCTAGCCATCCTGGCCGCGAAAAATCATGACCGGTTAGCCGACAGCGAACTAATCTCCGAACTTGGAGCAATTTGCGAAAGCCGACAAAAGCCCAAAAATTATAATCTAAACTAAGACCGCTCGAATAACTAGGCAGTTTTAAAAGAAAAAAAAAATAAAAATTAAAATAAAAAAAAATAAATAAAAAAAAATAAATTAAAAAAATAAAAAAAAAAATAAAAAAAAAAAAAAA